>CM029648.1:21882194-22599902 GCA_017311315.1 Dendrocalamus latiflorus | reverse complement strand
ATGCTGCTAGTTTCATTCGTAATGCAGTGCATTACATAAGCCAGGATGTTGTGAATCTCTATGGTGAAATCTCTGGTACATGAGCACATCATGCTTAGTTGCTTACCACAGTATGTTGATTGAATTTAAGGCGATACGAGAAGCATCTTATTGTGTCTTCCCAGACTCATGGTAGTACTTTGGGTACTTTGATATGCTTGACTTTACTTAGATATGTTCACAAGAAGTTCAGTCAGCAGTACAAAGCTACAATTGGTGCAGATTTCGTCACCAAGGAGGTCCTCATTGAAGACAGGCTCGTCACATTGCAAGTGAGTGTCACCCTTAGTTGCAGCTCTTTCACTATGAATGAAGAGACCGTGCTAGTGTCATCATTACGTGTTGCTTTTCTTCTAGATCTGGGACACTGCAGGGCAGGAGAGATTCCAGAGCCTCGGTGTCGCGTTCTACAGAGGGGCAGATTGTTGTGTGCTCGTCTATGATGTCAATGCTAACAGGTCATTTGATACGCTCAACACATGGCATGATGAGTTCCTCAACCAAGTAAGATTATTTTATCTTGTGTGTCATTGTGATGCTTGATCATGGTTGTAGATATCGACTATGGAGCAATTCACTATTTGTTGTCCCGACAATTGTTTTCATTAGCTGACAGTTTGATGTGATGTTGCCAATTATTTTCTGAAGCTTAAGCATGCTTCAATATCTATATTTTAATTATTTATTTTGCACTGTTTAAGTGGCAAAGCATGTTTGCAACAAAAAGACCTATAAGTCAACAGCATCTCATATATGAGCAGCTCTGTTATGCAATACTTGAGCAGGTTCATAAGGCAAACTGAATATATTAAGATACACAGAGACCATCTAGAACTCTACTACTATAGGGGGCGTTCGTATTAGTTTTTGCTAACGGTTTTTGGCTGTGGCTTATAGCTGAAAATGAACAATAGTAACTGAAAGAAGTGACTTTAGAAGGAGGGGGTGAGCGGTGCAAAAAGTGAGAGAGAGATGTGTGCACGTGATGTGAGCGAGAGAAGTGGGGTGGGTGATGCACCCGTGACCCTGCCTTATCCCCATAGCGAGACGGTAGCGAGAGGAGGTAGAGAAGCCATTTCGAAAAGCCGGGTGTTTGTATTGGCTTTTAGCTTTCGCTTTTCTACAGATCATATTTGAGCAGTTTCCTTATGCAACAATGCCAATATATCAAGTTCAACCTTGTCAATTTCAAAACCAATCATTTTCTTTTTATCAGCTTTGAATCTGTAGCATATGTTTATTCATTTGATACTGGTCTTCTTGTTTTTTGTCATTATGCTAACCACTCTATTTAGCATGCTTTGGAACACAAGCAGGGTGTTGGTAGCCTTATCAAGAACTTCGTCTAGAATTTTCCCCTTAAGTTGCATGTTTGTTGGTATTGGCATCAATTCTGGTGATGTATGAATGATCAATTTAAGTTGAGTAGTGCATGATAGCACCAAATGTGTAAAAGGCCTGATCGTAAGTCGTACAGAACACAAAGACAAAGTCAAATAAATCTTCTTGAAATTGATGGAAATTGTATGCCTATAAAGCACTGCCTAGTTTATGTTAATCAAGTTAATTTAGCAAAATTTCAAAAAAATTTAATACATTTTTCTAACTGAAAATATTTTACAAACAAACAACTGTCCTGTACAATGACTTATGAAGGACTTGCCTAGATCCCATAGTTACGGCCTCATAAATACAGTATGTAATTGAATTTTTTAGGGGGATAAACCATAGATATACACTTAGCAAGAATCATTGCCTTAGATCCATAAGAAAACTCAACCTTATTGATATCTTGTGAATTGTGATTACTTAACTATGGGGATGGGTTGAGGCAGAAACCTCAATCTGTGCTCTTTAGTGTTACTTTGGTAGTTCTGTTTTATCCTTGAACCCTAATGAGTTAACTAGCCTTGCTCTGAGGGAGAGATCCCACTACCTGTAAAAATATACAAGTTCCCACCTACAAGAGTGCTATTGTTTATGTCCATGCCTTGTAACTAATGGTGTTGCTGACCTGAGTCAGGAAATAGTAGCTTAGTCGCACAAAAGAAAATTATCAAATTGATTGAATCATGTGGCTGATACTTATTCCTTCAAACTTATGAAGTCAGCAAAGAATTAGCTGGCTAATGTAATTATCATTTCATATCAATGGTATTGATGTCATGGAGGGTTTATATACCTATAATTGTTATTTGTAGTGGGGTATCTAACCTTATGTAAAGGTTTAAAGAGTAAACAAAACTGTTGATGTGCCAGGTCTTAACCTCTACTTGTCCCATTGATGACATGATTGGAAGCTAGTAGCCTAGTACCATATTTGTAGTTATATTCTTGATGAATTCGAAGGCAACCATTTTCTTACATATTTCATTTTAGATATCCATGGAGGAATTCATCTATACAAGAGTAGCTGTGATGCTATTCTTAGAAATGTCTGTTATTTAGTCAAATTTTGTTAGCAAAAGAATTATGACGATAAAAAATAACTATATTTCTCAGGAGGTCAATTTTTTGGATAGACTCATTTCTTTGAGCTAATTCTTTATCTTGAAAATAACACGACTGTGTCAAACGTGACCATTGCCACTTGGAGGTGTAATCAGGGTTTTGGAAACCATTTAGGGAGTGAAAGCTGGAACCTTGTTGGTCCTGTTGGTTTCCACCCTCTAGACTGGTCCGGTTTGCTTTTCACAAATTTAAAATTTTAGTATATCAAGATTTGATGTTTGGAATGTAATCTACAAGTACTAATACAGATATTGTGCAAGAAGAATGTAATCTACAAGTACTAATACAGTCAGGGTTTTGAAATCGGAACCAGACCAGTTCCTATTTACTGGCGGCTTTCAGAACTCTTGGTATAATAAACCATGTAAATCATTTGGTTGAAATAGTGCTAGGACTTTCAATTATTCTGCAGTACTCAGCAAGCTCATGATGATTGTGACAGTGTGTGTGTTGCAACAAAATGAGTTCCAAAAACTTTCAGTTATTTTATCTTTATGCCATGCCCTTTCATTGGTTTTCTCAATATAGTTGTTGTGTGGACTATTTGGTAAACTGCCCTATGCTTTACTATGTTTTGATCTGTGCATCCGGTTGGTTGTAATATCTCAGTACTGTAACATTTCCATCTCTTGTAGCAGGTTATAGCATCTTGACGAATTTAATTGACATGACTATTTTTCATTTCCTTTTAGGCTAGCCCATCAGATCCTAAAACTTTTCCATTCATCTTACTTGGGAACAAGATTGACGTAGATGGTGGAAAAAGCAGAGTGGTCAGTTTCTTGAATATGTGACTTATAACCTTTGTCTCTAGATATGCCACTGCTTGCTTACTAGTTTTCACACAGGTTTCTGAGAAGAAAGCAATTGAGTGGTGTGCTTCCAAAGGCAATATTCCTTATTACGAAACGTCTGCAAAAGAGGGCTACAATGTTGACAATGCGTTCCTGTCTGTTACCAAGCTTGCTTTAGAGCACGAACGTGACCAGGACATGTGAGTAAAATCATCTTTCCCACTTTATTGTTTGGTAGGAAGCTTTTGCTTAGCTTGGAGTAAGTTATCTTGTGATTATGGCATTCGTCTCTTCATTGAATATTAAGTGGTAGAATTGGATGACTGCATTGTTGGTTTTAACGGTGATGATTACTGTTTACAGCTATTTATTTTCATGCTGGTGTTTTTTATGTTTCACCAGGGATAGAAAAGCCGTTACAGATCGTGTTCCCACCTGGACCGGTTGAAATTCGAAAGTTAAAATTTGAATTGGGGCTGTTTTAAAATCAGGAACCGGAATGGTTACTGCCCAAAAACCGAAAAAACAGCCCAAAAAACCGTCCAAAAACCAGAAAAAAGCCCAAAAATTGAATTTGGGTTGGGAGTACAATAATTGAATTAAAGCATATTTAGTTCATATAATAGGTAATGTAGCAGCAAAAAGACCTAAATCAACCTAGGAAATGCATTATGCACTTGTAAAGTTAAAAGTAACATGGCCGGCTTTTATATTCCTGGTTCTCACCGGTTTTTCCGGTTACCGGCAGTGGTAACCGCCGGTTTTTTGTTCCCTATGTTTCACTACCTTGTTTCAAAAAAGATAGTACAGCTGATACACCTATTATTTTTGTCCTTTTAGTTGCTTACACCCATTTTTTCTGCCCTTCAGCTACTTCCAGACAGTAGCAGATCCTGTCCCCGAGGCTGAACAGAGAGGCGGATGTGCATGCTAGCAGTTGGTCATATTTGTCCCTTTCAGTTTTTGCTTACTGATTGTGATATTCTTTTATGCTGGGCATTCTTTTAGTTTTCACAATGTACACTAAGGTTCCTGCGCGGGCCATTCAACTCACTTTTGTAGCCACTGTACGATAGTTAGCGACTATGGTTTTGGTACACGGAATACTGATGAGGAGCCCTGTTTCTTCAATTGGGGAATAAGAATGCACAGTGGTAAACAATTTGGGATATGACCTCTCAGCGGTCAATTCGTGCAGCTGTAACTTCATTGACGTCCAAAGTGTTGATTTTTTTGTTGAGACAGGAATATTGCTTTTCCATGTCCACAATGGTTATGAACATTTGTAAACTGTCCCTCGTCTGCGCGAAATGTAAATGTTTGGGGATGTTTGGCTAGCGAGTCAGCGTATTGGACGGTCGCTAGCTTGCACTGTTGATTGAAATGTTCAAACATTATGAATCTTTTATGTCCTCTTGTGTGATGATAGCTTCCAATTTTGTTCAGATTTCAGTTCTGACTTGTGATGTTGCATCGAAGTGAGTTGCATAAGCAAAGTTGCAACCTTAGGAATTCGAGCATTTCTTTCATGACATTAGCATGTTTTGACCAACGATATCCAAACATTTCAACTTGCTATCATCAAGTTGACGCTGCGTAACACAACCGGAAGTCGTCAGCTGGCTTATGGCTCGCTAGTTAGTGCTAAAAGTAGCTCTTTCGAATCATAATCTGTTATGGTCGTATTCATATAGGTAAGGCCTCGTTTGGCACAGCTTTTCACTAGTGAAACTGTTTTTTTTAGATTCAGCTTCACGAGCGGCTTCACCGGTGAAGTTAAAGCTGTTTTAGAAAACTGTTTGGCAAAACAGCTTCACCAACAGCTTCATGCATGGCTGAGAGAGGTCAATTGTCCAAGATGCCCTTGTCTACCTGACTTGTTCTAACATTTAGAGTTGTATATTTGTATATGGTCATATGAATTAAAAAATAATATATTTGAATGAGTATGAATTAAAAAATTAAAATAATAAAATAATAAAAAAATTAAAATACGTGAACGGGAGAGAGCGGTGCGTACGCGAAAGAAAAAAGTGAACGGGATTTTTGTGAACTGAGCGGTGCGTACGCCTGAGGGAGAGAGTGGCAAATACGTGTAAATTTTTGTGAACTAGAGGGGCATTCGCTTCCTTGGAATATGGGCCTGAGGGAGAGAGCTGTGAAAAGCTACTTTTTTCAGCTTCACCTCTCCCTATTCCTTTGTGAGAGCACAAAAAAGGAGCTTCATGGGTGAAGCTATTTGCAAAAAGAGTGTTTGGCAAAAAACAACTCACAACAGCTCATGAAGCTGTTGGTGAAGCTGTGCCAAACAGAGCCTAAGTTTCAAACTTCAATAGCTTTTGACTCAGAAGCTAATAGTTGTTTAAAACGTATTGATATTTTCATACCTTTTTCTTTTTATTTCTTTTCCTTTGCATTATCCATGAAGATATAACGATAATTTTTTTATTTTTTTCTATTTTTAATTGAATATATCAAAAAAGTTACAATATCATTTCAGCCAAAAATCAAACATTTTCTTTTAGACTGCGGCTTGTGATTCTTGTCTGTATTTTTTTTATACAACAGTGGATGGTGGAAATACCAACACGAACAGCATGCACAGTTTTAGATTTGGGAAGTCGTTTTAAAGAATCTGGTTTAATAAACCATCTTATTTATTCATTTATTCAACTTTTGAAGAAGCCAAAAGACTAAAAGAATAAACTAAAACCATAACATTTTAAAAAAGAGCTATACTCATCCCACTATAGCTTACACTAATTTTTCTGTTTGTTGGTAATCCGTGGTGCAAGAACTTTTCCCTGATGCTCGAAAATATCTTTTGACGTTGGTGTTGGCCGCAGACAATGCTTCGCGGAGTTGCACGAGCTTGACCTTCTTCCCGGATCTTGCTGAGCCAGTGGCTAGAAGGTTCAGAAACGGTAGTGGAAGGAAGGTTAAAACGCTTTACGTTTCGATGGGAATTTTCGCCCTGATGAGCTATTCTCCAAGTCGACTTTCGCAATGCATGCGCTACTGCTTACTTAGATTAGTATGCCGGCATGCCTATCTATTGCCATGTGTATGCATGAAACTCTGCATGACATGTGACAGCGATATTACAGCTCTCCAAACTCGACACTTTGATGACCGGCAGATTACACATGCAAAAATATAAATTGGCGAAAAAAAATCTTTACCCAAAGCTGCCGATATATAGTAGGCCAGGTGCAATGTGTCGAGCTGGAGTTGGACTGAGACCCTCCTCAAAATGCGCACGTGTTTGGATCACTTGGAAGACTAATCCTAGACGCCGGCGAGGAGGCAGAGTGCCAGACAGAAACAAGAAACGCCATCAGATCAAGTGAAAAGGCGCGATTTCTCAGTGGCATGCTGGAGGCACTCACCATCACCAGTGTACACGATACTAGGAGCCATGGAAAGTTCCCCTGCTTGTAGTTTCGGTGCTTGTCTTTACGGGAGGCAAGCCAAGCCAGCCAGCCTACTTCCGTCACTCCAGTGGACATTTCATCTTGACGATTGGACAGGTGTATTCTATTCTTTGAAACGCACTTCACTCACCGTTCTGGTACCCATATCGCTAGACCTATGTCAATGCTCGTGCTGGGTGACAGGAACACCCGGTTTCCCTTCATGTCCTTTCGATTTGTGAAGCGCCATCCATTTTGTCAACGTTCGAACTGAATGATCTCGAGGAAACTACTCGTCTTAATACCCCCACAAGGGGGGGGGGGGGGGAACGCCGCACATGGTTGGTCTACGCTGGTTCTCTGATGACTACGTTGTCCTAAGATCTGTAAATGCAGTTGTTCAAAATGCATGAACAGTACTCGTCAATTTCCGATCGAGTACAATAGGGTGGTAAAGTGGATGATTTGCCACTTTATAAAATAGTATTTTAGGATTTACCATTTATAGGGTATAATCTATCATTTACCACCCTGTAGAGTGGTTAGCTCATCTTTTGCCACTTTTGACGATTTTGTCCTTGTCATTGACAGTTTTGCCCCTTCTTCCCCCACTCTTTTTTCACCCTTCTATTTTCTGCTTGCCCTGGCGGCCCGGCCATGGTAGCACCGACCTCAGCCTATGTAGCACGGACACGTGTCTAAACCGCCGTATCCGTGTCCGACACCGTGTCCGACACGGATACGACACGGACACGGCTCGGACACGTGTCGGTGACGTATCGGTCAATTTTAGAATTAATTTTAATTGCTAAAATTCACGACACGCGTCGGACACGGTAAATACACGCATCGGACACGGCCCAGGACACATCCCAGCCTACATCCGGCCCAGGAGAGAGCTGGCCCACCCGTGCGCCATCTAACCCTAACCCTACCCGAGCGCCGAGAGCACGCGGGAGCGGGACGCGCCTCACCTCGGCCATTCCCCACGCGCAGACGCGGTCTTCTCGCGAAGCTTCCCCCGGGCCGCCGACGCTCCTCCGCGCCGCCGACGCTCCCCCGGGCCGCCGTCGCTCCCCCGCGCCGCCGACGCTCCCCCGCGCCGCCGACGCATCCCCGCGCCGCCGACGCTCCCCCGGGCCGCCGTCGCTCCCCCGCGCCGCCGACGCATCCCCGCGCCGCCGACGCTCCCCCGGGCCGCCGTCGCTCCCCCGCGCCGCCGACGCTCCCCCGGGCCGCCGTCGCTCCCCCGCGCCGCCGACGCTCCCCCGGGCCGCCGTCGCTCCCCCGCGCCGCCGACGCTCCCCCGCGCAGGTATGCAGTAGTCGGCGCAGTAGCCAGTAGGTTTAGACTGATGCAGTTTAGACTTTTAGAGGCAGTCGGCGCAGTAGGTTTAGACTGATGCAGTCGGCGCAAGATTTTTTATATGCTCATGCCGTAGAGTTTAGTTTAGATGCAGTACACGAATACACGATTAACATTTATTATTGATTGCTTGTTTAGATTGCTTGTTTAGATGGAAGCCTCTAATTCTAATGCTAGAGAGGAGGAAAATACAAGCAACAATAGGACAAAGCTTCCCTTGTGGAATCATGTTGATATTCTAGATAGAGGTGGTCAAGGGGGAGGGAATGTGAAATGGAGATGCAAGTATTGCAAATATGTTGGCACTAGTAGCTACTCTAGAGTCAAAGCACACCTGCTGAAAATTACTAATGGTGGATGCAAGATATGTCCTAGGGTGACAATACCAATTCTTGCTCAGCTTAAAAATGAAGTTGCAAAGGCTGAGGAAGAACAAGCAAAAACAAAACCAAGAAATGTGCCCTTGCCACCATCAACTATGGGTAGCGTTGCTAGTGCTAGTGCTAGTGTTTCGTCCTCAAGCATGGACTCGGCTATGTTGGGAACTAAGAGGCGGAGAGGACCTCCTTCAGCATTAGAGAAAGCTTGGGCTAAGGATTTGCGCAATCAATTGGATGCACAAATTGCAAGGATGTTTTATTCTAGAGGTATGCAATCAACTTTCAATCATTGTTTCAATTTTATCCAACTTACAATTTGCATTCAACTAATTTTGGTTATGTGAAATTGACAGGATTGTCTTTCAATCTAGCAAGAAATCCACATTTTCAACAATCTTATAACTTTGCTGCAAACAATAATCTTTCTGGTTATGTCCCACCTGGGTACAACAAGTTGAGGACTACACTTCTTCAACAAGAAAGAACTCACATTGAGACCTTATTGGAGCATACGCGGAGCACATGGCCTGAAAAGGGTGTTACCATTTGTTCAGATGGATGGTCAGATGCACAGAGAAGACCTCTCATTAACTTTCTTGCTATTTCTGAGGGTGCACCGATGTTCTTGCGAGCTATCAATGCAGAAGGCGAGGTAAAGACAAAGGAGTACATTTCTGAGAAGTTGATTGCTGTTATTGAAGAAGTGGGTGCAAGAAGTGTTGTCCAAGTCATCACTGACAATGCTACAAATTGCAAAGGTGCGGGTTTGATTGTTGAACAAAAGTACACTCATATTTTTTGGACTCCATGTGTTGTTCATACTCTCAATCTTGCTCTCAAGAGTATTTGTGCTGCTAAAATGCCAAGAACTGATGAGGAAGAAGTAATCTTTAGTGAGTGCCATTGGATAACTGAGATTGCTGCAGATGCTAATATGATCAAGAATTTTATAATGAACCATGGCATGAGGCTATCAATGTTCAATGAGTTTAGCAAACTAAAGTTACTTGCTATTGCTGAAACAAGGTTTGCTTCAGTTGTAGTTATGTTGAAGCGGTTTTGCATGATCAAGAGGGCACTCCAAAACATGGTGATTAGTGACAAATGGGAGACATATAGAGATGACAATAGAGGAATGGCACAAAACATTAGAGACCTAGTACTTAATGAAGTGTGGTGGGACAAGGTGAACTACATTGTTGAATTCACTGAACCAATCTATGAAATGATACGTGTGGCGGACACCGACACACCATGCCTTCATCTAATTTATGAGATGTGGGATACAATGATTGAGACTGTGAAGAAAGTGATATATAGGCATGAAGGTAAGGAAGAAAATGAGGAGTCTTGCTTTTATGAGGTTGTTCATCGCATATTGATTGATCGTTGGGCAAAAGGCAACACTCCACTCCATTGTTTGGCACATTCACTTAATCCAAGGTAAATTATAAATCTTCGTTTTTCCTTTGCTTTTGCTTGTATATTACTAGATATTATAATCCATTTTTGTTTGTAGATATTATAGTGACAAATGGATCAACCAAGAAGGTGTTGTTGGCCGTGTACCCCCACACAAGGATCTTGAGATTTCACAAATGAGAATGAAGTGTTTCAAAAAGTTCTTCCCTCTCCTTGACGATCTCAAGAAAGTGAAAGAAGAATATGCAAGATTTTCCACTTGTTCTGGAGAATTCAATGACTTCGATTCTATTTATGATAGATGGATCCTTGATCCAATGAATTGGTGGGCAAATCATGGACAATCCGTACCTGTGCTACAAAGTTTGGCTCTCAAATTGGTTAACCAACCGGCCTCATCTTCTTGTTGTGAAAGAAACTGGAGCACATATAGCTTCATCAATAGCATGAGAAGAAATAAATTAACTCCTGAGCGTGCTGAAGATTTGGTATTTGTGCATAACAATTTAAGACTTCTCTCAAGAAGAACAGAATCATATAAAACAGGGACAACTAGAATGTGGGATGTAGGAGGAGATAGCTTTGAATCTCTAACTGGTGTTGGCATTCTAGAGGTTGCTCAGCTCTCTCTTGAAGAACCAGAGTTGCAGGGTGTGCTGTTTGAAGATGAGCCTATTGCAATGATCCAAGAAGAAAATGAGGATGAACTTGAAGTCTAGGAGTCTCATGTTGTCTTTAAACTAGTCTAGTAGTCTTGCTATTAGAATTTGAGTTTGTGATGTATCTTAAGTTAAACCACTCCTATCCTATGTTGGATAGTGGATATTTGCTCTTGGCTGAATGGTTGTACTCTACATTTCAGTTTCTATGGTTGAACTTGGGTATTTCTTAATATTTATCGCTTATCCTTATCAATTATCAATTGTTGTTGGGTTGTTGCTCTATTAGTCCATTGCTTTAATTGTTAAAGAATCAAATATACATGTCATTTTGTAGTCTTGTCGATCTGATCATGTTATTTTTTTCCAGGTTAATGGAATTCTTTCTCAAAATGGTATTCACATCAACAATTGTCGTCAGCCGTCAGGATTAACAAAACAATTCATGAGGTACATATTCCGAGTATACACTTTACAAATTACAAGTTTGCAATTTACATTATTGCAGTTTAATAAGCATGTAGAAACTAGAAACTAGAAACTAGAAAATAATACATATATATATATAATTTATTTATTATTTAAATATATATAGCCGTGTCGCCGTATCGGTCTTTTTGGGAAAACGGCGAATTCCCGTGTCGGTGTCGGTGTCGTGTCGTGTCGACGTATCCGTGTCCGTGCTACATAGGCCTCTTCCCCCAACCCACCACCCACCTTCACCCCCACCACCCACCTTCTCACCCTCCTTCGCCCAAGAGCAACAATGTCGAGATCAACTTGCCGTCGCCGTCGCTCAGATGCGGGATCACGTAGGCGCGCGGTGGCTGGGGATGGGGAAGAAAGGGGCAACGCCACCGGGGAGGAAACTGAGGTGCATGCGAGCTACAGGGGAGTGAGGGAAACTCACTGACGCGGGCGATGAAGCCAGGGAAGAAGCGAGGCAGCGTGGCGACACTGACCCGGTGCGCAAGGATGGTCAAATGGTGGCGGCGACCTAGGACGAATTGAAGCTCAAATCAAAGGTCGAGGAAGGTAGAGTGAGGTGTAAGGATGCTGTGCGTGGTTCTCCTGAGATCAAAGAGGAAATCGATTGAGGAGGGAAAGAAGTGGAGATGCGCAACACGTGATGACGCGAATGGTCTTGGACAATTCTCACCAATTCGACGGGAACAGCGGGATTGAGTGTGGTGGCAATGTGCAACGTTGGAATCGAGACGGGTTGAGAGACAAGGTGGCGCTGGCTGAAGCTCACCATAAGCGGCCGTAGTTCACACGAAGGAGGCAACGACCGAGACAGCATACTCGAGCTCAATCTCACACTTTGGCGCGCGAGGTAGAAGAAGAGAGGGAAAAGGGAGTCGTCGAGTTCGCGAGTACGGTGCTCGTCTCTCACTGAGGCTTAAGTAGGCGAGGGGGACGGTGCTGCTTGGGCGCGCCGCCATGGCCATCCTGGGGGCAAGAAGGGGAGGAAGGAGAGGGGGCATAATCGTCTTCAGAGGTAAAATTGTTAGAAATAATCTTGACTTCGAGTCCAAAACGCAGTAGAGTCAGTCTCCATGTGTAACTCAAGTTAAAGTTGTGTCCAACTTGAAGTCCAAATACGTATGCTAGTAGGAGATTATTAACATATATATATATATATATATATATTGAGGAGGCTTGTAGTCAATTTTGTAAGAAAAACAAGAAAAGAGAGAGAGCAAATAAGAGCATAGAGAACGTTTCAGTGCGTCTCGCACGTCGCTCTTGAGGTGCACGTCGCTCGTCTTTGTGCAGCTCTCCCGGGAAAAAGACGCGCGCGGCACGTCCTTCCGTTCCCTCGGTCCAAGAGCCACTTCAAAGTAACTTAAGATCTTGATCCGTGCTCAAGATTATGTCGCGTTCTCTGGGAAGTGGTGTCACCGATGACGAGACATCATCCAGTATGATGGCGAAGGGGAGTTCTGCTGTCTCGCTACATTATCTGATACACACGACGAGCAATTATGTAGCACGGACAATCAAGATGAAGGTATACATGAAGGCTCAAGGAGTGCGGGGTGCGATCGAGAATGGCAACGTCGATATACGCAAGGATCAGATGGCATTGACGGTCATCTATCAGGGTATCCTAGAGGAGACACTCTTCCTACTGGCTGAAAAGCAGACGGCCAAAGCCGCGTGGGAGGAGTTGAAGACGATGCATCTTGGCGGCGATCGTGTGAAGGAAGCAAAGGTACAAACTCTTAAGACCGAGTTCGAGGTGCTGCGTATGAAGGAAATAGAGTCGATCAATGACTTCGCCGTCCGATTGACGGTCATCGGCAACAAGATTCGGGCTCTTGGCGAAAAGGTGGAAGAGTAGTACATGGTAAAGAAATTCCTTTGTGCTGTTCCCTCACAGTTTCTCCCAATTGCTTCAATCATAGAGCGACGTATGAGAAACACATCCATGATAATAGTAACAAAGGCGACGGACAGTTCTTGTTGACCCGTGCTAAGTGGGAGATCCAATCATCGAAGCGTGAATGTAAGAACACTTCTAGGAGTGGTGGCCAAGGTTGTCAGAATCGGATGTTTGGTAAGACAAAAGTGAGGTGTTATAATTGTAACGATTATGGACATTTTGCTTCAGAATGCCCCAAGCCAAAGATGAAGAAAGCGTTTGTTGCTAAAGCGCTCAGCGATGATGAATCAACAGTGCTCTGATGATGAGTTGAGTCAGGGACGTCGAGAAGATGTGTCGCCATCCAAACTCAAATAAGGTGAAAAGAAGTCGGAACGTTGAGGATATGTATCACCGTTCTGTATTAAGTATGAGTTTAGTAAGTCGTAGTTGAGACTGACTGCCTCAATGTTTTAGAATCTTTGCATTTGGATGGACCCGTACCAGTTAAGTTGAGTTCCTACATGTATATTGCATGTAGAACGCTTTATGTGGAGGCGTGGTTGGTAGTTCATAATGCATTAAGACTAAAACTAGAGTATGTCAAGGCAATATTAAGGGGGAGATTGTTAGAAATAATCTTGACTTCGAGTCCAAAACGTAGCAGAGTCTGGCTCCATGTGTAACCCAAGTTGAAGTTGTGTTCAACTTGAAGTCCGAATACGTATGCTAGTAGGAGATTATTAGCATATATATTGAGGAGGCTTGTAGCCAATTTTGTAAGAAAAGTAAGAAAAGAGGGAGAGTAAATAAGAGAATAGAGAAATTCATAAATTCTCTTGTGTTCTCTCAGTTTATTTGCGATGCGTACGTTTTCTCCTGGATCAAAATTTTAACAAAAACTGTTAAAAGTGATAAACGATGAATCGGCTGTTCTATAGAACAGCAAATGATGAAGTGCACTCTGTATAATGATAAATTATCAATTATTTGATAATAACTTTTATGGGATATATAGCACCAGCTAGCAGCATAATGTAAGCCCAACTTTTTTAAAAAGTAAGATTGTAGGCGGATAAGCTGTGAACCATGTTTTTTTCGAATTACGAGCTTAAATCTCATTACTCATAAACAGTGTTACAAGAATTTGGTACACATGAAAAAAAATAAAGTCTGGCACTTGGTTAAGCCACGTGCATCACTGTCTACCAATGTCTGAGCGATGCAAGTTACGCACGTCATGACGTCCATCTGGGAGTTGTGTCTAGCTGATTTAGCGCTGATTACGATGGTATTTATACAATTAGTGTATATGGTTAGTTAAGTTTATATTTTCTATAAATATATTATACATACGATTAGTTTTGTAAATACTGACGCAAGTTTCAGCCGTACTATACGAAGCATTCTGTGTATATACAGTCCGATTGTTCGCGCGTGCATGCGGTGCGTTTGGGTCACATGATTAACTCTCAAAACACCCCGACCTCGCCGGCAGTACGAATTGAGGGTCTACGGCTACATGAAAGCGAATCTTTGGCCTAGTCCTTTCGAGCCTAGTAAGCTTGTTTTATGTGTTCTTCAGTACGGATGGTGAGTACATTAATACGAATATTGTATATGATTTTGAATTTAGAAAGTTGTTTAGAAAATTTATTTTAAAAAACCAACTCATTTGCTTTTATTTTTGAAGAAGGCAAAAGCTAAAAGCGTAAAAATTAGGTCTTGTCACCTCTATAATGATCTATATATGTTCAAATTCCTGGCAGGTTCCAAACAACAGTGATGTTTGATTGGTGCTAATGTACAGTGGTATTTGGGAACATAGCGAACCAGACAAGGACGCCATCAAAAGCAGCTAGTGTCATTCGAAGCACGTCATTTGAGCCTGTGCTTAACAGCGGTAATGTTCAGAAAGGGATATGGTGGAATAGACTACTCCCAAGTCCCATACTCCCATTCATGCGTGCCTACCAAACTAGCTAGATATATGGAGTATAATCCAAATCAAATGCACGCACCAATTGTGTACGGTCCCGGTACCCTGACATCACTTTCGTTCGAGGATCACCGGAGCCTTCCCAGAAGACCGGAGATGGCAAATTGGCAGGCAGCTCGGCATCCAATTAATTAGTGAAGTAACTGCAACTGCTGCCTGCCCGGGAGGGAAGATGGAAGCTTCTTAGGTAGTAATCCCGATAGAGACACTACCTGATGCTTTCAACTGAATTTTTGTAATATATAGTGTCTTTTCATTGGTATTGTAGAAATAGTCATATACGAGCGGTATTGACAAAAATAGCGTTTTTACCGTTCAGTCATCAGACGGCTGCGCGTGATAGTTGACAAGTGGCGCCTGCTGTTAGGCCACAAAACAGCAGGTGATTAAGACGGCTAATTAGCCAGCTTAATTATCTGTCTAAATTCGTAATTTTATGTTATATTTGTTTAAAATTTTAAATATAACAAATGAGCTTTAAAAATTATGAAATTTTTGGTGCAGCTTTCCGAGGCATCGTGGTATATTGTGTACTTTTTCGTAATTTTTATGGCAATTTGCTACCTATAAAATTTTTAGAGCGACATATAATTAATCGAGCGATTAAGCAGTTATGCGTCACTTCAAGAATTTTATAGCTGGCAAATGGTCTTGAAAAATTACAAAATTTTCGGTGGAGCTTCTTGATGCAGCATGCTACGTTGTGTAACTTTTGCATAATTTTTTTGCACCACTTTACTATTTCTAAAAATTCTTAGAGCGATGCGCAATTAAACGGGAATTAAGCACTAATGGCCGGGCGACAGGCCATTAGCCCCCGGCCATTTGTGCTTAATCATCTGTTTAATTATGCATCGCTCTAAGAATTTTTAGAAGTAGCAAATAGCAGCAAAAAATTATTAAAAAAATACACAATGTAGCATTCTGCCTCAAAAAGCTCCCCAAAAATTTTGTAATTTTTCACATCCATTTGCTACCTCTAAAAAATCTTGAAGGACATATAACTATACCTGTCATTAGGGCTAATTGGAGGGCTAATCACCAACCGCTCGGTTACCGGACGGCAGGTGATCTACCACATGGTGACCAGCGGTAGACGGCTTGTCACCCGGTAATGGTGGATGCAGCTCGTTTGCTATATGTACTAACTCCTACAAATATCGAAATTGTATAAAATTTTAAGCCATATTCACAATGGATAAAAATTACCAAAAAAATTACATAGTCAAGTACGTTATGTCAAGAGGCTGTACATAAAATTTCATAATTTTGCGAGTTCATTTGCTATATTGAAAATTCAAATAAATAATATAAAAAATTAGGGCATATGATTAAGTCGGCTAATTAGTCGGCTTAATCACTTACCGTCTGGTCATGGGACAGCAGGCCACCAAAGTGGACCAGGTGGCGTGGCGACAGACCTGCCGTCTAGCGGCAGGGTGGCAGGGTGTCTGCCGTCTAATGGGGACGGTAGGCTGGGCGGCAAGCCCATGCGTCAGCAAGCTGACGTTGCCGTCCGACTACCAGACGGCAAAACTGTTATTTTTGCCAATATGATTTACCGATTGCCATTTTTATAAATACTGATACAAACAGTGTTATGTATGCCAAAAACTCGCTTTCAACTAGCTAGTTCGTATTTCTGTGTACCTCTTGCGTAAGAATTTCAACGAGGTAGGTACCCAAAATATTTCATTAATGAGTAACTTGTTCCGGGCAACTGAGGTTCAATTATTGTACGTTATGTATTTTTCTCTCTTAATTTATCACCGCTTTTGAAGTTTCATCTGCATCCCACTATCTCTAGCAAAAGTCACTCGTGCATATATACTAGCTAGTTAGTACTAGATTAGTTTGTCTAGCTGCATCTGAAGCCACACAATTATTCCTCTATTTTGTAGCAAAAAGCGATCTTCTTAGCAGTAGTGCCATGATACATAGAGACCGAAACGACGTAGCAAAACGACGCGAGCGTCAGGACAGATATATCTATCATGTGCCCGCCGCCGGCAAACAACAAAGGAACTCCAGCCGGACATTAGCGAATAGCGATAGATCGCACTCAGTCCGGTTAAGTCCGGTGCTAGTCTGGAGAGGATCTATCGATCGACCGCATGTTGCCATCTAGCAGCACGTGACGAGCTAGCTAGGTCAACCATATCGATAGAGATATTTTTTAGGCTACAACTTATAATTTTTAACTATAATTTATTAATTTAATAAATAATAATTATTAAAAGAAATTGAAGCAAAAGAACATGGCTATATCCATTCAAGTTTAAGCCTGTCTCGTCGTCTTAAAAAACACATGTCCCTTCGGCATATGGATCATGCGTGTCAGGAAAACCGCCATGACTTTGGCTGGCAGATGTTTCCATGTTGGTGAACGGTGATCTTTAAAGATTTACCCGCCTGGGGACTGCCTAGAATTGATCCTTCCAGTCAGTACTACTGTACAATCTCCAGCGGACCAGCTGGACTGTAGATGCATGCCCTACTGGATGGGTTTTTGGTTCTAGCCAAGTATAATCGAGCGCCCTCTTTAGTAGTACCATATATGCGACTTGACTGCTACCTAGCTTAATTATGTGTACTAGTCAATGTGATGTCTATGCTTGTTTCCCTATGTATGATGTGTGAATCAGCAAAGTTCTTAGATATAGCGCA
This sequence comes from Dendrocalamus latiflorus, assembly GCA_017311315.1. NCBI lineage: Eukaryota > Viridiplantae > Streptophyta > Magnoliopsida > Poales > Poaceae > Dendrocalamus > Dendrocalamus latiflorus. The sequence goes on along the minus strand of CM029648.1, from coordinate 22,582,285 downwards.
GAGAACAAATAATCACGCACACTACTGGAAAGAACACTGTATAAAACCTGATTTCTCACCCAGTTCAACCGTGTGCCGCAGCCCCCATGCATGCACGCCACCACAACCCTACAGCGCCACGAAAGGCAAAGGGCGGCGACGATTCAGCCCGTCCTTTTCTCCACCAACGCACACGCACGTAGACGTACCGGCCGGTGCGTACAAGTGGCAGGGCCGTGCGGCAAAACAATTCGGAACGGGGCGGCTGCGTCCGTCGCTCAGTCGCACGCCGAAGCTTCCGCCCGCACGGAAGCTCGGTGCGAAGCCCGCACACCCGACGTCGCCGTCCGCGCGCGCGCCCACACCACACACGCTTAACGTGCAACCCGCGAGCGCGCTATAAAGACGACGCTTCGGCGCGGGTCCTCGTAGTTGGCCCGTGCACATGGCGGTGGTAGGAGCCAGCACAGCGGTTTATTATTGTTGCCACCCGCACGAGCACGACGCCGACGTCTTCTCGATGGCTTACCCCCCGCCGCGTGGTGGCAGCTCGAGCTCACCCTACAGCTCTGGCTCTGCGGCGTCTCTCTCTCCCGTCTTCGGTGCGGCGCCCCCCGGGGCGCTGCAGCAGCACCTCGACGTCTTGGACTACTTCTCAGACGAAGGCGGGCGGTCGCCTGTGCCCGGCGCGTTCGGGACGCCTCCGCCGCTGATGCCGGTTGAGCCGGTCGTGCCGGATGCTGGAGGCTACTATGCTCAACCTAGGTGTGTTTATTTGGTGCATACATGTCTACATATGCACGTACGTATACTTTGTAAAAAGTCGTACGTATACACACGTAGACAGCACGTGCAAGCAAGTTCTGACCAATCGGTTTGGGTATCTGGGCATTTTCAGGAGTGCAGCGGCGATGGCGGGGGAGGGGGCGAGGACGGACAGGATCGCGTTCCGGACGAGGTCGGAGGAGGAGATACTCGACGACGGGTACAAGTGGAGGAAATACGGTAAGAAATCCGTCAAGAACAGCCCTAACCCGAGGTAGGTACTGAACTAAAACTACATATTAATTCGCTTGCTACCATTTTTTTATGGCAAGCATGTATCAAAGTTGGATTGGGCTGAAGTTGTGTGGTGACTGCAGGAACTACTACCGGTGCTCGACGGAGGGGTGCAACGTGAAGAAGAGGGTCGAGAGAGATAGGGACGACCCAAGCTACGTCGTGACGACGTACGAGGGGATCCACAACCACGTGAGCCCCGGCACGGTCTACTACGCCGCCCAGGATGCCGCCTCCGGCCGCTTTTTCGTCGCCGGGATGCATCGCCCAGGCTCTTGACAAAATATTGTATATTTAGTGCATGTCCAGGGCGCCTCGCTGGGTGCAATAACTTTATTTTATTTATAACTAGGTCCAGAATGTTGCAAATGAACCCTTAACGACCAAAAATTATTTGCAGTGACGACGTAGCCTTCCTCTACAGGATAAGCAGGAGCTGGCCGTTTCTATTTTTGTTCTTACGGGATTACAGTCTGAGCTTATCTCTATGGAGCAAGCCTCATCTGTTTGGAAAGATGGACAAAGGAGAGATTGTTAGAAAAAATCGAGTTATAAACACACTCGAACACGATGAACAATGAGTTTTGCGCTACAAGATGGCAACATTTTCTAATTTGTAGTACTAAATTTAAAGGATTTTATTTACAGAATATGGTCTGTATTGCCTCCTATACTCGCGCCACGCACGAACTGCCCATATATGGTGCCACTACTATCCGCTCCCACGCGAACACAACACACGTGTCAAGCTGAAACCCATACCACGCACACAACTCCGCTTACGATCACGCAGACGACTATGGTTATGATCACGCACACGACTACGCATAAGACTTACGCAACAGAGATTAGAGTGTGGCCGACCCACCGGCGCCGATCAAAGCACGTGTGAACCCAGCTTGTTGGTCGGAGACGGCGGGCTCGGCAGATGGCGGCAAGCTGCACGCGCTCGAGGTGGCCGTGGCCTGCGGTCTGATGTAGCGTTGGCAGGTACGAACTCATCTCGGCCAGACGTCCACGACGGCAACGCTGATGATGCCGGAGTGGCGCGGCTGGTGGCCGACGGCAGTTAGTGCCAGCGTATGATCCACCGGCGATAGTCGGCGTCTGGGACGATTTAAGCGGGCGGATCGGTGAGCATGCTTGTACACGTATGTGTTTGTTTCTTTTGAGAAGTACAATAGAGTTGAGAGGCAGTAATCATGAGATTAACGTATGTGTGAGGAGCAAATTAAGTAGCAGCTTAATGGATAAACAGGAGTAATTTGTGATGCCACTTAGGCCCCGTTTGGCACAGCTCAGCTTCACTAGTGAAGCTGTTTTTTTTTGTTTCAGCTTCACGAGCAGCTTCACCGGTGAAGCTAAAGCTGTTTTGGAAAACTGTTTGGCAAAACAGCTTCACCAACAGCTTCATGCATGGCTGAGAGAGGGCAATTGTCCAAGATGCCCCTGTCTACCTGATTTGTTCTAACATTTGGAGTTGTATATTTGTATATGGTCATATGAATTAAAAAATAATATATTTGAATGAGTATGAATTAAAAAATTAAAATAAAAAAAATAAAATCAGTGCGAACGGGAGGAGAGGAAACAGGCGTGGGGACCCAATGGCAAAGTGCTGTAATTTCTGTCAACTACAAGGGCAGTGGGTTCCTAGAACTACGAGCCTGAGAGAGAGAGCTGTGAAAAGCTACTATTTTCAGCTTCACCCCACCCCATTCCCTTGTGAGAGCATGATTTAAGGAGCTTCATCCATGAAGCTGTTTGCAAAAAGGGTGTTTGGCAAAAAACAGCTCACAACAGCTCGTGAAGCTGTTGGTGAAGCTGTACCAAACAGGGCCTTAGTGTGCAATGAAATAGATCATGGATGAATAGACAGGAACCCAACTAGGCTGCGGCGAGAATACACTGAGGAGCTGAGGTTAATTAGTATGTACATCCTTTCTCAATTTTGCATGGTGTCTTGTAGTGGCTTTAGGAACCATGCACATACTAAGGCCTTGTTTGGCACAGCTTCACCAACAGCTTCATGAGCTGTTGTGAGCTGTTTTTTACCAAACATCCTTTTTGCAAATAGCTTCACCCATGAAGCTCCTTTTTTTGTGCTCTCACAAAGGAATAGGGAGAGGTGAAGCTGAAAAAAGTAGCTTTTCACAGCTCTCTCCCTCAGGCCCATATTCCAAGGAAACGAATGCCCCTCTAGTTCACAAAAATTTACACGTATTTGCCACTCTCCCTCAGGCGTACGCACCGCTCAGTTCACAAAAATCCCGTTCACTTTTTTCTTTCGCGTACGCACCGCTCTCTCCCGTTCACGTATTTTAATTTTTTTTATTATTTTATTTTAATTTTTTAATTCATACTCATTCAAATATATTATTTTTTTAATTCATATGACCATATACAAATATACAACTCCAAATGTTAGAACAAGTCAGGTAGACAGGGGCATCTTGGACAATTGACCTCTCTCAGCCATGCATGAAGCTGTTGGTGAAGCTGTTTTGCCAAACAGTTTTCTAAAACAGCTTTAGCTTCACCGGTGGAGCTGCTCGTGAAGCTGAATCTAAAAAAAACAGCTTCACTAGTGAAGCTGAGCTGTACCAAACGGACCTTAAGATTATTCAAGTGCTTTTGTCTAGCTAGTTGCAAATATGTTGCTAACTAAATCAGTGCAGTCAAACATACTAATGGCTAGATAAGAGATTGTTAATCCTAATCTTAGCTAATCCAACCATTTAGTAGTACTAAAAGTAGATCAAGGTAGTTTTGTATTGTGAAGCGCACTAGTAAGCATCTTGCTGTTAACGCATGCATGCGTTCACCCGGTAATCCGAGGGTTGAAGATGCACATATGGGAATGCTTGGCAAAGATGTGACGCGGCGGGTATTTGCTAGCAGTAGCACCAAATCAGCTAACAAGGCAAGCTGCGCTATCGCCTTGTTCACAAAATCTATCACGCAACTAGACGCGCGTTAGTCATACAATGCGTCTAGTAGCCGCCGCGCCGTCCGTTTGATCGTGAGCAAACAAGATCCAGATGCATTGTCTTAGCGTGCATGTGTATGTGTTGTGGCCTATTGGATTTGGGCACATATGCGTGGGCTGGACGTGCCCACAGTTTGGCGAACGAACCCCGGCCACGCAGTCTGTTGTGGCCTAATGGGCTTAGGCAGGAGCTTGTAGTATTCTATAGGCCCTTTTTTTTAACGTCTACAGACCGATTTGAGTGGTAGTTAGGGCTAAAGACAAAAAAAAAGTGTATATTTGCTTGGTGATTTGGATATAATTTTTTTGTAGCACCCTAAAAAGAAAAACGGAAAAAGAATCTCGGTGTTTCAAAAATCCACCTCTCTCTCCTATCTCTAACCATATGTCTCTCCCTCACCCATCTCTAATCTCTCTCTCCTATCTCAAAAATCTCTCTACATTTCTCATCTACCTATTTTCAATCTTTCTCTTCCTTTGGGGACCGGTAGCAGCGGCGCATGCCAGCAGCGCCGAGGTGAGCGGCGCAGGCCGGTGGGTGCGGTGCGGCGCAGGTGGCCACAAGGCGGCGCCGGAGGCAAACAGCGGCGACTGAGTAGCAGCGCAGGCCGGGGGGGTGCATGGGCACTGTGACACATGGGTCGGGCGTGGCAGCGCAGCGGCGGCGGGGCGCAGGAGGCGGTGGCACTGAAGGTAGGCGGCAACAGGCGGTGCTCATGGGTGTGGGCGGCGCAGGAGGCGGCAGCAGGCGGTGCTCATGGGTGTGGGCGGCGCAGGAAGCAACAGCGCTGAAGGCAGGCGGCAACAGGCGTTGCTCATGGATGCGGGTGGCGCACGGTGGCGGCGGTAGGCCAGCTACAGCGGCTCGGCCGGTCGAGCCAAGCGGGCGACGCAACGATGGTGGCCGGTGGTAGCATAGTGCAGTCGGCGGCTGGTGTTGGCCAGTTGCAGTCGACGGTGGCGGCTGGCCGGCCGGCGACGGTTTTTCCCATGGTCACAGTTCGGTTGGCCAGAGGCTCGGCCGAACTAGGTTTCGCGTGAAGATTTTTATAACTTCTGCAATAGGACGTCCTTCGCTTGGCCGAATGATGTTTGCTTAACCGAGCGATGCTTTGCATGGCGAATCTTTGTGAACGCTTTTTCAGCCAAACCATCTCCTGTAGCCTTTCCATAATTTTATCTTCTCACTCATATGATTCACTTCCGTTCGATCGTGTAGGTTCGCCGCAGCTGATGATGAAGCGTTCGGGCAATTGTGTATTTCGGATCCTTTGTGCAACGGTCCTGCCGAGTGTGCTCAAGGCAAGTACCTCACGGTCGTGACCTTTCTGTTTCGCATATCACGTGCTTCCATTTTACTTGTCACCTTATCATCAAGTATAATTATTGTATCACTCATACTTGCTTGGCTAATATCATATCATTAAAGTTACATGTCTGATATCATATCATTAAAGTTACCTGGCTGATATCACATCATTAAATTTACCTGATTGATATCACATCATTAAAGTTACCTAGCGGATATCATATCATTAAAATTACCTGGCTGATATCATATCACTAAAGTTACGTGGCTAATATCATATCGTTAAATTTACCTGACTGATATCACATCATTAAAGTTACCTGGCAGTTATCATATCAATAAAGCTACCTGGATGATATCATATCACTAAAGTTACCTGGATATTATTATATCACTAAAGCTTAACTGGTCATTATCGTATCACTAATGCTTGTCTGGTTATTATCATATCACTCATACTTGTCTGGTTATAGACTTTAATACTGTATTCATACCATGATGTTCTAGGTTATCTTGTTTCACATGCTTTTAGGTTTATTAAAATGCTAAGTTAATAATGTTCTAGAATTCATACTTTTAATTAGTGTTTTAGAATTCATGTTTAAATCATTAGGTTTAAATTATTAGTACTCCTTTGACATTAGGGCTGCTATGGTTTACTTTCTTAATATCATGACCCATTAATTGTATGATATTGTATGTGAGCCATCATGGATGTATATATTAAACCAGTTAATCTGACTAATAATCACTTATCACATAATAAAACCTAGATGGTTGATAACCTTGTGTGAGCTATGTTATAATACTCCTAGAATTATTCCTAATCCCCCATCACCATATTATCATTCCATATCGCTCTCGTATTGGGAATTACATTTCTCCATTTCCAACCTTAGCCAATACTTCCTCTTATCATAATGTTATCTTAGCCTTTTCATACTTCCCTTAATTTCACACCATATAACCTATTAACAATGTAGCGGTTATTTGGACTGGGGTTATCCACATATAGGAGAGATTTTCACCTACCTGGTAACGTACAGGGGGCCGTACACTCTCGTTACATAGGATATTACACTCCGTCTGTGGTTATACAGTCGAGAATAGTATTGTGCCTGACTATTCTCGTATAACCGGTGGGAGTAATCGCCAGTGCCATTGCCATAACTTGGTAAATAACAATTATCTTGATTTCATTGTTCCTGTTACCTCTATTTCTGGCTGTTATCAGTGGATCTGGTTAACTCACCAATAAGGAAATAACATTTACTTGGCGCGGGGTTACCTACATATAGAGGAGATTTTCACCTACCTGGTAACGTACGGGGGCTGTACACTCTCGTTACACGGAATATTAACCCCGTCTATGGTTATACAGTCGAGGACAAGGATGTGCTTGACTATTCTCGTATAACTGGGTATGTGGGAGGCAATCGTTGATGTCTTTGCCATAATTTGCTAAATAACAATTACCTTGGTGCCATATTTTCGTTATCTCCATCCCAGATAGGTATCAGTGACCCTAGTAATATAATTTCATTGCAATTAACCTGTGTTAATTAATTACTTACATTGCTTGTCCTTTACATATCTTGCTTGCATTACATATCCATTACTCATCGTGTTGCGACCGTTATTGGGTACTTGCTGAGATTTTCAAATCTCACGCTTGCTTTTTTCAGTCTCAGGTAAAAGACCAGTTGAGTGATAGCATCATGCATGAGTGGGAGCACTCAAGTTTTTAGCACCGTGGTTTGCCACTGTTTTGTTGTTTCACTAGTTCTTTATTTGGTTAGAAGTGGACCAGTCCTATATTTTAAACATTTATTTCAGCTTCCATTGATTCTCTATTACAATGCTCTTAAAAGTTTTAATTTCCTTTCAATTTCTATTGTTGCATTTATTATTTTTTTTCTTACTTTAGCGATGATGTTCTATGGTAGTATCCCAGATTGGCTGTATGTGGGGTGCTACAGTTGGTATCAGAGTTCAGGCTATAGTTTCTGGAAAAAATATTTTGCACATACACGGGGCTTCATGTTAATTCCTTCATGCATGCATATCCTGTCACTGGCATATTACCATGGTGCCAAATCTAATTATCATTTTCTTTACCCCATTGCTATCCTGTGACATTATTCCAATCCTATGCTTTCCTGAATTCTGATTTCATTCTTCCGCCCTGGCTGCTTAAGAGGCGTAAGGCCTAGGCTGGCATTGCAACCCATGTTACTTTTCACCTTCACCCATTAGCAATCAAAATGCGGCTTCAGTTCCTGCTACAATTGCTACCATACTAAAGAGTATTGATGCACATCTCTACTCATTGTCGATTCAAGAGTGGTGTAGTTGGTTATCACGCCTTATCTCCCTATTGCTGCCCATCTTATCATTTACTTTTCTCTTTCCCTGACCTTTAGGGTATTGTTATCTTGAATTCATGCCCCGCTCTTGCGTTATTTGACTCGGGAGCTAGTTTCTCCTTTTTGGCATCTCGCTTCATTCCACAACACTCTAAAACAGTCAGTACCTTGGCGTTCCTTGTGATGGTGTCTACCACAATGGGCCTTTTGCTACCAATCTTACCTGTCTCAACATTTCCCTGGAGTTGAAGGCCACAAAAATTCAGCATTGACACAGTTGTGGCACCAATGCAACCCTTTGACCTGATTGCGGGTATGGACTGGTTGTCTCTTCATCACGCTTTTATCCTTTGCTTGACTGCAAGGTTATTCTTCTTTAGGATTATGGGGCGATCGTTTATCGAGGCAAAAAGTGATACCTCAATATCCTATTCTTGACCTCCTTAAGTTCCTGGTTATGCCATTTGGGCTGACTAATGCCCGGTGGTATTCATGGATTAGATGCATCGAGTATTCCATGAGTACTTGGATCAGGTTGTCATCATCTTCATCGATAACTATTGACTTATCCTAGTACCATAGAGGAGTACAAGCAACACCTTTGTATGGTACTTGATCTCCTTCGGAAGCATCAACTTTTGCTAAATTGAAGAAATGTGCTTTTTGGCTTCCGTCTGTCAATTTTCTTGGCCACCCACCTGGTAACATATAGGGGCCGTACACTCTTGTTACATAGGATATTACACCCCACCTGCGGTTATATAGTCGAGGACAAGGATGTGCCTAACTATTCTCGTATAACTAGGTATGTGGGAGGCAATTGCCAGCGCCTTTGCCATAATTTGCTAAATAACAATTACCTTGGTGCCACATTTCCATTATTTCCATCCCAGATAGGTATCATTGTCCCTGGTAGCATAGTTTCATTGCAATTAACCTATGGCAATTAATTACTGGCATTGCTTGTCCTTTATATATCTTGCTTACATTACTTGTCCTTTACTCATCGTGTTGTGACCGTTATTAGATACTTGTTGAGGTTTTCAAAGCTCACGCTTGCTCTTTTTCTGTCTTAGGTAAAAGACCAGTGGAGTGATAGCATCATGCATGGGTGGGAGCACTCAAGTTTTCAGTACCGTGGTTTGCCACTATTTTGTTGTTTTACTTATTCTTTATTTGGTTAGAAGCAGACCGGTCCTATGTTTCAAACATTTATTCCAGCTTCCGTTGATTCTCTATTACAATGCTCTTAAAGTTTTAATTTTCTTAGAATTTCTATTGCTGCCTTTATTATTTATTCTTACTTTAGCGTTGACGTTCCATAATAGTATCCCAGATTGGCTGTATGTGGGATGCTACATTTTGGAGGAGGTTTAGGTAGAATTACCCTCTCATGGTCACAATACGAGTTACTTTCTTACACGACCCTTCTCATGAGTTGTTTTACATTGAGATATATGCATCATTTGGTAGAGCACATGCAAATGGATAGTGCGGATAGTACATCTAGGGCCCACTGATTCAATTACTATACTTGTTCTTATCCTCTTTTTGACCGTTGTATAACAAATGTATGAGGTAATCAGAGTTTCACACAACAACAGTATAGATGAAATTATTTTTTTGAAAAAAGTACAGATGGAATCTTATACCTTGGGGGTATGTTTTTTTAAATAAAATTCACGATTTACCACCGAATAATTATATCATTTATAATATGCCATTCATTGTGTGAAAATTCTACAGCGCGCCTAGTCATGCATTTGTCTTGCTGAGCACCCAGTTTTGTTGCTTTCAGATGAGTCACATGGGGGATGGACAGGAGCAAATAACGAATTTTGGACGTTTCTAGCACTGTTGCTGTCATTAATTCCAAAAATAGCCGCGCTGAAAACACAATTCCAAAAATAGCCCCCAAACGACCACACGATTAACGGCAACGCGACACGTGGCATGTGGTGCGGCCGGGGAGCGCACCACACGTGAGTGGTGCGGTCCCCGACCGCACCACTCGGCGGGCGTCACATCCGGGCAAATGGTGCGCTCCCCGGGCGCACCACACCGCAAATGGTGCGGCCCCCGGGCGCACCACACTGCCAAGTCCCATCACCCGCCTAAAGCAGCTCATTTCGCCCGCCCGCCCGTGCTGCATGCAAGATTCTTCCGTCCGTGCTGCATTTCTTTATACCGTGCATGCAATGTGTCAATGCGTAGAGAGCCGGCCCCTACTGCGAGCGCTGTGAATATTGGGATAAAAGGAGGACCCTGCGTCTGGAATCAACGTTTTTGCATTTGCGCTAGCTAGAGAAGTAGCAAGCGAGGGAGGGAGCAGATAGTGAAGGGAAGAAGAGCAAGAGAGGGAGCAAGGGATCTGAAGTTTTCGCAAGTGAGAAAGTTGTAGATCGTCTCGTGAGCTTCAAGAAAAGGTAAATATCATCTCCATGCGTCTGTAATTTAATCATAGTAATTAGCCGGTAATTAGCGTAAACGTTCTGTAAACGGTCTCCATATGTCTACTGTAATGTTAAATGGTTGTAGTTATCTTGTTGTATTTTAAGTAATTATCGTGTTGTATTTTTAATTTTATGTGAAGAAATTATGTACTGTTGTTGTCCACTGTAATGTAAAATGTTTGTAGTTGTTTGTGATTGTAGTGTATTGCATTTTTTTGTAAAATATTTGTAGTTGTAGTGTACTGTAATTTATGTTTTATGTGAAGAATTTTGTACTGCTCTTGTGGACCGTAAATTTTAAAAAAAGTTGACTGGATTGTACCAACATTTAAATGATATCTTTGTGAAGCACACTGCTAGTCGGAAAGGCCACTTGCGTAGCTACTGTTTGTATTAACATGTACTCATTCATGTAGCCAAAATCACTGAATAATATTAGATCTTGCTGTGCATGTTTGAGAGAGCGTGCTTCCATAAATTAGGAGAGAAATGGCTGAGAAATTGTAATTTATTTATCACATAAATTAGCGAGTAAATTTGATTTATATAGGAATTTGCTATGGCACTCCGTAAATTAATTATAAATTAGATTTACTAATAAATAAGTACCATACGAAATTGAGATGAAATATTACGCTTGTATGTGGTAGGCAGTAGGTATTGTATGATGGTACAGTTGTTGTATGTTATATATGCTAAGAGGGTTCAGTATGGATTTATGTTAGGTACGCCATGGGTGACATCCAAGACTTATTCGTGTTCTATGGAAATGGTCACGTACGGGACGGGCCGTACGGGGCAGACCTGAATAATTGTGACCGGACTGTGATCCGGGCACGCAATCTGAACACCATGAGCCTGTTGGAGCTACGGAGATGCGTGCATTCCGCATTCGATCGGGACACCGCAAGGAACAAATTACGGATCGAGGCAGTGTATGCCACAGTTGGAGGTGTTGCAGGGGATACAATGTGGCAACTTATAAAGGTGACGAGCGACGCTTCATGGGCGAACTACATGGAGGTCGTGTGCAACCCAGACGCATTGATATATGCCAGGCCAATGGTGTATGTTCAATTCGTGGAGAGGACAGAATCATCCGCCATGGGTGGCTCTGGTGGTGCTGGCGGAGATGTAGATCGTGCATTACTCTGCGGCGGTCATGAAGATGCTGATGAAGGAGGAGTCCATGAGTCAATGGAAGATGGTGACCTGCAGAGGCGCGTGGAGAATTTTCAGCCGAATGAAGGTGCCGAGAGGTGGTGGGCCGCGCGTGATGACTGTCACGAGTACCTTGAGAACCAGGTGCAGGAAAGTGAGGAGGAGGACGATGTGGAAACAGAGAGTTCAGGAGAGGAGGAAGAAGGGGAACCTATAGCGGGAGGTGTGGTAGGTGGTGTTGTAACCACGGAGGGTGCGTACGTGCCGTCCAGATTGGACGACATCGCAGCGGAATCCCTAGTTCTGCCACGGGCGGAGGAGGCAGAGTGGGGATTCAATGAAGGCAGACTCGTTGTAGGGCAGAGCTTCCGTAACAAGAGTGCTGCACAGCAAGCTATTGCCACATACGCCGTCAACATAAGCCGGACATATCGGGTGCATAGGTCCAACCCTGACACCTACATTGTGAAGTGTGTGGACGGCTCCTGCCCTGGCAAGGTCCGTGCGCAGCGGTTCAGAGGCGCTGCCACGGACTTCCGGATAACGGTGCTGAACGATCACACTTGTGAGCTTGCGGCGCCACTACCTAGGCACCGCAACATGACGTCGTCATATGTTGCACAGCTGATAAGGCATCTTGTGGTTGCAAATGTATCCATTACTCCCAAGGTTCTCATGGCGGAGGTAGCGAACACGGTGGGGTATGCTGTGAGCTACAAGAAGGTGTGGCGGGGGAAACAGAAGGTACTGCGGAGTATGTTCGGGACATATGAGGAGGCATATGATCTGGTCCCGAGAATGTTGTGTCAGATTGCAGCAGCAAACCCAGGCACGTACATTAACAAGTACGAGCAGGTTCATGAGACGGAAGGGCCGAATTGTTTTGTGCTTGACAGAGTGTTCTGGGCCTTCCATCAGGCAATAGAAGGCTTCAAGTGGTGCCGTTCAGTGCTAACGATGGACGGCACATTCCTATCTGGTAAATACAAGGGTACAATCCTGACCGCGGTTGCAGCAGACGCAAATGACCAGTTACTCCCAGTGGCATTTGCAATAGTAGAGAATGAGAGTACGGATAGCTGGCTGTGGTTCCTTGTCAATGTGAAGCAGGCCGTTGTACAAGATCGGCCCGATGTGTGTGTTATCTCGGACCGCAATGCAGGCTTGCTGTCTGCAATGCGAACGATGCAGAACGGGACACAGCCTCCGTACCAGTGGAATGACATGAAGAACCGGTGGTGCATGAGGCATCTTGCGGCAAACGTCCACAGAAGGTTCCATAGCAAGGAACTAATGAAGATGTTTAAAAAACTTTGTATGCAAAACCAGAAGACGAAGTTCGATGCCCTGTGGAGTCACCTTGATAAGGAGACCAGCAAGCATGTCAGGTGTCTTGAGCAGTCTGAAGCGGGGGCCGTGGCGGGAGGCTCCACGAGACTTGGGGAGTTCACACAATGGGTGCAGTCCAATGCACCTGACCTGGAGATGTGGTCTCTACTGCATGACACCGGCGGAGCAAGGTACAGAATCATGACGACAAACATGTCCGAGGTGTACAATGGTGTTCTAAAGGGCGTGAGATCCCTACCTATCACTGCAATCGTTGAAGAGACCTGGAACCGTTCAATAGGATACTTCGTCAATAGAGCCATGATGACGAAGCATCATATGGACGAAGGCAAAGAATTCTCTGAGGTAGCGCGGGCCTACATGGACAAGAAGGTGGAGAAGGCTCGTTCGCATATTGCTCAGACCATGGATGGCTTACGGAGGAAGTTTGAGGTTCGCCTCAGACAGAAGTACATGATGGGGCAGGCTAGAGAGGATCGTAAGCAGGTGTGCACGATTGATGACAGAGTATCTTGCACCTGCAACAAGCCGCAGCTTCTACACAAGCCATGCTCCCACGTGTACGCGGCATGCGCGTTATGGAACCAGGCGCCCACGCATTACATCTCAAGGTACTATGACATGAAGCACCTGTTTGAAACCTGGAGCACGGAGTTCCATTCGTACGGGGTGGACATGCATTATAGGGAGCTCTGGCCAGGGCAGATCAAGTGGGTGCCGAACGGTGCACTGAAGCACGTCGGCCGTGGGCGAAGACAGAGCCGTCGCATTCGTAACGACATGGATGATAGCCAGCGTGGGGATCGGGTTCGGCGCCCGAAGTGCAGACTATGCAAGACGGTTGGCCATTCATTTAGGCAGTGCCCAAACAGGCCGACATCAAGTAACGCTCCATAGTATGCAGCACATGGATTGTCATTGTGCACTGCTGGTATCGTGCATCCTGTAACCTATGCTGAATGTATCTTACCAAATTATTTCCGTGTACAATTTGTTTGAGTCATTTCTTGCAAATTATGTTATGTTGTGACTTATTCGATATTTCGTTATCATTTGTTGCCATTCGATGCAAATTACGTTTGTTCATGTTATGGTGGCATTTATTTTACGATGTATTATCATTACCTACAAATTATGTATGTTGCATATTCTCATGACCCTGCGTACTGACTTGTTTTCAATCATCGGCAGGACATGGCGTACGAGTTGCTTGAGGCCCGTTGGGATGACCACCACCGATGCACAGCGTGGGCATCTATGCCTGAGGGCCCTCCGTGTTTCGTCCTTAGGGGCCCCCGAGAGCACTGGCCGCTAGACGAGCGGTACATCCCGCTGCTGCGAGACACCGGTCTTTTGCCCCTTGCTCGCATGCTGGATGTTCCCTATACGTTGCAGTTCGATGCGGCGTTGCTGTCCGCACTCGTGGATCGTTGGAGACCGGAGACTCACACCTTCCACTTCCGGTGGGGCGAGATGACTGTTACACTTCAGGACGTGTCCATGCTGACAGGTCTACCCATCTGTGGTGCAGCAGTAGTGCCACCCCCCAGGGCGGCGAATTGGAAGGAAGCTCTGGGTGCCCGATTCGGTCTCCCGATCGCAGACAACATGTCTGGTGTGCCACACTCGTGGCTACGAGAGTTCATGACCTGCCCTGTGGACGCTCATGAGGGGGTCGTGCGGACGCACCTCATGGCATACATCCTTTTTTTGTTCGGATGGGTCTTGTTTCCTACGACCACTGGAGTCTCCGTGCATCCGACGTACATACACCTTACGGAGTCCTTGGCGGATGCCTTGCCCGGCGAGGTGCCGCAGTACAGCTGGGGATCTGCAGTCCTTAGTGCCACGTACCGAGGCTTGTGTGATGCCTGTCAGCGTACTGAGGCCAGCGAGCCGGTCTTGGCGGCGTGCTATGTGCTCCTACAGTACTGGTCTTGGGAGCACTTCACGGTTGGGAGGCCTAAGATCGAGAGGCCCGTGCACCCTTACGACCTCCTCCCGGAGTTGTACGGTCAGGCTGGTGGCGATGACCCCATAGATGGGCCGACTATGGGGACTCGTTGGACACGTGGTCAGCTGCGGTGGGCTAAGGATAGAGCGAGGCGTGTGTACCCAGATTTCCATAACCATTTCGAGGGGCTTCCTGACAAAGACATAGTCTGGTTCCCATGGGATGCAGGGTTCATTCATCTCATTGCCCCCTACGGGTTGTCATCTCAGTGCCACCAAGACCACACGTACTGGTTGACGACCTGTCACCTCGTCTTCGCGCACTTCGTCGAACCGTACAACCCGCAGAGAGTGCTGAGGCAGTTTGACCTCCACCAGCACGTGCCACCCCTCCCAGTACGGGCACTACCACCGAAGGCCCACCGGTAAGCCATTGCACGGTAAATGTACCCAAGTTAGTAATGTGTTGATAATACTAATTGTACAATATGTGCACTAACTTGCAGGCAAACAAGAAGAGGGCACCATGGTGACGACTGGAGAGCCACACAGCGGCCGTGGACAGACCTGTGGCGTGACTCAGCGAGCACAGAGGTTGTGGACGAGACTAGGCCACACGACATCGCCACATACGGTGCGTATCTAGAGTGGTACATTCCACGCACCCGCAGCAAGATTACTGGGCCTGCCCCACCCCGTCCTTCAGAGGTCACGCATGAAGATGCCATACAGGCCGGCCCAGACCGTCATCGAGCAGCACGTCTTGACGAGGCGGTACGTGCACCTGCAGTACGTTTGTACTCATTATTTCTTTACGTACAGTGCGTTTGAACTCATTTGTTGTTTACCTACAGTGTGAGCATATGCGTCGTGCTGAGCACGAGGCTTTTCAGATGCTGCAGCGTGGGGAGGGCGGCAACCGGGTTCTTGCTTCGGCGCGTAGCATCTTCAGTGACCTCAGGAATGCGATCAAGGCGTTGAGTTGTAGTCAGCACAGGGATGATGTCCATGCACGACGCGTCCGCAGAGAGCAGCCTTCAGCGCCGCCGTCGGCACCACCTTCAGCACGTCCGTCGCTGTACGGTGGTCGTCCGTCGCAGTCCGGCGGTCGTCCTCGCAGTCCGACGGTCGTCCGTCGCTGACCGGCGGTCCTCAGTCGTTGTCCGGCGGTCGTCCGTCACTGTCCGGAGGTCATCCCAGCTACGCTCCCTCGTCCTCACAGCGTTTTGGACCAGCGGTACGACATTTGCCATCAGTTCGTTCGTCCACTCGATTGCCATTTATTCGTAACACACGTTTTCCTTGCAGCAGTTGCGAAGGGATAGCACGTTGCTACAGCCGTCGTCATCCCGGAGGGCGGCGGACGAGCCTACAGATAGCGACACTGAGTCACCCCAGCAAATAGCGACATATGCGCCAGGCGGTCAGTCCACCCGAGCAGACACGCAAGGGTGGTACGAGTGGTTCGGGCAGACGTACCGAGGTTACACGGCGCAGGAGTACATGGGTGATTTCCCAACGTCATCGTCATTCCAACAGCCGTATGCACCGGTATGTACGCATGTAGTAAACATAACACATGATATACATAATGATTATAAACTTTTTTGTATTTTTCATTGCAGGACGTAGACCCCTCCTCCGATTGGCTGAGCTCTATTATAGGCCAGCAGTCGGAACTCCCCACAGAGATGTACCCACCACCGCCTCCGACGCAGACCTCGCAGTACGACCTTCGAGATGCACCGCGCTCCCCTAGCAGGTTCACCTTCTCGGAGGATCAGATACGTCGTCCGAGGCGGCGGCGACGAGATGATAAATGAATTTTTGTAATTGTGCTGTTGTAATTTTTTTGATGTTTTTCAAGTGCTTGATGGTTTGATGTTGAAAGATGGTTTCCAGTATAAAATGGTTGCTCTAAGTTCTTTGATTTACTATGGCATACAACCAACTGAGAGATGACAACACAAAACAACACATACATTGCACGTATATGAAATGTAACAAGTAGTACAACCACCAACACACCAACGAACACAACAACTAAAATCCAACACAACCGTACTTAACACATTACCAAAAATGGCTTGACGACAACACAACATAAAACATTACCAACATACACGAGGAGAACCTCCAGCACTACAACTTGAGGATAACAATAATCACAAGAAACAAAATAGCACACAACATTAAATTTATCTTCCACTCTAGTCTGTCGAAACGATGCCGCATCCCGACAGGGTCGCAACCCCCAACGACAACTCTCTCATGGGGAACATTGGCTGTCCTATTGCCCATTTCATCCTCCCACACCCAGAATCGGCAACCACCATGAGCTTCCTGCGATTCCATGACAAGAAGTTTTTTAAACATACCACCACGATTTCAACGAACCCGAAACAATCTGACTCACCGAGTGATTTGGGCACTTGTAGTAGTGTCGCCCAGGATTCGCGGCCGTCTGTGATGTCCTACGTCTAACCAAGGTGTTGCAATTTGGGCACATCACCGTGGGTGCCCATGACGACGTGCTGAGCTGACTCATTGCCTACTCTGGTGGAGTGAGCACGAAAGGAAACTACACTGATTGTGAACAACTAACTCAGGAGGTGACTGATAACATGGCAAGGGAGTATGTGAGGGATGGCTCCGTTTTATAGGCTGTGTGGGGGGGCAGCCTCACGCACAAAGAACACAGACAACACAAATGATACACGCACATAAAGGGGCAGTGAGCAGACAAAAAGGGGCACCTTTGCTTAGTGACATGAAAAAAGAGGGCAGCTTTGCCCAGTGATATGACAAAACGGGGCAGCTTTGCCCAGTGACTTGACAAAACGGGGCAGCTTTCCGCAGTGACATGACAAAAGAGGCCAGCTTTCCGCAGTGACATGACAAAACATGCCACCTTTGCCCAGTGGGATGACAAAACGGGGCATCTTTGCTGAGTATTGCATTTTTTGTGGCTTGTGATAACAACTCCACAAAGATAACAACCAATCCATCGCATGCTTAACAATGTTGCACATTACATCGTTACGGAAAGAGGCCACAGAACATGAAGGCGTCACTCACTTACAACACGAAACAACACATACATTGCACATACATAATTTATGGAAAGTAGTACACCCAACAATTTACGGAAAGTAGTACAGCCAACACATACATGAACTAAAATACGACACAACCATAACCCTCGTTACCTACATGTCAAACGAGCTTCGTGACACCCACATGGAGAATTGCTGAGGGGGCCGTCTCGGACGTGGCTGGCCGTCGTGGTAGTGGCATGCACATATGCAGCTCGGGTTCGCGCAGCAACATGTGGGATTATAAGAGCTTCCTATATTCACGACCTCCTCGTTGCCCCTCTCGCGTTGCATCTGTTCGCGGAGGTCGTTGTTCTCCTCAGTGAGACTCTCCATTCGGTACTCCAAGTCCCATATTCGAGCCCATAATGTATCCACATAACGATCAACATACCGTTCATGAGGAGGGTCGATCCAGCGGGAGAAGTCGCATTTTGCCATCTGCAAAAAAAAGGACGGTAAACTTCGCGGGTCCATAAGCAATACAAAAAAGTAAAACTACTAAATTGTACCCCGGAGCGTGAGCATCGGAAGAAACGTCGCCCGCCATCGTTCGGGGAATCCAAGATCTGGACGACCGCGTACTCATTGTGCCTGCATTTCGGCCACGCTGGTTGAGCACGCCGACTTGGTATCAATCGGTACTGTGGACCGAACATATCTCTCCTTTCTAAGGGAATGTCGTCCTTCGGTGACCCAAATCCCACTGGCCCCTCGGCTTCCGACATGGTTTGTTCAAGCACGAAAGACAGGGTACTTCTTTGTTCGACTGAACAATGTGCTGGGACTGGGACCCCAACCGTGCTACTTATACCAAACGAGACAACTTGCTGCATTCACCTCAAACGAATAAAAGGACAGTTCTTCGCACAGACGTGACATAACGGGGCATCTTTGCTGTAAGAGATGACAGAACAGGTCTGCTTTCGCAATGAAATGACAAAAGAGGCCAGCTTTGCTCAGTGACAGGACAACACTGTGCAACTTTTCGCAGTGACATGACAAAACGGGGCAGCTTTGCTCAAAGAGATGACAGAGGACAGCTTTTCGCAGTGAAATGACAAAAGATGCCGGCTTTGCTCAGTGAGATGACAAAAGATGACAGCTTTGCGCAGTGACATGATAAAACGGGGCAGCTTTGCTCAGTGAGATGATAAAAGATGCCAGCTTTGGGCAGTGGCATGACAAAACGGGGCAGCTTTGCTCAGTGGGATGCCAAGATGCCAGCTTTGCTCAGTGCTATGACAAAAGATGCCAGCTTTGGGCAGAGAGATGACAAAACATGCCAGCTTTGCGCAGTGACATGACGACACGGCGCAGCTTTGCTCAGTGAGATGACAAAACATGCCAGCTTTGCGCAGTGACATGACGAAACGGCGCAGCTTTGCTCAGTGGGTGACAAAAGATGCCAGCTTTGGGCAGTGACAGTACTAAAGAGGGCAGCTTTGCTCAGTGACATGACAAAACGGGGCAGCTTTGCTCAGTGAGATGACAAAAGATGCCAGCTTTGGGCAGTGACATGACAAAACGGGGCCTTTTTTCAGTGATATCGCAGCACTCCCATCTTTACTCACTGCTACGACCACGCGGACCAGCTTTAGACGTACGAGTAGAGACAAAACGGCCACTATAAATTGGTATGCATTCCATTTCCCAGCGAACATTGCACATCCAAACCCCATACTCCATTTCCCAGCTTCCCTTACCCAACCGGGATGGACAAAGGCAAGAAGAAGCAATGGGACAAGATGGTGAAGGGTTGGGAGGAGACCCGTGACATAGCACGGTCAGCTGCGGCCCGCGATGCCGCCCGCGATGAGAAAATAAGGGCGATACAGGCCCGGGTAGAGCAAGCCCATCGTGCTACGATGAAAGGTCCCCCCCAGAGCGCCCGCGTAGCAACAACCCCATCCCGGACGTCCCCACCGAGCGTTCGCCACAACTACCACCTGAGGGGGAGACACCTCCCCTTTGTTGGTGCGGGGACGTGTGCAAGTTCTTCAAGTCTAAGCACCGCATCAGTCTAGGTATGCGTTACTGGGGTTGCGCAAACTACTCCAGTGACTACCCCCAACCGCCGTTTTGACACCGCAACCTATCGGCAGCCGGTAACGACCACATGCACCATTTTCCCCTACCTTTTCTCCTTCACAGCACGCACTAACAATATCTCCCATGTATTTACAGTCTCCGGAGCCCCTGTGTGGCTACCGCAAATGGATCGATCTTGAGATCCACCCTGAGGACCAATGGACCCTCGACTTCAAGGAGTGGAATGTCACAAAGGAGAAGGAGTTGCTGGAGGAGGAGCGCCGCAAGCACGAGCACACCCTGCGTATACAGCGCGAGACGCAAGCTCATCTTGAAGCGTGCACGCGTAGGGAGCGGGAGGCTCGCGAGATGGAGCGCGAGAGAAAGAGGGAAATTGCGGCTAAGGCAAAAGAGGCCGCGGAGGAGTTCAACGCCGAGCGGGCAAGGAAGGGAAAGTGGCCCCGGTCCACACAGTAGGTCGTACGAGCAGTTGGGTGGGTTAGTCGCATATCATGCTATATGTTATGCATGTAATAAAAATCTACGCGGCATGTTACTCCCAACTGTATTATGAAGTTTAATATCTAGTATTTTCGCATTCCATGATTCACGTAGCACCTCATTTAACAGTATTAACATAGCGGTCCTCACCTTCAAAATATCACTTACCACTTTATGTATCGACCGTTCTACGGTCAATCTTTCCTAAAAAAAATTTACCAAAATTTTTTATGCATCTACAACTTACAATGAACATAATATTTTATTACAACTTTATCTAATTTTTATCCAGTTTATAACTACAAAATTGCCAAAAATGAAAACAATCACGGAGATTGCAAACCCTAACAACAGACCAAACCCTAAAATTCACTTACCACTTTATGTATCGACCGTTCTACGGTCAATCGTTCGTAAAAAAATTTACCAAATTTTTTTATGCATCTACAACTTACATTGAACATAAACTTCTATTGCAACTTTATCTGATTTTTACGCAGTTTATAACTACAAAATTGACAACATACAAACATCACGCGGATTGCAAACCCTTAAAACATACCAAACCCTAAAAGTCACTTACCACTTTATATATCGATCGTTCTATGCACAATCGTTCCTAAAAAAATTTTACCGAAATTTTTTATGCATCTACAACATATAATCAACATAAACTTGTTTTACAATTTTTTCAAATTTGTTTCTGATTCACAACTACAAAATTAACAAAACTTATAATCATACGTGTTCAATATCACTTTCCTTCATTTCCTCCAATTGGTAATATCACATTTGTGCTCAAAAAATTTTTCTTTAAATTGCTTCCAATAAAACAACATACCATGATCGAAATTTGTTATTGTCAGTTGAACACATTTTTCACGGTCAGCAATATATGAAAATCACAAAAACACTAATCATTACTTCACACAAATTTCGTTCGTACCCTACCAACCAATATTTTTAATTTTCAAAATTGCGCAACTAATTACACAAGCAGTAAAGTGGACTCCACTTCAAATTCATATTTTTTCACACATTATTTCACATATACACATAAATTTTTATTTAAAAAAATAACTTTACAAATGCGTATACATTAAAATCTCCCGTGCAAAAAACCCTGCTGTACGGCAGAGTGGTGCGGTGTGGTGCCGCACCATTAGGCGAGTGGTGCGGTGCGGCACCGCACCATATACGTGGCAGACGGCGGGAGTGTGGTGCGGTCGGGGACCGCACCACTCAGGTGTGGTGCGCTCCCCGGCCGCACCACTGGACACGTGTCGCGAGGGCGTTAAGTGGTGCGGTCAGGTGGGGGCTAGAGTTGGAATTTCGTTTTCGAAGAGGCTATTTTTGGAATTTTGGGGTATCAACAGTGCCAAAAACGTCCAAAATTCGCAAATAACACTTACACTACAAACTCATTTTCTTGGATCGAGGTGGGGTCTTTTTTGGAGCCGTGTGTGTGCATGGCGCACACAAAAAGAACTCTTGGCCAGTTCAACCACTTCCTCATAGCGGTTAGACCGGCCCTGAGGAGTTGAGCTCTATTTGCTTCTGCGTTTTGGTGTCTGATTTGATGGTGTGCAAAACTGAGCTTCGTAGCTAGTGGAGTGAAAATTTTGGAATACATTTGGTGAGGTTGAATTTGAAGATAATATTCACCCTATGTAATTGCCATATAAGCTGCAACAACTCCAAAGTTAAAATTAAGCATGGTGTTCCGAGGTTTTGTCAATTATGAAAAGAAAATACACTTTCGTTAAACATGGTAGATAGATCTACTGTCTTTTAGCAGCACTTAAATCACCTCTCTGTTACTTCTTTTTCGAGGAAAATCACCTCTCTTTTACATATAACAACGCTGCAGCATGCGGCATTTTGTGCAGTTTGTTACTTTGTTAGTGCAGCAGCAACTAGGATAAGAGTCTACCACGCCCTGTAGTGTACTCACCTTGTAGTGTGAATGCAAATGATTCGATGAGGGCTCCCATGATCTCAAAAGCTTGGTTAGCTGTGATTTTGTCCTGGACATCGCTTTGTTTATGGAACAAGCACCACAACAAATGATTGTAGAACGGAAACCAGGAGGCGTTTTTTGCGAATTGGTGTCTCGAGAGAATACACAAGTCCGGTTAAACTACTCTACTCCAATCATACCGTACTTACAATGCCTACCATCAACGAAGGGTCATACTATCTCAGACCGTTCATATTGTATCTCAAATACCGATACTACCATGATCAGTCAGATCGTCACATCAGAACTAGCAGACTAAGCTCTAAGCAACGTGTCAATATGTAATTTCTTAAAATTAAACTCAAATAATAAAAACAAGGTACAAATAATATCAAATATTTATAACTCTTATAGAGTTGTCATCGTATATTCTTATATATTTTCTTTGGAGAAATTCAATTTGTGTTCTGTTCTTACTGCTCCAGAAATTATTGTGTTTCTTTAATCAAACAATGTGAGTTGAAATGGACAGCACGCCACAAGGGCACGGTAATTGTACAACCGCCATCATTCGTCGCAGTGGTTGATTTCTTACCTTCTGTGCGGCCGCTTTTTTCCACTGTACTAACTAGTAAAAGAGAGAAATGTACCCTGAAAATAGTAGTACGAATCCACGAGCCGTTGGATTTGAATGAACATTGTAACCTACTCCGCTTGATCCCTAGCTAGCTGTGTCGAACTTATTGTAACTATCGCCGCATAATCAAACCAGTACATATCTCTGTCTGTTTTATACTCCAAAAAAAGGCGATCGTGCGTACGTGCGTGTGGACGTTCTGGTAATAAACATGTTGCTGCGACGAAGCCCGCTTTTGTTGAAACCTGGGAATCCCGGAATGGCATCATAGGCTCAGGGCATCATCTTTGCAGACTTGGACCACGAAATGATATACATCTGATTCTCATTAGCAAGACACATGCATAGATATACTCATGACACTTACATAGAAACTCTATAACTAACACTACATGGATACTACTTTAACTCACAACCCAAAATCAAACCAACTCAATACACTACCACAGAGGATGGTCATACTACGACCACCAAGTTGATGAAACCATCAACACAACTCCGGCCAGACCGCTCTACTCAGTGGCGCATCCAGGATTGAATCACACCGAAGGAGGTGCTCTTCACTGGAGCAGCCGTCGCTGTGTCGGGAGTGCGAGGCTGGCAGCTGGCGTACGCACGGTGTGCGTAAGCGAGGGTGGCGACCGATGGCGAGGGCATGGAGGTGAGGGCAGCACTCAACAGCGAGGGCATGCCGGCTACTTTGTGCAGTTGTGCCTTTGGGGATTTAGGGTTTCTTTCTTGTGGTTTATTGCATTCACTTGTGGGCCTGACGAGGGGGGTGTGTGGGGCCTGCTGCTTACTAGGTTGCTACCGGTCTTCTGGGCTACTTGATGAAGGCCTCGGGCTGGCCAGTGTGAAACATAAATATTAAGCTAGTTGCTAAAGAGGGGTGGTACTAATAGCATTTCTAGGCCTCGAGTAGTAGCCCACTCAGCCCAAAGCCCAGTTCCGCCCCTGGCTCTACTCCAGTCTACCATCAACAAAGGATCGATACTACCACAGACTGTTCATATTGCATCTTAAATGCTGGTACTATCGCTGGCCGGTCAGACTGCCATACCAGGGCCAATTATACCGCAAGATTCAGAAAGCAGCGTTGCAATATGTAATTTCTCTAAATCAAACTTAAACAATAAAAACAAGGTATAAATAATATCAAATACTTATCACTTTTGTACAGTTGTCATTGTATGACCTTATGCATTTTCTTTGGAGAAATTCAATTTGTGTTATGTTCTTACTGCCCCAGAAATTATTGTGTTTTCTTATCAAATCAATGTGAGTTGAAATGGACAGCACGCCGCAAGGACGCGGCAATTAGGGCATCTCCAATGGTCTGAGCCAGCTAGCTATATGCATGTACACATCAGCATATATCCTATGTGGAGGAAAGAGAGTATGCAAAAAAATCGAGCCAGCTCTTCCTTAAGCACTAGTCTATAACGCCAAACGAGGCAGCCTCTATAAATTCTGTGTGTGCATGTAAGCATCAAATAGCTATCCTTATAGATAGTTCTTTAGAATGCTAGCTTTAGTGTGTACTATATAAATGATATGGAAGTCTTATAGTTAGTTGCTAGCTATAACCATTGGAGATGCCCTACAACCGCCATCATTCGTCGCAGTGGTTGATTTCTTACCATTACTGCGGCCGCTTTTTCCCACTGTACTAACTAGTAAAAGTGTGAAATGTACTCTGAAAAGTAGTAGTACGAATCCACGAGCGGTTGGATTTGAATGAACATTGTTACCATCCTCGCTTGATCCCTAGCGAGCTGAGTCAAACATTATTGTAACTATCGCCGCATGATCAAACCGGTACATATCTCGGTCTGTTTTATACTCCAAACGAAGTCAATCGTGCGCATTCAAACCTGTACATACCTCTCGGTCTGTTTTATACTCTAAACAAAGTCGATCGTGCGTACGTTCTGGGAATAAACATGTTGCTGCGACGAAGCCTGCTTTTGTTGAAACCTGGGAATCCCGGAATGGCATCACAGGCTCACAGCACCATCTTACAGACTTGGACCAAGAAATATACAGATTGTTAGAAAACCTGGTCTGAACCTGCAAACCATAACCTAGGCTATGGTGGATATTTCACTATTTAGTCTATAAATAGAAAGCCTCAATAATTATAACATGTACTTAAAAGTGAAAGCAATAAAGAAAGGAGTTCCCCTCTCATCTCTCTGTATTCAACCTATAATTTGTATTATTTTGTATTTGATCTATCTCTTTTGCCTAGGAGAAATCGATCGGACTGGACTCGCTAGCGATGGTTCCTCAATACGTTATCAACACGAATCGCTATGGTGGATCAAAGGTAATCATCGAAGCATTCGTAGATTAAATTCCCGATCTAGATCGGTTTAAAATTCCGCGAATTTTGTTTTCTAGATTATTTTCTACGTTGCAAATCCGTTCTAATCAACCGCGAGTAGAAGTTGTTGGCACGATGCCGATGATACATCACATGAAAGAATAGATATTGATTGCATTGAATATTGAAAAAAATTGCAAGCGCCATCCATATACGGCCACACGCCCGTAGTCGTGTCGGCCTGCCGCTGCGCTAGCCCGCAGCCACGCCAGACCACCGCATGTGTCGTTGCTCCTGAGCGCTGCTTGAGCCACCGCCGCTCTTGTGTGTCGCCGGTCCTGGGTGCCGCCCGCACGCATCGCCTCCTGAGTGCCGCCTCGCACGCGCCGTCGCCACTTGGTGAGATGCTTCCCCTCGACTTTGCACGCGCCGTCGCCAGCTCAGAGCCGTGCAACAGATTGGCTGCCGCCCACCCACATGGCGTGACCTTACCGCATCGCGCACCCCTGCACGGGCCGCCGTCGGCTTCTCGGACGCAGCCGAGCCACACCTTGACTGCCGACCCTGGACGGTAGCCCCGCATGGAGTGCTGGCGCCGCTCACCCTGCACGCATCGCCTCCGTTGGCTACCCACCGTGCGCCCCCGCCGCTGGCTCCCAAACGCATGCATGTGTCCCCTCTGCGCGAGCCGTCGCCGCATGGCGTGTCGCCACCACCGGCCTCCACGCGAGCCGCAGCCACCACATGGCCTGCGCGCGAGTCGCCGCCCCCCGCCGTTGCCACACGAGTCTGCGTCACCATGACCGTTGGTATTCCCACCCCTGCAATGTTAAATGGGCCAGGTGTGGGCTAAAAGGGAAAACAAGGCAGGCGGCACCAAAATTTGCAAAAGGCCCTCTTAATCCTGAAATTCATGAGAGGGTCCTCAAAATTTTTAGATAGGCCCCTGGCCTTCTAAAAATTATGCAAACAATTGCAGAATTCACTGAAAATTAATATTCTAGCAGAAAAGGGTCTCAAAAATTCAAAATTTGAGTTGTTTTTTTGCAATTGAAGCATGTTTAGCATTGTTATTATTATTTTCTATATTTTATGTATTTATTTACTGTGTTGATTAATTGTAATTATTTAAATTGCCTTTGATAACTAAAATTAATAGTAAAATTATAGAAAAATGCGTATAAAATTTATGGGACGTTACGAGAATCTTGGTACCATTATCCAACTTATTCTATACAATTTTTACCTATAATAAATTTATATATTTCTTTCATGCACATGTAGATGACAGTCATCACGAGCCGAAAATTCGAGGAGCTGGCCCAGCATGGTCAAAACTGCTTGACTTGTGCTTATGATATCAAGATTGTACTTGGAGCCAAGAAGCTCCGTATTGCTATTTGGATTGGTGCATCACAAGATGCCAAACCCAGCCCTGAGGAAAATAATCAGGCACTTCACTTCCTCAGGCACCACCTCTGCCTCATGCTTAAGAACGAGTACATGGTAGAAAAGAGCGCGCTAGCCTTATGGACTGCATTGAAGAAGCGGTTCGAAAAGCTAAAGTACATCATTCTTTCTTAGGCAGAGTAGGAATAGATTCAACTCAGATTTGCTAATTTTAAGACGGTTGGGGACTACAACTCTGCTTTGCATAGAATTCGTACCGATTTTTAACTTTGCGACAAGCAAATCACAGATGAGCAGAAGATTGAGAAAACCCTCTCGATATTCCACCCTAGTGCAGTTTGCGCACAACTATTGTTAAGACAGTTATAAGAAGTATGCTGAATTGATTGATATTATGCAGGTTGTAGAGACTCAAGATGAAGTTCTCCGCAAGAACTTTGTTGCACAGCCACCTGGGAGCTTCGCTGGCCGTGAGGCCAACGTTGGGAGTTACAAGGTGCAGAAGCCTATAATGAAGAAATGGAAACGAAGGGCAAGGTCATAGCCTAGAAAGACAAGCCACATGCTCCACAGGAAAATAAGGCCAACAAATCAAAGTGGGACGATAAGACTTATGATCAACAAGACCAAACCTGCATAATACATCGTCAATGCCTTCTAGGCCAAAAAGAAGAAAGGTGGCAAAGAGCAGTATGAAACCCACTTTCCTTTTATTGAGGGGGCAAATTCTGAGCAGGTGCCTGCACCAATGGAGGTTGACTCCACTCCTTCAGCAGCACCCCACTTGACATTGCAGATGCCGCCGCTATGATTTCCAAGAAGAGCATCTCCCCCTAAGAAGATAGCAGTCCAAATCTCTGGCTTCTTAGCAGATTCAGTCTAATGCACAGAATATATCTAGACTTTAATTCTCATTTATTTCATGTGTGGAAAGAATAAGTTACAGTTTGATGGTACTCAAATAATTTTCTTGTGATGGTTGGATGATATTAATTCATTCTTTCATTTATTCAGTTAATAATAGCATGATATGTTCTGATATTTGTAGTATTTTATTTATATGTTGATTGTCTCCTACTACATATTAATAAATTACTTTATATTAGAATAAATGTGGCGCCTTATGGAGGAAGCATGCTTAGCTGATAGTGGCATAATAAATAACATCTTGAGGGAGACAAAATTCTTTCAGTTGATTAGCAAGAATGATGACAGCCTTACAACAATCACGGTAGTGATGCTTGTATAATAGGCTCAGGAAGAGCCACCATTATACTTCTAATGGGCACAACTTTGATCATTCAAGAAGCCTTATTGTACCCAGAATCGGCTAGAACTCTTCTAAGT
Source organism: Dendrocalamus latiflorus (assembly GCA_017311315.1). NCBI lineage: Eukaryota > Viridiplantae > Streptophyta > Magnoliopsida > Poales > Poaceae > Dendrocalamus > Dendrocalamus latiflorus. The sequence goes on along the minus strand of CM029648.1, from coordinate 22,554,359 downwards.
TTCAAAGATATTCGCGCTAGCGGTTTCCACGTTGAAATTGAAGAAAAGTGTGGTAAGAAATAGCTGCTCATTACAAAGCGCAAAGCAAATGGAAAAAGGGTATTAGAAAGATTTTCTTTATTTGAGACTGGGCTATACTACGCTAATATTTAATGCACCCGCAGCCTATACTGTCTTGAAAACAATATTTAGAACCTCTAAACTTTTCTGTCTCTGGTATGATAGATTATGCCACCTAGGACTTAGGATGATGAGAAATATAATTAACAATTTATAGGGATATAATATTGATGTAAAAAAAATTACGAATCAAGAAGATTTTGTGTGCTCCACATGTGCCACCGGAAAATTAATTACAAGACCTTCTGCTCTGAAAGTGAAGGATGAAGTCCATGCATTCCTAGAACGTATCCAAAGAGACATTTGCGGTCTTATACAACCTTTGTCAGGGCCATTTAGATTTTTTATTGTGTTCATCAATTATTTCTCCAAATGGTCGCACGTATGTTTATTTTCTATAAGAAATCATACATTTCAAAGTTATCTCGCAGATAATTCAAATAAAAAATAATTCCCCTGATCAGCATATAAAGTCCAACAGAATGGACAACGCCAGAGAATTTACTTTAAAGACATTTGATAATTATTGCATGGCAATGGGAATTAACGTTGAGCATTCTATCCCGTATGTCCACACCCAGAATGGACTAGTAGAGGCATTAATTAAGAGGATAAAATTTATTGCCTGACCGCTTTTGCAGAATTGTAATTTACCAATTACATGTTGGGGGACATGCAGTCCTGCATGTAGCAACTCTCATTAGTTTTAGACTATCGGCATATAACATCCATTCACTTACGCAACTAGCGTAAGGAAATCAACCCCTCGATAAAAAATATCGAGAAATTATGTGGCAAGCCACGGGAATCCATCCGCATGTCCCGCGCACTAGTGATGCAAATAGAAAAATCCAAAAGATCATTGATTTGTAGACATTAGCAAATCAGTTGCTTGACCATTTTAGTGATTTAAAGAGTGTGACAATGTCGCATGTGCCTGCACGCAAATGCACTGGAGTGGGTTGAAATTCCGAAGAAAATTGAAGGTATCCCTAATCCCGTCCAAAGGCCTGAGAACAAAAGGACGAGAACTCCAGTCACTCAAATCCTAAGTAACCGGGGACACCTAGTGAAAAAGGATAAGGACTTGACATAACTAATCACTGAAGTTTCTCAGACCCAGAAAGGGAGCCAGTTGAGACCTAGCACTGGCGTGACACCTTCAAGAAGTGGCATACCGGATTGAACATTTCCATGGAGGGAAAAACCAATATAGATGTGTGCGCATACATTGGAGCTGAAAAACTAAAGAGATTTGCCCCCGCAATCAGAAGGAGCGGTGAGCAAGTAGATGCACCAAAAGAATCAACCCATGATGAAATAGATATAAACTATATGCACACGAGAGAATCTATTAATAGGACAATAACCAATGTTGACATTTGTTTTGGAAAGAAAATTGCCACAATAATCGATCTTAATCCAGAGCCTGCATCGCTCGTTGAATGTAAGAAAAGATCAGATTTGGAGGATTAAAAAAGGCAATAGAAACTAAATTATTATCTGTAAATGAAAGATAGGTGTTTAGGCCTGTAAGCCGCACGCCTCCCCATGTGCACCCCATAGAGCATAGTGTGTATTTGTTCGGAAGAGAAATGAGAAAAATAAAGTTGTAAGATATAAAGTAAGGCTTGTTGCATAAGGTTTCACTCAACGACCAAGAGTTGATTATGATGAAACATATTCCTCGGACATGCGTGGTATTACCTTTAGATATTTAATCTCAATGGTAGTGAACTTAAATTTAGAAATGAAGTTAATGGATGTAGTAACTACTTACCTTTATGAAAACTTGGATTTGGACATTTACATGAAGGTACCTGAAGATATCCCTGTCTCGAATTAAGACAGACCAAATAGAAAACTATACAGTGTGAAACTCAGAAAATCATTATACGAAATTAAGCAATTAGGCAGGATGTGGTATAATTGTTTAAGTGACTTTGTATGCAAGAAAGGCTACACGAATAACAAGCATTATCCCTGTGTATTTATACGATGATCCCATAATGGATTTTGTATAATCTTAATGTACGTAGATGATTTGAATATCATCGGAACCCTGGATGATATAAAGGAAGCGAGTTCTTACTTGGAGTCAGAGTTCGAAATGAATGATTTGGGCAAAACCAAATTTTTCTTAGGCTTGCAGCTCGAGTATGTTCCGGAAGGGATATTAATGCATCAGTCAGCCTGCACCTAGAAGGTGTTAGAAAGGTTTGGTTTTGAAAAGGCATACCATCGAAAGTGCCAATGGTCAAAAGATCTTTCCTGCAAGATAAGGATCCGTACATAGCTAGAGAAGAGGGGGAGGAAGTTCTGGGAGCGGAATTCCCATACTTAAGTGCAATAAGATCACTTATGTATTTAGCGAATTACACTAGACCAGACATTGCATTTGTCGTAAACCTATTAGTAAGGTATAGTGCAAAACCTACCAAAAGGTATTGGTAGGGAATAAATGACATCTTCCGATACCTCCAAGGAAGTAAAGATCTTGGACTATTCTACAGAAAGAACCAAGACCTAAATATGATTGGCTATGCAGATGCTGGATACCTGTCAGACCTGCATACAACCAGGTCACAAACATGTTATGTATTTTTGTGTGATGGAACTGCAATTTCATGGAAATCGTCTAAGAAAAGTCTTGTATCAACTTCGACGAATCACTAAGAAATCATAGCACTGTATGAAGTCGTACGAGAATGTACTTGGTTTCGACGGGTGATTCACCACATCTAGCAATCATGTGGACTGAACATCGTGCAAGCTCCCACCATTATCTATGAAGATAATGATAATACAGCTTGTGTTGCACAAGTGCATATGGACATAAAGAGTCATCTCACAAAGCATATCAATCCCAAATTCTTCTATGCTTATGAATTGCAAAAGATCGACGAAATTAAGGTAATACATACTAAGTCATGTGAAAATCTTACAGATTTATTCACTAAGTCACTTCCAGCATCTAATTTTGAAATATGTGTACGTTCAATTGGAATGATGAGATAGGGCTGTAAACGAGCCGAGCTCGAGCGAGCTTGGCCTTCCAGGCTCGAGCTCGGTAGAAGCTCGAGCCGAGCTCGAGTTGGGGTCCGAGCTTGGACCTGGGCTCGAGCTCGGCTCGGCCTAAGCTCGAGTAAGCTCGAGCTCGGCTCATTGAAGCTCGATAACAATTAAAATAATTTATTATGCACTATTTTTCAATAATAAAAATTTTAAGTTCGAGCTCGGCTCTAATAAGCTCGATAACAGTCAAAATAATTAAAATACACACTAATTTTTAATAATAAGAAAAGCTCGAGCTCAAGTTCGGCTTGAGAAAGCTCGGTAAGAATTAATATGTATTACTATTTAAGCTCGAATCGGGGCTCGCGAACTATTCGAGCTCGGCTCGGTGAAGCTCGCGAGCTCGAGATTAAGCTCGAGTTCGGCTCGTTTAAAGTTCGAACCAAGCTCGAATTGAGCTTAGAACGAGCCGAACTCGAGTAGCTCGCGAGCTTCGAACTTTTTTACAACCCTATGATGAGACTAAGAGAAGTGCAGAACTCAGGGGAGACTCTTCTCGAGTTCACTATTAAAACTTGACTACGAAGATTGAGTACCCGAAAGAATATATCTTGTAGATTAAATAAAATTGGGTGAATTGTACTCTTTTTTCCTTGATGAGCTCTTTCGAAGTTTTTCGGCCAAGATTTTTAATGAGATAATTCGTGCAACACAACATAACATATATCATGTACTTTTTCTTTAAATTTTTCTCACTAAGTTTTTATGGAGTTTTAATGATACATGAACGTGCCGAATGAGTGCCCAAGGAGAGTGTTGGGAAACCTAGATCTAGGCCTGCAAGGCTGATCCATGGTGCGCACCTCACCAATTAGTCTATAAATAGGGGTACCAATCATTATAACATAGAAAAGTGAAAGCAATAAAGAAAAAGAGTTCCCCTTTCATATCTCTATGTTCAATCCATAATTTATATTATTTTGTATTTAATCTATCTTTTTTTTTAAGAGATATCGATTAGACTAGACTCACTAGGGTTGATTCCTCGACACAGATCACCGTGCCACTTCTGGGTTCCCTAGCTGGCAAAACGTACCCGCACGACTCTCGACATTTGATAGATCATAGATGAAAGAACCTGACTACCCGTGCATACCGGGTATCATAAATGGTAATGAAGTGGAGTACCGAACAGTAATACAGAAGATTGACAATCTGAACCCTTGATTTGTTGTACAGTTACGTACAACCAACTGCTTGTGCCCAGCTACTTGTGCCTTGTTGTTGTACAGTTATGTACAACCAACTACTCGTACCTTGTTCTATTCTAACCAAAAGATGTGCTGTACAGCTGGAAGGAAGACAGAGCCAATATTTTCGTCGCGTTCCGGTCCAATTACAAACAAGTATATCTGTTCAGTCGATCAATGCTTGGAGCTGGTCACGCAGCGGCTTCTGTCCCATTTTGTTGCAACCAGTCATCGTTATTGTAACACACCTATTTTTAAGAGGATCATAAATATCTTACAACTGTTTAAAATTATTTAGCTGTGAGAAATTATAGTCGAGTGTACATTATTGCTAACATATACTTAAATTCAAAAACCAACTTTATTACAAGATAACAGCTTATTAGCTTAGTTTTAGAGTGGGACGTGCGGCCTTTAGACACATTACATTACAAAAAAAAACACCTCAGACATGCCTGAGCGGAGAACAACCCTAATTCCAAGTATCATCTACTTCGCAGTATTCCATCACATCATCCTCGTAGACTTTCTCATTCTCTTGCCACGCACTTTTCTGTTAATGTTTTTAGCAAATATGAGTACAAACCACCGTACTCAACAAGTCACATGGGAAAATACTATTTAATTACATGCAAGATCTTCTAAGGGATTAGAGTGTAGTGGTTTTAATAATTTGTTGATGCAATTTTAGTTGAGAATAATTTTAAACACAAAATCACAACCTTCTTAAAGAAATTAGGGATTTAACAACTTGATTAACAATCTTAATAAATTCCTAAATCTACTTATGCTTTGTGTTGGATTCACCCAATAAACACAGTTTCATTTACCGGAAGTACGACATATTTGAATACCATTAAATTGTAACTCTGCAGAGCTGCCCAACTTTACCCACAAGATCTCTTAACCCCCTTGATTGAGTTAAAAAAATAAGACTTTTCTTTGCTCAATTCTTTATATAGCCTCTACCCAATAGGTGTTGTTTCCCAATAAACTCGGGTAGCCCGCGGCCTCGCCCGATTCGAAGTGGATCTACTGTTGATAAGTATGGTTTTCCCCTCCCATACCAACAAAACTCCCTCAGTCTCCCTCCACCCTTTGTAGATATTCAATCGAACTTGAGCAGCTACTAATCCAGGCTTGACGAATCAACACTTATGGTTGAGCGATCACTATGTTTCTTACTTGGCATAATGTTCTAATCCTTATATTTTCATTGAGCTAACTTCCATCCACGAACCCTTGTTCTAATGCCCATCCGCACTGTCACTTTTCCAGTCTAAGCCTCCACCCTAGGATAGGGTTATGGGACCCAACCATCCCGTGGCTTCCCATGATGTCTCCTTACTATAGAACCACTTTTGAAATTCTACTAGCAAAGTGCCAAGTCTCTTAGTAGTATAAAATAGTTGAGTTCCTGATCTATCATGATTATTTAAATAGTATTTATAATAATACCAAGTTTTGTCAAGATAAATATGACAATCAACTTAAACAAGGCTTTTTTATGTGGTAGGACATTAGCTAATATCATGTCATTCTAAATATTTATTGTACAAGAAATAACAGTGCATAAATAACATAATAAAAATACTGATAAATAAATAACTTAAAGGAATGTAGGTTCAACATGATCAAAGGCATGTGACTTGTTTTGCGGATCAATGTATTATATGATTTCATATTCTTCCGAGTCTTGTGCTTATACTTGAGCCTCTCCTTACTGGACTGGCTGATCTTCAGTGTCGTGTGCTACCGCAAACCAAAAGAAGATAAATCAATTCTATGCTCGAAGCATTGAGCTAGGAAGAAAGAAATAAAATAAAGAAATAAAATCTAGAAAAATCAAATAATATATGTTTGGGGATTATAGGAGTTTGGTATGGGAAAACGGAGCTAAGGAATAGATAGACAGGTTCGAAACGATCAATATATATATATGTATATATGCATTTTGGGGTTTCATGAACAGTAATGGGCTTGGTACTGTTCATTGCGGGTTTTATGTTCACCGGGTTGTTGTTGCGTACTCAGAAAATTCTACGAGTACTCGGGTGGTCTCTGTTGGCACAAATCTTGCTCACGAGCGGAGGTGTTTCTGGAGCTAAAGGACGTGGTCATAATCAAGTTACAACTGCTGAGACCGAGTATCCCGTGTGGTCATAAACCATAGCCTGGCTGTAAACCATAGCGTGGTCGTAACGACAGCGTAGTCGTAAACCACAATGTGGTCATAACGATAATTGAGTAGTCGTAGCAATTTTGGGTACGATTACGAAGTTGGTGGATGGTCGAGGTTCATTTTCGAATGCGAAGCCAACGAAGATATGATGGTGTACGAGTTGCTACTGAGATCGGACAAGATCGGACGATGTCCGAGTAGTTGCAGGGTTTGGATGGCGTCTGGTTGGCTTAAGAGCATTGGACAGCGTGCGAGTGGATCAAGAGCGTCAGACGACATCAGAGTGGTGTTGCTCAGGACTCAAAGCGGCGCGGTTGAAGTTTCTCTCGACTATAGGGTGGTTAGAGACTTTAAGCGGTGGATCGGTCGAAGGGTTCAAACAGGGAGCGGTCGGAGAGTTCAAACAGGGGAGCAGTCAAAAATTTTAGACGGTGGGACTGTTGGAGAATCTGTGGTCAAAACAACAATTGACGATCATGAGTAGGTTCCTAGGGCCACGTGGATTCCATTTTTGGGCTCGGGAGTGGCTGGAAGTCAGGCGAGTATTGGCGGTGAAGTCTTCTCTTCTTGGGACTTTTGAATGGCACAAGGGTTAGAGGAAGCTCAGGGAAGTGGTGGCTTGGGTTGGGGATGGCTGAGCCGAGCTGTCCATGGTGAAGTCTCAAGGTCAGGCGGTGGCGCTAGTAACCAGTGTGGTAAGGGGCTCGAGGGGCTAAGGCAGTGGTTCAGTGGTGTTCCTGAGAGCATAACAGTGCTACAAGCAAAAACAATTGGAATATAATTGATTGAATAAACGGAATCCAGACTTGGCTTACTTTTTGGTCTTCGAGTGGTCACCGGCGAGGCTCCAGTCGAATGCTCAATTGGGGTGTGGTGGTGACTCACTGGACACCTATGCAATGTCTGGAGGGGGTCTCAAGCTTTTTATAGCCATCCCATGGCGGTTCGACACAGGGGTGGGCTAAGGTGGCGGCGGCGCGTGGCAGAGGTCAGGAAGGTGCGGGAAGGCACAACGTGGGTAGGAGAGGGGAGGTATAGGCTGCCTTGGGTGTGGTATTGTGGTGGTTAAAAGATGATGTGGTATGTCAGGCGGCGACTAAGAGAGAATGAGAGCAGAGACATAGCAGGGGGTCAGTGAGGCGGTGGTATGTGAGTGAGAGTAGAGAGAACAGGGTGGTCGGCAAGGCGGTGGGGTGAGGTTTACGACAAAGTGTACGGTGGCTTGAGCTGGCAGAGGGGAGGTATGGGTTATCTCGGGTGTAGCATTTGCAGTGGTCAAAAGCGATCAGAGGCGAGTCAGATCAGCAGTGAGAGGATGAGAACAGAGAGAGCGAATTTGGACGGCGGCGGTGTATTTGCCTTGACGGCTTGACCAGGTGAGAGCTGAGGCCATCAATAAGTGTGTCAGGTGTCAGGGTTGTCGTACATTGACTTAGCAGTGGTTGGCAGGGCAGCAAGGCGATTTGCAGTGCAAAGTAGTCGGTTGAGAGGAAAATAGAGTGCGGGAAGAGCTACCGTGGCGGTGAGTTCTGCTGGCTGGGCTGATGCATTGCTGGTGCAATTAAGGGGTGTCAGAGGCGGGAGATACAAGGTGGTGCAGATTTCTGACCAGTTGGCAGGGGTGTGGCAGCGGCAGAAAGTGACGGGAAGGGTGGGCAGCGAAAAGATCAGGCGGCGGTGATATTTTCAGTCAGTGAACAGTGCTCACATGAAAACGGTTTAAAGAAGCGATGCGGCATGGAGATTGAGGCTTGGGTGGCTGGGATAGATATGGAATTTGGCTAGGATTAAAAAGAAATGAAATCCAAACAAAAATTCAAATTGATTTTGAAATTTCGGTTTTGTTTCAGTCATGCACTTTTCCGATTGAAATGTTTTGTGTTTTTTTAATGGATTAGAATAATTTGGTTATGCCATTTGAGTAAGCTGGCTCAACTGACTTTGTAGGACAAACAAACAGGTATATTTATTTGTTTACTAGCTGAATGCCCGTGCGTTGCTACGGATTTAAAAAAAATTAGAACATATTTATATGCACGTTCCAACATAAATAGTTGATTTCATGATAGATTAGTCGCTGTCATTCTACTGCCTCAAGCTTTGCAAAATATATTGCGCATACAGGTCCCTGCGATTAATTCAAGATAAAGGTGCCAATATAAGTCAAAAGGTATCTTCACTTACTCCTTAACGAACAGAACACAGTTGCATCTTGTTACTCAGGAAACATTCCAATGGAAAACTGAACTTACATGGAGTACTGAATGGCCTCACGAGTAGAGCTGGGACTTGGGCCGTGCCGTGCCGGCACGGCCCAGGCCCACCGTGCTTCGTGCCGTTTCGTGCCGTGCCGGCTCGGCCCAGTCATCTCGTCGTGCCGTGCCGTGCCGTGCCGGCCCACATCACTCCGGCCAGGCCCAAGCCCGGCCCAAAGCCCACCGTGCCAGCGTTCGTGACGTGCCAGCCCAAGCCCAGCCCGAAAATACTATACGCGAAGGCGGTGGCGACGGTCGTCATCTTCCTTTCTCACGTACCTGCCTCGTTTAAAACTAGTTGAAATTAAATTAATTGCATAAAAACATAGGCACGCAACAACATAAATATTTCGGGAAAAGTGAAATTTCTTTAATATTTTAGAAATACAATGTTACTGCCTCGTTAAAAACCTTACACCCTAGAGTGGGGTTTCCCGAGTAAGGAAAAGAGTACAGTAACAATATATGTATATACAAAATATTACAACATACGTAGATAATATCTACTCGGCAATGTCTAGGTCAGCATACGCCTGTACGATTTCGGGATCCTCCAGTTGATGTTGTTCCCGCTCTTTGGCTAATTCCCAGTCTTTGGCACATGTGATTGCCTCCACCATCCTGGGCGTAAGGGACGATCTTCTCTCTTCTATTATTCTCCCTACCGTACTGAACGTCGCTTCTGAAGAGACAGTGGACACTGGCACCAGGAGAACATCCCGTGCGAAATGTGACAGCACAGGAAAGATCCGCTTGTTGTTCTTCCACCACTCGAGCAAGTCTATCTTGCTTCCATCAGTAAGATCAGGATCAATGTTTGCAAAATCATGCTCCAAATAGTGGTTCAACTCCGAGATAGAATTCCAATTGGAGGATGCCTGAGACTGAGAGGACGAAGAAGTAGACTTGCCCTTTGTTTTCAGTTTCTTCCACAAGTGTCCGAAGCTTGTCTTCCCCTGTTGCGTCTGCTGTGAGGCCTCCGATCTTCCGCTGCTGGCAAACTTATCATGATACAAACGAAAAACACGAAAAAGCTCCTGTTTGACATGTTCGAAAGCTTCTGAAAAATCTAAGCTAAGACATTCACCTATCCCCTCCATAGCTTCCTGTAAACCTGCCAACTTTTTTGTAGGATCAAAAATAATAGCAAAACAATACAGGTGTGAAAGGGAACCAAAATATTTAACAAATTTTTCTTCCATTGCTATGACGGCATGGCCTAAAATATCATCGTCCCTAGATTTAGCAATTTTATCTGCAATTAACCAAATAAACTCTATAACTAAGCAAGAGGTAGGATAATAAATACCAGATAAAACCTTTGTTGCTTTATAAAAAGGTTTTAAAAACTCTCGAAAATGCTTAGCAACCCGCCAATCTGAATTAGTAATTAGCATTTCATTATTTTGACAGTTAGCGTTGACAAAAACGGATATGATATTTTCGTAACCTTGTATCTTTTTTAGCATGATATATGTCGAGTTCCACCTCACCTTCATGTCAAGGCCAAATTTTCTTGGCTCTTTCCCATTAGCTGTACAGTACTCCGCGAACCTAGCTACCACTTGTGGAGAACTTGCGAGGTAACGAATAGCATCACGGATACTGTTCAGATATGGACCAATTACTTGCATGCCATCTTGAACAACAAGATTCAAGATATGGCATACACATCTCTGGTGGAGGACATAACCACCAATATATGTTTGTAATCTTGGGGTGAGAATGTTCATAGCCGTTGTGTTTGCCGATGCGTTATCTAGAGTTATAGAAGCAATTTTATCATCTATCTTAAAATCATCAAGTACATATAATATACGCTCCGCAATTGCCTCTCCCGTGTGCGATTCATTTATTAGTTTAAATCCTATGACTCTTTTGTTTAGTTTATAATTATCATCTAAATAATGAGCTACAATACTAAGATATGCACTTCTTTGGTGAGATGATGTCCAAATATCGGAGGTTATGGCAAAAGAATATTGAACTTGTTGGAATTGTTGTTTTAACTCTACCAATTCTTTTTGATACATCCGTAAAATATCGGATGTAGTAGTCCTCCTACTAACATGTTGGTACTGTGGGCAAAAGCCGCGTTGGATCATTCTTTCGAACGCGCGGCTTTCACCCATCCTAATCGGCTGATCTTCTGAAACTATATATCTAGCAATTTCCTCACGTGCATTAAGCGGGTTGTACACCCAAGTACTTACAGAGCCATCGGCCTCGAAGTTCAGCTGTGTTTGTACTCCTCCTCCTCCTCGGCCCTGTGCCGCCATCTTGCGTAAGCATGCTTTGTAGTGGCGGTTCAAGTGTCCTGTCCCTACAGCTGTACGAACACTTAATTTAGCATTACAATAATTACAGGTTGCGATATCTACCGTTTCACCGTCTCGGATTTCCTGGCTCCAGGTCATGTGCTTCCAGCATTCCGCCCTTCGTGCAGACCCGCCAATGTTGGCGTCTGTGGACGGGGTAGAGAATTCTGGTGTCCCCGTTGTGCCTTGGTAATCCTCATAGCCCTCTGTACCGTCCATATGACGGTCATCCATGCCGTAGTCTCCCATGCTTGGCGAGAGCTGACGAGCATCAATGGGGGTCGGAGGAGGACTAGGAGAGCGACGGCGAGAGCTTACACTAAGTCGTCCCGCCGTCTTTTTCGAGCTTCGATTCCTCTGCACACTGCTTGACTGCTCCCTGGTACTGCGGCTTCTTGGTAGCATGGTGATTAGTTAATAAATAAGAAATATAAATACAATAAATACGCTTGTGAAATTAGAAGTAATAAATAAATAAATAAAGAGTACAAATGCAGAAAATATAGGAGCTCTGATGCAGAGTGAAGAAATGGAATAAATCTGTGATTCTGGGAAGCCGAACGGAGGGAGTGAATAAATGAAATGAATCTGTGATTCTGGGAAGCCAAACGGAGGAAATGAAGAAATGAAATGAATCTGTGATTCTGGAAAACACAACGGAGGGAATGAATTTATATACGTGAATTCCGAACGTTATATCAACGTTGCGTGCCTGCCAATATTCCTCTCTTTTTTCAGCTTTTTCATATTTGACCGTTCTCTCTTTTCTTTCCTGCTAACGTTCCTCTCTTTTTTCAGCTTTTTTTCCTGTAGATATCGGACCGTTCTCTCTTTTCTACCCAGTCTCCCAGACAATATTCCTTTTTTTTCCACCGTCCAGCCACTCCGGCTTTGCCACGTCGCCTTGCCACCGCTCCCTCTGTCCTCCCCGTGTCAAATCTTCTTTTTCTCTTCTTTTCCCACAGGCCCACACGGGCACGGCAACGGGCGGCAGCGGCACTGCGCACACCGCGCCCGAGTTCCCAACGCCCTCCCTGGCTCCCTCTCCCTCACTCGGTCACTCCGCCAGCGCCCAGCGGCCTCCCTCTCTCTCTGGCTCTCTGCCCCCTCCCTCTGGCCCCTCCCTCCCTCGGCCCCCCACCCCTCCAGCCCCCCTCCCCCGCCGCTTCCCCCGCCGCCCCCTCCCCGGCTCCGCCTCCCCCTCCCCCGCCTCTACCCCTCCCCCGCCGCTCCCCCTCCCCCGCCGGCTCCCCTCCCCCGCCGCTTCCCCCTCCGGCCCCCCTCCCCCGCCGCCCCCTCCGCCTCCCCTCCCCCGCCTCTCCCCCTCCCCCGCCGCTCCCCCTCCCCCGTCGGCTCCCCTCCCCCGCCGCTCCCCCTCCCCCGCCGCTCCCCTCCCCCGCCGCTTCCCCCTCCGGCCCCCCTCCCCCGCCGCTTCCCCCTCCGGCCCCCCTCCCCCGCCGGCTCCCCTCCCCCGCCGCTTCCCCCTCCGGCCCCCCTCCCCCGCCGCTTCCCCCGCCGCCCCCTCCCCGGCTCCGCCTCCCCCTCCCCCGCCGCTCCCTCCCCTCCTTCGGCGCCCGAACTCCGACGCCCGGCTCCTTCGGCGTCCGAACTCCGACGCCCCGGGCCGGCTTCATCGCCTGGCCGCAGCTGCGCAGCACCACGGCCCACGGGGTGATGCCGCCGCCGGCGGGGGCGGAGCTGCCGCGCTACGGCTCTGCGCCGGGCACGCTTCTGGCGGCCATCGCCGCGCCGACTACATCACCCGCTGCGGCGAGGCGGCGGCGCTTGCGTCGCCGGGGGCGTCCGGGCTCCCACGGTGGCCACCTTCGGTGAGTTCGGTCCTTCCCCTCTCTTTGCTCCCTCCCTCTGCCTGCTCTGTGTGACTGTGTGCGCTTGTGGTTGTGGTTGTGGTTGTGGGAGAATGGGGGGGACGGTGGGACTTGGGAGGGCGACGGGAGGTCGTGGCTGCCACGGTGCCACCGGCGCTGGCCGTGCCCCCGGGCCGGGTGTGCTCACCGTGCCGGGCGTGCCACCGTGCCGACCGTGCTCACACCGGGCCGGGCCGGCCCAAGCACGGCACGCCGCGCCGGGCCGTGCCGTGCCGCCCACCGTGCCGGTTTTCCAGGCCCGGCACGGCCCGCCGTTCGTGCCGGGCCGGCACGGCCCGCCACGTGTCGTGTCGTGCCGTGTTTGGGCCGTGCCGGGCCGGCCGTGCTTCGGGCTGGCCCAAAAAAGCACGGCCCAAGTCCCACCTCTACTCACGAGCAGTGTTCGCAGGCAAGAATGCATCAACAGCAACCTCCTTGTTCTCATTCTTCTTGTCTAAAAGATACCGCTAAGGATGCTGACAAATGTACCTGTGATCATCCAAAATACTATTCTATAGCATGTACCAGGAAAACAATAAAATGAACTATGCAGGATACAGTCTTCAAAGAAGCGTTTGATCTCTTGGAGGCGGTGAGGAGACAGCTCACTGATGTCATTGTAGTGACAGTATTCAGGATCATCCGCACAGACAGCTATTATCTTGTCATCCCTTTCACCCTGATCACAGCAAACCGTTATTTTCAGTAAAAAAAGAGAGGGTGAAGCATTGTTTTTCTTTAATCTTTACTACGACGAGCATGGAACAAGAAATACCTGGTCAATCATGGGCATAAGGCCAATTGCTCTAGCTCGGAGGAAGGAACCAGGAATAACAGGTTCCTGTGGAAGATAAAAAAAATGCAATTACCAGTAGATACCAACACAGTTTACATAATATTCAATACTGCAACTACGAAGAACTGGTGTTTATACAATTAAAGAGCTACTGGTACCAGTCTGAGTGTGCCAAAACCAAAGGACCAGCACGTTAATTATTCTTAGACGCCATGACTGACTAATGCAAGGACTGTGATTCCTACATGTTCCCAAAAAAGTGGACAAGGAAGACTAACCTGCATCAGGACCAAAACATCCATTGGATTGTTGTCTTCACAAAGAGTCCTCGGAATGAAACCATAGTTATGAGGATATACAACTGATGAGTATAGGACTCGATCAACCTGTCAAATTATATAGCACAATAACAAAAGTACATTATGCTTTTCAAAAATAGCAAAATAAACTCCTACAACTGATGACTACAGGCTCAATCAACCTGTCAAATTGTATAGCACAACAAAAAAAGTACATTAATGCTTTTCAAAAATAGCAAATAAACTCCTACAACTGATGAGTACAGGCTCAATCAACCTGTCAAATTATATAGCACAATAACAAAAGTGCAATATGCTTTTACAAAAAAATAGCAGCATAAACTCCTACAACTGATGAGTACATGACTTGATCAACCTGTCAAACTATATAGCACAATAACCAACGCACATCATGTTTGTGGGTGCTTTTCAATCCTTAAACAAGTACACTAAACAAATACTAAACAAGCCATGTTACTCTTGAAATAAAAAGTGATGGTCAATACGCAAGCAATCTTACAAACATAACGCATACCTTAATCAGTTCGGTTTTCTTGTCAAGCTCATATTTTACTTTGCTTCCCTTCGTGATCTCAACAACCTGTGGTGTGATATATACAGAAGCCATTAAGTTCAAAAGTTGCAGGCACAGTCAGGGACCAACTACGCATAAAACTTCTAGCTTAATTAAACACAACCCACTCAATGTATGTGACGACCCGTGTTATTACAAAATGGTAATAGCACCCGTCAACGGGTTATTATTCATTTGTGCCGTGACGGGACTCGGGGCACCACGTGTGCCGGGGCGCACACAGCGGTGCTGCCGGGCACGCGCTAGCGCCCGAGTGTGAGGTGGCGGGTGTGCTGCCGTGGCTGCTGCGGTGGTAGATGAACTATTGAACTGAAACAAATCTGGAAATCATCAAAGGCTGATGTAGCCTCCTACAATGGCAATATTAACGAATGACTATTGTTTCTAATTTAAATATAAAACCACCTTTTAGGAGGTACAATTGATTATATTAACAGTCCAACACTAATGGCATAGTTGTGTGCAATCTTCTGCTAGTTAAGAAAAAGTTTGTTTGGCATGCAGTTTGAATACAAGAGTATACTGCTGCATCCAGATTGGGGTTCCAGACTCAACTACATCTGATTGAGATCCCATACCAAGAACACAACAATGACATCAAGCGGTGAGTAAGCACTATCAAATGTCCCAGATTCGAATTTGCTTCACCACAGCATCAAATATCTAACTTGCCAAGATGGACAAGGTAAAGATGGTACTTACAACATTGAACACAGCGGGAGCCCCAGGACCTGTGCAACCAAATTCAATTAGCATGCTTATTTGATCAGGGTGTTTGGTAAGCTAGAACGGGAAATGGAAAAAAAGAACAGTTCCGCACCGATCTGAAGGTCATGCCATGGATGCGCAGCTACTGATCTCCTTGACAAAGACGACAAGATCCTTTCATTGAGCTTAGGGGTGCGCTTCGGCTGCTCAGCAGCACTCGTATCCTCTCCACTCATCGTCCTACACAAACGAGCCACAAATCAAACATCTATACAGTTATACACTATAGCACATATTCCAAAATAGACTGAATTAACATGTTGGTTCCATTGACAAAAGCCACAGGCAGCAGCGAAATCAACAGTCGATACCTTTTTTCCTACCAGAAGTAAATATCACCAACTCTGTACACACCTCCTAAGGCATCTATCGTGATTAGCAACTGAGGAAAATACAGTTCTTGATCCGATTGATCCTAGGTCCCTAGTTACACTCAGATCAAGTCTCGGCGAGGCATACGGATCGATCGCACCGTCGTCGTCATCAAGCAGATGAAGATCGGACCGTCGTCGTCATCAAGCAGACAAATCACGATACATGCTACCATCTTGCGCACACAGATTGGATCGATCACAGCAGGTAAGATCGGACGGGAAAGGAAGCTAAGATTCAGATCACGCAAAAGAAAATCCGGATCGGAGAAGGAACAATCACCTGAGTGTGGAGACCGCGAGCAACGGCGAGGGCGGCGGTGGAAACAACAAGTCAGTCAGGCGCCTCTGGCAAAGGGCGGAGGAGGAAGAGCGAGGGCGGAGCGCAGCTCCGCGACGCCGCCGGAGGCAGGCGGGAGCAGGGGCACGGGGCTGGAGCTAGGGTTGGGCTTCAGATCGGGGAGGTGGAAACGGAGGAGGGAGCCATTACTGGAAACTCCTCCTCCGGCGGCGCGGTGTGGGCAGGAGGAGGAGGTGGCGGCGGCGCGGGGTCGGGGGAGGAGGAGGCGGCGGCGGAGCGGGGGGCGGGGGAGGAGGCGACGACGGAGTGGAGGGAGGAGGCGATGGAGGAGGAGGGAGGCGAGGGAGAACTCAGGGGGAGGAGCGCACGGATTCGGTGGGGGTGGGGGTGGGGGAGTGGGGCGTGGGGGCGCACGGGCGTGAGGAGGGATGGGTGAGTCCATATGTTAGACAGAGTATTTTTTTGTCAGAAGGGGTGTAGGATGCACCATCACCTTGAACTGCTCCTTTTAAGGAGTAGAGATTTCAAAACTCACACTGAAGCAGCACGTTGGATCTTGGATACGTCTAATGATGCACGCGCGTGTTGCCCAAAAGAATAACTGTTGAATGAATCCACTGCTCCCAACTGGTCATTCTGCTATGCTGTAATTTTCACATGGATCAGCAGTACCAATCTAGCTAACGAGACGTTGCTATCGTGGAATCTAACAATTACGCAGTTCCAGCGTCATAGAATTCTATACGCAGCCGGGACTGAAGTTGGCACTTGGTAGTAGTAAAATGAGATAACAACACGGGAAAGACAAAGCACAAATAGCATTGCTCCCGGTGATCCTATGTTCCTGCTTCCTACGGCTAAAAGGCTGGCAGAAACTAGATTTCCCTAAAGAAGTTGGTACCACGTACAACGCACCAGCCAGTCGACTCTACGTACTACAACGGTACATGCATGTAAATGTTGCAACCGTTGGTTCACATAAAAACTCCTGAAGTACGTACGGATACGGTATTCACCAGAGGTGCAACCGAATCAGATTTAGATGGATACTGTTTATACCGTATTCTAATCTATATTTCCCCCCTAAATTCAAAGTTAAATATGGTAAAGCCATATACGAATACGAATTCAGAGTTTCGGATATAATACCATTGGGACAGCTACATGATGGTTTTGAATCAGAAGCGGATAATATAGACGAATAGCATGTGCACACATAAAGGAATATACATAGAATCATACCACTATTACTTCAAACCTTCAACTAGCAATAAATTCATCTAGACTACTTAAATATGATAGCCGATACAACATATGTTCAACATAAGCGATAAATTTATAGATATGTTCAAAAACCAATAGATTCATACATTAGTTTGAAAACCGATAAAATTTATACACAAATTCAACATAAGTGGGAGGATTGGTGGCGACTGGCTAAAGTGGCTAAACTTTGGAGTTAGGTTAGGACTTAGGTAAAATCTAGGCCGGTTGGTGTCAATGATGCTTAATGGGCTAAGCCGATGGGGGTACTAACTTGCTTGTTGGATATCTGGTTTACTGTTTACCGACGATATTCGGTCAAATTTTAGCTCTCTCATTTTCGCTACCGTATTTGGTAATAACTATCGGGTACTGACCGGATTGGTACAGGATACTAAATTATCTTCCAATCGGATTGCACCCCTAGTATTCAGTTTCCACTGTATATCATATGCCAGGCAGGCTCGCCAAGATCTATCAAGTTTTTTTCGACTAGATCCACCCAACGGTGACATGCTGCCTAACCGTCGGCGAGGTCCGCCACCAATCCACCCCTTGCCTGGTTGTCTTCCCCCTGGGCCCCAACCCGCACATGTCATCTTAACCACCTGCCAAATCCGTGGCCGTAGCAACACTTTCCCTTATGCTTAGCCACGAAAACACCATCGAAATCCTGGGTTTACCCGCATTAACCTAATTCTAATTTTGCCTCCCGTTCATTTCCGAGCTCCAAAATCCACCGCCACCTTCCCTCGAGTTCTTTTGTGCGGTCCGGCCCCATCGCCGCCTTGCTCACCTTCCCTTCTGTTCCTACCATCGCCACCTTCCCCAACATTTAGCCCAGCCCCCGGTTTTCGGAAATGTCACATGCAGCCGCGATGGTGCGCGGGTGGTGACGACCCGATTGCACGTTGGTGGCTGGTGGCCAAGCGAGCAGACGGAACAGTTCCACCTCATGTTGCGCATCCAGATTATTCGCCATTTTTTAATGGTAGGTACTTTTATGTTTTTAATAGTAATTTATACGCTATTTAAAATATAATGAATAGTTGATAGATATTATTTATTTTTTTATTTATTTTAATATTAATGCTACTCTTAAGAAAAAAAGATTGAAGTACTACTCTTTTTTTTTAAAAAAATAATGGCGTTACATGAGAGTCGCGTCTGGTTGGCTTCCCCCTTCTCCTCTCCTGTGCCTGTGCCTGTGCCTGTGCCTCGCGTCTGGTCGTGCCTGTGCTCCTCCCGTCGCGTCGCCCTCCACCGCCACCGCCTCCCCCCTCCTCCGCGTCGCTGCTGCTGCTGCTGCCGTCGTGCGCGTTGGGCCGGATCGCGCCGCCGCGGGGCGATCGGGGAGCGGCCGAGGGGAGGAGATCGCCCGTCGGCGCCGCCGCCCCCGACGCCGAGCCGCGTCTCCTCCCGTCCGATCGCAGCGCTTCCGGGGGCTTGGCGCGCGCCGATTCTCGAGACACGGCGGGCGCGATTGCCGCAGATGAGACATGGTGCGTGGCCGGCTCTGACTTGTCGATGCTTGCGTTTTTTTGTTTTTGGTGCGATGCGATGTGTCGGAGTGCGGTTTTGTAAACTTCTGTCGCAGTTCTTTTTGGCTGGGTTTGGGGGGAGAATTTTTGTCTTTTTTTGGAGCTCGTGTTTGGGGGCGTGGGGAAAGCGAAGTGGATTGTGGTTGGCCTCTCGCGGAATTTTGGATGATTCCATTTATTTAGCGAATGAATTGATTGGATTTGTCTGGTACACTTGTTGAATGAACTGAAACCTAGGTTCGTGTAGCGACACGTAGTTCGTTTGTGGAGGCAGTTCAGATTTTGTGGGAATTACGAGTGAGACAGTATGCTAGGACACTGCTCTAGCTTAACATTTAGTGCATTTCACTTGCATCACAACTCAGTTGAACCTGTTTGCTATATGAGGCGAATGAGATGGAGTTCAGTTTGTTCTAGGGGATTACCTGAATTGTGGAAGGCCCTGTTCTGCTTCTGGTCTAGTTTCAGGGCAGAGACGCAAATTGCATGAATTACCTACGCATTGGATAAGCTTAAACCTAGGTGGATTTGTTAGTTTGCTATACATAAAAAAGGAACTGAAATATAATTGACTTTCATGCTTGTTGTGTGGTTTACTTACAACCATGTACTTCTCTTCTGAACTATTTTGGGACAGTTCAAAATGTTTGTGCCCTGGTAGAATTGAACCATAATTTACTTGATACAGAAGAATCGAGCTAAATGCCATCATCCTCTTCGTTATGACAGTACATTAATCTAATGCACATGTATATCCAGATGTTAAGTTTTCATTCACAATGTTTGCCAGCTTCTTGAGTTTATTTTTTTAAATCAAAGTTTCCCCTTTTCCCTTTCCTTTTTTAGAGCAAATACCACGATTGTTCTGGTTTACTTGGAACCAAACAGAGTTAGCTTTCTGAATTTTCTTCTATAGATATTTTCCAGTTAGTTGAATTTTGGTTCACTACACTGAAGTATCCATGAGAAGCCATTGGTTTTCATAGATATTTCTTCATCATAAATCTCATTCTTCGGTTTGCTGCACATATCTCGATTTCGTCAATCATCCGTATCTTGTATGGGTGCTGTTATTCTTTTGCTTATTTCCTCATTTTTTCCTTGGATATTATTAATATGTACACACTGGCTGTTTGGCATCTGCCGGAATGCAAAGTTTGGATACAGATGTATGATACTGTATTAATCCATTTTGCATGCAATTTTGAGTCATTTGACATGTTGAATTTGTTGTTTGTCACATGGGCAGGCTTCCATGTTAAACATCGTTATAGGTTCTCATGTATGGGTGGATGATAAAGATTTAGCTTGGATTGATGGTGAGGTCTTTCGAATTGATGGTCAAAATGCCCATGTTCGCACAACCAACGGAAAGACGGTATGTGTTAGTACTTTCTATCAAATCCCTTATAGCTTCTGAGTTTGATTTCTGATTCAGTGTGCATTTTCAACTCCAGTTTTCTGTGTATCGTTGCATGTGAGTTTCTAGTTTTTGGCTAAGCAAGTATTGACTGATGCGGTTATTCAGTGGAAAAGAGTTGTCAATGAAACTATTCCTGTACATACTTTAATGACCTATGCACTCTCACTAGAGCAGAAAAAAGAACAAAAAGAATAATCTGACTTCCACTTCTATTACATGTGAGAGAGATGGCACAAATGTTTCCTTTCTTCATTGGCACCTTAATTATGGACTTCTGGTTGATTATACTGATGCTAACATCAGTCCTCACTAATTCTTAAGTTTTATTGCAAGCATTGCTAGTGGTTCCTGATTGCACATGACAAAAATTTATAACTGCACTGAGGCCTGTTTTTTTTAGCTGAGACTTATGAATTTTAGCTGCGGCTTGTGGTTTTTGGGTTGTTCATGTGAGAGATTATAGAGTAACAGAAACTTACGTACGGTTTTTGCCAATATAAATGAAGTCGGTACAGTATGTACTACAATTAACTAGTAGACCCCATCTTGAAAAGACACTTCGTTTGAAAACTAGTTACTGTAGAAAAGTCAAAAGCAGAAACCAAAAGCTGAAAAAGAACAAGGCCGATATTTTAAGTGTTCAGTATGCAGGACTTCCATTGACTTTTGGTTCAGAATTCCCCTTACGTAAATGTGACAGTGGGATCTTCTTTGTCCATAGGATTTTGAAGTTGGCCTCTAAAAAACACTAGGAATGGAATGCACATTTGATGAGGCAAGCAACTTTGATTATTTGGAAGTCTGATGATCTGTTGGAGAAAATGGTTGGGGCCTGTACTGGATAAAGTGCCCTTCCTATATAGTTCTATAAGCATTGAATTGCTATTTGTACAGCATGAGGATTATAAGCCTTTTTATGAAGATTATACAGACGAGATTATGATTCAAGAACTATAATTAGTGAAAACATTCTTAATACTGTACACTAAAAGTTAGACAGGAAAAGATACGCATAATCAAGCCATTCCATAGACAATGTGTGTGGGTAATACATGAGCACTACTTCCGTTCCAAAATAGATGTTCTGGATATCCATACAGTCTCCAATACACACCTTTGACCATTACTTTATCCTAATTACTAGTAAGGTGCCCATGTGTTGCAACGGAGTGCCAAAAGAGGGTGATACATATCACGGTTTCCGTCGCCAGCCTCTGAGCATATCATTGCCAAAGCGTCTAGATCCAGCTGGAGATTGTATCTTCTGCGCTCACAGCATCATCAATAATTAATTAATTCCAGAAAAGAAATAAAAAGAAACAAAAGAGAAATGATAAAAAAGGCTTCGTTGTCGTCAGGTAGACATCAATGTGTCGCGGCCACAGCTGCAACTGCAGCCTGCTTCATTCTCTTCTACTTCACCTCCCCTCTCGAACACCTTCCTCCACAATCTTCACATCACATCGAATCCAAGAATCCGAGCAATCCAATCCCGCCTTTCTCTCTCTTAACTCTCTCTCTATAGGACCTAATAATCCCAAATCTTTCGCTGCTGTCCCCTCATCGACCTCACCTCCTCAGCTTCCTCCTCTCCTTTTTCTCATAGTCTCCTCTGCTAATTGCTGCTCTCCACCTCTCCTCTCGACGGCTCGACTGGTCGATTGACCCCTCTCCCTTCCCCGGATCGGCAGATCCAAGTACTGTCCTCCATGTCTCTGAGCTCCCCCTCCTTGGCTCTCCGTCGCGGCCACCCGGGTTCGGGCTTCCCCGATGACTGGTTCCCCCGTTGTTGTGTTGCTCCCTGCGTGGTGTCATCCTGGGTTGAGATCTACTTCTCTAGCCCCAATCACTGCTGATGACCCGTTCTGTGACCTCGACCTCCTGTCCTACTCCTCCATGACGTGATCCCTTGCCTCCAATGAGAACTCGTCGCCCAACCCGCAGTGAGTGGTGTGGGCCGTGATTGGGCAGCATTGAGTGGTGCGGCACGCAACCGGTTCTAGGGCGGCGCCGGATCTGAGGAGGGGCATGCATGTGAGTGGTGGTGGACATTGGGATTGGAGGGGAAGGGAGAGGGCTGTGGCTTGCCGTTGAATATGGGATGATGGTGAGAAGTTGAGGAAGGCAGTTTAGGACTCGAGGGGAGGCGGCGGTTGGAGATGGTGCTGACTGTCGAGGCGTGCGAGCAAGCGATTGAACTGCGATCGTGGAGTAAGAGGGGGACATTGACATCATGGTCCACTCATCGGCACGTGGATCAGAGGAGGGGTGTAGGGATGAATGGACAAATTCCTTTTTTATATTAGTAGAGATATGTTATTGAATTTTTTTAAAAAATATAATGAGTTGGGAGCACTTTTGACAGCAAATATACTAATGTCATTTCAATGTGACAAATCCAAATATATTTATGTTAGTGGTCAAAGTTTTGAAAGTTTAGTTGCATGTATTCTAAAACAACATCTATTCTGGAATGTTGGTAGTATATCCTTATGGTCTTGGTGTTAAAGGTGTTTAATTTTTAGTCAAGACCCTCGAACTTGGCAGCTAAAGAATGATAATAACAGTGGAATGCTTGTGCTTTGATGAATTCTTCATGATTAACACCATATCCCCACTCTCCTTATCCACCAGCCATATAACCACATGCCCATGTACAAATGATTTGAAAATATGATTACACTGAGGATTGTAGAGTTGTTGTATTCATTTTATAAATTCAATACTATATTGATGTCAATGATATGTTATTCATCACTTTTTATCATTAACTCTTCCCTTTTTCTGTCATGAAAACCGCATGGTTACGTTGTTGTTTGTGCAACCAGGTTATTGCAAAAATATCAGATATACATCCTAAAGACACAGAAGCACCACCTGATGGAGTCGATGACATGACAAGGTTATCGTACTTGCATGAGCCTGCTGTTTTAGATAATCTGGCTGTCAGATATGCAAAAAATATAATTTATGTGAGTGATCATTTCATTGTGATTTCAAAAGCACAATCATTAATGCAAGTGCATTATTTTTTTTCTAATGCCATTCCCTGAGTTCCAGACCTATACTGGCAATATTCTTATTGCCATAAATCCATTCCAAAGGCTGCCTAATCTTGTTGACGTCCGCACTATGGAAAAATACAAAGGTGCAAATCTGGGAGATCTAGATCCTCATGTATTTGCAATAGCTGATGTCTCTTACAGGTGAATGCTTATACTACTATCATTTTATGTTATTATTGAGCTACAGTGTTGAGGTGCCCCTATATTGATGGACCATTTTGCATTCATTTGAATAAGGAAACAGGCAAATGATGAATGAAGGAAAGAGTAATTCCATTTTGGTCAGTGGTGAAAGTGGTGCTGGTAAGACGGAGACTACGAAAATGCTGATGAGATATCTTGCATTTTTGGGTGGGCGGTCTGGATCAGGAGCAAGGACAGTTGAACAGCAGGTTTTAGAAGTAAGTTGTAAATTTTTGTTAGTTTTTAACACTTCTTGCTGATAACACTAGTGTTCCATTTGTCCAAAAGATATGAAATGCTTTTCAATGTATAAATTTCAGCTGTATTTATTCTTTTGGTTACTTATGTTTTTGGTTCCAGTCTAACCCAGTCCTTGAAGCTTTTGGGAATGCAAAAACTGTTCGGAACAACAATTCAAGGTATGGGTATCATAATATGCAGATCAGAAGATATTTAATCTGTTTTATTTGCAGCCTTAGAGTAACACAAACCAAATGGTAGTACCAAATGTGTAGCACAAGTCATAACTGAAACTGAAAGTATGATATGGTGGCGGAGTTTATTTTGATAACCAAAAGTATGATCAAATGTGTGGAAACTTTTTAGTTGAAGGCAAGGAATGTCGTAACCCAAAGTATGATAATGTGATATCTATTCTGAGACCACGATACAAAAGCTTGAACGATATGTGGTTTCTGTTTGGTTTGGTGGTCCTCATAAAATCCAACACAAAATGATGTGGCAACTGGCAAAAAAAGTGTGGCTTCTAATGTCAGGCCAGGCCGATTTGGGAGAACATACGCCAGGAGGAGCTCTGGCGCACATAGTTTCCCAGCAGAGGCGGCGGCAGGGACTGCAGCCTCTTCCTAATAGGTTTGCTTGTATTTCGTATTCGCTTTGGTTTTGGTTAGGAGTCAGTTAAAGAATCAGGATTGTATTAGGATTGTAATCCGGCTTAGCCGTAAAGAGTTGGGACTCTCCTCTATATATAAAGGGGATGAGATGATGCAATAAAGCTATGGAGAATATTACCTCAATCTCTTGTCTTCCTCTCCTCTGGTTCTTCCAATCCCCTTGATTCTTCCTTCCGCTATCCTCAGGCGTGACCACAGCAAACCCTAGTTTGCCTGGTTCTTCCGCCGGCCCGACTCCTCTGTTTTTCCTTTGGCTTGACCGCCGATCGCCAGCACGGATCCGCCGGCTGCCTCCAGTTCACGAGCACCTGCACGACATTCTTACAATTTGAGATCACGGCGTGACATCTAACTTGGTTTCTCTTGGTAAAGAAAACAAGTAAAGCCTCTGGGCCTGTTCTTTTCGGCTGCGGCTTATGGCTTTTGGCTGAAATTTTTGAATTTTGGCTGTTTACGGTACAGATTACGGAGAGACAGATACTCACTTGCGATTTTGGCTAGTACAGATGTTGGGCTTTTAACGTGTAGATCGTTTAACTTGTAGATCCCATCTTGAGAAAATACTCCATTTGAAAGTTAGGTACTGTAGCAAAAGCCAAAAGCCGCCGACTTCGGAGGAAAAGAACAGACCCTCTGTTTTGGTGGCAAATCTCACCACAGCTCTAGTGAAAATCCAAAATGACTCCAAATTTGTGTGGTATAACAAGCTTTTTCGTGGTGGCTGCACTTCCCAACCTACCAGGCCCATTGAACAAAAAATAAAAATAAAAATAAAATCGGACTCTTTGTATGGGAGGTCAAAATTAGCTATTTCTATTTTTGTTCATTCTCAACAGTTATCAAGGACAGTACACGATCAAATACAGACTTTATCAGTTTATCTTCTCGTTCTTGCTCATAAAATGCTACTTACACACCTCTTAACTTTTTTTCAACATGGTGAAGTCGATTTGGTAAGTTTGTTGAGATTCAATTCGACAAGAGTGGGAAGATATCTGGTGCTGCTATTAGAACTTACTTGCTTGAGAGATCTCGAGTCTGCCAAATTAATAGTCCAGAGAGAAACTACCATTGCTTTTATTTCCTTTGTGCAGCACCGTCAGAGGTAAAATTTTCTTGTTCTTGGTGTCAGTTTGCTACTTAAAATCTTCTGTTCAAGCTGTTACATGTGCTACTTTTTATGTCAGGATATAAAAAAGTATAAGCTCGGGGACCCATCTTCATTTCACTACCTCAACCTGTCATCTTGCATTAGAGTTGATGGAATCAATGATGCTGAGGAATATCTTGCAACAAGAAATGCTATGGATACTATTGGCATCACTGAGCAAGAACAGGTTTTAAAGTCTACCCCTTTAAGTAAGGAATTGCTCTTCAACTGTGGATGCATATCACTTATTTTTCAAATGGCATGTTTGTTTACAGGAGGCTATATTCCGGGTTGTTGCTGTTGTGCTTCATCTTGGAAATATTAGTTTTGTGAAAGGGAGAGAGGTAGATTCATCTGTAATAAAGGATGACAAATCTAGATTCCATCTTAATACAGCAGCAGAGCTCTTGATGTATGCCTGATGTTTTTAGTTCTCCACTTTTCTTCATAATTTTAGTGCCGTCTTTCACAATTAATATCTATAATCTACTATACATTGTGGAATGCTCATTACAGGTGTGACTGCGAGAAATTGGAGAATGCCTTGATAAAGAGGGAAATAAATACACCAGAAGGAGTGATTACTACTACAGTTGGTCCTAATTCTGCTACTGTTAGCAGGGATGGCTTAGCAAAACAAATATACTCTCGATTATTTGACTGGTAAAGACTCGATCATGTATTCTGTACTACAGTTATGTACCTGTCCTTTCTAAGTATATACAATTGCACTACTGCAGGCTTGTAAATAGAATTAATGCATCAATTGGGCAAGATCCAAGCTCGGACAAATTGATTGGGGTTCTTGATATATATGGCTTTGAAAGTTTTAAGACTAACAGGTAAGTAAGCAGTTCCAGAAAGAATAGCTAATGTATACTATGAAAGACCTTATATGGGGTTGCTAAATCTCCTTTTCGTATGCAACTGCTGTCACAGTTTTGAACAATTATGCATCAATTTCACGAATGAAAAGCTGCAGCAACATTTTAACCAGGTACATGTAAAACTCATCTTGTTAGTAGAGTTCTCTACTCTTTCAGCACGTGCCAAGCATCAAGTGGTTCTTTTTTTCGCAGAATGTATTCAAAATGGAGCAGGAGGAGTACACAAGGGAGCAGATTAACTGGAGTTACATAGAGTTTGTTGACAACCAAGATGTACTTGATTTGATTGAGAAGGTATGAGTTGGTCCCTATAAGATGTGTTACCTCGTGATTAGTATGTAAGAATGAGACCTTGTATTGCCAAAGGGCCTAACAGGCCAATATATGCCATGTACAATATGCAAAGAGACCCCTAGACTATATACATATTTAACACCCCGCCATAAACTCATGGTGGATAAACAAAACTGAGTTTGGAGAGGTAGAACTGATGCTAAGCTCTAGTTTGTGCTTTGGTGTAGAAATCTACTAATTGAAGCTCTGAGGGCACATACTGAGGATCAATAACTTTGTCTTGCACCTGCGATCGCATGTATGAAGCATCCACTCCAAGGTGCTTGGTGAGCTCATGCTTGATAGGATCTCGAGCACTACTAATTGCATCAGTACTATCTGAAAGGAGTCGGGGCAGAAGCAGTGTTCCAGAAATCGGCCTAGGCGCCTGCCGAGGCGGTGGGCGGCCACCGATCGCCGCGCCTTGGTCCCCTAGCGGGCTGCTGGGCGGCTGGTCGGCTAGGCGGTCAAAGGCGGGAAGAAGGCGGTCCAGGGCGGAGGAGGCGGGCTGGGCATGGTGGCCAGGTAGGTGTCCAAGGCGGCGGTGTGGCGGCTAGGCGGACGCCAAGGAGATCTAGGCAGGAGAAAGCGGTGAGATAAACGGGGGAAACGTTTACATCGCGTCCTTGCGCCGCCTCCGGCTTCAGAAGTTCCCACGCACTGTCAAGCCACCGATGCCGCCATTCACCCTCTACCTCGCTGGATTTGGCCGCCCGCAACACAACATAGTTGTGCTCCCCTCCGCCCCCCTCCTCTTCGCCAATATACTCCATCCCCGTCGTCTTTCTTCTGCCGGCGGCGGTAGAGGCGAGATCCTGAGCAGGCATGCAGGTGAGTGGCGAGAAGTTGAGGACGTCGAGGAGGCTGACAGGGGAGGTACCGGCGGCCGGTGGCTGAGGCACCGAGCGCGGGAAGTAGGGCTGCCGAGCGTGGGAAGTGGGGAGGGAATGGACGGTGGTGGCGGAGGCTGGGAGTGAGGGATGACCGGATGAGTTAGTGTTGGAGTGGGCTGTGGTTTTTATATGGGCTGGGTGAGGTGATCTGGATCGTTGATCATTCATCTGACTGAATACATGATGCATAAACCTTTGGCAACTGTTCTCTCATCTACACAACTGTAGGTTGGAATAGGATTGCATATATTAGTTAGGAAAACAAGCACAATATTGTTAATTAGACAACATTATAAATATGACGGCTTGCTATCCTCAATTTTATGCATGATAGCTTATCTTTAGCCTGTTGTCTTCATTTTTAAGTCGGCCACGTAGGCCTCGCTTAGGGCCCCTAGGCGCAAGGCCCCACCTCGCTACCCGCTTAGCGCCTAGTGCCTTCTTGAACATTGGGCAGAAGCGGAGACACCGAAATCCTCAAGTAACCACCGAAGCCAAGTGATCCCAGCTGTCAGCGACGCCATGGCTCTCAACTCAGCCTCAGCACGTGATTGGGGAACAACAGTCTGCTTCTTGGTGTTTCAAGCAATCAGGGAGGAACCATGGAAAACACAATAAGCAGAAAGAGATCGACGATCAGAGTGATCGCTAGCCTAGGTCGCATCAGAGTACGCCTGAAGCTGCAAGGAACTGGAGCGAGGAAAGAAAAGGCGATGGGTGATGGCCCCACGAAGATATCGTAGAATACAGAGGTGACTGTAGTGGAGCTGAGTAGGAGTAGAGATGAACTGACTCAGGATGTGAACTGGGTGAGGAATATCAGGGTGAGTGATCCTAAGGTAGACAAGGCTCCCGACAAGATGGCGATAGCGAGTGGGATCCTCGAGAGGCTCACCATCGGTGGGCTGAAGGTGAACGGCAAGCTCCATAGGAGTATCCACCACACGCTGATCAGTGAGACAAGCGTGAGTAAGGATATCCTGAATGTAACACTCCTGGGAGAGATAGTAGCCCTTAGGCGTAGAACGGTAGAAGTGATCTCAATCCTAAGTAACGAAGAGGACCTAAATCAAACATCAAGAACTGCACACTGAGATGCCCCTTCATGAAAGCGATGTACTGAGAGTTATCGCCAGTAATGATCATATCATCCACATAGAGAAGGAGCGTCCGACCTTGGGGAGAGATGTGTATAGAGTGAGCGGGATCGTGATCACTGGCAGAAAAACCGGTAGCAGTGACAACGGAGGAAAAGTGGTCAAACTAAGCACGAGGGGCTTGTTTGAGCCCATAGAGAGCGACGAAGGCGACAGACCGTACCAACAAAGACAGAATACCCAAGGGCGGCTGCATGTAGACCTCACACAGCTCGCCATTGAGAAGGGCATTCTTGACGTTCAACTAAGAGATGTGCCATTGTTGAACAGAGACCACGGCAAGGAGAGTGCCAACAGTGGTCATGTGAGCAATAGGAGCGAAAATTTCATCGTAGTCACGACCATGCTCCTGCTGAAAGCCACGCACCACAAGACGAGCCTTGTAATGCTCAAGGGAACCATTCGAGCAGGTCTTGATCTTGTATACCCACTTGCACATGATGGGAGTGACACGTGCGGGTAGGGGTACAAGATCCTAAGTGCCAGTACGTTCCAAAGTAGCAATCTCTTAGACATCGCGAGCTGCCACTCAGGGTGAGCAGCAGCCTCGTGATAAGTCAGAGGCTTAGAAGAGGCAACGGCTGCAAAGCCATAGCACTCAGGTAGCGGAAGGAGAGGGTGGAGCAAGACCCGACAAGTACGGAGAAGAGCTGGGAACAGGGCTCAGCAAGGACGGTGAGCCAACTAGAGAGGGAGGAGACCGAGGACGACGAGAGTAGTGTAGAGGAAAAGGTGAAACCTCAACAAGAGAGTGGGAAGGAAACACCTCCGACAGAGGTTGAAGAGGAGCAGCCGGAGGTGAGGGAGACGAAGTAGGTGGATGAGGCGAAGCAGTAGTGGAAGTAGGTGGAGTAGGCGAAACAGTAGTGGATGGCAGAGAGTGAGGAAAAGTCAGAAAGGAGATGGACTCAACAAAAGAATCAGACCTGATTGTGGGAGAACGAGGGTAGTAAGGTCGGGACTCGTCGAAAGTGATATCCCGGGAAATCCTCATCCGACGAGCAACAGCGTCGTAGCAGCGATAGCTCTTATGCTCAAGACTATAGCCAAGAAAAACACACTCAACTGACTGAGTAGTCAACTTAGTGTGCTCACAAGGTTAAAAGACGAAGTAGACAGCCGAAACTGCGAAGGTGACCAGATCGACCAAAAAGACGCTTGACAAGAGTAGAACCCTGAAGGGTGGTGAAGGCTGCATGTTGATGAAGGCAACAGTGGAGACAGCCTCAGTTCAGAAGTGAGGGGAACAGAAGAAGCGAGCATGAGAGCTCGAACTGTCTCAAGTAAGTGGCGATGCTTACGCTTAGAGACACCATTCTGAGCATGAACACTAGGAGTACTGGGAAGAGTGCCCTGTTCAGCGAGAAAACAGCGGAAGGCAGTAGAGAGATATTCGCCAGTTGAGTCAGCACGAAACACGAATAGCCAAATCGAACTGAGTGCGAACCATAGTGGCAAAACTCTCATAAATAGAGAGAACCTGACTGTGAGAGGACATAAAATAGAGCTAAGTGTGACGAGAATAATCATCAATAAAAATTACATAATAACGATGACCCCTTTCGAAACGAAGGGAGCCGGACCCAAACATCAGAATGTACAAGATCAAAAGGACGAGTAGAAATAGTCACTAGAGGGATAGGGGAGCTGTAGCTGCTTGCCAAGTTTGCAACCCATACAATGTAAAGAGGTGTCCCTAGAAACAAACCCAAGAACACCACGACTGACGAGTGACGAAAGACGTGATCCACAAAGATGACTGAGGCGATGATGTCACTAAGCGAAGGAGGTAGTGGAGGACGCAACAAGACCAGAAGGAGTGGTAGCGGCTGACTGGCTGGTGGAGACAGCGGAAGGTAGATGAAACCAGTTTAGCTCCCAAAGACGTTGTGAATCATGGCGGTGAGGGCTAGTACCAAGCAGAGTTCCCCTGCGGCGATCTTGAACAGAACAAGAGTCAGACTCAAGAACAACACGACAGTTGTGATCAGTGATCTGACCAGCCGACATAAACAGCATAGTAAGCTGAGGAATAAGAGAGACTACATGAACATGAAAGGATGAGGTAGAAAGCTTGCCTTGACCTATAACAGAAAGAGAGGTACCATCTGCAGTCTGAACAGCGGAAGGGAAGACTGTGGGTTGCATGGAAGTGAGATGTGTGGAATCTGGCGTCATGTGAAAAGAAGCATCAGAGTCTAAGACCCATGGAGACAAGATACCTGACGAGGGCAGAGCGGAGGCGTGGAAGACTGTGGAGAAGCAAGAGCCATACGAGCTAAATCTGAAGAGTCTGAGGACAAGCTGACACCGAGGCGCTGGAGGAGCGAGAGTAGCTACTGTGCAGCATCATCGGAGGAGCCCTGATGAGAGGTACCAGCTCCTGAGGAGGAATTGCCAGAGCCCTTCGGGGGATGTCCACCTCGGCGGCCCTGGTCCCTCCGCCGCTTGTAGCAGTCCTGATATCTGTGGCTGTCATGCTGGCAGTAGGTGCAGTGGAGGCCCGCAGTAGAAGCAGCGGCTACAGGGGCGTTGGGAGCTGGGGAAGGTATCTCGGCCAGTGCTGAAGAAACAGATGCTTAGGCAAACAAGACAGCTTGCATCTGAGCCGCGCCACAGAGACGAGTCTCCTCAACACGCACAGCTGTGAGAGCATACACTAAGCTTGGACGCGGGTGACAGATTAGCAGCTGGGCCCGCATAGTCTCGAACTCAAGTTGGAGACGCGTCAGGAAGTCGTAGAGATAGTGAGTCTCCTGGTGAGCATGGAGCCGCACACAGCAGGGACAGGTCCAGCAAACATCCGGCCCCAGAGAGTCTAGCCGACGCCACACCTCAGATATCTGCTGGTAGAAGTCATTGAAGGTCGCATCAAGCTGCTGAAGGGAATGCGCCCGATGTACAACTGAGAGATACATAGCATCACTCGTGGGCTAGTAGTGAGCTCGAAGGCGCTCCCACATAAGTTGTGTAGTCGGCAGCTCTGCCACATCCATATAGATAGCTACTATCATGCTACCTACCAGGATGGTAGTAGCACGAACCTTAGCCTCCTGCCACCGCTCGTAGGCGTGCAGGGTAGACTGATAGAGCTCCATTTCCTCCTCCAATGCAGCATTGGTCTCATCCTGAGCCGCCTGGTCCACATCAACAGGGAGAGCGGGCTGGATGGGCGGTGTAGGACGAGGCGGGCAGGGATGCTTGCCAGTGAGATGACCCCACACACGCTGGCTGTTGAGGAGAATCCTCAGGTGAACCGCCCACTCCCGGAAGTTCGTCCCGTCAAAACAGCGGGGAGCGGGATGGCAAAGGAGCCACCGATGGTCGTCATCCGGAGCAGATCGGACCAATTTTTTTGGTCCAGTGGCGGCGGCCGGGGCGGGGCCGGCTAGGGCGTTGGAGACGGCCTAGGGCAGGAGCCGGCCAGGGTTGGCCGGAGCAGGTGACGTCGGCCGGCGGCGAGAAGGGCGGGCGGTCGCCGGCGTGGGAGGTGCCAGCGCCGAGGAGCGTGGACGGGCGCGAGTGCTGGCGCGGGCGCACACGGGCGACGGTGGGAGCAGGCCAGATCCGATTGGATTCAAGGTGGCGACGGTCGGATCCGACGCTGCCCGGAGAGAGGAGCCGGCGGCGGCGGGCCTGGAGGCTAGCTCAAGGGCGCGTGTGGGAGAATTGAGGAGGAGAGGGAGAGTGCGGTCCGCCGGCGGCTGCCGGCCGGCCAAGCCCTAACCCTAACCTTGCTCTGCTACCATGTAAGAATGACACCTTGTATTGGCAAAGGGCCCAACAGGCCAATATATGAGCATGTACAATATGGAAAGAGACCCCTAGACTATATACATATCTAACATAGTAAACCAATGAATTTTCTATATGTGAAACTCATCAGCTGTTATTTTGCCATCATTTATGACCTATGAGGTAGCCTGTCAAGTGTCAACTATTGTAAACTTGCTTGTCCCAAGTGCTGCTGCAGTTACGACTGAGCAAAAAGATTAAAGCGCAGCTACGTTGGATTGGCTTGAATTTTTACAGCTAAAATTTAGCTAAAGGTAAGTTGAGAAAACTCAAACTTTGAGCTTGAAGCGAACTTTGAGCGACCATGCTCACTTGAATAGGATCGCTATGCAGGGACTGAAATTTGTTGATCTCCAGATGCAGCAATATTGATACAAACTAATTTCAGTGCAAATTTCTAGATTGA
The DNA here is from genome assembly GCA_017311315.1 of Dendrocalamus latiflorus. Classification (NCBI taxonomy): domain Eukaryota; kingdom Viridiplantae; phylum Streptophyta; class Magnoliopsida; order Poales; family Poaceae; genus Dendrocalamus; species Dendrocalamus latiflorus. Next base: position 22,521,211 of record CM029648.1, on the reverse strand, counting down.
TTTGGCTCAAGGCCTAAAGCTTTCATGAATTGTACAAAGTGTCATGCGATTCTTAGCTTCCTTGATTCAATCAAGCTTGAATACAGCAAAGCTAAGCTCACGATAACACATTAGTCTATCTGATCTTGAGCTTAGCTCAATTCCAGCCCTTGTACATAATTGAGCTTCAATGTCCTACACAGGGATAGAAAACCCGCTGGTAACCGGTCGGTTACACGCGGTAACTAGATTTACCGGTGGGGATCAGGAGGGAATATACCAATGGTTTGTTTAAATTCAAATTTGAATGTAAAAGTTGGTTTCCCTAATGATGTTTACATTGTTTAACACTAATGGAATGTATTAGGAAGATGCATGCACCTCCTGTGCTTAACTTGATGCTTTTTGCTATATATTAGAAAGATGCATGCACCTCCTGTGCTTGACTTGATGCTTGACTTGATGCTTTTTTTATTATGCATGTATTAGGAACTTTCTATTGTTAATTACCTATAACTGGTTTTTAGCGGTTTTTCTCTAGTTTTTTGACGGTAACCATCCAATTTTTTCCAGTTACTGGTTTCAAAACGGTTCAAATTCAAATTTTGGTATTCGAATTTTGGCCGGTTTTTTTCCGGTAACCGGCCGGTTACCATTACCGGCCCCCCGGCGGGATTTCCTCTGGTTCTAGGTTTTTGATCCCTCCTACACATATGATGACAGTTATCAAAATATTTGTGTTGTTGTTGTACATTCTTAGCAATTAACACCTATTTTTTATGATCTCATATTTAATTATCATCTTTTTGTGTCCAGAAACCAGGTGGCATTATTGCACTTCTTGATGAAGCTTGGTAAGTTTCTATGCCTCCTTTTTGGGCACTACATGTTTATGTTTTACTAGGATGTGCATGTTAAAAGAAAGTGTCAACACACATTGCTGTGCTGATGCTTGCCTGATGGAGAGAACTGAAAATTTTTATTAATTGTTTTGGTTGGAATGATATATGTTTCGTGCGTGCCCAGATCCTATTTTCCATTGTCCACCAAATTGGACACCTGGTGTCTGCATCCAAGCAACACTTGTTAATTCATTGTTTCTTGTTTTAATCAAGAACATGCCTTTTTGCACCACATGGTTTTGTGAGTACATGTTTCTGACGAGATTCTTTCTTTTCTGTGTCATATATCCTCCAGCATGTTTCCAAAGTCGACACACGAGACATTTTCTCAGAAGCTGTATGAAAAGTACAAGAATCACAAAAGATTTGCCAAACCAAAACTTTCCCGTACCGCATTTACAATCCAACATTATGCTGGAGATGTAAGTATTGAAAACCTTGTAACACTCTTTCCTTATTCATGCATTTAACTGAGTACATCCCTTTTCTTAATTCATCTCCAGGTGATATATCAATCTGATCATTTCCTGGACAAAAACAAAGATTATGTGGTAGCAGAACATCAGGAATTACTTAATGCTTCCAGGTGCTCTTTTGTATCATGCTTATTCCCACCAGCTTCAGAAGAGAACACAAAATCATCGAAGTCCTCAATTGCAACTCGCTTTAAGGTGACATTCTGCTATAGCTGATTCTTTTTTATATAATCTATCACTATTTTTTGTACTATACGGGTTATATATTTCTATATACTATCCAACAAACTGTAGAAAAATAAATCTGTTTAGTCATTACTAGACCTTAAAATAGTTGTAATCTGAACGTATTTGCTTTGAATAGTTTCTCCTGTATCGCCAAAGGATGAAAGCAATTGGCATGCTACAAAAAAGACCTAGGAGCATACCACCTAGGACACTTTAAAGATTGAACAGGTTACTTCATAGTTTTTTAAAATATCAAAATACTAGTTCCTACCAGGCCTCATTTCCCAGTGGCTGGGCTCCCCCCCCCCCCTTTATTACATTGTACATATCTCTGTAAAGTTATTTAATATAATTTACTAACAGCAAGGCTCTCCCCTGCCGTACTCCCTAAAAAACATGGTACTGCATATTTAGGGAAGAAAATTTTGATCCATCGTAGTACTGTAATAATTGGATGGTTATTATTTAAGTGTTTTTTGGTAATTTTGGTTTCCTTACAGTTATAGATTTTTTTGGGAAAATTACCAAAATAAATTGTTCAGCTATCTATGGTTGCAGTAAATACGACAAATTTCTATTCTAGAAATTGAATGAGAACTTCATGGAGAAAAAGCTGTCATCAATGATGGTTTTTCTAAATTACCCATTTATCCTTCTTTTTCTCGAATAAAGTTTATCACAAGTCTCCCTTGTTTATTGAAAACTCTTATCGGGTCCCTATTGTTTTAATTTTATGGATGCATCCCCCAAACTACCATTTTGGGTTCAAATGTCCACCTTCATTAAATCCTATTAACAGGTTTGCTGACATCACAGGCCATATCAGCCGTGTATTGATGACATGGCATGTGGCACCAATTGCTAAACTACCATTTTGGGTCCCTATTGTTCTAATTTTATGGATGCATCCCCCAAACTACCATTTTGGGTTCAAATGCCCACCTTCATTAAATCCTATTAGCAGGTTTGCTGACATCTCGGGCCAGATCAGTAGTGTATTGATGACATGGTATGCGGCGCCAATTGCTAATGTGGCATTCTACATTATCAACCTAGTGATACACACTGCCACATTAGTCATGTCATGTTGCTAGGTCTTTTTTTTAGGAAAAACAGTAGGGGGGAACCTTGCTGTCACATGGTACTAGACTGGGGTTGGCGTACCAGATCATCAATACGTTGCTAACATGGCCTTCCATGCCTGCAAATTCATGACAGGATTTAACAGAGGACCTAATTGAACCAAAATACAACTTTAGGGACCTAGTTGACAAATTGAAGAATAGGGACTCAATTGAGGTTTTTAGTAAAGAATGGGGACCTGTGGTGACATTTAATTTTCTTTTGCCATATCAAAGCTTTGGTATGACCATGTGATGGCATTGTGTATTTGATTATTCAATGCAATTTCCAGATGCAACTTCATGAGCTCATGGAGACTTTGAGCTCTACGGAACCTCATTACATTAGATGTATAAAACCAAATAGTGTTCTTAAACCTGCTATTTTTGAGAACACCAACGTTCTACAGCAACTTCGATGTTCGGTAAGAAGATATTGCATTTTTTAATTTTGAGAAATTCAGTGTCACGGTGTCCCTTGATAATGTTTTTTCATCCTTTTAGGGTGTTCTGGAAGCAATTAGAATCAGCTGTGCTGGATATCCCACAAGAAAAATATTTCATGATTTTCTTCATCGCTTTCGCATTCTTGCTCCTGAAATTTTGAAAGAAAGGTGAGTATCATTGACATTGTTCAACTCTGAATTATCTTCCTTTTCTTTACATGTTTTTATTCTTGCATTTCTGGCCTGTATTCATAACCATTTACATAATTTATTTTCTGATAGAAATGATGAAAAGGTCACCTGCCAAAAGGTTTTGGACAAAATGGGACTGCAGGGTTATCAGGTGAGCATGTTTTGCTAACCAACACTCCTTTGCAAGTTTGCATTTGTTCCGTGGTGCCCATAGGCATGGTCTCAAATGACAGTATGACACATATCATTAATTCTGTCCTCTCTGCATTTTCACAAAAAATGAATCCATAAAGATGGGGAGGTTGTTCTTATTAAGGCCTTGTATGGATGGGCCAAAATCCCGGCCCACCCACATGGAAGAAAGTGGAAGTTAGTTCAACTTCCATGTGGGTGAGCTGGGATCCAAACAAGGCCCGAGTGGGTGCAACTTACATCATTGTAAATAGGGTAACAAGCCAAATAAACGTTGAGCTGAAATAGGTGAGACTGTATTAACATGAGAATAAATGCATAGTTGTTTTCTGAGTTGAAATGGAAAGGATGGTTTGTGATACAATTGGGTTCTAGGGTGGGTTATGTTCTAAACCAAGAAGTTGAAAACGTTCTAGTTTGGGTTCCACAAATTGGGTTGTTGACTTGTTGTATATGTACACAGAAATTATAAAAGGATAAGGTGCTAAGTTCACTGGAACAGGTATCTGGGCTAGTTAGGGCTAGATCTAACGAGGGTGGATTGAAGTATAGGGTTGTTTTCTAGTGGAGTTCAATGTGGTTGAGTTGGGAGCAGCTATTTATTTGTAGAAGAGGCTAGGAATTATTTCGGATTTTGAAAATTGGCTCATTAACAGGACTTTACGAGTTCTATTCTGCATTTGTTTCGGCTTTTCTTTCTTGAGATGGTTTCAGAGACTCAGAGTAATATATTCTTGCAGCATACTGAGGGGATCCTGAATTAACTCCTTGTGTGCATCTGATTCATAATGGATTTTGTCTTTTGGCTTTCTTGTGCTTAACAACTGGGAAATAGTATGCTGTCGAAGTTTGTTTAGTAAGTCCTGTAATATTGCAAAATATTTTCTGATCAACAGATAGGAATGACCAAGGTATTCCTGAGAGCTGGTCAGATGGCTGAATTGGATGCTCGAAGAACAGAGGTGCGAAATAATGCAGCAAGAGGTGTTCAGAGTCAATTCCGTACTCATGTTGCTCGTGAGCAGTTCCTAATACTACGAAATGCATCTGTTTGTTTGCAATCCTTTGTTAAAGGTAAAGTCTTCTCCATATGGCATCTGAACTGAAAATGTATGCTCATAGTATAGATGGGGCCATATACATATATTAAGAGCTCCTTTGCTGATTGCAGCAAGATTGGCTTGTAAACTGCACGAATTCCTGAGACAACAAGCAGCGGCACTGAAAATTCAGAAAAATATCCACTGTTATTTTGCATGGAAAACTTATTCTCAACTGCGCCTGTCAGCCATTACATTGCAGACAGGGTTAAGGACCATGGCAGCTCGCAATGAATTCAATTTCAGAAATCAAAATAAAGCTTCTATCCATATCCAGGTAGGTCCGCTGTTCTTGTATGCACTTTAGTGCTGCTTTCCTTATTCTGCTGCAGATGGACATTTAGCTCCTGGCATTTTTATATGATTCGACTTCAATTGCTTATGTTTGGTCCATCACTACGACACTGTGTGCCTGCAGTCCCGGTGGCGTTGCCACAGAGATAACTCAAATTATCTAAAACTGAAGAGAGCAGCATTGACTTACCAATGTGCTTGGAGAAGAAGGGTTGCCAGAAGGGAGCTGCGACAGCTCAGAATGGTACTTGAGCACCTGTTGTGGACTTGTGGTGTTTGTCTCTCTTAGATTCTTTGGTTGTTGTTTTGTAAAACTTTTTCTTTTTTGGTGCAAACTTTCTAGGCTGCAAGAGATACACAAGCTCTAAAGGTGGCAAAGGAGAAACTGGAGGAACGTGTTGAGGAGCTAACAAGCCGCTTGGGCCTGGAAAAGAAACTAAGGGTACTTGGTCTTGAATTACATTGAAATTGCTGAATAATATTTCATTTTGTTGCAACATGGAATCTATCCTTAGAAGTTGTCGGATCTGGATTTAGCCAATCCAGAATCCTCTGTGAAGCCACTGCACTATTCCCTAGACCTACAGATAGTGCTGATAGATACATTGTTGAATCATTTCATATATAGCAGAAACCATACCATTCATCAATGTTACATAACAAATGTTCGAATAGACCGTACTGGGTCAAGCTTACATAAAGGCCGGTCGGGCCAAATAGTTCCATTATAACAGCGGAAGCGGTAAACAAAAAGGGGTAGGGCACATCTTGCCACAGGCAAACGACTGGGGTTAAGATTGTGTGAGGCAGATACCACCCAACCAAGGATCGAAAAACCGGAACCGGGTCAAATCCCGCCGGACGGGCGGTACCGGTAACCGGCCGGTTACCTGCCGGTTACCGGAAAACCCGGTTACAAACCGGATGAAATTTGGCAAACAAAATTTGTGCGGTGGCGGGAGGGTTTCCGGTAACCGGTACGGTTACCGGAAAAACCGGAAAAAAACCGGAAAACCGGAGGAATTCGTAGAGTATTGTCCTCAAAAGTTCACATGCAACACAAAAAGCCATGACTTTCTCATGCCCATGGACCCACCATGTCTAAATTGATTCTTAAGCATCCAATGTAGCTATAATGTCCCCTGGAACCCATCCAAACATCTACAATTTCAATTTTTTGAATATTGAAACCCGGCCGGTTTTCCTCCTCCCGGTCGGGACCGGTACAACCGGTAACCGGCCGGTTACCGCCGGGATTTCGATCCTTGCACCCAACTTGGATAATTTACACGCACACAATCACCACTAAGTTAACCCGACTGGGGTAAGAACCAACTACTAGGAAAAATGGCCTAAGCTCCTCCGTCTTCTCCATCGTAAGCTCCTGAGACTTCATAGTACGCGCAGTTGTATTGGTCTCTAGATTCTGAGGGATTTGTGAGCGAGAGTGAACACAAGCAACAGTGCTCCGCGAGCCAACATGCAAAAGGAAATATTTATACATGCGAGGTTCATCGAAGGTAGACTCGAGTTCTTCATTTGCTTAAGGCAACATTTGAGACTACAATAATTAGATATCCCTATAACTTAGCATTTTAACCAAACCACATTTTATTAAAGAGAGTGAAAGTGTGCAATATTTATAACGATGCAGGTTCCATCCAACTGTTACATGGTTTCATGCACCATATGCTAGTTTTTGATTAATAGGGTTTCACCCACCCAGTTACCAATGCTGGGTTACATCTTCCTAGGGAAAACCAAAACTAGGGTTACATCTACCCGACGAGTTTTCATCTCACACATAAAGGTTTTTGAAATAGAGACTAACTCAAGTAAGATCCCATGCTCACTCTTAGCCGTGAGCATGGCTGTTCGAACAGTTTATACTCTACAGAGACTGTACACCTTATCCACAAAAGATAATCGACTTGATATGTTCCACAGATTTCCTTGGACATATGAGTCAAGAGGATCACCACAAGGTCTTTACAATGGATCCCCCAGTGTAGATTACACCCGCTATGGTTTCACTTGAGTAAGGTTACATCCACCACACCCAGACCCTCTCTTGCGCTACATGGTGGTTTACACCAGCGACACAACCAGTGTCTATGATAGCTTAAAACCAGCGACACGACTCGTGGGACACTCTAATGGTGCAACCCGCGTTGGTGGATGCAAATTAATTAGCTAGGTCGTACCCATTATATACCTGTGGTTACACTATTTTACATTGGAATGTCATCATAGGATTCAGTCCTTAAAACCATCTGCACAGTATATATTACATACCAAATTTCTCGTGCTCCATCCGCACCAACCATCATACCATTCGCCCCGATATGGTAGCAGCAAGTTTTAGCGTTTTGAGAAGCACAAAACTAACTTATCTCAAATACAAAGTCATTTCCCTCCAATGACTACCGAAAACAAGTTTCATAACTAAAAGATGATGATTAGGGCAAACTAATGCCCTGATATTTAAGCAAGACTAGCATGACGCTTAAGTACGACTAAAGGATAGTGTAATAATGTTACAATGTCAAGTAGGCATATATCTAATCTTAAATTTAACATACATTTGCATAACAAATAATAGCATGCAATTTGATAATTTAAACAAACATAAATTTGTATAAAATATAGGTTCAATATGATCAAAGAATTGACTCGCTTGACTCATAAGCGGGTTGGTCTTGAAATTCTTGCGTTGCCTCGAACTGGGGCTCTCTCGCATCCTCGTACTCTACTCGGACGATTAGATCGAAAAACGAACAAACAAACGAGAAAAACAAATAAATACAAAAGAAAATTCAAATGGACTCCAAATTGAACAATTCCATTGTCATTAGATAAAGCTTGAATTTAGAAACAAATTTTCTTAAATTTGGAGTTAAAATGAGTGTGGGCGGCCATTCCAAAGTTTATATTTGAATTAAATTAAAAAATAACAGAGGAGAGAGAGTTTCTATCTCAGACAGGTGGGGTCCACAATTTTATTTAATTTTTGAATTAATTTTCTATTGAAAAGGCTATAGAGGCTGACAGCTGGGTCCTACTGGATTTTAGATTAATTTTGATTTATTTCTTAAAAGGAAATGGCTCTACAGCTAACAGGTGGGACCCATTTATTATGCAAACAGTAAGGCAGGCCCACATGTTAGTGACGCTAATTCTCAAAACCGTTTTTAATATAATTTAAAACAGCCGAGGGGGCCACATGTCATAGAGACCGGGCCTTTAACTTAACAGGGAGGGCCCACCTGTCAGTGACTGATAAAGAAACTAATGATAGATCATTAATGTTTAACCTAATCTCAGTTTAAACTTAATGACCCCCGCTACAGTGCTTCTTCCCCGTCGGGAAGAGGCAAAGCTCCTTGCCGGCAATGGAGATCTCAGCAGCCAGAAGCAAGGTCGGAAATGGAACCCTTGGCTCAATGCGAACCCTCGGGCGAGATTGCGCGGGCTAATTTGAAGCCTAGGGCTACCAACGGCAAGCTTGAGCGGTGGCGGAGGGCTGAGCATGGCACGACAGCGCTACACGATGTTGGGGCCCAATTCCAAGCTACAAAAGCATCCCATGAAGGAGGGAAGCGTATGGAAAGCGGAGACGGAGCTCGAGGAAGGGTGGAACGGCCTAGCGGTTTAAGACCGAAGCAATGGAGGGAGGTCGATGTGGAGGGCTTGCCGGAGGGGAAGTGGGTGCTCGGCGGTGGTTGGGCAGCTTTGGGATCCTCGGGCGAAGCTCCACACACAAGCAATTGGACGGTGGTGTAGCAGTACTCGGGATTGCCTCGGGGCGGTGGAACGATCGGCGGTGAGGAAGAAGAAGGCTTAGGGGCTCTCGGGTTCGATTAGTGGCAAGGGGAGGCGTGTGGGGATGAGAGGAGATCGATGCTTGTCTTTATAGCAGAGGAGGGAGGCGGGAGACGTTGGGTGCCATGATGGCTTGCTGCGGTTGAGGCAGTGAGGCTGGTGAAGAACTAGGGCAGGCGCAAAGGGGGTTGGCACAGCGTCTAGACGAGCGATTACTTGGGCACACAACTCAAGGACATGACGGCACAACATGGACACGATGGGACGGCGAGGGACGCAACAGGAAACCGGGGAAAAGGGGAGAGGCATATGGGCATTGGAGTGCAGGGGGTGGCGCAGTGGAGAAGGGATGCCACGGTGTTGTGGTGTAGGGTTAGGAATCCCAGAACGCATAGGGAATGTGAGTGGCGCAATGTCAGGCGGTGCAGGTGTGCACGGCGCGGCACGCATGCATGTTCAGTGCGGCCAGAGCGTGGCCAGGGCGTTGTGGGCCAGCGTAGGCCAAGCTAGGGTCTGGATTGGGCCGGGCCAGGCCACTGGGCCAGAGGGATGGGCTGGGCTCAGCTCAAGAGAGGTTTCAGATTTTGAAAAAAATGAAATTTGAGTGAAATTTGAAAGAAACTTTTGAATTCAAACTCAATCTGGAAATTTTCATTCAAGGGAATTTACAATTCCCAAAATGGGAAGTTACAAAAGTACATTGTATTGTTTACTGCACCGATATATGGTGCAAGTGCAACTGCAGGTTTTATCCATATTGACATAGCAACTATTGGCCATACTTGTGTATTCAATTTGCAGACTGATTTGGAGAAGTCCAAAGCAGCAGAAGTTTCTAAACTGCAGGCTGCTCTTCATGAGATGGAGCAGCGAGTGGAAGAAGTCACAGCAATGCAAGAAAGAGAATCAGCTAAAAAGGCTGTTGAAGAAGCTCTAGCTCAAGAAAGAGAAAAGATCAGTTCATTTACTTCTGAAATTGAGGGCCTCAAGGTATCTTCAACCTTAACTTACGGAAATTCAATTGAACCACAGTAGAAAGACTCAAACAAGGCTTGGTGTTATCGTTTGATAAAATGATTTACAATTATCAATATCTATTACAGTATCTGGTTTGGTTAAAAAGATCCAGTGGTTTATAATTATGATATTTATCTTGTGATTTGTTGAAGTTGTAGCCTAAATTTAGCTCATTTAGGCATGTGTGAAATATTATTGACAACAGATGTGTGCTACTATGACAGGCACTACTAGTAGCAGAGCGAGAGGAAAATGATGTAACAAAGAAAGCACACGCTAATGTTCAGGAAAAAAATGATGAATTGAATAAGAAAGTCAAGGATGCACATGAAAAAATCAATCAGCTTAGTGATATTGTACAGAGGTTTGCTATTTTTCTTATTTGCCTGAGTTTCTCAATATTGTTTCTTGTTGATTGCGAGGGAGGTTTTCTTCTGCTCAGAGTTGGTTGAAGTATCTCTATTTGTTATGGTAATTTAGACTTAAGACTTCATTACTTCTTCATTACTTCTCAACCAGTGATTACAGATATTTATAGCCCCATAGGCCAGCTCATTACCACCCCAAACTCTATCCTCTTTTTAACAAACTCTCTAACAAACTTATCCCCTCTAACAGACTTATCTCTTCTGTCTTTTTAACCCTCTGTTGTGGATGTGATTTTCTTGTTACGGCGTGTATAAACTTTGCCCACAAAAGCATCCACAACACTTCCGCCGTCCTGGAGAAACAGCTCGTCCTCGAGCTGGAACGACGGATGAGCCTCCTTGAAGTACTCCAGCCTTTCCCATGTGACCGCCGAGTCAGGGCAGCCTACCCAGCGTACCAACAACTCCCAATTTCCCCTGTTGAGGCGTGTGCGGAGAATTGCCGCTGGAGTAGGGACAGCACGGCCATGAATCACCGGCGGAAGAGGTACCATCGCCGCAGGGGGATCACCATGGAACTGTTTAAGGAACACCACATGGAAGACATTGTGCAGTTTGGCTTTGGGAGGGAGACGGAGGCGATAGGCCACAAGACCTACACGCTCTTCCACTTGATAAGGACCGTAGTATCTTGGAGCCAGCTTTCCTCCAGACTTGTCACTGATGCCCGCTGCGGAACGGTGGTGCAGCCGCAACCAGACCCAGTCGCCTACACTGAAGTGCACATCACGATGCTGCTGATTGTAATGTTGCTTCATATGGTCCTGAGCTTGAAGCAGACGGTCGCGGATCTCTGCCAAGAACACATCACGATCTTCAAGTTGCTTGTCTACCGCCGCCACCCGAGACAGGCCTGGCTGATATGACATCATTGTCGGTGGTGGGCGACCGTAGACGACCTGAAACGGAGTGGTCTGAAGCGCGGTCTGGTAGGAGGTGTTGTAGCAGAATTCCGCCCAGGGCAGCCAGCGGAGCCAGCTGCGCGGACGGTCACCGGCCAGGCAGCGAAGATAGACCCCGAGGACTCGGTTGGTAACCTCCGATTGGCCATCCGTCTGGGGATGAAACGCAGAGCTGAGGCGCAGCTCCACCCCCGCAAGCGCGAAGAGCTCTGTCCAGAATGTGCTGGTGAAGACGGGATCGCGGTCGCTGACGATGGAGCAGGGAACGCCGTGAAGCCGAACAATCTGATCGAAGAAGACGCGCGCCACCGAAGTCGCTGAATACGGATGTCCAAGCGCGATGAAGTGTCCGTATTTGGAGAAGCGGTCCACGACGGTAAGCACCACCGATTTGCCGCTGACTTTGGGAAAACCTTCCACAAAGTCCATGGCAATGTCTGACCAAACAGATGTTGGTACTGAAAGTGGTTGGAGTAGTCCAGCCGGATGAAGATGCTCTGTTTTGTTCTTCTGGCATATGACGCAGCCTTGGACAAAGTCCCGAACCAGTCGATTGGCATGAGGATTGTAGAAGGAGGCGCGGAGGCGGTGCAGAGTCTTCTGGACTCCCTCGTGGCCGGCGCCATGAGCTGTGGCGAGGATGGTTGGCCACAGAGTTGAAGAATCAGGCACGAAGATACGGCCGCGGTGAAGGACAAATCCATCCACCACTGTCCAGGATGCACCCGCAGTACCCTGATCCACCTCAGCGCGTTTGGCTATGAGAGCCGGAATGTGCTCCGCCTCACGGCGCAGGTCCTCGAAGAGTTGGAGATCGGGGTAGGAGATGGCGCAAGCCACAGCGGTAACCAAATCCTCATCGCGGCGCGAGAGGGCATCGGCCGCTGCATTCAAACGGCCGGGTCTGAACTCCACCTTGAAATCGTAGCCGAAGAGGCGACTGACCCAAGTGTGCTGCGGAATGGTGGAGAGGCGCTGATCCAGCAAGAACTTCAGTGCGAAGTGATCCGTGCGCACTGTGAATGGCCGTGCCCACAGATAGGGTCTCCAGTGCCGCACCGCCTTAACAAGGCCGATCAGCTCCCGCTCGTAGGCTGCTAACTTAGCATGCTGGGGAGCAACCGCCCGACTGAAGAAGGCGATGGGGCCGGCTCCCTGATGTAGCACTGCCCCGAAGCCAGAGCCCGAAGCGTCGCATTCCACCACAAAGGCGGAGGAGAAATCCGGAAGTTGTAGGACCGGCCCCGTGGTCAGGGCGCCCTTGAGTGCTTCCAATGCAGTAGTAGCCGCCGGAGACCAACAGAATGCATCCTTCTTCAGCAAAGCTGTCAGAGGAGCTGCCATGACGCCGTAGTTGTGGATGAAGCGGCGATAGTAGCCGGTGAGACCGAGAAAACCACGAAGCGCGCGAAGATTGCGCGGTCGCGGCCAGTGCTGGACAGCCTCCACCTTTGATGGATCCATGGCGACGCCGTCTGCTGAGATGATGTGCCCCAGGTATGCCACCGAGCGTTCCGCAAAAGTGCATTTGGAGCGCTTCAGGAAGAGGGCGTGGGTGCGAAGCACAGTGAAGACGGCGCGGATGTGCTGAAGATGCTCCGACCATGACGAGCTGTAAATCAGAATGTCGTCAAAGAATACCAGGACGGAGCGTCGGAGGAATGGCCGCAGTGCTTCGTTCATCATGGCCTGGAATGTCGAAGGTGCGTTGGTTAGTCCGAAGGACATCACCACGAACTCGAAGTGGCCGTGGTGAGTGCGAAATGCCGTCTTGGCGATGTCATCTGGGTGCATCCGAATCTGGTGATAGCCGCTTCGGAGGTCCAGCTTGGTAAAGAATGAAGCCCCCTTGAGCTCATCCAGGAGTTCGTCGACGACGGGAATTGGGAAGACGTCGCGAACCGTCTTGGCGTTGAGAGCCCGGTAATCGACGCAAAAGCGCCAACTAGCGTCCTTCTTACGGACCAGAAGCACTGGCGATGAAAACGCCGACGTGCTAGGGCGAATGATGCCCTGGTGCAGCATGTCCGCGCACTGCCGTTCAATTTCGTCCTTGAGCAGCTGCGGGTAGCGGTAAGGCCTCACCGCAATTGGGGGTGTGTCGGGAAGCAGAGTGATCCGGTGGTCCAGATGACGTTGAGGAGGAAGACCCGATGGTGCTTCAAAAAGGTCTGCGAATTCAGCCAGCAGGAGGGACAGCAGGTCCGGCCGATCCATTGCACAGAGCGACGGCGACGGAGGAGCTTCCAGTCCGCGCCATCGAACAAGGTGGTCGTACCGCCAAAAGGACATGGTATGCCACCCGAAGTCCCACAAGATGGGTCCGAGCGTCTTCAGCCACTGACAGCCCAGCACGAGCTCGTAATCTTCCAATGGCAGGACATAAAGGTCGATGAAGAACTCCTCCTTGTCGATGAGAACCGGGACTTGCTTGCAGACGCCCGGCGACGGTACTCGGTCACCATTGGCGACGCCCACGGTGAGTCCCGGTCGTGGTTCCAGTGTGAGGCCGAGGCGACGAGCCGTAGCAGAGGCCACGAATGAATGAGTGGAGCCGGAGTCGACGAGGGCGCTCAACTGCGTTTTGACGACGGAAGCCGCGAGACGCATCGTTTCCCCTGTCTTGATGCCGGTAAGAGCATGGAGGGAGATCTCGACATCATCCTCAGAAGCTTCATCCTCTTCCATAGTATCCCCCAGAGGCGCGCTGTCGTCCAACTCCATCAGGTAGAGCCCTTTCATCGAGCAGTGCTTGATGTGTTCCCTGGAAAATTTCTCCGGGCAATTGAAACAGAGTCCATCTGCCCTCCGCTGCGCCATCTCCTGAGGCGTCAGGCGCTTGAAGCGGGTACCGGCAGGCGGTACCCCTTTAACCGGAGCCGGAGGAGTCTGACTGAGCACCCGGGCAATCGGTGAGGCCGTACGCGGTGTGGCGTTCACCGCTGGTACCGCCGCGCGGTGTGAGGAAACCGAGCGCGGAGGTACACGGGTGACGGCTCGATCGTCTTCTTCCTCGATGTCCAGGCGGCGCTCAAATGCCCGCGCTAGAGCCATGGCATCATCGAGGGTCTCGGGGCTCTGAAGCTCGACGTCGGTCTGGAGAGGATTGCGCAGGCCCGCGGTGAAGATGTCGATCTGCTGCCGCTCGGTGACATCCCGGCAGCGAGCCAGAAGGGGGAGGAAGCGTTCCTGGTATTCCTCTACTGTTCCCGTGCGGCGGAGCTTCATGAGGGCGCCGAGCGCGTTGCTCCGAACGGGCGGCCCGAATCGGCGCTGCACCCTGTCGAGGAGCTGATGCCAGGTTGGTACGCCGCGGTTCTGCTCCAGGCGGTAGTACCAATCCTGGGCCGCGCCTTCCATGTAGAAGGAGGCGAGCCAAACCTTCTCTTCCTCCGGCGTGCGATGCGCGCGGAAGAACTGCTCCGCTTTGTGTAACCAGACGATGGGGTCGGTGGAGCCATCGTAGCGCGGAAATCGTAGCTTGTGGGAGGATTGGTAGGGAAGAGGAGGCGACGACGGAGCCTCGGACTCGAGCTTCGCCTTGCCCCTGTCGGAGCCATCGCCGAGCTCGAGCTGGGTGGTCTGCAGTCGATTGACGGCGACCCAGAGGCGGCTCTGGTCGTTCTTATGCGTCGCGAGGTCGTCCTTGACCGATTGAATCTCGCCGAAGAGCTTCTCCATGGCCGTTTTGAAGTCGGCTGCCGAGAGGGGACCCCATGAGCACGTAGCACACGGATGGTGATGCGGCGGAGCGGTGGGGGAAAGCACTGGGTAGGAATGCGGCGGAGCGGTGGTGGGAAGAACTGGGAGGGTGAGGATGGAGATGCGGCGGAGCGGTGGGAAGGAAATCACGGAGGGGCGAAGGCTCTGAAGAAGACGGGGATTCTGAGGGAGGGGAAAAGTGAGCAGCGACGAGCGACTGAGGACGGATGAGCTGTCCCGCCTGGCGATCGGTCGCTGCGGTGGGAAAAAAAAGAATGGCTCTGATACCAAAGATGTTATGGTAATTTAGACTTAAGACTTCATTACTTCTTCATTACTTCTCAACCAGTGATTACAGATATTTATAGCCCCATAGGCCAGCTCATTACCACCCCAAACTCTATCCTCTTTTTAACAAACTCTCTAACAAACTTATCCCCTCTAACAGACTTATCTCTTCTGTCTTTTTAACCCTCTGTTGTGGATGTGATTTTCTTGTTACGGCGTGTATAAACTTTGCCCACAAAAGCATCCACAACACTATTATTCTGATTTCAGAAGTGGTGACTTGCAAATTCTATTTTATGGTGCCCCTAGCAAATAGAAATATTAAGCAGGGTCCTTTCCAAAAAAACTGATAGTTGTAGTAGGGTTCCTACCTTAACATTTTATAGAATTTCTTGAACTTGCATCTAACTTTCTAAACATAGTGGCTATTCTGTAAGTTTCCAGACTCCATGTATATCCACCAGTCAGTTCCAGTGAGGTACCGTACCAACTCCAAAATTGGTATTTCTTACAGAATGTGATTGAACTTCAACTGACATATTAGACATGTGGTCCCTTTTCATTGTTGTCTAAGGGATGGCCTCTTCTCATTGTTGTTTAAGGTTAGCTATAGCAGAAAAACAGCTGACAAAAGCCTCATACGTAACTCTCCATGCTAATGCCTGCACACAGCAGACATCATGCATGTGTGCGCATAAAATGGTGAACATTCTATGTTTCTGGTGGTGTCTATGGAAAACCTGAGGGTTTTTTTTTGGTTAAGAACACTCATTATCAGCCCTTAGCCCCTTAGGTCCTTGATCTGGTGGATCTCATTGCTCCCCTCCCTCCTGTATACTTATCTCCCCTCTCATCTCCCCTCCCTAGCAAAAAAAAGTGTTGAATAGCAAATCTCAACACATGCTGCTCCAGTTCTTGCCAAATCCACAATTTGCTCCTTTGGTAGTTAGGATTTGGGACCACCATAAATTCTGGACATACTGTCTCAATGGTGCCATATCTAAAAAGTATATTTGCAGGGGGCATTTTGTTATACATTTTGTCACTTTGGAAACTTGTATGTCTTTTTACAAGTTGAGGGACATGTATTTAAATTCAAAAATTCATTGGATGCCTTTTCTAGGTGTTACCCTGATAGTGCAAAGTTTTGTTTCTTTATGACCACAGACTAGAAGAGACTGTAAGAGAAGGAGAGGCCCTTTTGGTAGCAGAAAGACAGCAAAAGGAAGAAGCTAGTGCTGCACTAGCTGAATCTCAAGTGCGAGATGCAAGTAAGCTTGAAGATGCTGAGAAACAAATCACTCTGCTCCAGGAAACTGTTAAAAGGTTTGTCCCAGAAGTACTTGTGACCAGAGCTTCTATTGAGTAAGGGCCTGTTTGGGAGAGCTCCACCAGCTCCAGATCCACCAGATTCACCTGGATCCACCGTGGAGCAGCTCCACCGTGGAGCTGGTCTCCCATCAATGTGTTTGGTAGAGCTCCACCGCAGATCTGGACTAATATGCAATTGTAAATAAATATTTAGGGGGTATAATGAAAAATGAAAAATGAAAAAAAAAGAGGAGGCGGAGCGGCGCGGCAGAGGAGGAGGCGGCGGCGGCCGGCCAAGGGGCGGGCGCGACCGGCCGGGGGCGGCGCGGCGGCCAGGGGCGGCGCGGCGGCTGGCCGAGGGCGGCGACGCGGCAGAGGAGGAGGCGGAGCGGCGGAGGAGGAGGCGGGGCGGCGCAGCAGAGGAGGAGGCGGAGCGGCGGAGGAGGCGGGGCGGCGCGACAGAGGAGGAGGCGGCGGCCAGGGGCGGCGCGGTAGAGGAGGAGAGCCAGGAGCACGGAGGAGAGCGACGGGAAGAGGACGGGAAAAAAGAACGAATCGTTTTTTTTGTGTAATCAGTGGTATGGTGGGTAATTTTCCCCAACTCCACGAATCTCTGAGTTTTCAGAGCACCTATTAGGCAATATAACTGTATATTAGGCAGGTCTATCAATAGGATAGAACCTGCCCTGTTTAGCTGATTGGTTTTGGCAACTATTGAGAGGATTATTCCTTCCTTGTAAATCAAGCCCATGCGGCTATAAATAGAGGCACCCCACCTGGTTTGGTGTGTGGTCAATTGCCCCCAACTCTAATCTTCTACATGGTATCACGAGACTAATCTGATCGTGGGCCTCTCTCCTCCTTCCCCTCCTTCCGCCAACCTCCTGTGCGCCGCCCCCTGTTCCCTCCTCTGCTCTCCAACGGCATGGCTGCTCCTATCATCTCGCCGCCCTCTGTCCCTATGCCACCGTTAACGTGAAGATTCACGTTCCCATGACCCTTGAGCTGAAGCCCCCCAACTTCACCAAGTGGTCGTCTGCATTCCGCGCCATGTGCGGGAAATTTGGGCTGCTAACGCACCTCCAAACCTCCGACAAGCCACCCACCGACGAGGCATGGGTACAAGCCGACTACTGCGTCCGTAGCTGGATGTTCGGCTCTGTCTCTGATCCCGTCCTCAACCTCGCCATGGACGGCGACAACCAGACGGCCGGCCAGCTGTGGACAGCCATCACCAATGTCTTTCAGGCGAACAAGGCACCTCGTGCCATCTTCCTGAGCCACGAGTTCCACTCAATGACTCAGGGAGACTCCTCCATTGACGACTACTGCGTGCGCATGAAGGAGGCCGCCGACGCACTTCGTGACGTTGGCCAGCCCGTCTCCGAGCCCAACCTCGTCCTCAACTTGCTGCGCGGCCTCTCCGAACAGTACTCGTCTGTCGCCGACAACATCGCCGGGCAAGTGGACCTCACCTTCACCACGGCTCGAAATCAGCTCCTCCTCAAAGAACTTCGTCTGAAGAACGAGAAGGTGCGTGCTGCTTCAGCCCTCGTCGCAACCTTCTCCGGCAACTCCAGTGGCCGTTTCTCGCCATCGGGCATCGGGCAGCAGCAGCAGGAGCCGCACCAGCAGCAGCCGCGAGGCGATGGTGGTCGCCGCAACACCAGGAAGGACGGCAAACGCCAGCCCTGGGGCTTCAACCCCTGGACCGGCGAGCGCGTTAACCCCGGTGAGCGCGTCACCCCACCCGGCGGCCACGGCGCCTTCGGTTACGGCAACCAGGGCTCCTCCCGCGGCTCCAGCAACCCTGGCGCATCTGGTGGATTTGGAGGACAGCCCAGGCGCTACCAAGGGGGTCTTCTAGGCGCAGCCCCACAAGCCAACACCGCCTTTGCTCCGACCCCAGCACCCTCAGGCGTTCCGACCTGGGATCAGGCAGGCCTGATTGCTGCCTTGCAGCAGCTGACAACGCAAGGCGCATCTCCTTGGGTGGTGGACTCCGGTGCCACCTCCCACATGACGGCATCGGATGGTATACTATTCCAGTCCCAAACTCCCTCTACCTCCTCCATTTTAGTAGGCAATGGTACTCGAATTCCTGTTACATCCAGTGGTAATTCCATTCTCTCTACAACCCATTCAGACTTTATTCTTAATAACGTTCTAGTTGTTCCTTCCATTGTGCGCAATTTACTCTCCGTTAGACAATTCACCCGTGACAACCATTGCTCCATTGAGTTTGATGCCACTGGTTTTTCTGTTAAGGATCCTCGGACGGGACGAGTGATGCTTCGCTGCGCTAGTAACGGAGACCTCTACACTTTACCTGCTGCACCATCCTACCACCTCGCTGTCTCGTCGTCTCTTTGGCACCGTCGCCTCGGGCACCCTGCTCCCGCTGCACTAGATGTCCTCAAAAATCAGAATTTCATCTCTTGTCACAAAGTAGACCGCGGTATTTGCCACACCTGCCAGCTAGGCAAACACACGCGTCTCCCTTTTACTTCCTCACCATCCAGCACCTCTGTTCCTTTCGCACTTATACATTGTGATGTATGGACATCCCCAATAAAAAGTAATTCTGGTTTTTCTTATTACCTCGTGTGCCTGGATGATTATACCCATTTTTGCTGGACTTTTCCCCTACGTCACAAATCCGATGTGCAGCAGCATTTATTTGAGTTTGTTGCTTATACGCAAACGCAGTTTGGCCTTCCTGTCAAATGTTTTCAGGCGGACAACGGCACGGAGTTCGTGAACAAAGCCATCTCCTCCTTCCTCGCTGCCCGGGGCATCCTGCTGCGCTGCTCATGCCCACATACATCTCCGCAAAATGGTAAAGCCGAACGCATCCTACGCACCCTAAATAATACCATCCGAACCCTCCTTCTACAAGCCTCTATACCACCACCCTACTGGGCCGAAGCTCTTGCTGCAGCCACTTATTTGCTAAACAGGCGCCCCTCCTCCATCCGCAATGAGGTCCCCCACGCCCGTCTCCATGGCACCCCACCTGCTTATGCGCATCTTCGTGTCTTCGGCTGTTTGTGCTATCCTAACCTGTAGGCGACATCACCTCACAAGCTCGCACCTCGCTCCACTGCTTGTGTCTTCCTCGGCTACCCCTCGGCTCACAAAGGATATCGGTGCCTTGACCTCTCCACTCGGCGTATCATCATCTCCCGTCATGTCATCTTCGACGAGCACTCCTTTCCCTTCGCCACCAGCTCTCCAACCTTGCCACCTACCTCCCTTAACTTTCTACTTGATGTCAACAGGAATTCGGTATACTGTCCTACTAACAATGCAGGTGGTACCTCTATCGCGGACGCCCCGACCACTCTGGACGCCGAGCAACCGCCCGTGCCTGCCGTGCTCCCTCCTGGCCAGGCTGGCCGGACCTCCCTTGACGAGCAGGAGGTCCTGCCTGCCCCTGCTGTGCCTCGTCAGGCCACTCCGACCGATCAGCAGCCTGCCCCGAGCACGGGCTGCAACCCTCCGGACGGTTCCTCCACTTTGGGTGGGCCTGCACCCCTGGTGCCCCCGTTCCAGCACTTCTACACCCGTCGACTCACGCCTGCGGACCCTCCTGCGGCTGACTCTTCTGCGGCTGCACCTCAGGCAGCACCCGCACCGCATGCTGCCCCGGTGCCGCCTCCTCAGCCTCCTCCACCACGCCCTACCACCAGGACCACGTCAGGCGCCATCCCGCGGGTGAACTACGAGGGCTTGACGGCCTCTGCCTCGCCCTCGTCTCCCTCTCCGTCCCCACTCCCGACGAACTACCGCAGTGCCTTGACCGATGCCAATTGGCGCACTGCAATGATGGACGAGTACCAGGCTCTCATCGACAACAGCACCTGGCGTCTCGTTCCCCGTCCTCCCGGCGCCAATGTCGTGACGGGCAAGTGGATCTTCCGGCACAAGTTTCATGCCGATGGGTCCCTTGCTCGCCATAAGGCGCGCTGGGTAGTCCGTGGATTCTCCTAGTGCGAGGGTGTTGACTACGACGAGACATTCAGTCCGGTTATCAAACCGGCCACCATTCGAACCGTCCTCAGCATCGCCACCTCCCGCGACTGGCCAATCCACCAGCTGGACGTGAAGAATGCTTTTCTTCATGGCCACCTCGACGAGACTGTATACTGCCAGCAACCTCCAGGCTTCGCCCCAGACCACGTCTGCCTCCTGCAGAAGTCCCTCTACGGGCTCAAGCAGGCTCCGCGGGCCTGGTACCAGCGGTTCGCCTCCTTCGTTCGTCAGCTCGGCTTCGTCGCCTCCACCTCCGATACTTCTCTATTTGTCTTCCGCGAAGGGACAAGTATCGCCTACCTGCTGCTCTACGTCGACGACATCATCCTCACCGCCTCGTCCTCAGCCCTTCTACAGCGCATCATGGCCCGACTCAGCTCTGAGTTTGCCATGACGGACCTCGGCGCACTACATCACTTCCTCAACATCGCCGTCACGCGTTCCTCCGACGGCCTCTTCCTGTCTCAGCGACAGTACGCCATCGACCTTCTCCAGCGTGCAGGCATGGTTGAGTGTCAGTCCACGGCGACCCCAGTTGACACTCATGCCAAGCTCTCCGCCCATGAGGGCGACCGTTTGTCAGAGAAGAACAGCTCAGAGTACAGGAGCCTCGCGGGGGCCCTCCAGTACCTGACGCTGACTCGTCCTGACCTGGCCTACGCAGTCCAGCAGGTGTGTCTCTTCATGCACGCCCCACGGGAGCCTCATCGCGCACTGATCAAGCGCATCCTGCGCTATGTGAAAGGAACCCTCTCCTCGGGTCTTCACATTGGGCGCGGATCTACTCAGACGCTGACTGCCTACTCCGACGCCGACTGGGCCGGCTGCCCAGACTCTCGACGCTCAACCTCCGGCTACTGCGTCTACCTCGGCGATAATCTGGTCTCCTGGTCTTCCAAGCGCCAGACCACAGTTTCCCGCTCCAGCGCTGAGGCTGAATACCGCGCTGTGGCCCATGTCGTGGCAGAGTGTTGTTGGCTTCGTCAGCTACTTCAGGAACTCCACCTCCAGCTGCCATCTGCCACCGTTGTCTTCTGTGACAACGTCAGCGCCGTCTACATGACGGCCAACCCGGTCCACCACAAGCGCACAAAACACATCGAGATCGACATCCACTTCGTGCGTGAGAAGGTGGCCCTTGGTGAGGTTCGGGTGCTCCATGTGCCCTCCTCTTATCAGTTTGCGGACATCATGACGAAGGGCCTGCCAACGCCATTGTTCGTCGACTTCCGATCCAGTCTTTGCGTCCGGGAATCTCCCGCTACGACTGCGGGCGGGTATTAGGCAATATAACTGTATATTAGGCAGGTCTATCAATAGGATAGAACCTGCCCTGTTTAGCTGATTGGTTTTGGCAACTATTGAGAGGATTATTCCTTCCTTGTAAATCAAGCCCATGCGGCTATAAATAGAGGCGCCCCACCTGGTTTGGTGTGTGGTCAATTGCCCCCAACTCTAATCTTCTACAGCACCCCTTGAGGTGCTCCATGGATTTGGTGGATCTAGGGGCAGATCCATGGATTTCGTGGAGCTGCTCCACGGTGGATCTGCGTGGAGCTGGAGGTGTTTGGCTTGGAAAAGTGGATCTGGATCTGTTTTTCGTGGATCTGGAGCTGCTGGAGCTCTGCCAAACAGGCCCTAAACAACCGTCATCAATAATCTTTAGTTTGTACCTTTTATGAGCTCACAGTTATTCTGTTTCATCCTTCTCTACTATATGGTCTGATAGCTTGCGCCCTTTTGTGGAATGCAGATTCGAAGAAGGCATGACAAATCTGGAGTCTTCACTGACAATTGAAAAGCAGCAGCATGAGGCAAGTGTGGTAGAACTAGCTGAAGCACGAGATAAAATTGAAGAACTTCTTAGAGAAGCTGGGGATACTGATGAAAAATCTACTCTGCTTCAGACTACTGTTCAAAGGTTTTCGGGTTCTCCTTTAAAAGTGATATAAGTTTTGCTCAACATACATTAGCCTTTTTGATCAATTTTGTAGTCCCGTTGTTTTCTTTTTGCAGCCATATGTATTATAAACTCTGTTCACTTATCCCAGTAGTAGTTATTCTTTCTTCTTTTTGTGGACATAGGCTTGAAGAAAGATTAACCGAGAAGGATGCTCTATTAACTACAGAAAGACAAGAAAGTGAAGCAACTAAGAAATTACTCAATGAAGCTCAGGGTAAAAATGAGGAATTACTCAAGAAAATTGAAGATGCTGAAAGAAACATTGCTCATTATCAGGACACCAACCAAAGGTCTGTTGCTTGATGTTTGCCCTGCCTTTTTTCTATGCTAGTCATACTAACTTCATACTCTCGTCTCATGATCTTTCTGTTGGAGAACCGCCTCTATTATTGTATCATTGTCACAGCTGATTATTTGTTCCTTGTTGATTTAGACTTGAGGAAAATGTGACGGCAGTGGAGACTTCATTGAACGCTGAAAGGCAGCACAATGATGCAATCATGAAACAACTAGCTGATGTTCAGGTAGAAATTGGAGAGCTACAAAGGAACCTTGAAGATGCTGATAAGAGAAACAATCTGCTTCAAGATTCTTTACAGAGGTTCCTTTCTTACCTTAAATTAATTAGTCAATGTGATATCATCTTAAACAATCAATAGTGGCATGTGTCGTCTCTAAAGGAAAACACTGGCGTTTGTCAATATTTTACTCAAATCTGCTGTCAAATTACAGGCATCTAGTTAATGACCATTTGTCACTGGTAAGAACTATTGTTCTCCTGTCAGTAAGAGGCGGTCCTCCATGACCATTGTCTAGATATGGGTGATTTTGTTCCAAGATTAACAACATTTTGCATACCAGTGTCAAGAAAATCATGCCATACGCAAAGAATTTATGAAAATATGATGTAAAAGAGAAACAAATGAAGAATACCTAAAGAAGTTGGAAGTTTCTGACATGTCTAAGACACTGTTCATCTTACATGCTTGACTAGAGTATCACATGAAATACTGATTGTGATAATCCTAGCACCTAGCTGCAAGAACTTGTCATGCTTAGCTGTTAACAGAGATTTGAACAAGACCATCGGTGCTTTAAGCAAGGACCCAACGCACGCTTTCTCAATCTTCGTATACACAATCAAGTCTAAGCTTTGGTCTTGGATATTCTAGAAAATGAAATGAAGCGAGATTGGATCATTCCTAGTTGAAAGAGATGGTTTGTGCAATCAGAATCAGATAAGTGCTTTCATCAACTGATTTGGTGTTGACAGGCTGAATACTGAAGAACTGCTCTCTCTTAACTGTCAGTTATGAAAAAGTCTATTCTCCTTTCATAAATGTAGACGTGAAACAAATGACAAGGGGTCATCCTCACTAACATTCACTTGAAAGCATTAAGCATGTCCTAATGCACAAGAGCGTAGTGCAAGTACCAAAGAATTTTCAATGTTCTAATTAGAACTGACTTTTTCACAACTTCCTGTTTTGGGTTGTGCATGCCGTAGGGGCCTTGCCCGATGTCATGGTATTTGTACCTTTGAGTTGGTTTTCTTCTTCTTAATGGAATGACACACAGATATTTCGCGTGCTTCATGAAAAAATTAGAACTGACTTGTTTCAGGATATGACACCAATTTCCGTTCATAACATAGAAGAGCTATATTGAGCTATACAGATGTTGCATAATTTTAAGTTTCAGTTTTTTTTATCTCTTCTGAGCTATACAGATGTTGCATAATTTTAAGTTTCAGTTTTTTTTATCTCTTCTGTGTGGGTAAAAGCTAGTGTTCACTGTTCAGACATCTACAGTTTTATTGCTTTTAGCTTGTTGCTAGATGTTATCAGAGATTAAAAAAAATGTCAGAATGAAATTTCCGGGTGCTAGGCCAGGAGCTGGGAAACAGCTGGTTTCCGGTCTGCCTATTATTTTTCCCATTTCTTTTAATATTTTACTCATTATATTGTGTTTATTTCATCTTATATAAGCATTAGCAGCAACATTCCATTAAAATCTGTAAAAACCCGCCCCAAAACAAGCTGGCACAGTACCTCCCACTGGTTTTTTCTAATACCCTGGTGGTTATAGTTAATTCATTATCTCCATGGAGGTTTGCTTAAGAAAATGCGAGAATGATATGTGCTCTTCTCCTAAAAGAAAGGAATAAAAATGACAAAACCACAAATTCACAGAATTGATTATGGAAGAAGAGGACGCTTATAAAAAGATATATGAGCTACTCGATGCCATACAAGTGCAATACCACGAGAATCCTTGTTGGTAAGTGAAACTCTGAAAGGCAGCAAAAGGAGCCTCTGTTCTTAATGAGATGTTTCTTCAGCTGCTTTGCACACAGGCTTGATGTGTGCTGGGGTGTTAGTTTTTCTTGGTTTTAAGTGTTGGGTGCGGGAGTTAGTTTTTCCCCCTTGTACTTGGAGTAGACTCTTGTCTCTCCGTTTTTTCTTTCTTCTTAATGAAATGACACGCAGCTCTCCTGCGTTGTTCGAGAAAAAAAAGTAAAAGAACTAGCTGAAGCTCAGCAGAAAAATGATGATTTAATAAAGAAAATCACAAATTCTGATCAGAAAATTAAACTGCTTCAGGATAAAGTGTGCAGGCTAAATTTCTCTCTCAGGAGTTATTGTGTTGTGGTCAGTGTTGGTTGGGTACGGGTCTGAGAACCAAGGGTAGGGCACTCGCCCTTGAACGACTGGCCATACCGCTACCAAGGCTCTGAGACTTAATTGAAGAAGAGGGGGAGAGACTAGGAACTTTGTTTATTCATTATTTGCTTATGAATAGTACGGCTTCTCTCTTTATATAGATGAGGATAGTCCCTTAATATGGAAACTAATACAATCTAGTGCAACCAATCAATTAAAGATAATATCATATTCATACTATATAAATATTAAGATATATATTCCTAATATAAAGATGTGTCTTTAGTTATTCCTAATATGACTGCTACATTGGTATGTATTACTGTTCACGTGCTACAATACCCATGGTACCGTTTGCCTGTCTGCTGCAGTGCCTCATCGGACCATAGGCCATAACATATCATAAACTTGTCAGGCTGGCATTACTCATTCTTTGTTTAATTTAGAATCCTGTTAGCCTTTCAATATAGGAGAGTCCAGTGTTTGGTTATAGATCTCAATCTTGTTTTTTGAAGTAGTTACAATGTATTCCTTCTTCATACACCTAGACTTGACTCCTTTTCTATACACCTAGACTTGACGAAGATGCTATTGCAAGAGAGGCTTTATTGATAGCTGAAAAGCAAGAAAAGGAGGTGACCAAAAAAACACTAACTGAAGCTCTGGATCAAATTGAGGAATTAGTTAAGGAAGTTGAGTGTACTAACAGCAGTATGCATCAGCTTCAGGATAGTATACAAAGGTTATTACTCCCAAAACATCAGTCATTCATGAAACCTATTTCTGCTTACCTTGGTTTTCACCATTTTGTATCCATGAAACTAGAGTTGAACAAAGTGCGTCTGCAAGAGAGGTAGTTTTACTAACAGAGCGTGAGGAAAAAGACGCGACATCCAAAGCTCTAGCAGAAGCAGAAGCGAGGATTGAGGGTTTGCTGGAGGAAATTTCTTCTGCTAATAGAAATACTGATCTACTTCAAAAAACTATAGAAAGGTTTGTTTTTGTCATGAAGGAATTTTTCTTGTGTAAACTTTATTACCAGGAAATTACTTGCATACCATGCATTTACCTCCATCTGCAAACATCCTGCTGCATAGGTTTTTAAAGCAGTACTCTGCTGGTATTCCTTTTCACCTGAGTTTGCAATCATTCACTTACGGTCTGGTTAGTGCTTATCTCTTGATATACTTCCTCTCTTGTGAGTAGTGATAATTAGTATTGTGACTTGTGAGATCATTCCTAAATTGTAGTACATACTTTTGGTGGCTATCAGCCCATTACCTCCATAGTTGTTGGAATGGAAAGGAAATAATGATATTCTTCCCAACATTAGAGTGAATATGAAGCAGGTGACCTTGTTCACTTGTTCTGTGGATGCCTAGTGACCTTTTTACCATGACCTGGAGCTGGGTGAGAGATGAACTGGACTTGGGAAAGAAGAAAGTCATGTTCATGATGTTGTAAAACGGGTGAACAGGAAGTAATCATTATGGTCTTTGATTTAAGTTGTGCTGAAGATCCTGTAGGACACTAATTTAATCCTGAACATAGGTTAGAAGAGGGTGCAACAACAACGGATGCTCTTTGCTTAGCAGAAAGGCAAGAGCATGATCAAACCAAGAAAGCACTTTCTGAAGCTCAAGATAAAAACAAGGAATTACTTAAGAAAGTTAAAGAAGATGATAAAAACATAGAGCAGCTTCTGGAGAATGTGGAAAGGTCTGTTTCTTGTTTTGACAACTTTATTGGTAGCTCAGCATAACTAGCAGCTAAGTTGATCATTGTGCACTAACTGGTACTATAGAGTTCCACTCCTATGTTTTCAATTTTGTGAACTAACACTGATTTCCTTTATTTCAACGAGTATAGACTTGAAAAAGATGCAACTGTTAGATGAAAGGAGGAATGCAAATGTGAATAGTTAGTCATATTGCAATAGCCCTAGGGGCAAATATATAGTACAAGGACTCAAGGGGCACACTAAACCCAGATATATAGTACAAGGACTTAAGGGACATACTAAACCCTAGACTACAAGTACAATACCAGATCTACCCTTAACATCCCTCTCAAATGCAAGGTGTATGTAATAGCATTGCATTTGAAAAGTTTAACGTCATGGTTGTCACAGTGTACTTGACGACCATGGCGCTTGAGAGGCGCTAGGATGCCATGGCGTCCTCAAGACGAGAAACGGCGAAGTGTGGCTATCCGATCTCTCCAGCCTACCAATGCGAAATATCTTCTACGTCCTCCAAGAATCTTGAAATCACTTTCCTTTACAATCGGGTCCCCCTCTCTATCTCCTGAGTCTCGAGTTCTTTCTCTCTCCCTTCCCATCGATATCTTCTCCTGTCCCCAACAGCCATCACGTTGTGCCTCCTCCCCTGCTACACCACTTCCCTTCCACAGTATGGCCGCCTCCTCTCCTCCCTCCCCTCCCAGTGCCTTCTCCTGTCCCCAACTGCCCGCTTGACACCGCCTCCCCTCCCCGCTGCCTCCTGTCCCTGGCGCGGCTTCTCCGCGCCGTCTCCTGCGCTGTTGAATCCACTGTTCTTTGTGCACACTGCCACCGCAACCCATCATCCCCGCCCATGGCCCTGCCGAATCCAACCGTCCATGGCCACAATCCAATCAGATCCGGCCAGAGCCGAGGAAGACGACGGGCGGCCACAGGATGGGAATGGGGGAGGAGGAAAGAACAGCGGAGCTCGGGATGGCCATCCTAGGCGAAAAGGAATGAGAGGGCCACATTTCAAGAGGACAAACCGTGGCTAGCAAAGCAATCGGCTTACTGACAAGGAATTTGTGGACTCGCATGGCTTTGACGAACTAAAAGATAGATGCTACGGATTTGAATGGATACAATGGAAGCAACGACATTAAGAAAGAAGACTCAAAGGATAACTAGCAGTAGCAAGCAGCGAGGACAACAACCAAACAGCGAGCACCAGCATCAAATAGCACCATCGCGAAAGCAACACACATACCACCCAATATGGCATCATAGCAGTACACAACCATAGCCCAAAGCAGCACCAAAGAGCAGAGCAAAACAACAGTAGCACTATGCTCCAGTAGAAAAGGAGGGCGGAGGTGGTGCTCCATGAATGGAGCAGTACTGCAGTAGCAAGCGCTGCCAATGGGCACGACCACAGGAACGAGGCGTTGAGGTTGGGTTGTTGGCGCAATGACGCTCGGAGGAGACACTAAGGGCGACCTGCAGTGACGTCGACGAGCTAGGGCATGGACAAGATCGGTGGAGGCGCCTGGAGAGAAGCAGATCCACCTGGGAGAGGGGGTGGAGAGACAACCCAGAGGGCAGCAGCACAACGTTGATTCCCGATGGCGAGCAGCCCAAGTAGATCCAGAGCTGATCGGATCTCAAGAGGCCAGATCCGGCAACCTCGGCCGGCGGCGCAATGGCCTCGGCCGACGGCTCGGCGGCCTTGAGGTGGTGGTGGAGCAACGGCCCAGGAGGCGACAGCACATGCTTGTGGATGAGGAGAGGCTGACGACGACAGAGGATGGATCCAGAGGCCTTAAGAGGCTGTGGCATCGAGGTGGACTCTACCGACTCGGATCCAATCCCAGCAGCGGCGGATCTGGCCAGATCTACGCTGGATCTGACAATGTCAAGCTCAAGGATGACGGATCTAACAATGTTGAGCTTGGTGATGAAGAGCTCGACGATGACAAGATAGGACCAAAGGACGAGGCTGCTGCTTGACACTAAACTACAACTAAGTGGTGACCGCCTCGGGAGTGGAGAACACTCCTCTTGGGGGCAACGGCAGCGAAAGCGATTTCGGAGCTAGGTTTTCGAAACCTGCTTTGATACCATGTTAGATGAAGACGAGGAATGCAAATGTGAATAGTTAGTCATATTGCAATAGCCCAAGAAGTAAATATATAGTATAAAGACTCAAGGGACACACTAAACCCAAATATATAGTTTTCGAAACCTGCTCTGATACCATGTTAGATGAATAGGAATGCATATGTGAATAGTTAGTCATATTGCAATAGCCCAAGGGGCAAATATATAGTACAAGGACTCAAGGGACACACTAAACTCTAGACTACAAGTACAATAACAGAAATACCCTTAACAGCAACAACAAGAGAGTCTTTGCTGCTTACGACAAAGCAACGCCATGATGACACCATAAAAAGCTACACGAAGCTCAGGAGAGAAACCAAGAGTTAATGAACAAAGTAGAGGACTCGGATAAGAAAATTGGCCTGCTTGAAGATTCAGTAAAAAAGGTTTAATCTCATTGCTTTTAAGTATTTGTAAGATTGAAACCAATGATTGTTGGTTGGTCAATTCTACTGTTACCCACTTCTAGGATTGCCTTGTATCATTGTGCATGACTATCTCGCACCTTAGATAGGTAGTTCTTAGTGTAATATTTCTCTTCTTTGCACATAGACTTGAAGAAAGTACTGCGGACATAGATTCTCTATTGGCAATAGAAAGACATGAAAACATCGAAACAAAGAAAGAATTATCTGATGCTCGGAAAGAAATTGAGGAATTACTAAATGAAGCGCAAGATAACCATGCAAGTATAGCAGAATTTGATGGCATAATAAGGAGGTCTGTCGTTTCTCCTTATAGGATTAAAGCATGCTTCTCTTCTGACTTTAGAGCACTAACCTTATATTTTATCTTCAATTGCATAATGCAACGACGTGTTCCCATTATTCATGCGCATAGACTTGAAGAAAATGTCAAAGCAAAGGAGACTTTGTTGCTAACTGAAAGGGAACAGAATGCTTCAACCTTAAAATTGCTTGCAGAAGCACAGTTGAAAATTGACGAATTAATAAAGAAACTTGAAGATGCAGATAGAAAATCTGATAGCCTTCAGAGTACCATAAAAAGGTCAGATTGCTTTCTTTCTTTTTAATGTAGTGGTGGGGGGCTTTACTACATGCAGTGTTAGCTGTACAATCTTATGTCTTTTTAGAGTTGAGATCACATGCACCAACTTCAGCATCTCTCTTTGTAAATGTTACAACTTACAACTTATGTGATAGTAGTGATTTTTTTTCTTCACGTTCACAGGCTTGAAGAAGATGGCACTGCCAAAGAGACCTTACTGCTAACAGAAAAGCAAGCACATGAGGCAACAAGGAAGACTCTCACTGAAGCTCAGGAAAGAAATGAAGAATTGCTCATGAAAATTCACGATGATGATAAAAATATTCTTCAGCTTCAGTTTACTATACAGAGGTCCATAATAGTTCCTTGGCGTTCTTGTTGCAACATATCATCTTGCCTTACACTCGAATCCTACGTAGTCAATTTTTCACTTGCTATATTGCCTATCCCTAGGGCACTAATTATTATCATAAAAACCATGTCATCCCTCTAATACTCAGCTATATCAACTTTTTTTTTTCTTTCCACCAACTCAGGCTTGAAGAAAA
Source organism: Dendrocalamus latiflorus (assembly GCA_017311315.1). Taxonomy (NCBI): domain Eukaryota; kingdom Viridiplantae; phylum Streptophyta; class Magnoliopsida; order Poales; family Poaceae; genus Dendrocalamus; species Dendrocalamus latiflorus. Next base: position 22,490,711 of record CM029648.1, on the reverse strand, counting down.
TACATCTGCAAAGGAGAATTTGCTGTTGAGAGAAAGGGAGCAAAATGATGCGACAACAAAGGCGCAAATTGAAAGTCAAGAAAGAAACGAACAATTACTAAAGAAATTTGTGGATATTGACAGGAAAATTGATCTTCTTCAAGATACAATAGAAAGGTAGTTTATCTGCGTAGACTTAAATCTATAGCTGTATGTTTTGTAATGCTTATTGTTTCTGTTTTTGTTATGAGATGTTATTGTTTGATATCTATTTCTTCAACATAATTCAGGCTTGGAGAAAATTCAACAGCAAAGGATGCTTTGTTGCTATCTGAGAGACAAGAGAAGGATGCAATTAAGAAAGCACTTGCTGAAGCTGGAGAGAGAAATGAAGAGTTACTAATGAAAATTGAAGATACTAATGAAAAAATCGAACATCTTCAGAATGCCATAATAAAGTCCGTACCTCCACTAATGCTTTTTGGGTGCTTTTATTATTCTACACCCGCCCACCCAGACACCCACACATGCACGTGCATTGTTTCACACCCTCCCAGATTGTGATGTCTGAAATTTGATATTGAATACTGTCAGTTATTTCCAATTCTCAACTTTATGAAATTGTAATGTTTTGCTTGCCGATAAAACAGGCTTGAAGAAGATATAGCAGCCAAAGATGTTTCTTTGGAAGCTGCAAGGCAAGAAAATGACACCATCAGGAAATCTCTTGCTGAAGCTCAAGAGAGAAATGATGAATTACTCAGGAAAATTAGTGATAATGAATACAGGATCCACTTACTTCAAGACACAGTGCAAAAGTTAGTATCTTTATTCTGTATGTTTTCTCGAATTGCAGTGTGCTGCCACTCAGGCACTCACTACAATAACATCATTACTAACCATTAATATTATCCTTTAATATTTTCTTCTCTGAAACCAGGCTTCAAGTAGATGCAATATCAAGATTGTCTTCCTTTGTGATGGAAAAAGAAGAAAATGATTCTGCCAAGAGAGCTCTTACTGAAGCTCATGAAAGAAATGAAGATTTACTGAAGAGAAACGAAGACCTCCTCAAGAGGAATGATGATTTGATTAAGAAAATTGAGGAGTCTGGTAAAATTATTACTCACCTTCAGGAGACCTTACAAAGGTACATATGCATTTTTTGTGTTTCATCTTCTCAAAAACACTTATCAGAGTCTGCTCTCTCATTGTCAACTTCAGTCAAACAATTATTAGCTATCCTTGCATAAACAGACTTGAAGGAAAAGCAGCCAACTTAGAAGCTGAGAACCAATTTCTCCGTCAACAAGCAACTGCTACTCCACCGTCTACTGCCAAATCTCCAGCTTCACGCTCAAAGATCACAAGGATTCATGTAATGTATCTTTAATGGGCGTGTTATATATATGCTTTGCAGGATTATTTGATGCTCAAAACTTACTCTGTTGGTGTATTTTACAGAGAAGCCCAGAGAATGGCCATATTTTGAATGGTGACATAAGACAAGCTGAAATGAAGCCCTCAATTGCCACGTCAGAAGCAGTACCTTCAGTGGTGAGTTATATCAAGTATATGCTCTATACAATTCTGAAGAATAGATTTAAAATTAATTGAACCGTTAAACTGTTTATTAAAGAAATCTATTGTAGGGCAATGCTCCTGACTTGAGTAATCAAAAATATGTTGAACATGGAGAGAAACTGCCAAGAGTACTTAATCAGAACTATCAGGTATTCTGCTAATATGCTTGCTAATGCTCCGTGTTGAATCGAATGACCTACTTTTGAAATGATGGTTTTGTTATTTTCTGAAGTCTCCTCAGCCCCAGCAGCCCCAGGACGATCAGCAGTGGTTACTCGCTTGCATTTCGCAACATCTTGGATTTTCTGGGAGCAAGCCTGTTGCCGCTCTTCTTATATACCAATGTCTTCTTCACTGGAGATCGTTTGAAGCAATGAAGACTGGTGTCTTTGACAGAATTCTACAGGCTGTAAACTCTGCAACAGAGGTTCCTAGCATTTAGCTTTGAATTTTTATTGCATTTTAATCTTTTTTATGCAGCACTGATTCTTATGGACCACACATCTTCTGCTTGTTGCAACAGAACTAGGGAGAATCTTACTTATCCAATTTACTATTGCAGCAGAACTATAACTAATATTATTTATCCAATTTCCTGGTATAGAGCAACATGTACACAAAATAAAAATTGGCAAAGTTAAGAGGCTCCAAGTTTACTCTAAAGCCTTGAAATTTCGATAAAATATGAGGTTAGAAATTAATTATAGTAACTTATGTATCATATTTTTTTTCAATTTTCAAATTGCTTGCAAGACTACATCATGTAATTGGTCTAGAGTTTGGTTACTTGTCCTGATGCTGGCTTTCCCTCCCTTGAAGGCTCAAAATGATATAAGAACATTGGCCTATTGGTTGTCCAACTTATCTACGTTAACAGTTCTCCTTCAACGGTCATTCAAAACTACTAGGACAGCAATCTCAACCCCGCAAAGGCGAAGATTTTCGTCTGAGAAAATGATTCATGGAAGTCAAACTTCAAATGCTGGGCTTGCTTATCTCAGTGGCCAATCAGTTGTTGGAGCTGCTGGATTACCCCAAGTTGAAGCAAAATATCCAGCTTTGCTCTTTAAACAGCAGCTTGTGGATCTAATTGAGAAGGTTTATGGTATGATAAGTGACAGTGTGAAGAAGGAGCTAAACCCTTTCCTTGAATTATGTATCCAGGTACTGCTATCTACCCCTTTTTTGAAAGGAAAAATGAGCATCAGTTAATCTTTTTCCCATTTTAAAGACGGGTAAATATTGAATTTCCTCAGGATCCACGAACTTCTCATTCGAGTCTAGCAAAAGGCCATGCAAATGGCTTGGGACAACAGAACCAACTCGCACATTGGTTGGGCATCGTGAGAGTCCTTGCCAACTACTTGGATGTATTAAGGGTGAACCATGTAGGTGCTAACTGCTAAATTATTATGGCCCTATGGCATCCATTGATAAGAGGTTCTGAATGCATGTATTCCGTTGAATTTGCAGGTTCCATCAATTTTAGTGCACAAACTGTTCACACAGATATTTTCTCTGATTGATGTTCAACTATTTAACAGGTAAACATTTTTTTCCTTGTCTTTTGTCTTCACATATGTATAAGCTTCTCTAAGATCTTTCCCTTGGAAATAGACTCCTTTTGCGGCGTGAGTGCTGTTCGTTTAGCAACGGGGAATATGTCAAAGGTGGATTAGCTGAACTAAAACATTGGTCTGACAATGCTACTACTCGAGAGGTTATTTGCTTCCCTGTTTTTAAATGGATTTCACAATGCTATTGGCTTATGTGTTGTATTTGACACAGTTTGTAGGTTCAGCCTGGGAGGCATTGAAGCATATCAGACAGGCTGTTGATTTCTTGGTGAGCATTTCTTTAGAAAAATGTTTTTTAACAATTGAATTTCGATGCTCAATAACGTTTTAATCACAATTCACAAATACATTATGTTCCTACTCTTCTCTTATATCAGGTGATTTCTCTAAAGCCAATGAGAACATTAAGAGAGATACGTGCTGATGTGTGCCCGGTAAGTATTTGATTTGACCAGTCCTTACCTCTATAAGTTGCACTCCTAATATTTTTATGAACTCTTCAGGCCCTCAGCATACAGCAGCTAGAGCGCATAGTTAGTATGTATTGGGATGATGTCAATGGTACAAACACTATTTCAGGAGAGGTAAGATGATGAGGCTCCTTAATATACTTTTGAGTAAATTTCACAAAACCCCATGTTTTGGGGCAATGGTAACATAAAACCCTAGGTTTTGCATTTTTTTTCTTCAAGAAATTACATATTCTTGGGCAAAAAGTTTTAAAAAAACCCAGGTTTGCACTATATCCCATTCCATCCAACGGAATATGATAGTTGGGATCCATCTATTAGTCATGCTAACAAGTAGGGCCCACCTGTCAGACCCTCCCCCCCCTCCTTTATTCTCCATCTCATCTCCCACAATAATTGGTTCGATGTGCGGTGATGGCGGCGATCAGCAACGGCAGAGGTGGGCCCAAAAAGGAGGGTAAGTATTGCCATGTGAGCCCTACTTGTTAGTCCGATTGACGTGTAGGTCCCACACTCCCACCCAGGGTTCGGTTTACCGGCGGTTACCGGCCGGTAACCGGAATTACCACCGGGGACCGGGAATAAAAATACCGCCCGAAATATGAAATGCAAAAATTTGAATTTGTAGATGCATTATAGCCTGCATTGGAAGCATGTAGGGTCCATGGTGCTTTTGCTTTTGCTTGTGAACTCTTGATGTTTTCTGCATGTGGGGAGACAAAAGTGAAGCTGCAGAAGATATAAAAGCATGCATGAATACCTCTCCATCTTCCCACGCATGCATGAATGCATGTCTCTCCATCTTCCCACGCATGCATTAATAGCAAATGCCTGTTCACATGGCTGCCTCTCCATCTTCCCACGCATGCATTAATAGCAAACGCATGTTCACATGGTTGCCTCTCCATCTTCCCACGCATGCATGAATGCATGCCTCTCCATCTTCCCACGTATGCATGAATGCATGCATGTTCACATGGTTGCCTCTCCATCTTCCCACGCATGCATGAATGCATGCCTCTCCATCTTCCCACGTATGCATGAATGCATGCATGTTCACATGGCTGCCTCTCCATCTTCCCACGCATGTATGAATGCATGCACAGCATGCCTCCTTAGTTCAGCTTCTAGTCTCTTCATTTCTCTTTATATTCACACTCATATGTGTGTAGCTAGTGCTATATGTACTTGTAAGATGTAACTTCATTCATTAAGTAATCTATTCGCAAAGCATTCAACGTTATCAAGCAGCAAGCAGCAGCAAGCATTTCACCGGTTTTATCCGGTTTTCCACCGGTATTTCCGGTAACCGACCGGTTACCAGTCCGGTTAACCGGTCGGTTATCGGTCCCCTCCCGCCCCGCCCAAAATTTTCATTTGACAAAATTCATCCGGTTTTTATCCGGGATTTCCGGTTACCGGTACCGCCCGGTGGCCGGGATTTAACCCGGTTTCGGTTTTTCGATCCTTGCCCCCACCTATCATATTCCGTTGGATGTGGTTCCTCGAAAAAAATGTAAAACCTATGGAGGTTTTGTATAACCTTTGCCCCAAAACCTCCATACTTTTTGGTCTTGCCACATTTGGTTCGTTTTCATTTACAAACGAACTATTGGCTGATATATGATTTTCTTTATGTCTGTCTATAGTTCACATCAAGCTTGAAAGCTGCAGTGCGTGAGGAATCGAATACTGTCACAACTTTTTCTATACTGCTAGATGACGATTCTAGGTTTGTTATATTTGAAAATATTAGCATTTTTTTCAGCTTAGGACCTCCTAATGCTGATGGCTCATGGTTTCACTTGTTTCATTCCTCAATGCAGCATACCTTTTTCACTTGATGATATTACAAAGACAATGCCAGTCATTGAGATGGCTGATGATGACTTGCTACCTTTTGTCCGTGAAAACCCAAGCTTTGCGTTTTTATTTCAAAGAGGGGAGTAGTTAATTTTTCTCATGATGGAGCCTTCGCCACTTGTGGATATATCCGGAGTTTCTGTCTGTAGGATGTACAGGTCGCGTGATTCTTTCTATACCAGATAGCAGTAAGCCATTGAAGAGTAGTTTCTAGGAGAGCTATACGCTTTTGATTTTTATTGATTGGTTCGTTGATTGTATATTTGTATTCAGTTTTTCCTTGCCGTTTTTATTTTCAATTATTTTTGGGCTTGTATACTAAGGGGCTAAGGGCAAAAGGCCCTTATATAAGCATAGTAATTCGAGGTTTTTCTGTAATTAGTGAAGATGTACATGTGTTGTAAATGGTTAAAAAAAGAATTTCATTGTTCAGCTGGTATAGAATAATGGCTTGGTGGTTGGCTGGTTGCTGCCTTCGATTTATTATTATTCGTTCATTATATTTGTTATATTGCACATCAGTTCGCAGTGTACAGAGCTTACATGCTGAAGATTCATTCTGTGGTGTCGATCTAAATGAGCAGGCGAAGAATCGTTTTTCAACTAGGGAAAAAAATAGATTTACCTGCTAATAGCATTGTGTTTTTCCTATCCACTCTTAACTGAACGTTATATATTTAGTAATTTCAATTCCGATTCCACTACACACTACTACAAAAAAGGTCATCACAGACGGTTCCAAAACGTCATCACAGACGGTTTTGTGAACCGTCTGAATTTATGGGTCAGTGATAATACGAGGTCACCACAGACGATTTTCGAACCGTCTGTGGTGCAAATATCACAAACTGTGATATATCATCTATCACAGACGATTTTTAGTTAAAAATCGTCTGTGATATTCCTTTCTACCCCTAAATCTATTCCTGTTTATTGGCTAGCCTCAGGAAATGCTAGTCATGCCCTCTGAAACAAGCAGATATACATACAATTTCTGACAAACATACAACATCCAATTCACATACAACATCCAATTCACATCGCACTTCATTTGACGAACATAAAACATCCATTTGACAAACATAAAACATCAATTTTGCAAATCAATTAATTGAAATGAAATAACATATCCATTAACAAATATACAATTACAAAAGATGTACGTTGCATTTCCACTTAGATAGTAACATTGCATTTTTTTATTGCTCTATCACTCCGGAATCGATGTCTCGCGAAAGAAACAGAGCCATAATCAACGAACTTTGTCAGGCTGCACAAGCAATACTTGGATGGTGCATGATTGTCATTCAAGTATTACTTGTGCAGACTGACAAAATTTGTTGATTATGCACTGTTCCTTTCGCGAGACCTCGATTCCGGAGTGATAAGAGCAATAAAAAATCATGGGCGCAGTGGAACTTTCCAGCTGGGTTTATGACATTAGCAACCAGAAAGTACGACATCTCTCCTCGAATGTGTGAAAGGTCGAGCTGTTTCAATGCAGTTGACGGGATAAACGTAGCCTGTCGATAGGAATATCAATGTGCATATATATATAACGTGATAAGTATGAAGTAATTATGGGAAGATTGACAAACCTTGGAATTGGTGATCCTCGATGAGTCGAGGAGTAGTTCCATATGGTGACAAACGTAGAATCCACATGTGTTGTCCGGCGACTGCTGGTGGCACTGCAAAAAATGCAATGTGGTAATTCAAGAGGCATTACTACCAACTGTTACATAGGATTGATTAATGTGTAATAGCGAATACCTTAAAATCTAGAGCATGTGTCAGGCCTTTGGCCCCTTACTTCGAGACACCTCCCATTGCAATGTACATCGCGAACGCCCTACGTGATTCGAAAAAATTAACATTAGTCATTCTGAAGGAAAGAAAAAGTACAATATAGGTATGTATGGAGAAAATGTAGTTACCTATCGAGTACTTGGCTGACAACTGTGAAGTCCATTTTATTCTTATTTAGGGAATCAAGGTAATATATCTTGTTCCATTTTGGTACAATTACTATTAAAATCCAATGATAATTCTGATGGAAGGGCATAAGTACATATTCCTTATTGCGGTATTGCAGCAGTGCTACTGCAATGTACCTCTCGACGACAGATGACTCCTGGTCGATGGTACTCCTGGCGACCAAGTGTGGTCCAAGAAACCAACCGACGATGATTTGGTTTCTCTAGCTCTAGTCAGCATGTGTCTATACATATACACACGAAAGCAACAAATTATATATGACATTTATCGGTATGACATGAACGGAGACTGTGATTGTACACACTTACAGTGTCCAGCATCGAATGAGTGAGACGTCAAGAGCGTTAAGCGTGAAAAGATCGAATAAATCCTCAAAGGCGACCACGAAGACACACTCTTGAAGATTGTGATGTAAATCATGCGGCACGAATTTGACAGTGACACTTGAGATCCGTTCTCTCTCTGGCTTATTGGACTGCTCCATATACCACTTGTGCAATTGCAAGCAACTATATGCTAGGGGTTGGAGGACCTTGGGCTCGAGCAATGGCTGGCCAAGCACGAATTTGCGGGTCAATGGTAGGTATGGGATATCATCATTGGTCTTCTTTGCTTTGCCCTTGCTGGCCTTGCTGCCCTTGCTGCCTCGGTTGTAGATCGACTTAATGGCAGTCGACTGTAAAGGTAGTAGCCGTGCAAGTTGCTCTGGCGAGAATAGCACCTTTGGAGATAGCACCGGTGCAGTTAGCGGTGGTGGAGACAAGTCTTGTAGTGGAGATGGCACTAGTGCATGTTGCTCTGGTTCGCACTGCCCTTCTGGTCCTGCCACCGGTGAAGAAGCCTCCAGGGAGATGTCGCTTTTGGGCCACTGGATGAATGTTCCAATGGCCTGCCCTAGAGTCACGATCTCGTCGTTGGGGGGCTTCGGTAGCGGGACGACCTCAAAATTGACATGCACACCATCCACATTAACTTTTGCGAAGCCTGGCGCTAAAGTTTAACCGTGCAGCATGGCCCCGATACCAGACGGATATGCCTGGCCCCAAGCAGCGTGCAAGGGAACGGATGCATATCTCACTTGGAGCCTGCACTTCGTAGGCTCCTACATAACGATACAGAATTAGCTAGTCGAATAGGCCTATCAATGGAGCAAGCATTCGAGAGATAATAATTATTACCAGGATGTCGTCCACAGCAAATCTGGCATTGGTTTGCGTCGGATTGGACGCGCAACTACTTGGATGGTTGTGCGGGCTAGCTAGCACAGGAGCGGTGGCGGCGGCCTGCTGACTTTATGTATGTTTCCGCACCTCATCTCTGACTACATCAGCCAGCTCACCTATTAGCTCCTCTTTAAGAGATTCCTTGATCTCTTCTCGTAGCTCACCTCATCTCTGGCCACAATTCTGTTTTCTCAGCCTTGGACAGAGTGTAACACGTAGGGGGAAGGTACGTTCGTCCATTATCAGTGCATGTCGGTGCTAACTCAGGCCTGATGTCCATATCAGCCAAGTCAAGCCGTGCGTTGACGCCGTCCTTTGTTTTATCACGAATATTCAGTAAGAGACCAATCAAGCTGTCACATATATTTTTTTCTACGTGCATAACGTCGATGCAGTGTCGAACATCTAGGTACTCTCAATAAGGTAAGTCCCAAAATATTGATCTCTTCTTCCAGGTGTTCTTCTCATGAGCCCTCAATTTACGTCCCTTTCCGAGGACAACATCTAAATCCTTAACCATATCAGAAACCTCGTGTCCCCTTAAATGCCTTGGAGTTGAACCGTCTTCCTTCTCTCCGTCAAATTGTTTCTTCATCTTGCGGTATGGGTGAACCCTCCGAAGGAACCGACGGTGACGCATGTAGACGATTTTGCGTGAGTGTCTCAGCCACACACGCTCGGTACCATCTAAACAGTGAGTACAAGCTTTGGTACCTTTTGTACTATGGTCCGATAGGTTACCAAGGGCAGGATAATCATTTATGGTGTAGAACAATAAGGAGCGCAGAGTGAAGTTCTCTCGTTTGTATGCATCCCATACATGTACCCTTCGTTCCACAGTACTTTTAGATCTTCCACCAACGGTGCTAGGAATACATCAATATCATTCCCAGGTTGTTTTAGCCCTTGGATAAGTATGGACAGCAAAATATACTTTCGCTTCATACACAACCAAGGAGGAAGGTTATAGATGCAGAGAGTCAAGAGCCATGTACTATGTCGGCTGCTCATGCTACTGAAAGGATTCATTCCGTCTGTACTCAGTCCAAACCTTATATTCCTTGGTTCTGCACCGAAGTCTGCAAAACTCCTATCGATGTTTCTCCACTACGCGGAATCAGCAAGGTGTCTTTGCATTCCATCCTTCTTGCGCTCCTTCGAGTGCCAACGCAGCAGTTTTGCCTCCTTTGGAATTGCAAAAAACCTTTTCAAACGGGGAATTATAGGAAAATACCATGCCACCTTAGCAGGAGGTCCTTTCTTCGCCTCTGTTCCCTCGCCATCACCTGATTGATTGTTACGTTTGTATCGGGATACGTTGCACACCGGACATACATGCATGTTTGCATACTCTTTACGGTAGATGATACAGTCGTTCAGACATGCATGTATTCTTTCTACTTTCATTCCCAACGGACAAAGAACCTTCTTGACTTTATACGTAGTTTTAGGCAACTTATTTCCCTCCGGAAGCATGTCCACTAAAAGACCTAGCAGCGCCGTGAAACTCTTGTCGGACCAACCGTTGCTTGCCTTCAATTTCAACAGTTCAAGCACGGCCGACAACCTCGTGTACTTGCAGCACGTAAATAAAGGTTTCTCCGAATTCTCCATCAAGCCCCGGAATTTAACATACTCTCTCTTATCATAGTTCTCTTCTATATCGCGAAGCATCTGATCCAGATTATCATCGTGCAACCTATCCGAATTCGAACCACAATCGTCAGCAGCCGGCGGCACGTCATTCACTTCACCGGCGATGTCATCCGGCGGCATATCATTCACTTCACCGGCGATGTCATCCGACGGTATTTGATCATTCACTTCGCCATGACTGGTCCAACACGTATAACCCTTTTTGAAACCCCTCCAAATCAAGTGCGCTTCAATTTGCCCTCAGTTCTTAAACATCTTTAAATTCTAGCAGTCAGTGTATGGACAGTACATATATTCCACCCCCTTATTCAACATATCCTTCTCGGCAGCTCTTGTAAAAGCAGACACGCCATTAATGTACTCTTCACTCACACGGCTCGCGGTATACATCCAGCTTCGGTCCTACGTTACGTACATATATAACAACTTAGTATTAAAAATTAAATTAACTAATTATTACTATATATATACCGGCCACATGTATTATATTGAGGCTTAATTTGCTAGCTCAATTCATATTACAAACACAACAGCTATTATATAACCAACAATTTTGCAAACCATCTTCAATTAATAACACTAACCAATTACTTACATCTAAATTGTAATGCATGCAAAGAAAAAATAAAATTCATTACTAACCATATCTAGAGCAACCAGGAAAGTATGAATCTTCAAAGCTCAATATCTGCCTCCTCCCACCAAATTAACTCGCCTGAAATCGCCTGGCTTGCCTCCTGAGCGAAAGAGTAAAGCACCAGCTAAATCTGGATCGAAATGTAGACAGATGCAGTTTGAGCAGCGCAATAAATGCCTAATGAGCATTATCACAGACGATTTTTAATGAAAAACCGTCTCTGAATTATCACAGACGATTTTTTTTGTTCAAAACCATCTATGATAACCAGCTTATCACAGACGATTTTGTATTAAAAACCATCTGTGATAATCTGGGATTATCACAGACGGTTTTTAATATAGACCGTCTGTGATACTTCAGTATCACAGACGGTTCATCAGTAAGAACCGTCTGTGATACTCCTTTTCTCCGACGCCGCCAACACAGACGGTGTCCAAATTAAAACCGTCTGTGTTAGTGATTGGTCACAGACGGTTTTGTCAAACCGTCTGTGATTGACCGTCTAGTATTAGGTTTTCTGTAGTAGTGATAGAAGTTGATGAACAAGTAGCTTCGAAAAAAGGTGAAAAAGAGGAAGGATATGTATACAAGGGAAGTTCACAATTCCTGGTCTGAGTTTCCTGTCATGTTACGGAGAGACTAAGGGTGTGTTTGGTTGCCTGAATCTCCTTCGTCCTGGATGGGTGGATCCGTATAATCTGAGAAAGAGCCTGTTTGGTTGCCTGTATGAGCGGATACAGCCTGTATGAGCGGATGCAAAAATACGCCCTCATCCTGGATGGGTGGATACGCTCAAAATGAGCTTCACTAGCCATCCTGGATGAGTGGATGCAGTGTATCTTATGCGGTCCCACGTGTCAGCCTCTCAGGTTTGGTAGACTGCATCCGCTCATACAGGCAACCAAACAGCATCTCAGTTTTTTTGTATCCGCTCATACAGCCTCACCAAACATCTTCTTTTTCTGAAATATGATTCCACTCAGCCTGCATCCACTCATCCAGGATATACGATGCAACCTCCATCCACGAACCAAACACACCCTAAGTCTCGAGTATGCGAGCAATCGAGCATGGTTGCACTTGCACAGCATGCTTGCCCACCCTTTTTTCTCTTTCTTTTTATGGAGACTTGATACGTAGGCCGGAGTCACGTACTCGCGTATATCGGTATATATGCTGGTCGACAACTGACACCGACACCTTGTCACATTCCATGCTAGAAAAACTCCGAACCGCCATGCCATCTACCCTTCAGCCACGCCGTCACCACGCGCTAGGAAAGGAGGAGCCCGGCCCGCCGTCGCTGCTTCCACTGTACGTCAACCGCGCGCTACAGATGCACACGCTGCTCCCGAATGGGCCATGCACCGGCGCGCTCTCTGCGCCCTGGAGTACTGGACTAGCGCCCGTTAGCTAGCTTGCTTCGGCTGCGGGGGCACCGCCGTCCCGACGCGGCGCCGGCTCGCAGCTGGACGCCCTGAGAAAGCTTCGGGTGGCACAACGTCGGGGTCCCACGACGGTATCGCTTATCAGCGTGCCAGCAAGCTCGGCTGGCACCGGGGGCATAGCCAAGGAGAGGCTTAATTAGAATTCGGTCACCCTTCTCTGGTGGTAAGAACCCTCACCAACACATATTTTCCTTATTCAATTCAGGAACACGGTGTGAGTGACTCGTAAAGCAGCAGCAAATTTACGGGTGTAAACACGGTAGAGAAGGAGGACGAGGGAGCGGCAGGTAAAGGCGATGTAGCAAGCAGCACACGCTACTATACTACTCATGACTGGTGACGTATCGCTACTCCGTACTCATAGTAGAATAATTATATATTTTTGGATGTACGTTTTCTATTATCGAGATATCTACTTTATATTTCTCTATTTTTCATTGTTTGTCTCCAATTATACTATTTTTGTATGAATTTAAAATTTTATAAAAATAAAGATGTTATATCAATTTGGTTTAGTCTTAGATTTAATCTACTCTTAATTTTATTCCTGACTTACACTGGCCAACACGTACGGCGCGCTGTTCAGCTTCATGTATGTACTGTACTGATGCACGCGGAGACTCGGGCCACGTACGCACGAGCGGCCACCGCGGTATGCGCAATGCCGGCCCGAGAGGCTGACGCGACAGGGATCCCGTCTGGTCGGGTCGCGCATGAGGTAGTCCGGCCGCGGTACGATGAGCCCAGGTGGTGGCCACGGTGGCGTCTGGCTTGGAGAGCCCACATGGAAGCACGGTGGGAGTGTCCAGGTGCCTGCAGATGGGGCCCGGCCGACCTGTTCCAGACTGACGAGACCGAGGCCGGCGCGTGGGAACGTACAGACAGCGGGCGGGTTCCATGTGAAATGTTCCCGACGTGTGTTTGCAGAGGCCGACTCCAGTGTGGCGAAACCGTGTAGCGTGGCAATTTCACTCCTACAATCGGTTATTTTGGCAAGGAAGAGAAATTGACCATACAAAGTGCCCATCGTGGATTCCAAAGATAACTTGCTCCACTATTGCGGCTTGCAGTGTTTCACAAAGATTGCTGCGTGATAGGAACTAGTTTTTTTAAAAAAAACAATAGAATGTACCAAAAAAAAATTTTGTTCCTGATGGGAGCCCGATAACCGTTGTCGACAAACAGACCACAACTCGTGCAGAGCTACTTTTCCAACAAGAGCAGACCACCAAAACGTTCAAACTCTATTCTATAGAAGGGGTATGACCTGCCCTAATGGCAATGGTTCGACTAACTCAAAAATAAAATTTATCACGCCAAGTCACTGACATGGTGCATTCAGATTGCAGTTACTTGGACTTGGACGATTTGTGCTTCTTTGTTGGGCGTGATTCTTCATTGCTTGCAACATACGACTCGATTCTCACATTTTCATGTGCTTCATTCTTTCTGAATTCCTTAGCCTTCTTCTGCAAATAGAGCAGATTCACAATGATGAGATGACCATTCTAATGGAATAACAGCCCATACTCCCAAACAAATTAAAAGGAACAGACGGCATACAAAATAAAGCATAAAACAACAGCAGCAGTACCTTTAAGGACTTCGCCATATCAGCAATCTCATTATTGTTAGACTTGCCGGATTCAGATGTACCTGCAGTGTTCTCCTGAAACAAATAACTGGTGTTTAGTAACAAATACTCTCTCCAGTCACACAAGTGTGATGACCTAGAATATGCGCAGTCAAACCTTACTAATTTTGACCAAAGATATTGTTTAAAACATATGATTTGGATATATGAAAATGATACGAGGGATTTTTTTTCAATAAAAATACTCTCATAATATGCACTTTGACCGCTTTTTTCGAAGATATGATAAGAAAATTTAATGGCCAAAGGAGCATCTTGTTGACTTCGAAAAGTAAAAAATCTTCGCTCTTTTGTGACTGAGTACAAGAGAAGGAGAATCACACTGATAAATACAAAAAAAGAAAATCTAACCTTTGGAGGAACAAATGCAGCTTCTCTCTTTCTTTTGTTTTCTTCGGCTTTCTCTGATTGCTTCTCCAGCTTCTCTTGCCATTTCTTTGCTGACTTCTTTTTGTCACTCATGAAATACTCACCACTCTCAAGTTCAAGATCAATCTACATCATCCAGAATGACAAATTAATCAAATAGTAGCACAATAGGCAAAAGAAAACTAGTCAGCAGAATGGACATTGAATCCTCCGAATTCAAGTAGCATACTATGAACCTCAAATAATCTTGTATAGAAAATAACATGAAATTAATTATCTGACTGTGTAGGATGGACAGCTGGCATGAAAATATAGAGTTGTAGGGGCAGGACTGCTAACCACCATAACAGCTCATGATATGGTGAAAACCAGTATACCAAACAGGACTAACAATAAGCAGTGAAAGGAACAATTGACTTCACCTTGCTAGGCTGTTGAGGTGGCGGAAAGGGTGTGTATGGTTTCTTCTCCTTGGTTTTTGGCTTCTTTTGCTTGACATTCTTTCTGAAAAACAGCAAGTAATGAGGTATAAGATACACAATGTACTTTTCAGTGGTATTAACCCCCCTAATAGAAATATGATGCAAGTTCCTTACTTCTTAAACTTTGGGAGAAACCTGTCCCAGCTTTCATTGGCTAGGGCAGGATTTTTAGCCAGCTCACGTTTAATTAGGAGTTCCTACATAGTTTAACAATCATTGATAAGGAATCCTAGGTACATTCCTTCAGAAAATACATCTAAAAAAACAAAACCAGTTACCTTAATGTGGTAAACTGGATGCTTTATGTTCTTTATGCAATCCTCCACAATCCTTCTGACTTGTTTCAGTCCCTTAAAAGAACCCATGGCGGCAACAGTATTTCCCTTTCATGAGTGGGGAAAAAATGTAATAATAGTAGTCAAGAATACCAAAATGTAGAGTAGAAAGGAGGTAGACCAATAATGCAACTTTACATGTAGTATATAAGGTAAGAAATTAAGGAAAACCTGAACTAAGATGTAGCAGCCAGTCAAAATCTCGATGGCCTGTAATACATAAAACAACATGTGAACAAACAGGTGTCTGTTTATTGTTACATTAAAAGAGATGCATCCACAGGAACCATATGAGAAGTTTACCTTAAGGGTAGACAAATTAGGACCTAAAAGGCGTTCTCTCCTTTTAACAAATCTTTCCTGTAGATGGCACATTATTAGTGGACTAGAGTATCGAGCTAAATTCACATGAGGACGTGCTAATGATATTTACCATAGAGTGATTCTCACTGCAAAGTTAATAACAGTAATTACACAATAAGCTAAATCACACCAAGAAAAGAAACCTTAAATTTTATCGAGGCAACAACGCACAGCACATGCGACTATGTGACACCTGGGTTTGTAATTATATACTTTTATGAATGCAACCAGTAAATCTATAAACATTGGAACAGCTTAGGCTTGGGCAAAGGAACCCAGAGTCTTAGCAATATGAAAAAGAACACTATAAACTATAAAGTCACCATTTCTAATTGCGTTAGAAACACAGCTATCTGATGTATTAGTGATTTAAAAATACCACACAGCGCTGATAACATTGTGGAGAACTTCCAATCAGAATGACATTGTAGTAGGTAATTTGGAAACAAGAAAATGCAATTGAGCATCCAGAGAAAGGAGCAAAATGTTATCCAATATCCTTATTTGATTGGTTCCATCATTTTACGTTGGCAATTACAGATCTTGTCTTCACATGTTCTTCCTAGTGGAATATTTGATAGCAAGCAAAGAATTGCAGCAGTAATCATGACATATTCAAAGCTATTCCTTAGAAAGATGCACAGAATTTAAGTTGAACAATGAAAGAAAGTCTACCTTATTTCGTATGATGCTACCAATTTTGATAATATCACAGCTCATCTCATCATTGAGTATTTTAATTGCCTGCAAAAATGTAACATCCCATTTTTGGAGAATGTTAAGTTTGTTTGATGGAATTTTCAAAACTAATTTGAATTCAAATTGTTCAAGCAAATTTCAACCAAATTTCTCCAAATCTTCCTTGGGCTTGTGCTCACCCTTGCTCACAAATCCCTCAGAATCTGGGACCAAGACGACTACGCTTACTACAAAGTCTCAGGAGTTGATGATGGAGAAGACGGAGAAGCTTAGGCCACTTTTCTTAGTAGATGGTTCTTACCACAATCGGGTTGACTTAGTGATGATTGTGTGTACATATACTATCCAAGTTGAGTAATACTTACCGTACACAATCTCAACCCCAGTCGCTTGACTGTGGCAAGATATGCCCTACCCCTTTTGCTTACCACTTCCACTGCTGTAATGAAACTATTAGCCCAATTGACTTTATGTAAACTCAACCCAATACGGTCTATTTGAACATATGTTATGTAATATTAATGAATGGTATGGTTTCCTCTATGTATGACATGATTCAGTGATGTATCTGTAAGCACTATCTACATATCCAGATAATAGTACAGTAGCTTCACAGAAGATTCTGGATTGGCTAAATCCAAGTCCGACAAAATCATTAAAAGTTTAGTAGTGAAACAACGCCCGCATAAATTAACCAAGGTGTCAATGACTCAAGAATAGCTTCATGTGGGGGTAGATCATGAAATGTGGCAAAGACTTAATATACCCTAATAGATATGTAAACTACCTCTCACAAGTTCAACAACAATCTCCAAAAAGTCAACAGATCACAGGGCAGAACTTGCATAAAAGCTGAAGGGCTCGGTAACACAAGTTGGTATACCTGGGGTGCAGGGACACTCCGTGACAAGAGTTTTATCAGGTCCCTGGCCTTGACAATAATGTAGGGGTCCCTAGTCTTCCGGGTGGTCGAAACCGTCATGGATCCCTCCACCTACGCATACATCAAGAGAGGTCTCAATTCTCAAAGCTAATGCTTACGCAGCTTACCACAGAGCCGTCCCACTACTTAAGAACACTCCAAAGTCCAACAAGCCTAATCATTCATCACATACCAAATTGAGCTCGCACGAGACCCCAAACTCCTTCAATGCGCCTTTAACGATCGGCCACGCCTCCTGCAGATACTTCTCTGCATCCCAACAAGCAATACCCCAACAATTCGCATTCAGTAAACTACAAGATACGCCTAATTTGCAACGAATCGCGGGAGAACGAGGGAGAAGAGGATGGGGGCGGGAGTGATTGCCTCGGTATTGGGGGAAGAGGGTGGAGAAGGAGCTGACTTCCAGCATGCCGCCCTCATTCCACGAGGGGTCGAACTTCTCCACCTTCCAGTGGTCGATGTTGGGGTCCTCGTCCCACGGCTTGGGCTTGTCGTGCTTCCCCTTTCGCCGCAGTTTCTTCCCCTCCGACGCCTCCGCCTCCGCCGGTGCAGCATTCGCTTCGTCCTCTGACGACATGGATGGCCGGAGGGGCTAGGGTTTAGTGGGGTTTCGAGGGATAGGAGCACGAGGAGTCGGTGGTGTTCGGGTTACGGATTAGGGTTTGGTTTCTTCGCCGCCGACGGGGAGGGTAGTGTAAAGGAGAAGGGTTCGGGGCTTCGGGCCTCGGGGGGATTTGGGGCATGTTATTTTGTCGGTTTTATTCCAACGACGTCCCTATACTTGTGAGATATTTGAGACAAAGGACTGTGTTCATATGGCGGGTGGGATCAACCTCCTAGCCTATCTATATACAAATTCTTTTGAGCTGCGGCTTAGATCTATTCTTTTAATTATAATTTATTAATTTAATAAATAATAATTATTGAAAGAAGTTAAAAAACAGAAACCACTGAAAAACAAATAAAAACAGTTCCTATGTACTGTATACCTCTTCTGTGGCCTGCACGGTTGTACACCTTTTAATTGTGCAAGTACTAGCCATCTTCAATGTTGAAGAAAACCGAAGGTAAGAGTGGAGAGATTAAACCGATTCAACACCTTGTAGTGCTATAGCTACTGGGCCTGTTTGGCAGAGCTCCATCAACTCCAGATCCACCAAAAACAGCTCCACTCCACGAATTTTTACCCAAACGTTCCAGCTCCACGAAATCTGGATCCACCAAAATACTGAATCTAGCTCCAGATTCATGAAATCCATGGAGCACCTCAAGGGGTGCTCCACGAAACCTTGTTTCGTACCTACTCGTGGAGTTGGGTGATAATTACTCACCTTTTGCCACTGGTTACACACCCCATCCCATACCACCATAAAACTCATGGGCAAAACAGGTCATTCCCACCAAAAACTCAGTTTCGTGGATCTGGAGCTACTGTGCAAGCCAAACAGTTTTGTCTAGCTCCATGGTGAGATCCCAGATTCACGGTGGAGCTGTTTTTGGTGGATCTGCTGCTCCAGATTTATTTTTTCAGTGGTGGAGCTCTGCCAAACAGACCCTAAAGGGAGATTCCTAGAAGTGAACCACCAATGAGCGCCTTCCCACCTATCAGCGCGATTACACTATTATTGCACGCTGCGCGTCGTCACGCTTGATCGCACCTTGGATGAAGGCCGTCGTCACCAAATTGAGGCCGACGTGCCTTAGATCAAGGTCACCGTCGCTGCTCAAGTCCCGTCTCCATCGGATTGACCTGCGATTTTATTTTGTTTTTCCTTTTTTATTTAATTCTGCGATGGGCCTACATTGGAAAGAGGCAAAGCTGGAGCAAATTCTGCATCTGTTAGATGTGGCAAACTTTGGACGATTTTGCAACGTCAACATTGTGATGCCCTTAAAACCGAGCTGATTGGAAAAACACGTGGTATAATTGGACTTACCGACAATCTGAAGTTCTACTTGGTTAATGATTCTTTAGGTAGTAGCCTTTCCTGATGATGAACTCGTTGAGTTTTCACGACCACACAAAATGCTGCAGTGGAATTGTAGTTTAAACATCGTGGATGACCTTAAACTGAGCTCCTTTTGGAAGAAAAAAAAAACACACGTGCTACGGTTGGACTTACCAACAATTGCAGGTTCCACTTGAATATTGATGCTCTCTATGGTAGAGTAGGCTTTACCCCTTTACTGACGATGAACTTGTCGAGTTTTCACGACCACAAAACGCTACTGTAGACGCTGGGATCTTTGCTCAGTCATGGATAGTTTGATGACGGTTTTTGCGTGATGTCGATTACAGTTGATTGGCAAGTAGCTAGTTAGCTTCTACTGCATTCCTCAGTTGATGTTTTGGATGATACTCATCCTCTAATCAAACAGTGAAGGAGCCCAGGTCTGTGCTAAGTTTAATGTGCTTTTTGTGAAGGATGGCATAACACCTCGATTGGGAAATCACGCAATTCTATAAGACAATTTATAGGAGCAGCCTTTCTAACTTGGGTAGCCATGCAGGGGTCAAGACCTATCATCAATATTTAACATGTAAGAAGTGCTTCTATATTTTCCTTAATAGTGATTTGTACAATTTTTTAAAACACGATAAATGATAAATAGATATTACTTATCTCTTCATTTACTTTAAGATTAGTGCTGCTCTTGTTGGAGAGGAAAGCATATAAGCATACCGTGATCTCAGTGGTTCAGAACTTTACAAGGCTCAATTATTATGCAGAGACCATTTC
The DNA here is from genome assembly GCA_017311315.1 of Dendrocalamus latiflorus. Taxonomy (NCBI): domain Eukaryota; kingdom Viridiplantae; phylum Streptophyta; class Magnoliopsida; order Poales; family Poaceae; genus Dendrocalamus; species Dendrocalamus latiflorus. Next base: position 22,470,684 of record CM029648.1, on the reverse strand, counting down.
ATTTACATGACTGTTCTGAACCTGACAAATCACATGTGAACAGCTTGAAACCACAAGGGGATAGACAGCAATACACCCCATTTAAAACATATTAGCATGTACATATACAGTTCTTGAAGAGCGGCTGAAGAAAAATAGTATGTGGGCCATCTTGCAAGGAAGGCAGACTAGCAGAGGAAACTCTGATTGTAGATCACGGTCAGCTAGTCAGGTGAATTCTGGAAAAATTGCTCATTTGCCCCACTCTTGAGTGCGTTTGCTTATTTGCCCCTGTGATGTCTCACTGACACGTGACACAACTGGGGCAAATGAGCAAAATGCATATTGATGCATGGGGCAAATGAGCAAAAGCCCCGGTGAATTCTAGCCCCCGTTAGGATTTGCCCTTGAGCTTCTTTTGTGGTTTCAGGTCAATCACAATGACGGTAATGTCATCCTCGCCCCCTTTGGTCAGAGCTAGCCTCACAAGGCAATCAGCAGCTGCTTGTGCAGCAGGGTTCATAGTAGGCTCACTGCCTTCATCAGAATATGTGCCGTTGTTGTTCTTGTACCACAGAAGGATCTGTCGGCGCGCAATTTTGCATGCGTCCTCATTTGACATGACATCCCACAGCCCATCACTCGCTAGAATGAGGCAGTCATCATCTTTTGCCCGAGGAACAACAGTGACTTCTGGCCTTGGAATCAGGAATGGTTTCAGATATCGGTCCCCTGCAAGGAGATCAGTGATTTCCGCTTAAAGTTAATAAGAGATAGGAAACTTCAGACAAACGTTATCCAATGCACAGATAACTTGGCTGAACCAATTTCTTAGTTCAACTAAATTTTCAGATGGAATTGGAAGAACAGTGTTGTCCAAGTGTTAATACTGGAACTATTCAGACGGTGCCAGCTATGTGAACAAATACAACTGATACCCAGTATAAGCCATGGTCACAACTGCCAAGAACCACTTGCACAAATCATAACATAAGTATATAGGGTACCTTTGTTCCTTTAATAAGGGAAGCTTTTCTACTTTGGCAGGCACCTTCTTAAGCACATCTGCATACTAATCTGAATGTTTTCACAAGAACATATTTAAGTTCACTGACAACTTCATCCTCATCCCCGAATTTGCAGGTAAGGTTCCAGAACATGATTTGAGGAACACACACTAATCTTAAACATGATTTTCTCAGATGAAAACAAACTGTGAATCGAAGTTGCAAGTTGCTTATATTATGAAACTAAGCATTTCTTTACATTTACAATTTATGACCTGAAATGAGCTAATCTAAGAGCATACGATCTCAAAAATTGAAATAACAGCTGAAAGAAACATCTGACCTCATAATAAAATGCATACACATGACAACATAGTATGTACAGAAAAAATCACCCAAGCTACAAGCTTTATCATGGAAATTGTGGCAGAGATTCACTTTAATTGTGTGCAGGTCAATATGAACAACAAACAATTTTCATACAATTCACCTGGATGTTTTCCTACAAGTTCAAAAAGTATCATCAACGATGGCCCAGTTTTCATAGACTTAAAGATTATTGCTAAATATTAAGGTCAAGATAACTATTTTTTTTTCTTTTGACAGCACAAAGACTGATGGTTTCGTATAGGCTACTGTTGCACCAAATCAAGTTTAAGTTCGTATTATGCTGCATAGGCAGCACAGTTTTACAATGCCTTTGTGCTTCTATGACCATACTTGCTATGGCAAAAAAAAAAATTGGTCGGTTTGTCCCAGCTTACAAAGAGATGTCTTATAGAGTTACTATAGTGCCTTCTAGAGCTCATGTTCAGTACAATTTGGGCTAGCAAGTTTGCGTTTTTAATTGGTCAGAACTCAAAAGGTAAGCAATTGGTGCTTAGGCCTTAATCTCATTCAAAGCTTGCTATACAGCTTGCCCGACATCATCAATAATTTCATCTATCCAGTAAGCTTGGGCATGCCAAGAGCAGAAGATTTACCGATTGACCGTGACATAGCGAGTATACCAGAGACGCGATAACCATTCCAGTCGATGACCTTCCCACCTGCAGCCTCAATCCTTGCACGCTCAGCTTTCATATCAGGCTGGAAAACCAAAGCATAATCAGACAAAATTTACCTTAACTAATGGACTCTTAACTGAATCGTGAAGTTCGCTTAGTACTTTGTGATCGATGGACAGAACAATGGGCTCCTTCCCGCGGCAGAGCACAACACGTGAATCTCCGCAATTTGCAGCTATCACATGAGAAGAGCAGACAACCGCAACAACAGCTGTGGAGCCCACGTTGCCGGCGGCAACAGGTCCCGATCGGAACTCCCTGACGCCATTGCAAGACCTACTTGCTTTCCCTGACACCTCATCATCTACCCTCTGGAAACAATCACCAAAAACCTTCTCCCAGTGCTCCTTTTCGTCCACCTCCCCCATTTCCCCCAATTCTCCCAGCCCCCTGCCAGCTCTCAGCACCTCTCTTAACACGACATGGATCCTATCCCGGCAGTAGTTCGCCACCTGCACAAACGATAGGAAGCGTGAGTAAGAGACCTCGAGGTTAGTGTGTTCGTCTGAGCCAGGAACCACACAAAGAAGATAACCTCCGAGCCGCCATGTCCGTCGTACACGCCGAACAGGTGCGCCGGCAGCCGGAGCGCGGCGGCGTCGAAGTCGAGCCCGAGCGCGTCCAGCTCCCTCCTGCTCGCGAGCATCCGGACTGGCACGTCGGCGAAGCGCGGCACGACGGCGCACGCGTCCTCCATCTCCGCGCCGCGGCCGCGCGTCGCGGCGCAGCCCCACAGCGGCACGCACTCCATGAGGTACACGCTCCTCTTTCCGCACCTAGCCCCAGCGGCGCGCGCCCTGCCGCCAAGATCCGGTGGCCTCTCGGCCCCGCCGGCGCATTCCGCCGAGCACCCCGCGAGCAAGGCGCCCCCGTCCCCCGAGAACACCGCCGCCGCCATCACAACAGCAATAGCCCCGAAGCTACACCGACGCCCGCCCCACCACGCGCCCGAGCCTCCCCCGCGTCGCCAGGAAGGAAGCGCGAGCTGTGGCCTTCCTGTGCGCGAAGCAAGGGGGCAGCAAGAGAGAGAGAGAGAGAGGTGGCGAGGTGGAGGATGGGCCGTGGCCCGTGGGGCCGTGGGGGTAAGTTTTGGCGTCTGGCTGCAACACCTGCACACGTCTGGGCAGTGGGCAGTGGGCAGTGGGCACAGTTTTGTAATTCTGAACTTCGAATGAACGCAGCTGATTTGGTGGACCTAACCCGCTCGTTTCGGCTCTTCTGACTTTAGGGGGTGTTTGATTGCCAGTCATAATTTACCACGTTTAAGGTTAGGCAAGTTTGATCAACTTTGGGAGCTGTTTGGTTGCAGCCACAGTTGTGGCAAGATTCCCTTCCAGCAAACTAGAAAACACGCGTCAATGACTCAAAAAAGTGTGGTAAGATTCCCTTAGACTTGCTAAGGTGTGGCAAAGAATTTGAGCACCTCAACTTAGGTAAGTTGGCTAGCAACCAAACAGTTCACTATACTTTAATTTTATTTTTTAATTATTTAGCTTTTTTACAATTTTTTGTTTTTCTTTTTTATTCGTTTGCATTATCTGTTATGGGCTAATTGGTTTTTTATTTTTAAATTTAATGACGTCGAAAAACCACCTGCAGCTACAATGCAAAATAAGTCAACTACAATGCAAAAAATGCAAAAAATGTTTGTGGTATATCTCATTGTCATGTGGGAAAAAAACTGCTAACAAGTGATGTAACGATTGAGTCATGAGTAGAATTACACAAATCCTGAGAGCCGAGCATAGCTCGGATGGTGGGGCTGCCAGCAAGTGCAGCCCACCCCGCCTGGGCTCGATCCCATGGCGTTTTATTTTTTATGATACTGTTTATGTAAATAATACCTCTTATTTTCGGGTAGAGTATTGTTTACGTAGTAGTACCCTTATTTTTAAACTCTCTGAGTGGTGCCTTCAGTAATTAAAACTTGTACTAAGAAAAGAATTACACAAATCCTTACCATTAGCAGTACTGTATTTTTATGTCTCTTAAACATCACTAACTGAATGAATTCTTTGTATAATACTTATGTGCTCGTTGCAGGTACTTATGCAAAACCAAACCTACACTTCCTTCCATCCAGGCAAGGCAGCAGTTTTTCTAATGTTGTAGCATCATACGCACTCGGTCACTGTCAGTGGCGGATCCAGGAAAATTTTTTGGAGGGGCTGAAGTACCTTCAGCTCGACCTCAGCCCCTTCTACATTATACATCCATGGCTAAAAATTTAGGAGGGGCTCCAAGGGTCCGGTAGCGGTAGGGGGGCTCGAGCCCCCCGCCCCACCGCTGGATCCGCCCCTGGTCACTGTCGTCATCGGTTAGAAATTTGCAAGTCTCACGCAAAAACCTAAAGAACCACGGGATATTTTGCTAGGCCATGGGTCCCGCCCCAAGAGAGAAAACTGCCGCGGCTGAATCACCCGACCCGACCCCAGCGGTGTTCCGCGACGTTTTTCCTATCGTTTCCCGACGATTTTCACGCGTGCGCGCGTGGCTTGGCACGTTACGGCGCGGGGGGACGGACGCCGCTCCCTCCCTCCCGGCGGGGTCCACGACGGTGGTCCCCTGTCGCTCGAGCCACTCGGGGCGCGGCGCTTGGCCGAGTCGGGTCGATGGGACGACGATAGGTTGGGGAGGGAGTACGTCGTCTTCTAGACGACGGGTACTTGTATAGTTGTATTGCCGTGCGTTGGCGCGCGCACCGCGCACGGCACGTACGTCGCCGTCGACGCGCTGTCCCGGCGGGGCCGTCTCGGTCTCGGTCTCGGCCATGTGTCGCCCGGGCGCGCGCGCGGACGTCCCGACGTCGCGTCACGAATCATGGACGACGCTTTGCACGCCCCCTCTCTATTTCGGTTGAGTTGGTCACGGCTGTGCCCCATGATGGTGCTGGTTTTTTGAATTTAATTTGCCTCCTAGTGGACGAGGGTGAGCCGGTGAGGTGAACAGCACGCCATGCCAAGCTCGTACGAATATACATCCAATAGTGGTGCTGTTCTTTTTTTATGTTTCAGCGATTTTTAGCTGTTGCCTTCTTCCGTCCATCACTATTTATTAGATTAATAAATTGTAATTTTTAAAAAAAGCCCTAATTTTTATCAATCACTATTTATTAAATTAGTAAATCGCAACTTAAAAAACAGCCCTAATTTATACAGATTCAGACTATCCAATGATTACAGAGTTCGGATATCTAGCCCACTGGCCATAAGCCCATAGCCGCTAGTCACCATTGCCCACTGGCTACTCCGCAACTGGTCTAAATATCTAATGCAGTGAAGACCCACTCACCACACCGGTCACGGCCTCACAGGCATGGCACGGCCTGTATCAAATCTAAAGGCTACTAGAGTTCCTTCGACGACATAAGGTTAAAAGTGTTGGTACCATTCGTGAAGGTCCATACGGTGTTAAAACCGGAGTAGTTTTCAGCAACTCCGTATGGTACTCCCAGATGCGGAGAATGCTCGAATCGGAGATGTCCTGGACAGGCTCACATGCAGTTTTTCCTTGAACCTCGAGGTGCGTAGTGTCGTCCTACATGGGCTTTGAAATCAGTCTACCATGGACACTCGGTGGGAGTTGAGGAGACTGATGCGCACACTTATTTGGATGGGCTTTGTGCAAGACTGTCGGTGACGTGGTTACGAGTGCTGCTACTCGTGCAATCAGGCGACATGGTCAAGTCACCCAACTGTAGGGTGACTTGGCCACATGTCACCCAACCATTGGGCAACTAGCCCAAGTTGCCCAACGGTTAGGCGACATGAGGTCAAAAGTGTAAAAAATTAACTTGCAGGTATATTTTTATAATTTTGAATAAGAAATTGATTATTTTAAAAAAAAATTCAACTTCTTCCCCAGTCAAGTTGCCTATTGTTGTGTGTTGGGTAGACAGTTGAGAATATTTGCTAACAAGTTACCCACCGCTATGGTGGACTAAAGTTCCCTTGTGCTACCATGTGATATCTCGTGTTATCAGTTGTCCCTTGTAATATCACACAAATATCATGAATCTTGACGTTTCTCATGTCGCGGAGACCGCTTATCCTTTTAGGATGCATCATCATCCGTTTATCTGTGAACTGTGAGAGGCTAAGAGCTAACTTAATTACCTCTTGTTCACTTGTCTATCTAGGGCTGAAAACGAAAACGGTAATTCTCGGTTACCGAAAATCGTTTTCGAGAAATTACCGATTTTTTCCCCTAAACAGAAACGGTGACGGTAACCGATAAAGCGGAAACGAGAACGGTAAAAACATCTGATAATGAAAACGAAAACGATTTAGCTCTCTTCCGATCGTTTTCGAAAGATACCGTATTTAACCGATAATCTACCGTCGATAATTACCGATCCCCACGCCAAGACCCATCTCCGCTGACTGAGCACCCCCAGGCCCAGTAGTCTCCCCATTTGGCCATTTCCGTCTCCCGCATGGTCGCACCCCACCTCCTCCACTCCCCCAAAAACACACGCCTCCGATCCCCACGCCGAGACGCCAGCCTTAGACCTCTCCGCCGCCGCCGCCGGAGAGGGACCGCCCGAGTCCGCAGGCACGGGGGGAGTGAAAGGCAAGCCCGCTGAGCGCCCCCACGTCTTCACCCTCACGACTCCACCCTCACGACTCCAGCACGACTCCAGTCGCCTCCATCTCCAAACTCCGCGACTCGCCACGACGTCGTGTGAGTGCCTCCCACGCTGCTGGTTCTGGCCTGCTGGGCGCCTCTAGTCTCCCACTCATGCTGCCATCCTTCTCCTTCTTCAGGCGGTCGGCGGCCACATCTGAGACGAAGATGGCGCCGACTGGAGATGCGGATCAGCCGGCGGATGCAACACCCCGAGGCCCCCGAGCGCAAGTGATGGAGGCAGAGGCACCACTCCCATCGACCTCGCCGCCTCTCAAACCTCGGCAGCGGCCACAGCTTCGTCTGGTAAGCTCATCTTCTTCGTCTGCTGCGTTTGATGATGAGCTTGATTCCTTCCTTTATGAAAGTGATGCATGTGGTAATGATGAAGGAATAAGTGAATTGGAGAGGTACTTAGCAGAACCACAATTGAAGGTTTCTAAAGTCAACCATAATACGTTTGATATTTTAGCATGGTGGAAAAATTAGAAGGATGAATATCCTGTCCTCTCCCTGATTGCTCGTGATGTGTTGGCAATGCAAGTGTCAACTGTGGCTTCTAAATCTGCATTTAGTGCCGGTGGACGTGTCGTCGACCCATATCGAAGCAGACTTGATCCTGACATGGTACAAGCACTTGTTTGCACTAAGGATTGGATAACTGGAGCTAAAAGAGGTAAAAGTGTAAACTGATCTGTTGCTTTCTATTAACAATATCTTGATGTTCTTTTTTACTCATGTAGCTGCCTTTTAATTTTCAGGTTCTAAGAATATTTCTTCTTTGCCTAGTGATCTTGAGGTTCTTGAAGTCATTAAGAACAGTCTGCTTATTGAGGTACAATTATATTGATATGTATTGCAGTAGCATGTAATTCATTTAAAGTGCTAACACGTTATTTCCATTGCAATTTGTAGGATGAATTTTCATAAATGGGCGGTGATTATGTGCTTGGAGATGATGATGACATGCCGGAGGTTCAGCTATAGGAAGCCTGCTTCCTATCCTTTGTTAGGTTCAACTAAGAACTTGATTTAGTATTTCAGTTACTAGTGTACTAGTACTTTCGAGTTTGTGAGCTTGTGACTACGCCTATGTCATGTGGTTGTCAGCTTTGTGTGCTTGTGAGACCTAACTAAGTATTATTGTATTAAGTCCATGATGTCACTTGTGGTTGTGGGCTTGTGGCTTTGTGTCGTGTCTTTTTATTGCTATATAATATATGTGTCTTGCCTCTTGTGCCATGGATCATTACTACAGTATTATTTTTCATGTGACCTAGGTCAATATATACAGCAATTGTCATGCTGTGCAGATTGGCGTGTTTATTGTATTTTAGATATCGCTTTCATGATTTTCGATCGTTATCGATGCACTTTTGATCGAATAGTTTCGTTTCCGAATTTACCAGAATATCGATGTCGTTCTCGTTTCCGACAATATCGTATCGATTTCGTTTTTGAGAAAATAATGTGAAACTGAAAGTGATTTGACCTCCTACCGATCGTTTCCGACCGTTTTCAACCCTATGTCTATCTTAACTGTACTGTTCATTAGCAAGAACGAACCGCCATAGTTTGTACTAATCTAATTTCTCGAATGGTTTGCCAAGATAAACTATTTTATGTATTTTAATTGATTTTGGATGTACAGTTTACGGGGTTTTTTATGTTTGATAAACACTTGTGACCGTATTCGTTTCGATTTGTATTCGCTCTATATCTATATTTGATATTATTTGTATTTGTATTCGTCTCCGCATCCGAGAAAAAAATATAAAAATAAATATGATAGAGACATTATCCATCCGTATTCAATTCGTTTTCACCCTACTTACTGGTACTACTTATTTGCCCTTAGTCCTTGACAACAATTAATTACTTACGACCTTTATATGTACATGGTAATTAATTACATATTGCTCTATGGCTCAGCTTATTTTAGTTTAAGATTCTGACTTTTTGTTTATTTTTTACTATTCATAAATTTTGTGTTTTTCTGATTTTTTGGCCTTTTTAAACATTTTTTGCGGTTCTTTTTTCGTATTCGTTTGCATTGTTCATGATGGACTAACCTGTTTTTTTTCTATTTTTAATTTTTTTTAAAATTTAGTTACACTAAAAAAGTTATCATCAGTTACAATATAATTTCAGTCAAATACAATAAAAATTTCAGCCATAAATCAACTTATTTTAACCTAACCAAACGGTACTTATATATGGCGTAGCTCGGAATTAGTGGGAGGTAGCGCGAACTTACAACCTTCACATGCAAGTAGCCTTGAGTTGTAGCGAAACAATAACTGATCCTATATTCTATTGTTTGGCAGCGAGGTTAGGCCTAGCTAGTTAGGCCCACGGCTAGATTGGCCCCTCATCTTGCTTCTAGATTTGTGCAAAGTTCATACAATGCACCGGAGCACGACTCTCACGTCTATCTCTGCTACATTTGGCTAGTTTTCTCTTTCGTGGTCGAGAACATTCACACTGCTGACTCTGTTTGAACACCCCTATCATTTCAACGTATCTGTTCCTGAGATGTATTGTTTACAACCCATGATGAATGTTCAAAATTCAGTCATATCTGAACTTCTGAGCCTAATAGATCCGTAATATGTTCTTTTGTTGAGACAAGCAGATTTAGCTCCATGAGACCATGATGGCGTGATCCCTTGCGTAGATCTTTTACCCATTCGCAATGATTTGCGAAAGTGATATTTGCTTGCGTGCACACCGTCATAATATTTGCAGTATTCCCCTCAACAAAAAAAATATTTGCAGTATTTGTTTTGACGAGTCAGCGTCTTGACACATTGCGATCCATTTCTTCCCTTGTCAAGGTGTCCCATTCGTACGTGTTCGATCGACCTTCACCCGGAAGCCAAGCAACGACATTTAAGACTTTGTTCGCGAACTCTTGGCCTGTCCTTTACGCTTCTAAAAACGACTTTGGTTTATTATAATATATATTTAACTTTTAAATAGAATATTTTTAAAGATAGAATCTATAAATTAATTGTAGCACACGTTAAAATCCTAACATGTATCTCTCTCCGTAATCTCTATCGTAAATAATTAAAATTTAAAATTTTTAGTCAAAAAATATAAACCGTAACTTATATCAAACAAGCCCCTTGTCATTTGTACATGCCGGATGCACTACCGGGCGTGCATACCACGGCGATTTGTTAGTGGCCCTGTTGGTTGTCCGCTTGTCGTTGCCACCTACAGGCTACACTCCAGTCTTTTTGCCTACATATGGCGGTGATCGGTTCGGCTGAAAAGCTCATGGCTTATGGTTAAAAACACTGTAACTGACTGAAAAAAAAACACTGTAGCTGACAGAGACTTATTTAGCATAATTAAATTTAAAAAAATTTAAAATATAAAAAATATGTTAGCTCATTACGTATAATACAAACAAATACGGGAAAAAAGAACCGGCAAAAAAGCTCAACAAAAAGCCAAAAATTCAGAAAAAGATGAAACTTATGAATAGTAAAAAATAAACCATAAGCCAGAAGCCGAAGCCGAGTTGATCAGGGTATGTTTGCCGTGTCCATCAGGCTGAGCTCAAGAGTCAAGACCGTCGAGCAACCGACTTTTCTACTCTTAAGTGTCTCCGACTACAATGTACTGAGACAATTTCTTCTTTATTTCTGAGTGATGAAACATCAATTTGAACAGCTATAATTTGAGGCTGAAAATAGTTGGCTGATTGTAGTGCTTCTATTCGATCTTTTGAAGTATAAACTGTAACTGCCAGTCCTTAAAAAAAAGCAATGACCAGTACATTGCATGTACATGCATCATGCATGGAATGCTAAGAACCCAACAAAATGTATCAACCCGCCTAACAAATCAGGCTGCTCCAAGCATAGATACAACAGCTGTGCTTTCGTGCATGGAGCAAAGACTTTCATTCCAAGTTATAAGATAGAGAGGTTCGAGTATCATATGATATATTTGGTCGTGTTAATGTTAGGTACTGTAAAGCACATACTATGCTTCTGCATCATGTTACCTCTGTAGCTGATAACTCTCTTTCATTAGATTTTGACAATTTATCTATTGTCAACATTGGAGAAGGTACTATCTTGCATGTTGTCATACTAGCCCGTTGTAGAAGGTGGTGAAATATTTGGTCTGAGCAATAATGAGATCCTCCCCTAATCGATATTCTTGAGAGCAAACTCTGACTACAATTTTCAAATCAAGGTGTGAATAGCCTGAGAAGATGAGCTAGTGACAATAAGTCATCAACATAAACTAGAATGTATGTGACCACGCTACCATGACTATAAATGATCAGGGACATGTCAGCTCGGGAAAGAACAAAACCAAGTTCTTATAAATAAGAACTGTGTCGAGAATAATATGCACGAGGTGATTGCTTTAACACATAAAGATATTTATCCAATTTGCACACATGATATGAAAACTATGGATCCTCATAACTCGGAGGCTATCGCATGAACACATCCTCTTTTAGAACGCCATACAAAAACATATTCTGTACATCCAATTGACGAAGCAACCATCCGCACGACATTGCTAATGATAGAATAAGATGAATTGTAGCGGAATTTCACAACTGGGCTAAACGTATATTCGTAATCAATCAAAAGTATCTTCGTAATCAATCTCATATCGTTGTTTGAACACTTTTGCAACCAACTTGGCCTTATAGCATTCAATAGAACCATCAGCTTTCTTCTTCAATTTAAATATTCACTTGCAATCAATGATATTGCAACTAGACTGAGATGATATCAAGTGATATGTCTTGTTTTTTAAGAGTGTCTGATATTCAGCGTCCATTGCATTCTTTCTAATTTTTTTCACAAAGAGCATCCTTAAGGGTTGTTGGTTCGGTCACAGCAAGAAATGCATGCTGGTAGGCATCATATTGTACCGTGCCGTCAGTGCGAATCCTTGGCCGGCGAATGTTATTCCTCAGCCTTGTTTACATGGGATGAGACAGTGGTGCAAGAGGATAGGCGGTGGAGACAAAACTGTGCCAAGTTCCACGGTCGTGCTAGGGATACGTGGAGCAAGTGAAGTATCAGATACATGTGTGAGGCTAGCAGGATCCTCCGTGGGACTCGCGCTGATAGACGATAGAAAATCTTGCGCGGGATTAGCGCCCCCGAGATCTGCGCTAGTAGCACCCACCGAACCACCCTAGGGTCTGTGCCCGTACTCTCCTGCCTAGAGATCATCGCCCGAATTTGTGGTGAGCGAGTCACCTATAGCCTGCACAGAGGGAAACGATAAATTCAACTGGATAGCCAGGTCAGATTGCCCAATAATATTTGAATTAAGTGTACTAGTACCTGTATTAGTCTCACTACCATCCATACATCCCACAACTAGAGGAAATTTTGTAGAGGCTACGAGAGGAAGATCAAAATTTGGTCAAGTAATAGTTGATCAGATGATGGTAGTTTTTCATTAGCAAATACAATCTGTTGCTCATCAAATACTACATCATGGGAAATATAGATCCTACCCGAAGAAACATGCAAACATTTGTAGCCTTCATGAAGAGAGCTATAACAAAAAAAACACAGCATTTAGACCGAAATTGGAGTTTACGATCATTGTATGAACGGAGACAGTGCCAGCATGCACACCCAAAAGTTCTAAGAAATGAGTAGTCTTGAGATGTTCCAAAAAGATGATCTAGTGGACTTGAGTGGTGTATCGTTTTGCTAGGGAGGCGAATTATCAAGAACCATGTTGTTTGGAATGTCTCGTCCCAAAAATGAACAGGCATGGAGGCATGAGTGAGTAAAAACAAGCCAATTTCTATGATATGACAATGTTTTCTCTCAGCTGAGTCATTTTATTGATGAGTGTGTGGATAGAAAACATGATGAGTGACTCTAAATTGTTGAAAAAACGAATTCAACTTCTGGTATTCACCTCCACAGTCAATTTTCATGAGTTTGGAATTGGATGAATATACGATAGGCATCCGCTTTACTTTTAAGACAATATATCCAGATAAATTTACTGAAATCGTCAATGAAACTCACATATTATTTTAAACCATCAAAGGAAGTGCACGCATGCCCCTAAATATCAGAGAAAACAAGTTCAAGAGGTTATGTTAACACACTATTTGACCGAGGAAAAAGAACGCCGATGACTTTTGCCTTGTTGACAAGCATCACAAATAGAGGCTTTGTTGGACTCATGAAAAAAGGTAGACTGTGATGCTAAAGAATCTAATCCACCACCGGGATGAGGGATGGCCTAAATGGCAGTACCACTGTTCATGACTGTGATTGATAACAGTGAGGGCTTTCCTAGATGTAGCTGAGCTACTAGGAATAGGGTATAGACCACCCTCACTAGGAGCATGAAGAAGCGCCTTCTTCGAAAGTACAATCCTTGATGAGAAATAGCCAGGAAAATTTAAGATAGATGTTATTGTTAGCCATGAGTTTATGAATAGATAACAGATTTTTATTTGTGTGTGAAACATGAAAAATATTGTTAGAAATAAGGGTTTATGTAGCGTATGAATTTTAGAAGAACCAATACGAGCAATTAGCATACATGAACCATTTGTTGTGTGAACCTGATCTTTATCAGAGTACCACTCATGCGTCGTCAATTTGTTCAATTCTCCGGTGATATGATCAGTCGCCTCAGTGTCTGTTTACTAGAGCACGTCAAACCCTGATCCTGTGGTGACATTTGCCACCATGCTCTCCTCCTGTTGGAATGTGTGATCGAAACGCTTGTAGCATTTAAAAGCTATATGGCCGATCTTTCCACACAATTAGCAGATGGGCCGATTGTTGGACCATTTGTTACCACCATGATGATTGATGTAATTGGTCCCCTGGTACTAGCACTGTCTGCGGCCACCACCTCGGTCGTGTTCGCATCCACCACCACTGCCTCGCCCATGCCCTCCGTGATTGCCCCAAGACACCATGTTAATATAGGGTTGGAACATGAGGTTGCTTTGCTCGTGACACATTTCATAGTCAAGCATGTGCGAGTAGAGATCAATGAAGGTGATTGGCTTTATCCGGGTGGTGATGGATGTCACCAGCGTATCATAGGAGTTTATTTTTGAGTGGTTTACCGACGGCAGTGGGTCCATTGGTAAAGCTCTTGACTTTGTTGAAGTAGTTGATCGTCATGTCCCGCTTTTGGAGTGTAGCAAACTGCCGTCAAATTGCATAATACACGCCCTAGACTGAGTCACAAACCTGCGCTCGAGGGCATTCTAGACTGCAACTGATGATGAAAGAAACAACACCTGCCCCAACACCTCTGGTAAGAGGGTGAATAACAGCAGGCTTAGGCACATCTGATCTTGTTGGAGCCAAACGATATATGCAAGATTAGGAACCTACGCAACTCCATCTTCTGTTGATGCTGTGATTAACTAGGGTGGTGCTGGATTGATTTCTTCTAAGAGACCAAGACACTGTGTACCACGAAGGATAGGAAGAACCTGTGTCTTCCACAACAAGTAGATATTGTGAGACACCTTCACATTGATAAGATTGTCAAAAGGTGGGTGATTGGTGAACGTCAAGCCGATGGTTTGAGTGCTGAGCGATCCTGAGATTGACGAAACTAGGCTAGCAGATGTATTTACAAAGACTGTCATTAGATGGGAAGAGTAGGATCTCATACCATGTCAAAAATATCAAGAGAATGATTTGCAACCGGCACACATTTGCGTTTTATTGATTATATAAATACATAAATGAGAACAATTTTACATGTGAATACTAAGCATTACCTTTAGTGGAAACAGTAGCACTAATAGAAATATTAAACATCAATAAAAAATATAGGAATGCTAAACAGCAATTGAAACATAACTATTTGCGTTTGTTTAGCATTCTTATGGAATAGTATCTCGGTACGCGAGAAAAGTTTCTTCAAACACGAAAAGGATGGAATCAAGCCCAACCGTGTTGAAGTTTCTCAAAATGCAAGAACATGACGTGAGATTCTCGGCAGCATGCCGTGATTCCCTTTAGAAAAACATCCAGCAGTATATACCAACGATAAATTTGCCTCCGTCTGCTAACATAGTCAATTAGTCATAGGTAAATGGCTAAATTCACATGACATCTTTCATTTTTGTATTTGCACGTTCAGGGGCTGGAAAACATCAGAACCACATTTCTGAGCTGAACTGAACACAGTTACAGCTTTGCATCTGATGAAACCTCCAATTGAGTTGAAAACGAAACCTTCTACACATAAACAACATAGATTTTAAGCATATACAACATACAAAATAAGGACACCAATTATTTTGATTTACAACAATGGCGTCAGGGCAGGAGTTTCCGAGCTTCATACAGGATATGGTATGATCCAGCAAATTTTTGGCTGAATTTCACATTTGAGGCCCAGGTTTTGGGTTGGGAAACGAGGAATGCCCAGTCTTCTCATCATGGAAATGCGTCGGGTTAACAGAGCTGCTAGCATTCAGGGGATTTGCCATGTCCATACAATCATCAAATGGATCGAAGAAGTCAGAGTACCTCACATTGGCCACTGGTATCTCTGGAAGAGAGTTCAGTATTCCATCAAATATCTCATAATTCTCATCAGCTTGTGGCACAATGCCAGAGATATCAGCTTGTGGTGGAATGGCAGACATATAGTCATCCACTTCTGGTATTGGCAAAGTAGCACATATATGCTCATCGACTTGTGGCACAGTAGCAGCTTGATCATCTCCCGCCTTCTTTGCTCGGATGACCTTCATATGGTATAAAATACAACGTAGAGTAAGCAACTACTAACGGCGCCATAAATGAGTAAAGTGTTTAAAAAACTAGGGAAAAAATTAAGTACAAATCGGTTATTCTCGTCATCTTTGTATATCACAATGAAGTCTCCTAGTTGAAGATCATGGGTTCTGACATAATCCCCTGGGATGTTCAAGAGGGAAGAAATATAAGAACATTGACATCCAAAATGTAACAGAAAAGGAAAAGGATGAAAAGAAGGTATTCACCAGTATTCTCAAGTACATACATCCTGCTTTTGTTGTTAGGCCAGTATCTGTATGGGAGAAGATAAACTATGTCACTGTAGCGGATATGCTAGACCTTACTAAAGAAAAATGCAGAGTTGAGACAGGATTTCCTAGAACATTCCTAACAGGATTCATATTCACAGGTTGTAGTTCTAACAGTTTTGCAAAACCTACCTTAACTGATACAATTCATTTCTTGTTAGACATTACAGAATATAAAAAATGCCCACCATCATGTTCATGTGGTTTTGCTTCTCTCAGAGGAACTTACCCAATTTGATAGATAAGCGATAATTAAAATAAAGTATGACAAGGATTATATTGGCACTTCAACTCATAGCAACAAACATTAAAGCCATATATATTACAGTGTTAAGGGTATTAGAGATAAAATAGAATCAGCATATTTCCCTGTAATATCCCTTTGTACTCCTTATATATATTGCCCATTGGGCCTCTTCAATAGATGCACAATATTCATAACATGGTATCAGAGCTTAGGTTAAAACCCTAACCTCGATCTACTTCCGCTATTGCTGCCCCCGGGAGGATCGATCTCCGCTCCCGGGGGCAGCCACCTCGTTGGGTTGCCACCGCCTCCTCGTCTCTAGCCACCGCCGCCCTCCTCGGGCGTCGGAGACCTGAGGACGCCACGCCATCGCTCGATCTCCGCTCCCGGGGGCGCCGCCGCCGGCCCTTGGGTCGTCGTCTCCCCGGATCTGAAGCCGCACCGCCCAATCCGGCCTCCTCCACGCTGGATCCGGCCGTCTCCGGCCCGTCTAGGCCGGTGTCTACGCTCCTCTTTCGGATCCAGCCGATCTCATTGGCTCGTCGCCGCCTGGAGACTCTTCCGCCTAGATCCGAGCCGTCGTCGCCGGCGCCTGGGCCGCCGCCAGATCCGGCCGTCGCCAGATCCGCCGCCGTCTGATCCAGCCAGATCGACGTCTCCAAGTGCTGGATCCGCCGCCTCGGTCGCCGTCAATGCTGCCTATCTGCAGGCCACCGCCTGCTCGCGCATCTCCTCCGCCTCGTCCTCCAGCCTCTGCTTCTTCACTACGTGAGAGGGGGTTTTGAGGATCGCTGCTCGGCGCCGTCGCGTGGAAGAAGTGGAAGCGAGGCGGCGCCGTCGCATGCGAGATGCACAGTCGAGTGGAGTAGATGAGCAGCGGAGAGTGAGTGACAGCCGCGTCCGAGAGCAGAGCACGCGGTAGTGAAGGGAGTTTTCGAGGGAGTGGGATATTTTGTTTTCTACTGCCGATTTCTTTTAGTCAGTCTTTAGTTATTTTTCGTGAGTTTTTCGTTGTGTCCATCCAAGTCCGTAGTTCAAATTTTTAGTTCATCCAAACCTTGCGAGTCCACAAATTTATTATCAGTCATAGAAGTGTAGGATTTTTTCTTTTGCATGGCAGCAGCAACCGCTCTACTCTCTGAGCCGCGTGCAGATCGTAGAAGTCGTTATGATGCCGCCGCGAGCTTTTAAGGCCGCCGCGCGTCTTCCGCAACTTGTGCACTGCGCCGCCGCCGTCTTGGGCTTCAATCTGCGCCACCATGCTTCTATCTATTCCTCTTCGGCTTGATTTGACAGTTTATTCAAAAACTGCATGCAACGACGACATTATCAAGATTCGGACTTCGAATATTTCTTGTTTTAGTATTAACCCTTTTTCAAATGCAATGCTATTGCATACGCCTTGTATTTGAGGGGGGTGTTAAGGGTATTAGAGATAGAATAGAATCATTATATTCCGCTGTAATATCCCTTTGTACTCCCTATATATATATATATTGCCCATTGGACATCTTCAATAGATGCACAATATTCATAACATATAGTATGTCCAACCTGTACTTGAAGGTCCACAGTTGCGCATTTAGCAAATCGTGCATACGCAAACTTTTGCCATCCTTTGATGTCAGAATTGGGAGGTAAGCCTCCGCCTCCTTCTGCGGAATTAATTTATCAGAGACAAGTGCCAATAGTTACAGAGAGCAGGGTGTATATGGAATATGAGGGGAAAAGATAGTTTGGAAAAGCTGTTTGCATAAGAACTGACCTTCGGGAGAACAATTCTCCCAAGTTGGCTTACGTCGCTATTTCGGAGTTCCTTCTGTAGAATAACTCTCAACCCAGCAACTTGATGCTACATAAACATTAGAGAATCTTTTAATCCAGAAAAGTGTGCTGGTTCAACCAACTCTATATTTCTTATCAAAAGAAAAGCAAACAATTTCTCTATTTTCTCCATAAAATCTTACATCTGGATCAAGAACAGCTATATTTAAATCCAGCTCATTTACCTGTCATCAAAAGATGAATTAATTTAGTTTGGTTTCATAGACATCAAGTATATCATGTATGGTTTCGTAGACAAGATATAGTCCAGGAAAAAACTGAGGCAACAATCCAACAGTTATTGGGTTCTTTTGAGCTGATGACTTATGATTTATAACTTAAATATTTAAATTCTGGCTGTTCACGAGAGGCAGTATGCAGAGAAAAATAATTATATGTGATTTTAACTGGTACAGCTGAACTTAGTACACTTTTTACTACAAATTTTCTATTGACCTTGTCTTGAAAAAACGCACCATGTCATTTAAAAGTTAGTTACTGTAGACAGTACAAGTATAAGCCAACTTTAAGCCCAAATGAACACGAATGTAGGAACATAGGACATTCTTTTTGCAACACCATTCTCTCTATTCGCAATTGATTTGATCACTCTTGCTTGTATTGTAGATAACCAGAATAATACTATTTTCAACTGATCACAAAAGTGTATGTGAGTAAGTAGTCAACCATTCAACTATTCATGCCCTCCTATAACAGTTGCATCCATCAATAGTAATACAAAGATGCCACTAAAAACACAAATTTCTGCTGATTTGCACATAGTTCCCGTGTCTTCTAATCCGGTTTAAGAATAGGGCAGAACATTTTCCCAGTTTCCGCTTGAAAGAGGAGATATCTCACGCTAACCAAGTGTTCAAATCAAACATGGAAACAGCAACTAGCACCCTTGCAAATCAAGAGATCAATGGCATTTAGCTTAAAATGGAAGGTTACTTGCAAAACTTTGTCTGCAATACATAACGAATTTTCAAAACATATGTCGTATTTTTTTCTCTCTATAAATAAATAAATAAATATATTACATAATATTACTATAATTAAATAAATATATTACATAATATTACTATAATTAAATAATCCAAATAGAAAATACAACTAGTAATTCATTTTGCGAAAAAAGGCTGATCGGTGCAAACCCTAAACAGCCGAGTGTCTGCAGACGTGGCAGGGAGCTCGACGCCACGTGGCAGGCAGCTCGGCGCCACGACCCACGGCGCCGAGGTACCTGCCACGTCGGCGCCACGCCGGCCGCCACGCTGGAGCGGGCCTGCGACCTTGGCGCCATGGACCAGGGCGCCGAGACGTGTTACCTCGGCGCCGACCCCCTGGGTCCAAAAACGGAATTAAAACTACCAGGGGTCTAAATGTGAATATTTTTCAAAAAAAGGGCTAAAATAGAAAAATATATCTTCCCGTGTCTTCTAATCCGGTTTAAGAACAGGGCAGAACATTTTCCCAGTTTCCGCTTGAAAGAGGAGAGATCTCACGCTAACCAAGTGTTCAAATCAAACATGGAAACAACAACTAGCACCCTTGCAAATCAAGAGATCAATGGCATTTAGCTTAAAATGGAAGGTTACTTGGAGCCATTAAAGGTCAAGAACCCCTGACCCAATGAACCACTGTTTCGTTCATACAAAATGGTGTACCATACCTGCCGGTCAGTATACAGGTACACGTTGTTTATCAGCTAGTGTATCATGCCTGGTATAATTACTTGTATGGCCCATGCTCTGGCAAGAAAGTGTCAATGCCAATCAAAGATTCACTGGTACGAAAAACCTTGATCAGTTGGTCAGGCATGTACTGCCAATCCCTACCAACTTTTTGCTGCAGTATGCTACTGAGAACACACACATGTACCGACAACTACCAACTTTGCACTTGCGCAACATAACTATACATCGCAAAGTGACGTATGTGAACCGCTAAATTATGCACTTGCGAGTAATACAAAGTGTTCTTGTTACCCTGAAACTGCAAGATGAGGCCTACAGGACATCTTCTATCAATGTGCCACGTGACCAGGGGCGGAGGCACATAGGCCGGAGGGGGTTCCCAGGAACCCGGTTCCGAAACAAAATTTAGTTATTACTAGTAAATATTCACCCTTTGTGCACCCCTTGGCCCAATATGGTGTACCCCTAGCTCAAAAAACACCCTCACTCGCCCTGTCCAGCCCATTCGTTTTGAAGTGGTGCACCCCCTCCATTTTGCTCTAGCTCCGCCACTGCACGTGACGGTACGTGAACTGCGAAATCGTACTCTGATTGGCCCCAAAGCATGGATAACTGGTTTAACACAGACCAAAACTATCCTAGAACGAGCTATCACTATCGCAAATCCGACAAATAACTGCAGCAATCATACCTCACCAAAACCTGCAACCTAGCAGTAACGATCGCTCATTCACACCTGCAGCAAAAACTGTCGATTGATCCACCATGTCAAGCACGCAGCCGTGCACAAGATCGCTCAAATCTGATCGTGGAATTTGAACGAAACCTACTAGACTCGCAATCATTCACTAATCAAAGCAGCAATCGGACGGATTCAGAGCTCCAAATCGCCCGCAAACGTTTACACCCGCGAGCTCCTCCCAATCAAGATTTTAAAATCCGGCAACACCGGGACCAGGGGAGCGGACGAGCGCCCCTCCCTCTGGGCCGCTAGCCCACGGCGCCTCCTCCCCACCACCACGGCCCACCACCTCCACGCGCACACACATATATACGTAGGATAGTAGGGCGAGACCGTGAGTTCCGAGGCACTCACAGTCACAGGTCGGGACGCCGGTGGCCTCCGGGGGGCGCCGCGGGGCCCACGGCTCGCTGACCTGCGCTTCCTGGTCACCCTCGGCCGCCGGGCGGCACCGGCGCCGTCGCCGGAGGAGGAGGGGGAGCGGCGCTTGCTGCTGATGCCGGCCATGTCGGTGGAACGGGAGGAGGAGGTGGTGGTGGGGTGTTGGGAGGAGGTCCAGGAAGAGGATGCGGCGGCGGCTAGGGTTGGGGCCGCGCTGTGCTTTTATAGGCGGATGGGCGGGCGGAGACGCGGAGATGGGGGTGCGCGGTGCCAAGTGGCGGGCGAGCTCTGAAATGGGTGCAGGTGGGCAGCCAACGCCCGACGGGGCGAGGCCGAGGGCGCGGCCAACCGCGCGGGCGCGAGGTGGCACGCGACGGGTGGGAGGCGCGGGCTGGCTGCATTGGGATCCCCTGCGGGCGCCGTGTACTTTCGAATCCAGGGGCTGCCTGGTTTGGCCTCTGCCTCTGCGCTTTGCCTTCGCTTGCCCCTGGTCGTTGGCTCACTGCTGCGCGCGCGCGCTCGTGTGATTCACTGGTGATAGGCTGCGGTGAAACTTGAAATGTGGAGGAGGGTTGCTAAAAATAGCCCCTGAATTGTTTTTCAAGCGAGGACAAATGGACAATAGCACCCATGCTCAGGCTCCGCTCCAAATAATTTTTAGGTTTTACCGTTCAGAAGTCAAAAACTATTTAGAATATATTAACTTCTTAACATGGATTTTTTTCATTTTTTCCTTTAATTGAATGACTAATGAAAATCTAATAGGCATTACAGTGCTATTTCAACCAAAAGTCATCTGAAAAAACAAATTGAACAGGGTCTAAAGTGAAATATGTAATATAATGCGATGTATAGACGTTAGATCCGGATTTATCAAAAAGTAGCAGAGCAAAATCTCATGCTCCATTAATGCGGAGCAGAAAATAAAGTAATTGGAAACACAAACCTTACCGTTGATTCGTGAGCTGGACGAGGAACTATCTTTGAGCGCACCGTCGAATTCGAGGGGTAAGCAGCTAAGCGTCGATGCATGAACTCTTATCTTCAGGGGCTGCTTTGTTGTGATTGTGGCGACATGGAAAGAACATATGTGGTACAAGAAACAACGATTGTATTTGTAAGGATCAGCTTCCACGATAAGAGTCGCCAGAGATGATACAATGGATGAAAGTTGTCACCGCACATTCTCTAGATTTATGTTTCTTTCATCCAAAATTCCTTTGCAATTCTGTATTTCAAATAAGGCGTCAGTGGGAACAAAAGGTAGTGAAGTCTAGAACTCTAGATCATGCAGATATCAACCCATCTGGCGTACTAAGCATAACTCATGGCAAGATAATCAAATCTAGAGAGGGCACTTGAAAACTAGGCGGAAAAAGAGCTATATCGATCCGGTGATATATATAGATACCTTGCTGGCCTAGGGTTGGATATGCTTTCCACCTTGAGAAGAGAAGATAGACTAAGCCATGGAGCACCGCAATAGTAGATTTATAGATCGTGCATCTAGGATCTCTTTGCTATGAAAGGGGAAGTCAGCTTTATGTGTGCGTCACACAAGCGGATAACACACACGTGGATCTAACAGTGTCGTTGCTCCATCATCATTTGACAAGTGTTGTCACTAGGCTGATCTATATAAAATAAAACAACCTGTCACCTCCTTTGTTATGAGGGCAAGAAAATCCTACAATAATCCCAAAAAAGAAAAAATTCTAGAAATTCGCACATTAATCGAGAAAAAAGAGAAGCATTTTCACCACTTATTTTGGTGGGGGCTAGATTATAATGATGCAGATTAATCATATATGCATATTTGAGCTGTATAACAAATACAATTATAATTCAATCATAGGTGGTAGAATTGTATACCAAAAACTGTATCGTAATATCTAAGCCGCGTAATTACATGGCAAATATACTAGTTTCAACAAATTTAAAAGTTTTGTTACTTTACATGTTGGGTTAGTTTAGTGGCACTTCTGGATGAATTGCAAAAAGAAGGTTTAAGAATATGAATTTTGGAAATTAATGTTTATCCTATTTTTGTGTACTACAAATATTCATAAATACTACAAATTGGATCCTAAAACGGTTAACTGGAAATTTCTAAGGGTATATCTACGTATTCACTATTCAACTTTTTCAATAATTCCAACATGTACAACATAAGTTATCCTGGCCTTCCTTTTCCATTTGTATTTCTCGTAGGCAAACTTATCATATATGTATTTCTTAGCCTTCCAACAGTTATTTCCTTAATTACCTAGCAAAAATGTAACAGTACCAGCCTTTTTATTTCTCCAAATTCGAACCATTTCCTCCGGCCCGGTTGCACATACGTCTACCCTTATTGTCGTGCACAATGTTACGAAACGCACAATGAATACAAGAGTCTAAAAAAACTCGAAAAACCAAGTCATGCAGACCCCATGCATGCTGAAACACGCTAGCTTGTCCATCTCCACACTACCGCACTCATGCATGGACTTATCTGTGGCTATAACCTCAAAAGCCGAACCATTATTTCGGTAGCACAAGACGTGTGCTTGCATGTTGCCATGCACACAAAAATATTTCTAGAGTGGACTCTGGAGACTGGAGTCGAAGACATCGGGGAGTGAGACAAAATCTGCTCGCCAGCACAGGTGACACGAGTATATATAAAAAAGAATATCGTTTTAGACAGTTGTAAAACACAACTTAAATTATTAATTTTATTATATATTTTTATAAAATTATATTATGAAAGTTCTTTTTAAGAAAAATTTATATATACTATTTTTATATATTCAATCTAAATATAGAAAAAAAAATATCGACAACTAAAGTTCAGAACGTATTGAAAACGATATTGTTTTATGATGGGATGGAGTATATCTAGAACTATATTTGTGGTCATCTCATCTATCCTTGACATTTATAGAGGCCGGCCGATATGTCTTTGTCGTTGGTGCGAAATAATGGCTCAATTAGGATTTGAGAGTACACAAGAAATAGGATCACCATAACATGAGATGAAGTATGCGCTTTGTAACGCCAACTCGATCGCGTTCACGCACAGCAGCAGTGAGATGCCTCTGAATCTCGTTCTGCGTAACGCATAAATTTGATGGGAACGATTCATTTTTGATCGAGGGTTTATATACGTGTAGAAGCCATTCTATCTCCAAAGAAGTTCACCAAGCTATTGAATTAGCTCAAAATGCTTAAATGCGTAGTTTTCCTGGACGGGGTACATGGAAGTTGGAACCACCAGAATCCGCGTGGTACATCAAGCAATGGCATCAAAGACACGCCCTGAATTTACACCGGGATATAAAGTTTTTCTTCGTAGCCACACTCATTTGAAGAGAAGTTATGTTCTAAGCATAAATGGTCCATGCGTAAAATCTGTCGTACCAAAATTACATGAGGACTTAGGAGCACTGCCAAGAATTATTCAAGGCAGACATCAGCAAGATGATGATATGATCTCAAATGGCTCGGCCCAACCCACCAATGTTTTTGAGAGAGCCCAGCCCACAAATTTAAGTAGGAGTGGTAGGCTCGACTACACACATAGAGCATATGCAATTGGGCTCTCGGCCCAACAAATTCCGGGGGAATATTTTTGGTTCTGGAGAAACACACGTGTTTGAACGACGAAAACAGGGCAAATGTGTTGCCTAAACACAAACCACTCCTCGTGGAATTAGATACTCTGACTTGAATTTCTTCCATATCCATTGGATGGGATAAGAGCAACAAGATTTAATCGGGTAACGTGGCATTGGGGCCGGTAACAATCAGTCTATGTCGTTGCTTCTTGATTGGATCGAAGCTACATGATCAGCACGAATGGCGCTAGAACAGTGACGAATTATTCTTCACTAATAGCAGAGGACTCATTTGCCTCAGAAGAGGCCTTCATAGCCTTACATATGCAAATATGTTGCCAAACAACCATTTAAGAATGAACGTTTATCCTTAGTTCCGTACAGCATACACACGCAAGTTACATGGCATAGACACTACTACTACACACCCTTACGGCTCGTACTCCTCAACGGGCTTGGAGTAGCTGATCCGGACCTGGCCGGCCGACCCGGAGAGCGGCGCAAGCGCGGAGGCTTAACCACGGCGTGCGCGAGGTCCTCGCGGGACGCCTCCTCGGCGCGCTCCCCGGACGTGTACACGCGCGCCCACCTCACGGTGCTCCCCGTCGTCAGCTGCTGGTCCGAGCGCAGGATGCCACGGCCCTCGAGCAGCTTCGCCTAGTAGTGCGCTATTTAGCTCATCTAGAATCATTTGAGATACACTGTATTATCATCTAGATCAGTAAAGAGTGTTTATAAATATATTACTAAATCATTTCATACAAAGCAGAAATCATATCATATATTAATATTATAACATCAGGATTTAAATAGACCGTATTAGGTCAAGTTTATAATAAGGCTGATCAGACCAAATGAATATATATTACATAAATATAGAAGCGATAACCAAAATAGGTAGGACATATTTCGCCACAGGCAAGCGACTAAGGTTAAGATTATGTGATGCATTTACTACCCAACTGGGATAACATAAGTACACACAACCACCACTAAGTCTACATGATCGGTAAGAACCAACTACTAGGAAAAACAACCTAAACTCCTTCGTCTTCTCTATCGTCAGCTCCTAAGGCTTTGTAGTAAGCGTAGTTGTCTTGGTCTCCAGATTTTAAGGGGTTTGTGAACGAGGGTAAGCACAAGCAATAGTGCTCTGCAAATCAACACACAAAAATGCAATATTTATACATACAAGGTTCAACAACGTAGACTTGGGTTTTTATTTGCTTAAAGCAACATTTGAAAAACTACAATAATTAGAAATTCCTATGACTAAGCATTTTAACCAAAATATATTTTATTAAATAGAGTGAAAGTGTGCAATGTTTATAACAATGCAGGTTCAATTCATCATATGCTAATTTTTTTATTATTAGGGTTACATCCACTTAATTATTAACACTGGGTTACATCCACTTAGGAAATCCAAAATCAGGGTTACATCCACTCAACGAGTTTTCATCCCACTCAGTACAAAGGTTTTTGAAATAGAAACTAACTCAAGTAAGTTTCCATGTCCGCTCTTGATCGTGGGTACGACTGTTAGAACAATTTATACTCTGCAGACACTGTACACTTTACCCACAAAAGATAATTAACTTGTTATATTTCACACATTTTCTTGGATATGTGAATCAAGAAGGGAACCACAAGGTCTTTACAATGCATCATTCAGTGTAAGTTACACCCGTTAAGGTTTTACCTGAGGGTGGTTACATCCACCACACTCCGACCCCCTCTTACACCACATGATGGCTTACAGCAGTGACGCAACTCATGTTCATGATGGCTTAAAATGACATGACTTGTGACTTGTGAGTCACTCCAATAGTGCAACCCATACTGGTGGATACAAATTATTTAGCCAAGTCATACCCATTATAGACTTGTGGTTGTACTGTTTTACATTGAAAGATCATAACATAATTAAGTTCTTAAAATTATCTAGACAATACATACCACATGCCACCATTTCTCATGCTACATCCGTACCAACAATCATACCATCCATCTAGATATGATAATAGCAAGTTTTAGGGTTTTGAAAAGCACAAAATTATGTTATCTTAAATACACCAGCCATTTCCCTCCAACGGTTTCCCAAAACATGTTTCATGAGTAAAACATGATGATTAGGACAAATTAATACCATGTTACTTAAGCAAGACTAGTATGATACTCAAGTACAATTTATAACTAGCAAGTTACCATTAAGTATCTAGAGTGCCAAGAATTATGTGACTCAAGTGTTCAAAGGATGGTATGATATTACAATGTCACATAAACGTTTATCTAACATTAAGTTTAACATACATTTGCATAACAATCAATAGCATGCAATTCGATAATTTAAGTGAACATAAATTTGCATAAAATATAGGTTCAATATGATCAAAGTATTAGCTCGCTTGGATCACAAGTGGGTCGGTCTTGGAATTCTTGAGTTTGCTCGCTTGGATCACAGGTGAGTTTGCTAGTGTTTAAATAACAGATTTGATAACACAGTTGCCTGATTTTTTTTAGTTTCAATCGATTTTGTGGCCCTTTAATTTGCTTTGAGATGTGTGTGATGGTTGCAGTGATTAACAGGTTGCTCTGCATTATCAGTTGTGTTTTGTAGACCCGACCCACTATTGATTTGCATCTAGAACCGGAAGCCTCCTAGAGCAGCACTGCAGTAGTTTGTCACACACAAGAGAGAGAGAGAGAGTGAGGGAGGGAGAGGGAGAGAGATGGTCAGCATGGAAGCTGTGTGCTGGTGGTGAGCTCCGTCGCCGGAGAACGATGCCACCGTCGAGTTTTTTTTTTGAGGGTGTAGGACTTGGTGTAGATCTCTCACAAATTGAGCTTTTGTTGCTTCCGATTTGTCCAAATTGATGTGCAATTGATTCATTTGTCTCACAAATTTTGCTTCTGTTGCATCTGATTTGGCCAAATTCGTGTGCCATGAGGTCGATTTGGGATTTTAACTAAGTTGGATATTTCGTGTGTTCTATGATTTACTTGAGGGTGCTCATGTGATAGCTATTGCCCGCAGGGGTAGGTGTGCAGGCACCTGACCTTCATCTAACACGCTGTCCATGTCGGCCCAGCAGCTCGAACGTTAGCTTCCTATCCAACCACGCCATGTTCCATTAGCTTTGAACCTACCCACCTCGACAACCTCGACACAAAGGTGATGATTTGCCCCTCATAGGAGCCCTGAGCACACTATGAGACACTGTGTGTTGCCTCGGCTAGTTCATATTTGTTGTGAGATGCAACTAGAGATGTTTTGTAATTTGACATAGGTGCTTGTCTGTCTAGGTTTTTTGCAATCTGATGCTAAGTTGATATTTTTGCACTTGCATTTCATAATTATTGAGAAGATCCTTTGTTATTTTGTTTATCCTTTATTTAGTGCATGCTCCCACGTTAGATCAACATTTTATTGTCACCTTATATGGCTCAACCTATCGTTTTTAGTGCACAGACACCATGTCAGATCAACATTTTTATAGTTGTTTTTCAGGTTGTAAGTTGAAATATAAACCTTGTCTCCAATTACCTTAACTTTTGGAAGTTTATCCACATATATGCCTTGTCTTAATCATATGTACTCATAGTCTTATACAAGAACATCTATCTATCTTATACAAGAACATCTATGTATGTATCTTCAATTGGTATAACTATAGAAAGATCTTATGGTGTAAGCAGTGTTCACCTAGGCATTAGTCGAGCGTCAGACCGGCACCTAGCGCCTAATCGCCGTCTAGGCGAGCTAGACGGCCGCCTAAGCGGGAACAATCGGCTAGGCAGGCAAGGCGCCACCCTCCTGCCTAGCGCCTAGGTGCCGTCTAGGCAGGCTTGCCTACGGGATCAATGGATGTGAGGAAAGCGATGGTGGGTGTGAGTTGTTAACTTTTCTCTATAAATGATCATTTGTAATACCTGTAAGGCTGTAACGCTACCCATAGAACTAAACTGAGTAGCTGAACTGTGCTTGTTCATGTGCTTTCTTGCTACTAGTTCTATACCAATTCATCAACTATTTGATTGCAAGAAATTAATTGCAATAAGATTTTGGTTAGTTTTGCTAATTCTAAGTTCACTGAATTTTTCATACATGCAAGTCAATATTGTGGCCATCGGGTCTTTTCTCAAAAAATTGTGTGGCATCCGCTTGAGATTAATTGGTCGCATTTTTATTTTTCGGTCCCGATAAGCACAGAGACAACTTAGATCTCAAAAAGCACAGAAACAACATAGAACTCAGGGCAACCACACGAACTAGATACGAGGGTTATCAAAATCGACCAAAAGTTAATGTTTTGTTCAGTCGCCTCTAACAGGCGGTCCCAAAAATAGTGCTTCTACAGTACACCTGCGTCCGCAGCCTTTGGTTTTGGATCCAGTGGCTTATAAATGATTAATGGACAACACTGTAGCATGTGCATTTTGTTCTCCAATGCAGAGGACTAGAGATGGCAACAGGTAAATACCCATCGGGTATTGCCATTCCATACCCGTACCCGCTAGGTGTAAATTTACCCGTCGGGTTACCCGTATCCGCACGCGGGTAGGAAAATTTACCCATACCCGTACCCGCGCGGGTATTACTACCCGGCGGGTAACCCGTACCCGCAAGCATACCCGGTTCAACACATAAGAATATCATCAATTTAAACATTCATTAATCATACATGCCAAGCTCAAAAACGTCTAATGATCAAAATTAGTATATCACATAAACATACTTGACATGACCATATCAACATATGACAAACAAATAAACAATCAACAATAAGTAGATAATAAAATTAACATTTGAGTGGGATGTCTAGTTGTCTAATGCCGCGGGTAGGCGGGTATAGGTAGTATATACCCACACCCGCACCCGCCTACCTGGCGGGTAGAGGATTTCGCCCAATAACGTACCCATGGGTATATAAAATTTTCCATACCCGTCTCTTTATCGGGTAAAACCCGTCGGGTATTCGGGTATCGGGTACCCATTGCCATCTCTATCGTTTCCTCGCATCGGTCGCTTTGACGGGTAAAGTGTGCGGGCGTTTGATCCGAGATGCCGTCGCCACCTCGAGCTTAGATATTGCGCAGCGTCCGCATCTCTGCCGCGGAGACTGCGTCTCCGACGTTTGCTTGCTGCTTGCATATGCACAGTTACGTGCGACCTCTGAGCACGTTTCCACTTTGACAAAAACCAGCAAGCACCTCGCACCGCAAATCCGGTTAATGAGTCCGTTCTTGTTGGGTTCTTTTTATTTCCACTTATGATTTTTAAATTATTTATGAGAGATGATACGAAGTAATAGAAATTCATGTACAATTTTAACGATATAGATAAAGTTATTTGTGTTATAATTAACTTGTAGATATCATTTAAAAAGACATTTCATTTAAAAGTAAGTTATGATAGAAAAAAATAAAAATAGTTTTTAAAAGCTAAAAAAAGATTTGATTTTTGGTGAGGACAGCAACGCCGAAGGACGGCCGGACGCAGCTTGCTCGATCGGCGAATCTTCTAATCCTTCTTGGATGCAGCACGTTCAAGAATTAGGTGAATAAGAACTTATCCAGGCAGGTAAGTGGGAATCTCTGTGCGATCGTGATCTATATCTACATCGATGAGAACATATGCATGAATGCGTGCATCACACATCCCTTCGGCCTCAAGTGGCATGTCTTCCTGGCTCATGCTGCCTCAGAATCCAATGTTCACAGGGGGAAGTACTAAGCAAAGCAGAGGAATCATGTGGCAATGAAGTTGTAAAGGATTCGCAAGTTATTCTGATAAGTGATGTACCTCCAGATATCACATCTTTTGGGGTCGGACCAATGAAATGATTGGACGTCAAGTGCTCCAAGAAGATTAACCTTGAGAACTCACCTTTTTTTACAAGAATATTTTTGCTCCTTATAAATAGCTCCTTTTTTTAATCTCGTCGGATAACCGATTAAACATCAAACTAGAGCTAATCTGGCAGGAAAACTACAATATTGTCATGTGTGCCGATAAGAAATCAAGAATGGATGTGTCAAATCTAAGCGAGGAGTAAATTATCCACATAGAACTCTTCAAGAGTAGCATGCATGTTCCAATCTCTGCAGCGACGGTGTCTTACTCCAACGTTGCGAATAAACCAACTTCTTTCTACCTGTGGTCTCGCCAGCTCTCATGAAATAGCACAGGCTAAAACAGATGCATGTTTTGCACATTTCTATTTGGTGACTGAGAATTGTCAAAGGAGAATAACTTCCGGAAATGCCGATCTACACGCACGTCCAACTGCACCCACAGTCTATACCCTCCATTACAGCTTTGAGTTTCGTGCAAAAATAATTTAGTTGGAAATTAGAAACCATAATGTCCCATCAAAACAAATTACTTGTCATCAACCAAGCCCCGATCTCTCTCTCTCTCGATTCAAAATTTGAATGAGCCGTACACTTTTAAGAAATACTATTGTATTGTACAAAATACATGAGATGATGTCATACACAGTGAAATACATGAACACATAAGGAGTATTTTAGTACTTTACAACAATGCACAACTGTGCACACATGAGGAAGTATTTACTACAGTGCACCGTACAAGCAGTACACATGTGAGGAGTATTTTACTAAAGTACACCATACACAAGTGAGGTATTTTTCTACAGCCCATCGTACACAAGCAGTGCACATTCTGTAGAGAGCGAGGATGATGACAATGGGCAGTACACCGGAGTCGATGACGAGATGACCAGTGATGCACCTTGGCGAGGAAGAAGGGAGGTGCACGGAGCAGCAGGCGAATGAAGGCAGTGTTACTAATATGTCCTGGAGGTAATTATGAAGATGATTATATTTCTTTGAATTAATTGTTATTTATAAATGTTAGTAAGTATGTGATTTATTGGTGAAGCCCTTTATTTGTTATATGACATCCTTCTAAAAGATCAATGGTCGAATGTCACTAGTCGAGACACTAGTGACTTATAGACTAGTACATATATTGATTGATGATATGTTTCACTAGTCATAGATACAGAGATACTAAATCAATAATGTAGACATACGTTAGAGAACGTGGTATTGGATTGACCTATCTTGAGACTACTGAGATTGTTATATTTTATGTCATCAGTTGGTCTCAAATAATAATGATATATAATTCTTGTACCTAATATTAACATAGTTTTCTAAATGTGTAATAGTGCATTTAGGAGATGACAAACGCTACTCCATAACTGAGAAGTTATAAAGGTAGCTTTCAGGTATGCTATGAAACATGTTGAGGAATGTGTCTGGCCGGATATAGGATTTGCCTCTCCTAAATAACAATAGAGATCATTGGGCCCCTCAATGTAGTTGCATAAAGAAAATGTATGACCATGCCACTAGTGGTCGAAGAATCGACCACATGAAGTTATCCCTCAATAGATTGGGAAAAGATTGTACAATCTATGGATGACACATTTCTACATAGAGTTCAATTGGATATCGTGAGGTAAAAAGAGAATACCAAACAGGTCGATATATTCGACCAGATACAAATTGGTCGTATGAGTATACTGACTAATCGTGCACTAGTCGGACATATCACAAACTAGTATCTAATATGGTCATATGAGGATATGGACTGGTTGTAACAAGATACGATCTAGTCATAAGGAGTTATGATCTAATCGTGAGTGAATAAGACCAGGTTTAGATCATATTTATAAGGTACATCCAAATTAATCTTTGTATATATTTGGAGGTCAATATGTTTTGCTAGAAACCGTTGCCGACTAGTGATTGAAAAGATGTTTTCGAGCTACAACCAAATATATATGAATCTACAGGATCACACACTTAACAGATTGAAATAATAAGGGTTCGGATGATAGACTTCGAGTGAGATATGATCTCCACTCGTATTGGATAAGGATCTGGTCAGAAGCTCTCTGAGTTGAATACGATCTCTAATCGTATTGGATAAGGATCTGATTGAAGGCTATATATTAAGAGAGGCGTGAGGCTTAAGAATCATCGAAGAAAATCCTGAGACACAACTATCGAAATCCTAGCTGCCACCTCTTAAAATCTCAACAATGGCACTGGTACTAGCACACCGACGCATGATATTCCATATCTGGACATGTGGACTTCAGTAGAGGTGCTGATCGAAACGATCACAAGGAGGAGATGGTTGGCTCGTGAAGATTAACTATTGCTCGTGAACGATCAACTATTTTCTACTACATCAATGCGTGCTACATTGAACCAGGTTGCTTCAACTCTTCTTCTGCTATACTAAATATCTAGTGGTAATGATCTATGATCTTTTATTCGTATAGCATCCTGGTTTATGTAGTAGAAACTTTAATTTACGCTAGTGTACTCTACCCTATATCCCAACAAGCGACACACCTTAGCTACAAAGATGATGGAGGTGCACGATAGCACACAAAATGGAGGTGCACAGCTAAGGAGCATGTAGAAGGGAAGGTGGCGTATACATTGGTGAGGACGAGGCAACGATGACGAGTTGCACATGGCACATGGTAGTGTACCTGAGAGGTAGACGATGGTGGGTCCGGATCTGGTACACACAGCAGAAGAAGGTGCACTGACACTGGCGCTGGTGCACTACGCACCGGAGCCGAGAAAGAAGCACAGATCCAGGGGAGGATGAGGTGCACCGATGCTCGATGATGGTGGATTTGATGGTGGCGGGCTCTGGGACGGCTCGTCGTCAGCCTAGAACAGTTCTGGAGCAGAGGCGTACGGACACCTATGGCGGTGGGGCTTGAGGTCGCCATCGCCTCATGTGCCTCCCCGTCGATCGTTGGCTGTCAACTGCTACGCCACCATGTTGCCTACTCGCCGAATTGGTGGGAGGAGAGGGAGAGAAGAGAGAGGAATGAGATCAGTGGCGGAACTACTTAAAACTACGAGGTAAATTAACCCCCCCCCCCCACATTTTTTGCAAAAACACCCAATTCAAATGAAAATTCATGCAAAAAGCCAAAAAAACAATGCAAAATTTGTAATAATTGACTTTACAGGGACAGATAATCATGTATTTAACCCCACAGGACTACAATCTTGGCTACACCACTGAATGAGATGCACACAGTGGGAGGAGAGATGCGAGGATAAGGGATTGTCACAGACTCACATGCCTGTTTGTACTGTGCATAGGGATGGTAACGGGGGCGGGGAGCCTCTGTGGCCCCGCCCCCGCTAGCTGGCCCCCACCCTGCCCCGCTAAGCCTCCCCGAGTGGAGATGGCCCCTCGTCCCCGGGGAACCTGACCCCCACGAGGTCTCGTGGGGGATAAAAAAAGACTACATTTATTTTAAAAAATAATAGTTTGACTTTATTTATTATTTTTTATAATTACTTAAACATATTTTTTAAAATATAGCTTCAAAATATATATTCTAACATATAAATTCAAGTTTTATTTTAAATATACAAGAAAAGAATACAATCTCTCACATTAAAAAACTATAATCTATTATCAAAATATTTATTTTTATTTTTATCATGTCCTCGTGGAGCCCGCGGAGGGAGGATGACCCGTCCTCACCCCAGCTAGCATAGCGGGGCCCCGCCCACCTCCCGCTGGGGAGATCATCCCCCTGTGTCCCCATGGGGATATTCCCCACGGGGCTGGCCTCTACGAGGGAATCGTCACCCCTAACTATGCATCTGAGAGCATATTCTTTTCTCTCTCCCATTATCAATTTAGAAAATGTACAAAAGAAATTAAGAGAAATATGCAACACACATCTGTATACATGATGGACCGAGATAGCGGGTTCATATGAACCCACGTTTAGATATTTCTTATTCGAACTACCTCCCCCTTGTTCCTTATTAGTGTACCTGTAGTGTATGAAAATAGGGGGTCTTAAGTCACCTTAAGGTCAACCTTATATATTACAGGGGTGACCTTAAGCAGGCTATAAGCAAAAAAGATTTAAGGCTGGTTCTCAAGCTAAAGATTTGGCCACAAGCATTAAAATATATTTTTTCTTTATCTGCCGAGTGGGACCGTCTCAAGGCCTCTTGGGTTATATACACTATGGAGTCGGCCTTAAGGTTTAGATGGGATCCACCTTAAGGCCCCTTGGGTTATATACACTATGGATACCTTATGTGATGATCTGACGCATCGAAGAAACTAATTAAAATGGTGATGTTAACGTTGTGGATCGCAGCTTGAAACTTAAAGATAGGATGTGAAAATCCCCATCTGAAATAGCCCTTTGACTGTGTATCCATCGATTAAACTCCCTTAAGACACTAAACTAAGAATCTAAGATAGTAAAGCAGAAATCGATCATAATTGAATTCAGTGCCTATTCCTCGCCAAAATGAATAAGCTGGACCCGAACAACTTTTGGCAGCTAGGATTATCAAATTCAAATTGTCTTACATTATTGCGGTCCAACTAATATCCAAACATACAACAGGAACCGAATTAAAGTTTACATGAACTCATGGAGGCCAAACGTTAGCTGTCTTGATCCCCCACAGGTCACAACTCACAAGCATGCAAGTAGCCATAGCGCACACAACTTCAATCTAGAAAAAGTAGCTAGTACGACCATGCAACGACCAACCCAATCATTCCATTACTGAAGACAATTAAGGTATTTTCGCAAAGGAAAAAGAAGAAGAAGAAGAAGAAATCATCTAAGCTCCTTCGGTAACGCAGTGCCTTTCAAGTCCCAAGCACCAAGCTATCTGTACCGTACACATGCAGTGCAGGGTTACTTCACCATGAAACACGACGTGCAACACGGCACGACGTTTCGAAACAGGGCCACGCCTTTTCGCTTCCCTTTGCGCACCGCGCTAAGCAATCTCGCGCTATACATTCATATCTCCGTGCCTGCTTGCTCTGCATAGGCCTTTTGTTGCATCAGCTTAGTGCGAGTCCGATGCACGCCTCACTGGCTTTCTCCATATACGTGTGCTGAGGAGTGAGGCGTCCCTGTCCAGGATACCTTTGTTCGAAAGCGCACGCTCCCATCAACACCGCGTCCTAACTCGAACATATTCAGACCCCAACATGCTGGCCTACTAATTAGCCGCACCGACGTTGCATCCATCCGGCCATTAGACACGAAAGATCGTGATTAATTCTTCAGCAGCCCTTTCCCTCTCTTGAATTTCTTCAGTCTTCCCTTGCCAAGAAGTCAGTTTGTAATCACCGAAACGAAATCCATCTCTGTCACTCGCTTAACCATGCAACTAAGCAAGTTTTCCTTCTCATCAATCGATCGAACAGCATTAGCTCTCGTGATGTTTGTGTCGTTAACCGCCAATCATTCAAACAGCGAGTCCCAGGCAACCGGGCGTGCAAAGCGTGCAGCGATTTCTTCATCTCGCGGCGTCGCTTTCGTACGAAGAAAACGATCGGATTTGACACGACACGGCACGATCAGACCTGCATGGAGTCTGAAATTCTGAACGGCCTAGCTCCCTCTCGTAACAACCTGCCCTGCGGCAACAATATTTTACACGTGAACGTGAGTCATACGAGACAGGCAACCAAGCGCATGATACTGAAAAATTTTAACAATTCTACGATGAAGGGCCGTTCCAATTATAATACCGACCTCACCTCACCTCACCATCACCATACTCCCGAGAGCCGCACATTCACAAGCAACCAAGGAAAGGACCACGAAAGCGACGGCTTAAGTAACTTCCGAGTAGCTCGGGGGCATTTCTCGTTCGGTACAGGATAGCAAATGGGCGACCATCGTCGACAACTTGGTTAATATTTTAATTTTAGATTCTACTAGGAGTTAAATATTGGAAATAACCATTGATGTATAAATTAGTTCTAACAATATGCAACACATTGTACTTTTAAATATATGTGGAAACATGATTTAAACAAAATCGATCAGTCATACGAACTACTTACAGTTGGATCTGATGAAAACAAGAAACAATGTAGACTTAATGTAGTGTAGAATATAGATGAAGTAGTGAAGTGAACGGTTACGCAGATATGCGCTGCTCATGAACCTTATGGCCACCCCATGCAGGTTTTCACGGCACCCCTTCTTCACGGTGCATGCTGGAAAGAAGTGTCAACGGGGTTCAAGCGATGCAACACAACAGCACAGGTTTGTAGGAGGAGAAAAAAAATAGAGGATGCAGTGATTCAGGGCACTCTGTTTTGGATGTCTCCAGACGTATACACACACACATACATACATACATACATACATACATACAGTATAATTAACTGGGGCACCATAGTACCTAGGCTCTATGATCGACCTTCCATTTATAATTAAGACTTTCTATCAATGATTGATTTGGTATGCCAAATCAATGGCTTCCTTTCCAAATTGATGCCTTTCCCAGTTAATGAATGATAACGGATTTGCCTGATATATTATATTGCATTATACTTGGACGCATCTAAAAGCAATCCAAAGACTGAGAGGTCCGGTGCCCTATTTCAGCGTCTTATATATATAGATATAGACTGTGAACTAATATGATTAACCAATCATTTACCTATTGGTAACTGACATATTTAATCAACCATTTATCCATTTGTAACTATATGTCATCAATACTCAATAAAGCCTCAAATTCAAATATTTGAATCTCATTTAAACAGAGGGATGCATGATTTAGTAAAAATAAAGTGGCATAAGTCACACGATTTTTCACGTGAAAATACACGAATACACGTGTGTGTTTAGCGAAAGTACTCATGACATACACATTGCATGTGTCACATATTTCAAGAAGTGACAATAATTCTACCTTATAACTTATCTTTTCTCCATTTAGTTATGCAATATGATACTAAACCATTCATACTTCAAAATTATAAGAAATAAACTTCACACTAGTGTGGACATGTTTCAAACCATCATTTGGACCGTCTGGTTAAATATCACGGGTCAAAATTGACCAATATTTAGAAACACTTTTCATTTGCATAGCCGAGGGAGTACATATATTTCTACAAATTTTATTTTAGAGAAATAGATGACTCTAGCTAGATCGAACTTGAGTTGATCTAAACCATTTTATGACTTGTTTCGTCTCAAATTTTCCAACTCCTAACGACACTTGTATGACTACCTGGCAACCATATCATATCGGCTGCCAACGTGGCAGAGTGGTCAGATTGCACGTCGAATGCAACCTTGCTGATGATAATAATCGGTGTCCATCGTTTTCCTTTCTAAAGCTAGGGTAGCAGAGAGAGAGAGAGAGAGAGAGAGAGAGAGAGAGAGAGAGAGAGAGAGAGAGAGAGAGAGAGAGAGAGAGAGAGAAACGGGACACTTCAAGTTCGATCGCTGCGTCCTTTATAAATACCCACACACCGCAACAAATAAACTCCCCCCGCTCCCTGCTCTCCTCTCCTCCGCACTTCGAGGAAACATCTAAGCACCCCTCCTTAAGGGACTAAACACGATTAGAAGTTCGTAAATCATATAATAATAACATAGTTTAGAGTTAGATCTGAGCAATGGGGGAGGAGAAGGTGGCCCGCGCGGCGGTCGAGTTGCCGGGGTTCGTGATGAGCGCGGAGGATGCGGAGCGCGCGGCCGCGGCGGTCGGTGTGAAGACCGTGGAGGACCTGCTGCCGCTGCTGGTGCCGTCGGCGATGAAGCGCGCGCGCGCCCCGATCTCGCGGTTTCCCGTGGGCGCCGTGGGGCTGGGCGCGAGCGGCCGCGTCTACGTCGGCGTCAACCTCGAGTTCCGGGGCCTCCCGCTGTCCCATTCCGTCCACGCCGAGCAGTTCCTCGTCGCCAACGCAGCCGCCGCAGGGGAGCCCGCGCTACGCGCCGTCGCCGTCTCCCACATGCCCTGCGGCCACTGCCGCCAGTTCCTCCAGGAGATCCGCGGCGCCGCCGGGATCCGCATCCTGGTCACCTCCGACGCTGACGACGGCTGCGCGCCCGAGTGGCGCACGGTGGCGTCGCTCCTCCTTCGCCCCTTCGGCCCCCACGACCTCCTCCCCAAGCACGTCCCCCTCGTCCTCGAGCCGCACGACAACCCCCTCGGCGACCCCGTCGCCAATGGCTTCGCCGGCGGCGATCTGGAGGCGCGCTTGAGGGAGGCGGCGGAGGCGGCCGCGCGGGCGGCTCACGCGCCGTACAGCGGGTGCCCGGCGGGGTTCGCGGTGGTGGACGGCGAAGGGAAGGTGTACGCTGGGGGCTGCCTGGAGTCCGCGGCCTACAACCCGACACTGGGCCCCGTCCAGGCGGCCATCGTGGCGATGGTGGCCGCCGGAGGCGGCCACGCCGGGGACGTAGTGGCGGCGGCGCTCGTGGAGGAGGAGGGGGCGGTGGTGGCGCAGGAGGCGACGGCCAGGATCTTCCTGGCCGCCGTGGCACCGCAGGCGACCTTCCACGTGTACAACTACAGGCCGTCCGATGCGTGATGGCGCCTCTGGACCCCTCGCGGTGGTGGGAGAGTAGGAGGTGAGATGAGATAAGAATAAGATCATGGAAAAAAAACCTTGTGCAGTTGGGTGAGCTGTTAATTCCACATGGCGCTGTGCGATTGGCTGATTGGACACTGAGAGCTGGGGCCTAGGTATTCAAGAGTGATTAGTATTCTTCTGTTCTTATGTGTGTTACGAGAAAAAAAAATCCTCCAAATGATGCCAATAGTAAACAACTGGCGTAGAATATGACGCCTATATGTGTGTTAGAAGTAATGTGTTGCTTCTCCTTCCCCGTCTCTTGCTGTAAGGTTTACGTCGTCGTTTGCATGAATTTACACACTACAGCTCACGATCATGAGGAAAATGGAATAATGGAGCTGCTGCTTCTGCTGCACGTACAGTGGGACCTTGGGTGGTCAGTACTGATTATCCAATCATGCACATTGGCTCTTCCTTGCAAGCCTCAAACACACATGAGCGATCCATCACTTTAT
Source organism: Dendrocalamus latiflorus (assembly GCA_017311315.1). Taxonomy (NCBI): domain Eukaryota; kingdom Viridiplantae; phylum Streptophyta; class Magnoliopsida; order Poales; family Poaceae; genus Dendrocalamus; species Dendrocalamus latiflorus. The sequence goes on along the minus strand of CM029648.1, from coordinate 22,431,529 downwards.
GAACTTTTCTTGGTGGGGCTGAGCCGAAGGTAGGTAGTTCACATTTAACCTGTTCAGGGAATAAAGCAATGGTGCACATTTAACCTGTTCTTCATTATATATTGCAAATCTGCAATCATAGTGAAAATCTATTCTTGATAGGATATTGCAATCATAGTTAAGACTGTCTTTATAGAAGTATTTTGGCAATTCTCGTATCATTTTCTGGAAGGAAGGAAGGAAGTTTCTTGCTGACCCCTCTTTAATTCTTAAATAAATATGCAAGAATGAATGTCCCGGCGGGGAACACAACAACATAGACATAGAAAAGGATGGTCCACGAGGGTGTACTAAATCAGTCGCGTAAGCCATCTCAAAAAATTTTAGCAGCCACAAAAAATTGACCGCGATGCAATCGTTGTTGGATTGTTTAGCGTTCTCGTCCCGACCCAAATGATTCTGCGTCCAAACTGATCGCTTTCTGATGGTTATTACGTGAGCTTGTGCTCGACAGATTGAGCAGACTCTACAGCAAACACATGGGTGGGTTTTTTTTTTGTTTTTGCTACGGTATATATTTTTTGATCCTAGCATAAGTATTTGTGTGAGCAAACTGAATACTGATAAGCTGATAAACCGTTTCGAAAAGGCTACCCTGATAAGTTGTTTTGAAATAGCGACGAAGAAACTATCTTATTTGTTTGTTCGAGGGAATCCATAAACCATAAACTAAAAAGGACTAGACCGGACACTTGTTTGTTTGCGAGCCCTTGCGTGAACAAATTGGCTTCGGCAATGTATTTTCGGACCTATTCTTTTCAGCTTTTGGTTTTTCTACAGTAACAAACTTTTTAAATAGAGTATCTTTTCAAGATAGGATCTACTAGTTAATTGTATTACATACTCTGCCGACTCCATTTATATCAGTAAAAACCGCACGTGAGTTTCAGTTACTCTGTAATCTCTCACACGAACAACTCAAAAACCATAAACCGCAGTCAAAAACCATAAGACTCAGCAAAAATAACAGGTCTTTTGTCTCGCCGGGCATGCTGTGGAGCACAAAGTCTGGGGCCTGTTTGGAATCACAGCACGTAGTAGAAGACGGGAGAAATGTAGCCCGGTAAATTTAGTAGGAGAGGTAGCAACTAAACATGCGGTAGAGTTGGTTCTACGGTGTGCAAGAATTCCAGGACAAATCTGGGAGATGAGATCCTGTGCCGGATGTCCTGCAGTTTTGTAATGGAACAACTACTAAAGTAATCGTAATATGTGATCTAATCAGCTCTCACGTCAATATAAATAGCAATCCTGAAGCTTAATCAAAGGCTAGGCAGCTAAGAAAGTCTTCTGTTGCTAGTGTTGGCTGTCTCGTAGCCATGGACGGTTCAAAGTGGAAATGGTAGTTCAGTACAGCAGCATATATGCTGCCTTGTATTCACCTCCATTGAAATTGGTAGGTAGGTCCCAAGATTTCACCTCTTGTGTGTTGCATGGTCGTACTGTGCTGCAGCCTTCTCTTTCCTAAGGCTAGTACTGTGTCGACTTGAGAATGGATGGAACGACATTGGGGGATGGGAGCAAACGAATGGTTTGTCACTTTCGGCTGCTGTCTGTTGGCTTATGTGATCCTTATTTGCCATACAGATGTGAGGCATCAGTTACTCCTCGATACTGAAATGCATGGACAATGATAAGTGTCACCCGCGAATACACGTACTTGTAGGATCACTATACAGAACTAGGTACAAATGCAGTTGTTTCACTGAAGCAAGAGGACTAGAGGAGGAACCGGTGACCCACACACAGCTCTTTGCTTTGCTTCACTGACGAAATTGCAGTACTGCCTGTTTTCTTCACATCGAAAGCTTACGTTTTGGCAATAAAGAAGGCATCGTCTTGTTGACAAAGTAGGTCCTGAAGGGACACTGATAGACTATACTAGTTTAAATTAAAAATTTTATCATGTGAACTAGAAAGTCATGCAAGTGAAAAAACATAGATGTTATATACCACTAAACATGCAGTTTAGCGGAAAAAGAGTTGAAGAAAGCCGATTCAACGTAGCACATATCGGTATAGTGAAAGTAGTCATATTGTCCAACGTCCTTGTAAGGCGATCCTCAGAAACCGATCGTCAAGGAGGAATATCGTGCACCGGTGTGCTAGCACACTAACATACGTGAGGTCATCACAGACGGTTCGTAACCCTCATCATAAACGGTTTCTGAACTGTCTGATTTGTTGTGTTGTGATATTAGGTGCTTATCGCAGACGACTCCTAAATCGTCTGTGATAAGTTACAGCACAGATGATTTTTTTTAAAAAAAACATTCATGATATGTCAAACATTACGGATGGTTTTGGAAAATAACCGTCTGTGTTGTGACATATTACAGACGGCTAATACAAAAACCGTCTGTGATGGTTCTTTGTATGGCCCTTTTTTCTGTTTTTCGGCTAGCCTTAGGAAATGCTAACCATGCTCTCTGAAAACAAGTAAGCAGATCACAGATAATTGCAAATGTTATAGAACACGACAACCATTACATAGATCTAACAAATGAATTACAATTGAATGAGTTATAATTGAATGAATTACAATTGAATCAAATAGTTGAACATCTATTAATTGTTGTCACCGGAGTTGATCTCTCCCTTCGGATCAATGACATTTGTCATCAAGAAGATAGAGAGCAGTCCTCGAATGTCGGAGAGTTTGTTAAGATCTAATGTACTTGAGTTGATTGTCATGCCTTGTCGTTAGGAGGAGTAAAGTCGTAAACTAGATAACATAAAGTCACAACTCACAACTTGTTCTTGATTTAGATAAATGATACCCGCATATTTCATGGTAACATTAACATATAGTCTTGCACATCCTACAATTTAAATGAGACAGAGACAAAGTCAAATCCTATATCACACTTGATGGTTAAAATTATGTCAATCAGAGTAGTTGTTTTAAAACACCTTTTCAATGAGATCTTATAGTAATAACATATACCAAGATGAGAAAAGAAGAACCAATTGTCCACAAATTCTTTTAAAAAGTAGTCAGGGTGCTCATATTGGTATATCTCAACAACTACAAGAGGAACATTAAAACACTGTACACTTGATCTTCAAATGGCATGAAGTAAATCACACACTTCAGTGTGTTAGGTTCTATGAAGTAGGTCATGGCTGCTATCTCTCTCTCTCCTCATTATACTCGTGTTAGACTTGGTTGTTGTCTTAGGCATGCTTGACATAAAGAAAACCCTATTCATACTAATGTTTTGGCCAATCTTATGATTTCAATTTATGAACAGTAGTAACATTCATGTAGCATTTTATTTTTCAAATTGTATTCTCTATGCATGTCAAATATTTCATTTTTAGTTGCTTTTTACTAACAAATGAATTCCAAATGAATTACAACATGACGGTTTATTAAATTAGATCACCTATAAAAATATAGCATCATACTCATACACATGTCAACCATTCATACGTATCATGGCACTCACATAAGCATGAAAATGCATTAGAAATCAATATGGACAAGCACATGATACACACCTTGAGCTTGGCCGATTGGCAAAGGTGAAACTTAGGTTTCCTTATTTCGTAATATTGTTCCCAATCAACCTTTTCAAACTATAGCAATATTCTCAAGTGAGAAACAGCAATAGGAATAGAGAATGATGACAAATGTATTAGTGTCGACTGCAGATCCTAAACGCATACAGTGATCTACACATATTACCGCATGACGGGGAAATGACAGCGATGGGGAGCCGGAAGGAGCCACGCAACAAGGAGCTGAGGAGAAGGCGACGGCGACGGGGAGCCGAGGAGAAGGCGACGACGACGGGGAGCAAGGAGGACACAACGACACCAAAAGTGGAGAAGGGGGAGCTGAGAAGGCGTGTGGATGTGTTAGAAAATCTAAGTGTGCGCAGGAGTTCAGTGAGTAAGATTTTCGCCTCTGTATATATAGAAAAATATTATCACAGACGGTTCGGATTAAAAACTGTCTGTGATATTTACAATTATCACAAATAGTTTTTAATACGAGCCATCTGTGATAATTCACAGACAGTTCTTAACAAGAAATCATCTATAATAATTATGTATCATAGTCGATTCTAGCCATCGCTAGTATATAGATGATCACGCTTGTAAAATCGTCTGTGATAATTATAACACTAATGGATTCTGATAAACCATCTGTGATAACGTAACCATAAGCATAAGCTGTAACAAAAAAGAACGCACCGTCCACAACTATTCTCAATAGCAGTCATACTCCCGTTAATTACACAAGCTAATAACCTTCATTTCCTTTTTTGTTTCCTTGTTTATATGGCTAGGACACAAAATAGATCTTAAAATTTTCCTGTATTCAGAAATGAGTAGCAATGCTAGTCAATAAAGCTAATTTCACTTTTAAATGGGAATGGAGAGGCAATGGAGTACAGAATTACAGGAGAAGGTGGCAGCTGACGAGAATCAGGAGCTGTCATGAGCTATATACATTCAGAAGCTTGAGAAGAGAGCATGCTTCCCTCCTACAGGAAGCATTATAACTTCTTGATGCTGTTTTACACACTGGGATCATGATTTATTAGACGATCATGCAGTAGCAGCTGCAGCTTCTTCTGCCATTTGGGACGCCTGCTGCAGAGTGCAGATGAGGTTGCGATCCCCGTACACATTGTCCACGCGACCTAGTAAGATACAAACAGAGCAGAACAGAGATGAACTCATTCGTCAAAGATACTAAGCAACGAGAAAGCTTTGGAGAGTGAAGTTTTAGTACATGTTGTTGGCCAAAACTTGGCACCACGAAGCCATGCTGCAGGGAACGCAGCATACTCCCTGGAGTACGGCTTAGTCCATGCGTCACTCATCAGGAGTTGGGGTGGGTGAGGAGCGCCCTGCATAACAAAACAGAAAGCACATGTCAACTTCCCTGCTGATGCAAGAGAGGTGCATAAACATCTCATGTTTATCGGAAGTCTTGACCATGCTAACGTATAGATATTCTTTACAGCTTTAAAAGTTGCACACAGCATAAAAAAGAAGGGACTAGGATACAATAGGACCTACTAAACTCTTATATGGAGAGATTATGTATTGATATGGTAAGACTTTAATCATTTAACTGAAACAAGTAGTATATACCTTCAGGACATTGTTGTGCACATCTGCTTTGCCCTTTTCTATCTCTGCAATTTCTTCCCTGATAGAGATAAGAGCATCACAGAACCTGTCTAGTTCGGCCTGCCAGACAAATGATGTGACATTAAGCTCATATAAAAGCCAATAGTTGGCACAGTGGCAAGCAATAGATTTAAAGGAATATACTTACTTTGCTTTCACTTTCAGTGGGTTCAATCATAAGTGTGCCTGGAACAGGCCATGACATGGTTGGTGCATGGAATCCATAGTCCATCAAGCGCTTTGCAACATCCTCTGGCTCTATACCAGCAGTTGCCTGTAAAAAATTCCACTATCCAGTTAGAGAATTGAGATGCGCAAACGCAAGATTCAATTGCTAATATGATTCGGATAAGTACCTTAAACCCTCTTAAATCAATGATGAATTCGTGGGCAACAGTTCCATTGACTCCACGGAAAAGAACTGGATAGTGATTCTGCAAAATCATTGCAAAGTAAAACTTAGAACACTAGTTTAAATATAAATAATAAATGTAGCGAATTTTACATGATTATGAATAACATAAAGTACCTCTAGACGCTTTGCCATGTAGTTTGCATTCAAGATTGCAATCTTTGAAGCATCAGTGAGTCCCTCAGAGCCCATCATGGCTATGTATGTGTACGAAATTGGCAAAATCAAAGCAGACCCCCATGGAGCAGCAGAAATGGTACCAAGAGGGTCGGTTTTCTCGGGGAGAGGAAAGCCACCAGTGGGGACCTAATAATTACAGAATAAGTCTGATAATGTAGTTGCATTTGCTTTTGAATTAAACGACAAAGTCATGCAAAAATTATGAATGATTCTCTTGGTTTTAGTATTCAACATTTAAAGCATGGTTTGAATAGTTAACATATCAAGACTAAACACTTCTTAAGCAATTGCATATCGTATCTATCACCCTATGGTGCTTTTGACATGAAAGAAAATGCAGGCAACTCTTTCTTGCTTTGGTAGTTTTCAGTGATAAGGAAATGAAAATAAGTTGCCACTTAGCACACCCACCTGAGCCAATGTGGCATCCAAAAAACCAGAAAAAAGACATTGGCAGGAGAAGAGAATAGTAGTTCTTGAGTTGCTTATTAAAGTTAAGGTGACAATGATACTAGTTTCCAAAGAGTAATATAGGCTTTTCCAAAGAGTAATATAGGCTTGATGATAACATAGCAAAATGTAAACTGTGAAATAATCTGAATCTTCAGTCTAATACATCTTGGAAGACCCTTCGTGGAAGTTCAACTGATTGCGCATGATATGCTATCTGTCTTATGTAGTGTATAAGTAAAGATGGAAAATTTTTAGGCTCGTAAAATGGCAAAACATGAGGTGACATTCTTTGTAATATCAATCTTGTCTATTATTCCAAGAGTTGGAAATTGGGTGGTGTTATCACTTATCTGATATGCCTGAGTTAAATAAGATAATTTTGCTTAGATTGACAGCATAAAGAATTCAGGACACCTACCACTGGATGAGATGGTAAAAATGGTGCCAAGTGCTGCTTAACACCAATAGGACCCATACCAGGACCACCTCCACCATGTGGAATGCAAAATGTCTTGTGAAGGTTAAGGTGGCAAACATCTGCTCCAATAAAACCAGGGCTTGTCAATCCAACCTGTACAAAGGCAAAATTTGTAAGTTCAAGGGAATTTCCAGCGCATTGAACGTTTTGTTCTATATCATAAGATATCTGAAATTACCATATCGCAAGTTCTCAACTAGGTTCAGGTGAACTTGGAGTCAATTTTGTTAAAGAGCATAGCTCAGCATTCATATTTGGATAGGTATCATTTAATTATCATTCTTCAAACAGCGGAGCAACAAACAAATGAAAGATGGTTACTTATGTCTTTGTTAGAACTGAATTCATGTAGACTTATTTCACAAACAAATGTAATAGAAATTTTCTTTCACAACTTTTTTTTTTAAAAATAACTCATCATCATGTTGGAAAATCGTCTATATAATCTGGAGACCAACATAGATGCGTACCAATCCATTAAGAGTATAAAACACTTGAAGAGAGCAATTGCACAAAGAACAAAGTAAACAAGATGGTTAAGCAAACTGCAAAGAACTAACCTGAGCATTCATGTTAGCCCCATCCATATAAACCTGCCCGCCATTCACATGAATGATCCTGCATATCTCATCGATGCCTTCTTCATAGACTCCATGGGTTGAAGGATAGGTAACCTGAAGAATAAGGTAATCATGCAACATTGTGTTATTCTCGGCACAAGGCAAAAATACTCCAAACATTCTTTGAAAAAATAAATCAACTTCTGTCCTGACTCCTGAGTGAACTCTAACATTTCCATAGTTCCATTTTATTCTCTTATTCATCAATCATCTGTAGCTTTTATGTGGCAGTAGATATACCAAAGCAGTTGGACATGTGTTTCTATAGACTATTATTTATGTCAAGTACCTTGGAATATGTGACAAGTACCATTAGAGGGAAGTACTACGAAGCAGCTGTCTAGCTTTTCTCTTAAAATATATTAGAAGCAGTAGTAAGACAGCAAGAGTCTACTAATTTTCATAATCACGTTAAATATGGCGAGAAGGCCATGCAGCAGTAGTATAGCATCAGAACACTAGAACAAAATTTAGCAATGAACAGTTGAGCTGAAAGAGTAAAAGTGTGGCCACATTATCATAAGCCATGATAAATTCTCATACTAACGGGCAATAAAAACAGTACCATCAAAGCAGCCAAGTTGTCCTTGTTTGCTTCTGCGGCTTTCCTCAACTCCTCAATGTTAATGTTACCTTTGGAATCAGTTCCAACAGCAACAATCTTCATTCCACACATAGCAGCACTTGCGGGATTTGTACCGTGTGCTGAGACAGGAATGATGCAGACATTGCGGTGGTGGTCTCCTCTTGACTGCGGTTTTTTCACATGGTTTGTAAACAAAGAATGCTAAACAAAACAAAAGAGCTAGGACGGCGTATTTATCATGACATACCATGTGGTAAGCACGGATAACCATCAATCCGGCGTACTCTCCTGAAGCACCAGCATTTGGTTGCAAAGAGAAAGAATCAAAACCGGTGATCTTGCACAACAGATCGCCCAAGTCGTCAAACATTTCCTTCATAACAAAACAAGTCATTTCAGATCATCTAGAAATTGCTATTATGAATAATTTTCCAATAGAAACTAAATAAATACTGAATGGTTCTTACCTGATAGCCTGCAGCCTGGTTAGTAGGGGCAAATGGGTGCATGTTTGCAAAGTTGGAATAGGTGACAGGCATCATCTCCACAGTAGCATTTAGTTTCATGGTGCAAGAACCAAGGGGGATCATACTGTGGCACAGTGACAGATCCTTGGATTGCAACTTATGCAGGTAACGGAGAAGCTCGTGCTCTGTGTGATACCTGCAGGCCCACAACATAACTTCAGTTTATTTTAAACATTCTGACGAATTAGTGCAGCAGAGATGCGAGCTTTTGAAACCACACGCACATGTTAAAGATTGGGTGCGTTAGGTAGGGGCTCTTGCGCACAAGGCTACTGGGAATTGAGCTTGAGACTTCTGGTGCGAGGGATTCAGCTGTGAAGTTCACCTGAAAGTGTTTGTGATGGCACACCATTTAATATCCTGATCTAATTTCACATCAAGCAAACAGATTATGCATTGAATGAATGACCACTTACAGGCTTGCCACCAGAGAACACCTTGAACAGATTGTCAACATCCTCCAAGGTGGTGGTCTCATCAAAGGCGACGGTTATCTACAACATCACAACTCGAAATTAATGCTCAACTCTCAAAATCGTCTAATTCAGTTGCAATGGAACAGGAACATCAACAGAAAGCGAACCGTGTTTGCGTCAACAACGCGAAGGTTCATCCCGTTCTTGCAAGCCTCCTGAGCAATCGCATTCGCATCGGCGCACTTGACCCTGACCGTGTCAAAGAACGGCAGCTCCTGCACAGTCACTGTCCCGAGCTTCTTCAATCCATGGACGAAGGCACCAGCCAGGCCATGGACACGGTCAGCGATTGCCTTGAGCCCCGCAGGACCATGGTAGACAGCATACATCGCTGCCATGTTGGCGAGCAAGGCCTATAAAGTATAAACCACAAGTATCTTTATCACTACTCCATAATCAACCATATCACAAACACCCATCTTTTACCGTCTCTATCGCTATCAGGCAATTTGGTGAGCGGGTGGAGTGCGTGTATTACCTGGGCGGTGCAAATGTTGCTGGTGGCCTTGTCGCGGCGGATGTGCTGCTCCCTGGTCTGCATCGCCATGCGGAGCGCGGGCTTGCCGCTGGAGTCGACGCTCACGCCGATGATCCGACCGGGCATCAGCCGCTTGTACTCCTGCGACGTGGCGAGGAACGCGGCGTGCGGGCCGCCGTACCCCATGGGCACGCCGAATCGTTGCGCGGAGCCCACGGCGATGTCAGCGCCGATCTCGCCGGGCGGCCGCAGCGTGGTGAGCGCGAGCAGGTCGGTGGCCATCACCACCTTGACGCCGTACGCGTGCGCGTCCTTGACGAACTCCGCGTAGTCCAGCACCTCCCCCTCCGTGCCGGGGTACTGCACGAGCACGCCGCAGACGTCACCGCTGCTGTAATCGAAGTCTTTGGCGTCCGCGACGACGACGTTGATGTCGAACCCGGCGGCGCGCGTCTGACAGACATCGATGGTCTGCGGGTGGCAGTTGGAGGCGATGAGGAAGGTCTTCTTCTTGGACTTGAGGATGCCGTTGCACATGGCCATGGCCTCGGCGGCGGCGGTGGCCTCGTCAAGCAGCGAGGCGTTGGACATGGGCAGGCCGGTGAGGTCGGCGACCATGGTCTGGTAGTTGAGCAGCGACTCGAGACGGCCCTGCGCGATCTCCGCCTGGTACGGCGTGTACTGCGTGTACCACGCGGGGTTCTCCATGAGGTTGCGTAGTATGACCGCCGGGACGTGGGTGTTGTAGTACCCCATACCGATGAAGGACTTGTAGGCCTTGTTCATCGCGGCGAGGCGCTGCATGTGGTCGATCATCTGGGACTCCGTGAAGCCTTCGTCGAACTTGCCGGAGAAATGCATCGGCGGGGCGCGGATGGCGGCCGGGACGGTGGCGTCGATGAGCGCGTCGAGGGTGTCGAACCCGCAGGCCGACGCCATGGCCGCCTGCTCGGAGGGCGTGGCGGAGTTGTGCCTCCGCGGGAAGGTGTCACTCGGCTGCAGCGCCGACACCGACACCGGCCGCCCAGGCGTGTACTGGTGGGCCGGCCGCGCGCGGGGGCGCGACCCGGGCGCCAGGGTCGAGATGCCGCGGGACGTCGAGGGCGACGTGGTGGACGTGGCCGCCGCCAGCAGGCGGCGCAGCAGCGCGCGGTTGGCGAGGCGGCGCGCGCGCTCCATCCTATCGGAGATGCGGGATGCGGAAACACACACAGGCAGGGCAGGAGAGGCGCAGGAATGGAAAGCGGCGAGAAGAGTCCCGGGGGTAGGAGGGCCTCCTCTCCTGCCGAGAAGAGCGGATGTGCTGCTCGGTTAGGGAGTGATTTGGTTGGCTAATATATATCGGCGCATTCAAAGAAAAAAAACGAGGCAATTTATTTTTTTTCCCGTGCCGGTGGCGAAGAGCTGTGCGTGCCTAGTTACCGTGGAGCGAGGTGGAGAGCATGGGATAGATGTTTTTGGCGATGGGCGAGTGACGTGGGCGCTGACACAGCGATCGGCAACGGGAGGCGGGGGAGGCGGATGGCGTTTGGATGGACGAGGAGCCGAGCCGCAGAAACGGGCAAGTCGCGAGAGTGGGAACAGGCGCGAGAGGGGGAGCTGCGGGCACGACGCCGGCGCGGCAGGCGCCTTATCGCTTTCCCCCGGCGCGCCCCTCCGGCCGCAGAAAACTCGTGGTGTGGGGGGCGGCAAAATCAGCTCGGCGCCCATGCTGGATGGCATTGCCACGCGGACCGTTCGGTGCAAAGGAAGGAAACTGCCAAATCGGTGTTGCGCTGGCGAGCGCGACGCGAGGGGATCCAGCCCCAGATTCAAGCCCGGACGGAACACGTGGGATGGGGCGCTCGGGCATACACCGGGGCTCGGAGGTGGGAGTAGCAAACAATCCACTGGTGCGCGGGGTAGGAGGCACGCACTGGGGCGGGGATGGTTGGTCAGTGACCGATGTGGATTAGGTGGGTCGAAGTGGGCCAGGATGTTAGTTGGGATCACCTACCGCCAAAGAATCTCTGGGAACCCGTGGGGGTGGGAGGCCGGCTGTCGTTGTCCTACCAACCTCCGCAGAGTAAGAGTAGGCCAGGCCTGCTCATCTTTAAGAGCAAGTTTAATAGTACAGATAGCTGCTACCTCCAATACATTTCTATATCATCAAAAGATAATGATGCAGTCAACTCATACAATAAGTCCACAAGAGCTCTCAATCATTTAATACATACATGGGTATTGATAATTTAATACATGCATGAGTATAGCAATTAGTTCTATGGGTACATACATGGATAATGCATCTTTTCCTGTGCTATAGCCTGACTCTTGCATGGGAGTCGGCTTGGCTCTCTCTCTCCTTTTCTCTCCCCTCCACATAGGACTATGCTGACATGAATTCCCTTGTAGCTAGCACAGTCAGCCTTATTAAACTTGCTCTAAGGCATGTCCAATGATGATTTATGAGCTAGCTCTAAACATATTATTTCATATTTTAATAGAAGAGAGAGAAAAGCTAGCTCTTGATCAAGAGCTAGTCTCATACACACATTCTAAGATTATATGAGGATGTCATGTGGGACTATTCATGTTATGAGCTATGTGTTAAAAGTTAATATCATTGGAGAAGTTATCTTAGAGATAGTAACTAGCTCATACCATTGTACATGCCCTTAGAAAACCTTAGATCTTTTGCTGAGTTTGATTGGCCAGAGCTGTATATAGAAATTGCCATGGTAAGGGCATGTGGGGAATTTTTTTAAGAGTAAGTACAATAATGGTCTTATAGCCAAGCTAGTTAGCATTTTTGCTGATGTGGAGGAGAGAAGAGAGGAGAGAGATGAGAGCTTGACTCTCATGCAAGCAACAAGCTGGACACGGGAGCCTATGCAGTGGTGGGCCTAGATAATAAATGTATGTGAGGAGGAATAGGAAAGAGAATGTGAGACATGGTACCACATAATAATAAAAAACTTTTTGTAGACAAATTATTGTATAACTTGGCTCTTATAACTTGACTTATAGCCAAACACTTGGCTCTATTATTAGACTTGCTCTAAGAGCAAGTATAATAAGAGGTTGTTAGTAGGCTATATGCTGAGGTGGAGGAGAGAGAAAAGAGGTGGGCTGTAAGTTTATAGCCAGCTGAAGCACAAGAACCAAGAAACTTTGTGAGAGAAAGGGGTGGGTCATACAGCCTTCAGCTGGCTGTAAACTACTATATGAGTGAGCTGATAAGTGGGCTGTAAGTGTCCATACAGCCAACTGAAGGCTATATTATTAGCCTTGCTCTAACAGATGCGAGGGCAGTGGGCACTCTTTCCTAGGGGGCAGCTAGGCTAGCAGAGTGGGGACAGTCGGACAGAGATTGTTCTTCCTTGCGGATCCCACGAGGTTCTAATAAAAAATAAAATATATTTTTAAATAACATATTATAGTTTTTGAATATAAAGGATTATATTATATTATTATATATTTAGACTAAAATTTAAATCTATATATTAGAATATATATTTTAAAACTATGTTTTGTAAAAATAAGTATACCTAAATAATTATAAATTAATAAATAAAATTATATTATTATTTTTAGAAAATGTTTTAAAATATTTTCTAATCCCCGCAGGGATCCTACGAGAATCAAGTCCTCACGAGGACAGAAAGCCTCCCACGAGATCCTCGGCTCCGTTGCCACCCCTAGGCCAGCCGTACTCAATGGGCGGACGCAAGCACGACCATTTTTCGGTTGAGTTCCTCCCTGCACTACAAAATAACTTTGACGAGATCTCTTACATCCCAGTACCTGTCCAGAGGTGGTATCAAGGACCAAGACCACCATATTTTGCACCAAATGCTAGCGATTGAAGCGTGACAGCATTCACATTTTATGTATGTTAGCAATTCGATGTGTCATCACTGGTACATTCCGAACTAGAAAAGATCATAAGAATAAAGCATTAAATTGCTCACACATACATCCACTACTACAAACTAAACTATACGAAATGTCTCATCACAGACGATTCATCTGGAGCCGTCTGTGCTTTGATTATTACAGACGGTTCATGGATAAAACCGTCTCTGAAACTATCACAAATGGTTAGTTTTAAAAACCGTCTGAGATATATGCATTATCATAGACGGTTATTAATTAGAACCATCTATGAAACTATCACAGACGGTTCGTATAAAAAACCATCTCTGATATGTGCATTATCACAGACAGTTCATATAACAAATCGTCTCTGATAATGACATGTCACCAATCCGTGGCGTATCCCCTAGGATTTCGATCTCACCCGTCCATTCTCTCCACATCGAATGGCGGGCACCAGTTCTTCCCACCACTCGACCCTTATTAATTACTCCCCATCTACCTTCCACTGGCAGTCACGCGTGAGTTCATATAGCTTCCTGCATCCTTTCCTCAACAACACCATCTACCTTCCACCGTGAGCTAGTGCCTCCGTTGTGACACAATGGTAGACTACACAATACACTCTTGTCGTAAGTGTCGTAACAATGTCTTCTGTAGTCTCACCGTTGTGCCACAAAGGTGGTACTACCACCATCCGCTGCATCCAGCTTGTTCCTCGATGATACCGACTACTTCCGTGAGCCAACGCCTCTGTTATGACACCATGGTTGACTACACAACACATTCTTGTCGTAAGTGTTGTAAGAGTCTTGCGTAGTCTCACCGTCATGCCAGAAAGGTGGCACTACCGTCGCCTCTCCATTGCCGGTGATATCCGATTGCCATCCGATGCATCCAGCTTGTTCCTCGATGACGCCTACTACCGTCGTGAGCTAACGCCTCTGTTGTGACACCATGGTCGACTGCATAGCACACTCTTATCGTAAATGTCCTAAGAGTGTCTTATTCAGTCTCACCATCGTGCCACAAAGGTGGCGCTACCGCTACCTCTCCATTGCCGGTGATATCCGGCAGTCATCCAATGCATCCAGCTTCTACTGTCTGCTAGGATCTCTGCTTCTTATATATTCTTGTCATGTTAAGGAGTTATGTTCGTTATCTTGTTATGCTGTAATGGAATGTGTTGTTGCGTTTGCCACTGTATTTGCTTGTTTTCAAATGGCATAGGTAACATCATTTCTTGAGGCTAGCCAAAAAACAGAAAAAAATAGGTATACAATGAACTATCACAGACGATTTTGTCATAAAACATAAAGTGAACTCCCCCTAAATGTGTGCATAGAAGTATGTGTAATGGAGACATATGCACATATTCATTTTGGACTCTTTGTGGAGTTCAAATTATATTTTGAATCTAAGGAATGCACTAATATATAAGAATATGATTTCAGGTGCATACCTCTTTAATTTCACCTTTTCATCTAAATGAGACTAAGTAATATCATAATCAATAAACAAGATTAGTCTCACAAATGCATTTGTCCTTATCACAAAAACCTCATAATAGTATTTATCATTATCACCAAAATCAACTTAAATAGAGCTTGATCTTTCAACCTCCAGGGACTGATGTACATGTGCCACCATCGACGCCCTCGTGTCTTGGGCATCCTCCCGGCTACACTCTTGTAGAGTGCCGCGATAATGGGACAATCATGCGTGAGGTGGTTTCCTCGGTCGTGCACTTCGCACCATGGTCCTTGCTGGCACCAGTCCTCCCAACCCCACCCCCCTTTCACGCTAGTGACCCCTTTGGCCGCGGACGGCACAACCTTTGCCTCACATCGCATCGTATCCTCTTCTTCCCTTGCGCACTCCTCCATCTTGTTGAAGAGCTTGGTCACCATTTTTATGGGCTTCTGCGCATTGTATTTCATGAGTGGGTCGTTCTAGAGGCCGCGGATGGCAGCGTTGGTGATGATTGTGTCATTGATGTCTTTCACTTGGTAATGGACCTTTGCGTAGCATATGAAGTAGGACTGTAGCTTCTTCCCTAGCACTTGTCTCACCACAAAGATCTGGTCGACATCAGCCACTCCACGTAGTTGTCTTATAAGTTGTTGTGCATGAGATCTTGGATCTGCTCCCTGAAGAGTGAGCGGCAGCCCCTTCACCTTCATCGAATCATCTCCCCTCCGGCTGCCTCGATGGCCATCTCATGGATACGTAGAAACTCATGGGGTCGATGCCACCCTTGTATGGCTCCACTGTAGGCATCTTGAAGTTTTTCAGTCATGCGCACCGCTATAGGCCTGTACAGAGGGGGACTCAAAGTCCACAAGTCGAGGGTCACTGAGGGCTCCAGGGTTGGCCTCGCGACTCTCCGTCCCTTCTATAGCCACCTCTACTACCGCCACGACAAGCGCCAGCGGACTCTGACTCTCTTGCATCTCGCACATGGCTCTCCGTAGGTTCGCCAACTCTTGTTGTAGCATCTTGCAAATCGCCTCAAGGGTGCCTCTGCCCGCGTCCTACGTGGGGAAGGACGCCCTCTGCTCTCTACGTGGTGACGGCGACGGTGTTGATGCTGGCGAAGACCACTGCTTGGGCAATACGAACCTCAACGTTTTGGTCAATCGTTGCAGTCGGGTACTCCGTTCGCGATGCTTCTTTCTTCGTCATTGGCGTAGCTGCTAAAGAACCGTCTTTGTTACCTATCGTGACCTCGGACACCACCATGCCAGTGTGCCACTCCCACGGGGGCGGAGGATCTTCGTAGACCGGCTCCCTTGCTCTCGCCGTAGCGGTCTCAGCGGTTGTACTCCCCTTTCGCTTGGAGGTCGATGTCATTGCCTTTTTTGGTGCCATTGCGTCCGAACGCCTTATGTTAGGCTCATATCTTCTACACCATTCCCTACAGATGGCGCCAACTGCTGTGGGCACAGACCAAACGGTAAACAATACGAGCTACAGGGAGGCCACAAAGGGGCCGCCCGAAGCCTGAGAAGCCATGGAGATAGAATGTAGAAGGTGTATGCACAAATATCTCATCTATTACCTAACCCTTTTCTCTAAAAATGAATCCTCCCCTCTATGGCGCTCTGAGGCACATATTTATAGCCATAAAGGGATTGCTTATATAAACGCCCCTACCGGTTTACAATTGTATAGGCAAACATATTATTTCCTCTATAACAGTCTTTTTGGGTCAGCCACGTGTTACATGCTTAATGACCCTCTTGGTGTTGTGGGTCAACTGGGCCGAGGTGGGACCACTCCCCCAACAACTTTCAAAATAAAATTTGCAGTATTTGAGTAATGATAGTTGGATTAGTCTATAATTTGAGTCAATAATACTTGGGCACATGTTAATATGTTATAGCATAGTACGAGCTCGGAGCACCATCAATTGGAAAATGTTTTCTACTGTAGATGTTTCATGTCAACTAAAACCCAAACATATTATACAGTTCGAATTTCACTAAACGGGCCCGGTGTCCAGCCTCGTTTTGTTGAACAGCAGTACCAAATGTTTGTGGACATAGCATGCTACTTTATTTATGGAACAAACAATATGAACAGTGGGAGTATCCAGTGCTGTCACAAGGTTTATTTATGGAACATGCAAACAAACAACTTTGGACAGTGGAGTATCCAGTAGTGTCACAAAGCGAGTTACCATCACAATGTTTTTTAAAAAAAATCAACATAAAGAATGAGAAAAGCTTGCACTAACCAAGTGGAGTGGTATCGTTCTCAATAAAAATGGGGAAGGGAAAAATGGTTCGTACGTTACCTTGAAAATTAGGACAAACGAAATGAAAAGAACATACGGTAGCCAAATTTCGTGGGAAGATATTTTCTTGTTTAGTACTGTAGAAACGGCAAACAGATTTGCAAGATTTTTCGAAGTTTATTATACATGCCCTAAAGAGAGCACTTTTGAATCCCAAATGCTTGCTATAAGTTCTATTCATCTATTTGGTTCACCTAAAATATTAAACTATCGAATAAGTGTGGGCAATCTACCAGTATTTTCAACACTTCCGTACGTGTAGGTTAGGACCTGTTCCACCTAGCGGTCCTTTGGCTCTAAGCACCAGGCTTTTTAGCTAAAAACATATATCTTTTCCTAAAAATTACACTAGAAAGATCTTGAACCCATAATCAGGGGCGGAGCCAGGATCCAGACAAAGGGGGGGCCGACCCGCCAAGGCGCCGGCGTCATAGGTCCTGGGCGCCGTGTGTCGGCAAAATTAGACAGACACATATATAATTAAACATACGCATATATATTGTCATATAAATTCAATCATAACACATATGGCAAAATAATGTAGCATACGTCTAGCATACTGAAAAGACTCTCTCAGTGGTCGCTGTTGATACTGGAAGAGTTATGACTAATCTTATCAATCTATCGACCATTGGATAAATAGAATTTTTACCTAATCTCACTAGTCCCTTTGTTAGATCAGCAAGTGATGGCAATGTACTTAGCTCTAGATGGTTGCATACATCAAGTTGAAAATGTGGTAGTTGACACTCCAATTGAGCTTGATCTTGACTTGAAAAATCAGCGGGATAGTCCTTTTCCACCAGAGTACTTATCTTTGAAATGTCAAAGCCATCAAATTTTTCTTGGATCTAGTGAGGCACAAAGTGATAGAAGCTCTGTTGCTTGAGAACTAAATCGATCTTCTAACTCAATCAATTGTTGGTCGACCGCAACATTAAACACATCTATTTTATAATGGTGAAGAGTGGTGGTATTATCATTTTTGTTCCGAGATTTGGTCACATCCACACACCTACAAATTGCGACATGTAGTTAAACAAGTTAGATATGTACCATAAGAATAAAAAAATATGTATTTGTGCTCATATTAAAAAATTGAAGGTAAGATAATAACTTGCGATTTAAATCCGAAATCTCAATCTCGTGCTTGTCACAAAAGGCTTTCACCTCCTTAAGAAGTGGTTCCCAGCCATCATTTCTCAAGTCACTAAGCAATGATTTTGTGTTAGAAATGCAGGGGCCTAATTGACTAATTGACTGTGATGAAGGGTGATTAAGGGGTCCTATTAATACATTTGGTGGACCATTGGGGGGGGGGCCAGGCCCCTGCCCGCCCCCCTTGTCTCCGCCCCTGCCCATAATCATATACCGTGTCAGCTTCTCGGCTAGTCCACACACAAAGTTTCCGCTGAAATACATCTTCTTTGGACTTAACTCACGTCTTTCTCTTTTCCTTTCTAAAATCTAACCAACGCACAAAAAAAAGATTAATGCCAAACCAGAGTACAGCCTCCCTGACACTTTACACCCACATTAATGAGTGTAATCCCCACTTCATTAAGTCGCCATGCTATTTCACTGCCACCGTCCTCTCTGCTCTCACACCCTCATAGCCAACCTAACTTCAAGCCACTTCCGAGCTCTAAAATGGAATCCTTGTAGCACCAGGAACCCACCTATGATCGTCAATTGTTGTCTTTGACCACGGATCCTCCGACCGCTGCGTGCCTCGGAACCTCCAATCGCTCCTCCACTTGGAATCCCCAACCGCTTCGTAACACGCTCGAACATCATCTGATACTCTTAAGTTGCTCGATCATCATCCAATCTCCGTAGCTCCTAAAACCCTGAAATACACATATATGTCCATTTTGTCCGTTTTGAACCCATTTACCTATTTTTTAGCTCTATTCCCCCCTAATAGGCATTGATAAAACCCAAAACCACTAAAACACTGCTTTAAACCCAAAACCCGATATGGTCCAAACTTTTAACGTTCGCCAAAACATGTACATATACTCGCCTTAACCATTTTGAGCTGTAAAGTCCATTCTGAATTATATTTAGCCTGAATACACATTGATAAAACTCTAACCCACCCCGATATCAATCAAATATATATCCAGTACTGTTTCGCTGTCACTATTCACAGAAAGCCCAATAGCACACGTGTAGCAATTTCGACCACCTCGAACCCATTTATACCCTTTTGATCATTTCGGACCCATTCTTACCATTTTAGTTTCATTTCACCAAACTAAACGCCGACAAAACCTAAACTAAGCCAAGTCCGTTCACAAAAACTCATCTTGCCCAAATACAGTTATCTCAATGTTCCAAACCCATCTACCTTTTTCAATTTTGCTCAGTTAAACCCAAAAGCTACTAAAACCCCAACTACCTAAACCCTGACCACCCAAACCTGATTTTCTTATGTCATTTGGTTATTTATTTATATTTTGTTCCTAACTTGCATTCTACAAAGCAGGAACTCATTTGCATTCATTTTCTCGCGCTGGTATTCAGACCACACGAGTTGTTCAACAGAAGAACTACAAGAGCAGTCTAACCAGAAGACTGCAGTGAAATAATTAGAGACTATGGACAAAGAGGCAAGTCACATGCTTTTGATCATATTGACCGCACATTTCTTTAATTATTTATTTATTAGTATTTTCATTATGTTATTTGTGCATTTGTTATTTCATGTACAATAAATGTTTGGAATGACATGATATTAGTTATGTCCTACCACCTAAAAAACCCGGTTCAATTTGATGGTGTAGGACCGAAATGGCGACAGAGGGGGGTGAATGACGCCTTTTAAAATCGCCCCCAAGAGTATTCGCAAAAATCTCTACTCTCCGATGGCTATGAAAGCTATGAACGAGAAGAGATTATTGCTCACTCAAGCCGAAAACCAAACTGACAAGAGACTGAAATGGATCAAGAGAAAGAGACTGCAGAAACGGGCCACGGCAAGAAAACAACTGAAATTGCTACCACGGCAAAGAAAGCAGGCTACCACGGCTGCCACGGCAAGGAAAACGCTTCGAAATTTCACCACGGCAGAGAACTGCTGCCAGCGAGAGAGCTACTTTTGCTGCCATGAATTGGAAACAAAGTAGGTGATTTGCTGCAGCAAAGGAAGGTCTGTTACTGCTGCTACTTGCTGAAAAATTCAGATTTGCTCCACCCAAGAGTGCTGCATAAACCTTGCTGAAAAACTGCAGTAAGGAGCTGAAAACTGAGGCAAAGGAAAGCTGAAAACTGCAGCAATGAAGTGCTGAAACTGCAGTCCAAAAATGCTGAAAACAGCAGCAATGAAGTGCTGAAACTGCAGTCCAAAAATGCTGAAAACAGCAGCAATGAAGTGCTGAAACTGCAGTCCAAAAATGCTGAAAACAGCAGCAATGAAATGCTGAAATCTGCAGCTAGAAGTAAAAATTCAGACCACCCACAAACTGAGAATTTGATGAATTTCAGCTGATCTCCTGAGCCCTAAAGACCAAGAAAGGAAACTAAATAGCATCAAGCTCTGAAGGAACAAAGAAATTCAACAGAAGCTCAAGAGCTTCAGATTTGAGCCTGAAACTGAAGAATACACGATGCTGCACCAAAAATTGAAATACTCCCTAACAGAGGATCCTTTGACTCTGAAACTTGGAGAATAAGGTAGCAATAGCTACTTGAGTCTATGGGCCAAGTTTCAAGCCATCTTCATAAGGGAGTAGAAGAATTTGGCTAAACCCTAGAAATACTGAAACACTACAGAGAGGGCACCAAAAACCAAATTACTCCATAATCTCTCAAACTTTGCTTATGGGATTTTGCAATAAGATTAGCAATAGCCTAAGGACCCAAGAGTCCAAATCTTAGAGCATCACAACAGGAAATCCACAAGCCACCTTAAACCCTAAAAGCCACAAATGAAGAACAGGGGAGGTCCAAAGAGCAAAACTGAAATCAAAGATGGGTTGTTGAGATTTCTACTGATCAAATGATCTTTGGGTCATATCCCAACATGAAACAACCCATTTTAACACTCCCCAGCAAGAAACAAGCCAAAACACAAAATCTCAAAATCAAGCAAAAGGATGAACGAAGAACAGAGAGCTCAAACCGAAACTAAACTTCAGATTTTATTCATCCCATCACAAGGAAAACCGATACATCCCCATACGCATGGACATTAGGACTAGGGATGATTGATTACAAACTCTCCACTCAATCCATCCTCTCCCTCTCTACTCAAGAACACAACTCAAGAACACATGAGGGAGGGAGCACTCAGGAACACATCGATGGAGGACAGAACAACCCTCTGCCTTCTCCACCCACTCTCAACAACTAAAGCCTAAAGCCTAAAGCAACCACTAAAGACTCTTTTGACTCTAGCAAACCCTAATTCCACCTCAAGTGCTCAAGTGGGCATGCAGCCCCTCAATCCTATTTATAGCCTTGGCTAACGGGTCTCCGCCCCGTTACGCCTGCTAAATCCAACGGCGCCCGCTCCCGCTTGTGCAGCCTCGCGAATTTCCCGATTCGCCCCTCCTGCACCTTCCGGGAAGCTTCCGCGCTCCTTGCCTCGCACGCGTCGCAACCACCTCGAGTCTACGTCGTCTTCGACACATCCCGACCGTTCTGACCTCAGCGCCACCTGCGCCTAGTCCGGTCCACGTGTCTCGCCACGACTCCACCCGATGTCCTGCAGTCACACAGACAAGAAAACACGTCAAATAGCACCGCTCGACACATGAAAGCGTAAATACCATCACACTTACCACAGACTAAGTCCAAACCTGTCGAAACATTAGAATATACATCCTAAGCCCAAATGACCAAGTTTGACCAAAGTCCGACCGAGCCCGATTGCGCCACGCAACGGCTCGACTCCGAACCACTCAAACCAAACTCGACTATCCTAAACCTTTGTCAATTACTCATCATTCACATGGAGTCACGACCACCTGGTCTCTCAATCTCCCATATTCACCTTGATAGAACTTAGTATTATTATTAGTATGACTTAAATAATCATGGTAAATCAGGAACTCAACTATTTTATACTACTAAGAGACTTGACACTTTGTCGGTAGAATTTCAAAAGTGGTTCTAGGCTAAGGAGACATCATGGGAGGCCACTAGATGGAAGGGTTCTATGACTTTATCCTAGGGTGTAGACTTGGAATGGAAAGGTGGTAGTGCTGATGGGCACTAAAACAAGAGTTTATGGATGGAAGTTTTTTCAGTGAAAATATAAGGACTAGAACCTTATGCCAAGTAAAAACATGGTAATCGCTCAACCACAAGCGTTAATTCGTCAAACCTGGTTTAGTAGCTGTTCAAATTTGATTAAATATCTACAAAGGGTGAAGGAAGACTAAGAGAGTTTTTGTGGTATGAGAGGGGAAAAACCATACGTAACAACAATAGATCCGCTTTGAATTGGACAAGGCCATGGGCCACCCGAGTTTATTGGAAAATAACACCTACTAGGTAGAGGCTATATAAATAATTGAGCAATGAAAGGTCTTGTTTTCTTAAACGAAGCTGTGTTTAATGGGTAATTCCAACATCAAAGCATAAGTAGATTTAGAAATGATTTGAAAATATTGAAGTCTGGTAATCAAGTTTTGAAACATCAATTCCTTAAGAAGTTATTATTCTTTTGTATTTAAAATATTTACAAATAAAACTGCATCTATCTAAAATGTTAAAATCCATATATCCCCATCCCTTGGAAACCCAGACAAGTAGTTATGTAGCTTTTTTTCCATATAACTTGTTGAATACGGTTTATTATACTCAGTCTTGCTTCATTTTCCATCAACACAGAGGTCAGATAAAGAAAAGATGTTACAAGATTTCATGTTAAGGTTACAACTGTACTCAAGCGTTTCTGTGGAAATTTTCTTTGGATCTTTTGAGTGTAAGTAAATTTTGGGCTTGGACGCCCTTAAAGCTGTTAAAATTGACCATTAAATCTTATTTTAATCAAACTAACTTTTAAAATGTTTGTGAGTAAGCATAATATTTTTTCTGTTCGTAACTGAACTCCTAAACTATTTCGAGATGTACGACAACTTTGTCCCTAAAAACGGTATGCAGGGGCGGAGGGCCCGATAGGGCGAGCTCTGGCTCAAGCCAGAGCTTGAATTTTTGCCGTGTATATATACTCGACTCAAACGCGACTTTTGAAGCTTCACGGCAAGGCGGAAAGATGCTGGAAGGCTGGTCGTCAGAAATATGCCGTGTTGTAGGTTGGATCAAGAAAGAGAGGCGATTTTTATCCAGTCCACTGTGCTGCCCCAAAAATGTCGCAAGGTACTTGAATGGGAACTTGGAAATTCCGTGGCGTGTGAGTGTGATCAGGGGCTTCAAAAATGATGGAATAGATGATAAATTTGGCTATGATATCTTTATAAAAGTTGGGTTTCAAAAATGGAAGAATGCATACATGTCACTTCGAGTGCATGTTGGTGGGGGCTAATAGCATACATAATCAAGCTAGAACAGCTTTTGATGATTTTGATAACCAAAGGTCAAGTGTAAAACATAAGGTTTCAAGCTATAGCTATCAAGTATGAGACTCGTTTGGAAACATCTTTGGGTATTGTGGGTTTTCTGGCTTTGCAAGGTGAACCATTCCGTGGACATGATGAAACTGATAATTCCTTGAATAAAGAAATTTTTTTAGAATTGCTTGATTGGTACAAACAAAGGAATGAGGAAGTGAAGAGAGCTTTTGATGAGCTATGCCCTAAAAATGCAAAAATGACATATGTTAAATTGGTAGATTATTTCCATTACTATGCTCTACAAGGTTATATGTTAAATTGGTGATATATTATTGTGATTCTTCAATTTTTGGAGGTACTTTTCAATATCTTGTATTATTGAATATCTTTGCACTTGGATTATTGTTGATGGGTCTGATTAGTATTATAGCTTGAATGGTATTGCTTTCGATCCGCCCCACCTCATTTTTTTCCCGTCCTCCGCCACTGACGGTATGATTACATCATCCGCCACCTCAAGGACGACAACCTCGTGCCGGAGTCGTGGTGGGTGGAGAGGAACAAGGGGATAGTGCTCGTGAAACAGGGAAGTGGCAGCTCGAGCAACCCGCGGAGGAGAACTTGCCTGTCCCACCAGTCGTGACCGGGAAGGTCATCGACGACGATGTCGCTGCCACGACGGTCGGTAAGGAGGCCAAGATACCAGCGGATCGGAGGGTAGGAAGAAGGGCACGGGGGCTAAGCTTCTACCGTCCTGCTTTAGAGGGTTAATTCGTTTGTGCATAAATAAACGATTAAACGATCGTGTGATTTAATTTTGCTATTGTGATAACGGGCTACGATATGTCAATAAAAGTGTTGATGATGGTGTACTAGTAGTGATTAAAGTTGTCATAAGTTTGTATTAAAGAGAACTTTGTGATGGTTGTGTAATAATGGTGAAGTAATACTTGGGCATTTATGTCTGACATATTTTATTATGTAATTTAGTCGTACTTACTCACGTTCCCTCGTGCTAAGTCTGCATTGACACGTGCGTTTCATACGGTGCCGTGACCTTGACGTAACTTATTTTTAGTCCTTGTTGCAAACAACATTTTAACGAGTTTAAAATATGTTAGTTTTTAATGAATTTTTTCTTTGTATTATTTATAGAGATATAATATTTTTTCTTTTAATTAAATGACATAGAAAAAACTGATAGTTGTTACCGTGTCATTTCAATCAAAAGTCAAAGTCTTTGTTCTTTTAGGTTTTTAATTTTTTTGAAAGTTGAAACAAACAAGTCTGCTTCTTGAAACGGGTTTTTCAAACTATTTCTTAAATTTAAAACTATATGAATCGTCTGCTATTATCTTGAAAATCACAACCAAAACCTATTAGAAAAAGATGAATTAAATGGGGCGTATGTTTGCTTAGCTAGATTCTTTTGTAAGTCCGCGTATTCTTTTGTAAGTCTCTGAAGTCTGGTGAAAGCATTTTTGATGGGTGTCATGATTGCTATTGATTTGGGGGGGGGGGAGGCGCCCTTGCAAACATTTTTTTTTGCGAGGATTGCAAGCTGTTGGATATTGATCTAAGGCCAAAACGGCCAGAAAAGGAAGGACGTGGGGAAATCCACGTCCCTGATTTTCAGCGTCCTGATCGGGGGTGCCTTACCAATTTTGGTTACGGTCCCCCGTTGCGCAGCGCAATATAAAAGGGGGTTCCGGCCTCACGTTTTGGGTCACGCCGTTCCAATCCCGTGAGAGTCACAAACCCCTGATAAACCTTAACGGGACCCGATCTCCTAAGCGCTGCAAGCAACGGGAAGACCGTCGCCGCCGCTGCTACAGGACATCACCGGCGACCCTCTGGACGATCTGCACCGACTCGTCCCCACGCCTGCATCACGCAGGCACGAGGTCTTCGCTCTCATGGCGTTCATCGGCGACCGTAAGTCCCCTAACCCTCATGCCTAGGTGTTCATGTTCAGTTCTAGGGTTAGGCCATTGCTCATGTTTAGACTTCCCTTAAGCCCACACAAACATCTTTCTATTCGAACTAGTGTGGTATCCTCTTCACGAAATAACTTGATTCATGGACGGCACCGTGATCTGTTTCAAGAAGCGCCCTAGATGAAATTTGAGGATACCTTGATGTCTCTACAACAACTGAGGAAAGAAGCATTGGTGGAAGGCTCAGCCGAGGAATTTTTTTCATTCCTATAAGAATTAAACTGTTTTCTATAAAACTTTCGTAAAAATTCTACAAAAATTCTATATTTCAAACGGGACTTGGCATTGACACGAGACTCGACACCGTGCCTATATGGCTAGATTGGAGGATTTATTCAGTGACAGGCCTAATCAAGGTCGGTCAAACTACAAAACTCCAGCATATTCGGAGGCCCAGCACCAACCGTCGGCGGGAGACGTGGAGAACGCAACTTCGCAAGAGTTCGTGCGGATCGGGCTCCGATTCGACAGGGGACTGGCCAGATCTAGCAAGGCCGAGCCGTGCGCCCGGCCCGGCGCAAGCCGAGCAACGGCCAAGCGTGGCCGTGCGTGGGCTCTCAGCGGATGGAGGCAGGCCGTGCGTGACCATCACCGATTCACCGTATCCTACCAGAGTCCCGGGCTCCCACCTACTCATTCACGCAACATCACCGTGCGCGCGGGGGAAGACGCCGCGGGCACCGGGAGGCTCAGCACAGGAGTGTTGCAGCAGAGTAGCAGTTCAGAGATATAGGTAAATTTCACACCTGGTAGCCTTTTGCAAATGGCATCTAAGGTAGCATCCTTCCTTCGTGTTACTAGTATAGATCCATGGTATTCTCAACTTCGCGCCCACTAAATTTGTCGTTTAGCCGCATTCCTGAGTGTTCAAGCGTTGTCATTTTTAAACGAAGGTTTAATAGCAAGTGTGACTACCTTCATACTTAGCAAGCCTTATATTACGAAAGTGATTACATACATACATACATACATACATACATACATACATACATACATACATACATACATACATACATACATACATACATACATACATACATACATACATACATACATATATACATACATACATACATACAGATATACATACATACATGACTACTTTCATCAATATCCAAATTTTAGAGTTTTTTTATCAACGAAAGGAAGTTGGAAAATACGTATACATCATAAATCTAGTTTTCACTCATATGGTGGGCCATAACTTCCTGAATGCCCCTTTTCTACCACGAACATATCTTTTAGGCCATGTTTGTTTCCACTTAAGATTATTATAATCTAGCTTATAAATTATAAGTGGAAATAAACAACCTAGATTATAAGGTAACTTATTATAATCTAATAGCCCAGATTATTGTAATCTAATAAGCTCAAAAAAGGAGCTTATTTCAGCTTATAGATCCACCTTTTATCTTAATGACCATAAAACTTTAGGAATATTACTCACCTTTGCCATTCATCCAACCCCCCAACTCCTGTGCCTCTCTCTCCCAGGAGCGTCTCTCTTCCGTGCGCCTCCTTCCTCTCCTCTTCCATTCTCCTCCAACCCTAGCAACCTAGCCCGAATCCGGCCAAATTTTCGGTGTGTTCCGGCCAAAATGGATCCCCAAGATGGTGATGATGCGGAGGCCGGCCTTGCCCGTGCGCTTGCCTACCGGGATTCCCTTGCGCGAAGCCCCGTGGTCGCCGAGGAAGTCGCTGGGAGGGGCGGCGCTGGCCGAGGCGGCGCCGGCCAGGGTGGCGTCGGGAGGGGACGTGGTGCCGGGAGAGGCCGCGGAGTCGCGGGAGGCCGAGGCGTCGTGGTCAGCGACCTAGGCGCGGGCGGCGGCCTGGGCGCCGACGTCGAAGGCCTAGGGGGCGGCGGCCTGGGCATGGGCGGCGACCTCGGGGGCGACGACCTATGCTTGGGCGGCGGGCTGGGCACGGGCGTGGCTGCCAGCGCCGGCCTCGGGGGAGACAGCCTGGGCGCGGGCACTGCTGCCAGTGCCAGCCTCGGGGGAGGCAGCCTGGGCGCCGGTGCCGGCCTTGGGGACGAGGACCTCACAGCCTACGGTGTGGATGACGATAGCTCCCCACCTTCGGTGCAGCGTCGAAGACGGGGATCTGCTGAAGGAGAGGATGCCGACGTTCCTGCACATGTCGATGGCGGCAACATGGTAAGATTACTTTCAAGATTTTACTTGGTCCTAGCCATCTTTGTGTATATCCATGCATTGCACATAAAATTGAAATTTATATATGTATGTGTTGTATCGAATAGAAGGAGGAGTTTGACAACATATTTGGTTATATAATATTTGGTTGAACCTTTGTTTGACAACATATGGTTTCTATAAACTTATCTACTTTGAGTTGGTTATGAAATATTTGGTTGGACCTTTGTTTGACAATATTTGTTCCAATGTATGTAGATTGACTTGTATGAGAGTGATGAGGATGAAACATTTGTGGTTGCACGGAATCAACTTGACATGATGAAACAATATGGAGCAGTAACTTGTGCATTTGGTATGTACTATACTGAAACTTATTTGAACAAATCAAAGAGAATTGAACCAGATTTGTCTGGTCATGATTGGGTTATGAAAACTCTTAGAGTTCCAAAAGATTGCTATGATATGTTTAGGATGAGTAGGCCACTATTTGATAGATTGCATGACTTGTTGGTGACGTCTTATGGTTTGAAGTCAAGCAACAAGATGTCTTCTGTTGAAGCTTTGGGTATGTTTCTATGGACTATTGGGGCTCCTCAGTCATTTACTCAAGTGAAAAACAGATTTACGAGGTCAAAAGAAACAATTAGTAGAAAATTCAATGAAGTGTTGGAAAGTGTTTACCTCCTATCAGCAGATATTGTCAAACCTAGAGATCCAAACTTCACAAAGATACACCCAAGACTGCTAGGTTCCCGGTTTTATCCTCATTTTAATAACTGTATAGGTGCAATAGACGACACTCACATACCGGTTGTTGTGCCTTCGGCAAAGGTGGTTCAACATGTTGGTCGGTATGGTTATTCCACTCAAAATGTGCTGGCGATATGTGACTTCGACATGAGGTTCACTTTTGTTGTTGCGGGATGGCCTGGATCAGTACATGACATGAGGGTGTTCAATGATGCTTTACGTAAATATGCCACGCAGTTCCCACATCCTCCAAATGGTATAGTAACATTTTAACTAGTTATCTCAAAAGGTTGCATACTGTAGCTATATCTCATTGTGTATGTTTACATTTTGTAGGAAAATTTTACCTTGTCGACTCAGGCTATCCAAATCGACCGGGTTTTCTAGCTCCATACAAAGGGACCAAGTACCATTTACCAGAGTTTCAAAATGGACCACGCCCTAGTGGCAAGAAGGAGGTATTCAACCACTTGCATTCATCACTTCGTAATGTGATTGAGCGATCTTTTGGTGTGTTAAAGATGAAGTGGAGAATTTTGTTGGACTTACCAAGTTATCCAATGCTCAAACAAACCAAAATAATACATGGATGCATGACACTCTATAACTTCATTCGGGATAATGCTTTGAGTGATGAAGAGTTTGACCGGTGTGATCGAGATGAAAACTATATGCCGATGCCTTCCTCTCATGTGGGTGCAAGTCAATTGGAAGATGAAGAGGGGGGCATGAATGCCTTCCGTGATAATATTGCTAATGCTTTATTTGCTAGAAGAGAGTAATTTGTTTGTAAGAGCATATTTATACGAACAAATGATCATGGATATTTGAATAATTAAGCTTTTCTACCACTTATATATTCAAATTTGTATGTTACTAATGTTTTGCAAGTCCAAACTAATAAAAAAACATGTCATAAAAGAATAAATAAGTCACCAAAAAAGGTCAAGGGCATTGTAGTCTTTAAACGTTCGAATACAACAATCCATAACTCTAATAATCCAGGCTGCCAAACACCTGACAGTTTATTTCCCACCAGCTTAGGGCATGTCCAATGGTGACTTATGAGCTAGCTCTAAACATATTATTTCATATTTTAATAGAAGAGAGAGAAAAGCTAACTCTTGATCAAGAGCTAGTCTCATACACACATTCCAAGATTATATGAGGATGTCATGTGGGACTATTCATGTTATGAGCTATGTGCTAAAAGTTAATATCATTGGAGAAGTTATCTTAGAGCTAGTAACTAGCTCATACCATTGTACATGCCCTAAGCTAGCTTATATAATCCCCACCTATAAGCTAGATTATTATTATATAATCTTAAGCTAGATTATAATCGAAGAAGCGGGAATAAATATTTACGTTATACTCTGCACAGAGATATGCTACTTTACCCACAAAAATCTTTTAATTAGGATGCAAAACCTTTCCCAATTATCCGTATGCAGTAGATTTCTACCCGGTTAAGTTAAGCCGTTATAGTGGGACAATGGTCCGCTACCCTCCGGTGCAACATAGCACGTGTGACCCTAGCCACTCATTCATCTTTTGAGGTGCACAAGGCTTGCCCCATTCTAATATAGTATAAGGTTACCATCATTGTGGAGGTACTGTAATACTGATAAGGTACTCTCAGCCTGTCTCATATTGGAACTGTAATTAGCACAGGCGTATGATACATATAGTTATAACCATATGTAGAGAAGCATTACTATCCAATCTTAAACATTCCCTGAGCATCCTCTGCCCACCATAGTTTAGATCCACCGGCTGCTCCATCAGCCAGCTTACTCTCAGATTGCAACTCCATCAGTCATCACATTCTATATTAGGTTATTTGATAAACCACCATTTTGATGCATTTAGTAATAACAATAGTCTTAAAAGTAATTTGTACAAAATTAGATCCATTGCTACGTGATCAATGATGACTTAGTTGGGTTTCTGAAAATTCAGCTTTATCTCTACCCCTAAAATACACCAGTTCAGTTCTTTCATACGCCCACCCCAAATTGTGCCCCCAACAGTCATGAGTTTTTCTGCATCCACACCAATTCGTGTCCCCAGAAAAACCAACCAGTGAAATCAACGATCAAGGATCAATTCCCACCTTTCTCTCTCCTTACCCACTCATATCCAACGATCCAAATCCTCCCCCTGATTCTCCTCGCTCGCGGCGCCCTCCTCTCTCCTGCTCCTTCCACCCGGCCGCCGTCGCCCTCGCCCTGCCTCCCCCTGATTTCTCCCTCGCCTCCTCCCCCGCCCTCCGCCGGCGCCGCCTCCTCCCCCGCCCTGCGCTCCGCCGCCGCCGCCTCCTCCTCCCCACCCCGCGCTGCCGCTGCCTGCTCCTCCCCCGCTCATCTGCTCCACCGCCGTCGCCTCCTCCCAACCTCGCGCCGCCGCCGCCTCCTCCTCCTCCTCCCCACCCCACGCTGCCGCCGCCTGCTCCTCCCCCGCTCATCTGCTCCACCGCCGCCGCCTCCTCCTCCTCACCTGCCCCCACTGCCTCCTTTAGCCGCTAGATCCGCGCCGCCTCCTCCTCCCCACCCCGCGCTGCCTCCTCCCCTCCCTCCTCCGCCCGCGCCGCCTCCCCTCCCTCATCTGCCGCTGCGCCCTCGCCTACCTCTCTCGCCAAAGCCGCCTCTCCCTCTCTCGCAAACCCTAACTGTCCCATGCCTCCCGCACCCTAGCTCGCCGCCCACCATGCGCGCCTCCGCCGCCCCCATGGAGACCTCCTCCTCCGCCCGCAGATCCGCCGCCCCCATGGAGACCTCCTCCTCCGCCCGCAGATCCGCCGCCCCTGACCCCGGCTCCAAGAAGCCGCGCCTCGCGCAGCCGCCGCCGCCCGCCGCGCGGGATCCCAGATCTTACGCCAGCTCCATCGCTGCCACCAATGGCAGCGCCGCCTCGAGCGTCGAGTAGGCGCAGGTGGACGAGCTGGTCGCGCAGTACCGGACGGCGACCACCGGAAGAGATGGCTCTCAACCGCGGTGTCCTCTCCGGCCTCCGCCTCCTCGCGTCCGGCACAGAGGTAGCCTCTGCGCCTCAGAGAAAGAAAGGAAGATCTTTAAATTTGATCGTGTTTTTGCACCGGCAGATGATCAAGGTATTAACTGTTGCTACTCTGCTTGGCATTATGTCCATTATGTGCTTTTTGGAAAGCTGCAGAAATAGCATGCCCGATGCAATATATTG
Organism: Dendrocalamus latiflorus; assembly: GCA_017311315.1. Lineage (NCBI taxonomy): Eukaryota > Viridiplantae > Streptophyta > Magnoliopsida > Poales > Poaceae > Dendrocalamus > Dendrocalamus latiflorus. The sequence goes on along the minus strand of CM029648.1, from coordinate 22,399,844 downwards.
TAGCGGTAATTTAGTTGAAAAATGACATATGCTTTGTTTATCGGAATATATTTTAGATATGATTATGTGTTGATGGATGATGAATATAATGGGTCGTATTCTAATTGTTTCCTTCAGAAGTTGTGTTTGCTGAGAGCTTGCCAGTCGTGAGGTCAGTGATGGATGGTTTCAATGTATGCATCTTCGCATATGGGCAAACAGGAACAGGAAAGACATTCACCATGGAAGGGTTTCCAGAGAATAGGGGCGTTAACTATAGGGCTTTGGAAGAATTGTTCAGGATGTCCGAGGAGAGAAGTTCGTCTGTGGTATACACATTTTCAGTAAGCATCTTGGAAGTCTATAATGAAAAAATTAGGGACCTTCTTGATGACAGCTGTGAACAAACAACAAAAAGGTATGTTTCCTTTCATTCTCTTATCCTGACTTGATAGTAGATTCTCTTTTTTCGAAGCATAGTATCTTGTTGCATCTAAAGGTTGGACATAAAGCAAAGTGCTGACGGAACACAAGAGGTTCCTGGTTTGGTTGAGGCTCCAATTTATACAATAGATGGCGTGTGGGAGAAACTGAAGGCTGGCGCTAGAAATAGATCTGTTGGATCAACCAGTGCCAATGAACTGAGCAGCCGCTCCCATTGGTGAGTATCTTGGCGTTTCACCACTTGTATAGCATTCCTTCTAAGTTCTAAATAATTCAGCTCATATATTGGAATAGGCTACCATTTTTCAAAATATTCGTGATTGACCATTAGCAATTAGAGTCAAGTTGTCTATTTGTCATAGGAGCGGCATTACTACAGCATTGGGATAATGGTACCCGGATTTCTATCATATTTGCAGCTTGGTTAGGGTTACTGTTAGGAGTGAGCATTTGGTGACTGGTCAAAGGAGCAGAAGCCAAATCTGGTTGGTCGACCTTGCTGGAAGTGAGCGTGTAGCTAAAATTGAAGTAGAAGGAGAGAGGCTGAAGGAGTCACAGTTCATCAACAAATCACTCTCTGCATTGGGCGATGTCATTTCTGACCTTGCCTCCAGAAATTCCCACATCCCATATAGGTGAGTCCTATTCAGCATTCACATACTTCGACATCTACTTTGCTTAGCTACTTAAAGAAGCATAGCTTCAGCTAAGTCTCTCTCTCTCTTTTTGCTGTCAAATAGGAATTCCAAATTGACTCATTTGCTCCAAAGCTCATTAGGTAAGTTAAAATTTCATGGTATTTGTTATGCAAGAAGTGCTCTGATTTCTAGCTAAATGATAGATTTCTATTCCCTTCTATTTAACATTGGATTGTTCCATTTTAGGCTTCCTGCTGGAAATAATGCCGTGTATTTTTGATGTCCTTAGAGTTTACTACTATCTCAATTAAGTACAACTATGTAGTTGGGTACAGTACTACAGTTTCTGTTGCTGCCCATAGTCCCCTTCCCTTGTTTGGTGGGGAAGGTATACAATACCTCCTGCTTGGATAATAACTATGATAATACATTATGCAGGCTGAGATTGGAGCAAATGCTATGCTGGCTGTATCGATCGCAGCTTGTAAAGCTGGCGCTGCTGAAAAAGAGGTACGCGTTATGTGCTAAATCACCAGGGTTTGAGGTCAAAAATGAGTTGGACACGACAACACATATTCTTATAGTCGGTTGCCTATTTCTGTTCAGGTTCCACTATACAAGCATATAGCAGATCTTGTTGGTAAAAGCGCTACAATGCTTCCGGTCCCTGCAATTACAGTCATTAATGGTGGAACACATGCTGGAAATAGTCTTCCCATTCAAGTATTCTCGCTAAACCTGGAGGGTTACCTTTTATAACCAATCTTGCTCAGCGAATTCCCCGGAACACTCTCTTTTACAAACCCCATTAAAACTCTGCAAAGTTTGAGATTGTTATTCCCTTGTTTCTTCCAGTTGATTCATTTTTTTAAAATGAGAACATATTAAGATGGTCCATGTAGATCAATATCTCAATATTTGCAAGTAAAGCTTGCTTATTTGTAGGAAGTTATGATCCTTCCGGTTTGTGCAAAAAACTTTGAAGAAGCAATGCAGATGGGTTCAGAGACATATCACCATCTGAAGGTACCCTCCACTTCTAACAAACTACTTCATCTATAGATTATACCTTGCACACACTCTCGAGTCTCGACAACATGAATGTTATCCTCCAGTCCCATATTTGGACCAACCTGTCCATCAAAAAGTGTAGGAATGATTGTGTTCGTACAAAAACTGAACATCGTATTCTAGCTTTCTGATGCCCTTTCCGCATCTGATCTTGCTTAGCATTAATTTATTTGGGTTGATTGCTCCTAAGAAAGAGGACTGAAATGGAACAGATGTTTTATTTTGATCAGGCAGTTCCTTAGAACAACAGTGAGTTTGACATGGCTCTAAAATGGAACAGATGTTAATAGTTAATTTTATCTTGGCGTATATGTTCTATTTGTTTTGACCCGACTTGCACTGCTCCTTATCAACTGGAACAAAAAATTCAAAGACATTAACCGCAGTGCTCAGGCTGTATGATTGCCAGTGCCTTCCACATTTTGTTTTAAGATCTGTAATTTGACTATTGAAATAATGATTTCCTTAGTTATTTTCATTGTTTCAAGGCTTGTGATGAAACCTTTGGCGCATTTCTTGCTATACTCCATGCATGAATTTTTCTACGCAGTGGTAGCATGCACAAATTCATGGAATTATTCTATGATCAATACGGTTGGAATATCAGTTAAGAGTCTGTTACTGGTAATTCATTACACAAATTTGTGCTGAATCATGAAGATTAAATGCAGTTAAGTGAATTTTAAGATCCAATGAAGCAAATAATATAAAAAACTCTGAAGTTGGCCTTATTGTATGGATATGTATGTAACATTAGTCTGAAACATTTATTTACATGAAAGTAGCGTAAACAAAATAATTCTCAATACCAAGAACATATATTTACATGAAGAAGTCCTGTATGTCTTTTCCATTGATGCTTGCAGAAGTGAATAACAACCATACATGTATTCCCATGCTAATGACAGTTTATACAAATGGCAGTGGCATACAAGGTAGGGAAATCAGGAAATATGGTACAAAATTGTTGTTTTTTTTGGATTTTGGTTGTTTTATATGTTGCGCTGTGATTGACGATGTAGTTACATTGTAGTCTGTATGTGTTGTCTATTCAAGGTTAATACATTAAACAAGTATGATGTTTGCAGGCCTCTTCCACCACTTCCTAATCTAGAGGTCTCAGATGTGGTCGTTGAGAAAGCTGCAGATCAGGCTGTTGTATGGATCAACAGGGTGTTGGCTGTTGGCCATGATATCGCCATCAAGAGAGATAGGAAAGTTTTCGTACAGGTCTCTCTCTCTCTCTCACGCGTGCGCATCCACACATCTTTCTACTGTACCTGACTGTGTGCTCTCTTTGTTTTGTCCCCTGTTCTGCTCGGTGCAAAAGGTTATATTGGTTCTGTGGGTGGTTTCATACATTGGAATGCTCTTCAACTTACTTACACTCATTTAAGTTATTAAAGGTATGTTACCTACTGTTTATTACTATAGATTATCTGTGATGGTTATTTGATAATTGATTGATGGTTGGTTTAACAATACTAAACCTGAGAATTAGTTGTACATGGATTATCGGATACTAGCATATGGTTCACGTGGTGCCTTGACGGGGGACATAGATGTTTAAATTGGATTTAGCAAACTATTTAACTTTGGAAATTACTAATGTGGCCATTCGATCATCAGTCATTAATCCAGGTGCAATGGGGATTGATGTGAAGGGATTGGACTTGTGTTTTCAACAAAGAAAGAGATAACATTTTGGCCTCTGACGGGACTGTAGTGTGGCCATCTTTGTTATGTTTAGTTAGTCATGCCATGTCCGTGAGCTAGAGATGCCGTTGATGCTATAAACACTGCTTGGATCGGAGTTTGAACTGTTGAGGAGAGTGGCATGCTAGCTAGCTTGTCTGGATGTTGAATTGAAATGTCAGAATAACCTAGCTGTAGGATGCAGTTTTCTGTGTTAACATGTAACAGGAGCTGCTTGACGGTGATTACGATTTTTCCTGTCAGAGAGTAACAATTATTTCACGTATGACATTGAGATTAACTGGGTTTGGCTGGGGGAATATGAAAAGGAAAACAATCATTCTTGTAAGATAAGTTATTAATCAAGGTAAGATTGATTTTGGGTTGAGTAGAATGATGTTGTACATGTTATGTCTGCAAAACAGGCCAATGACAATAGACTTTGAGGTCGGAAACTTTGAATAGAGCTGCTTAAATTGAGAGCTCTATTGAGAATGATATTCTAGGCAGTTCACATGAGCAGTGTTCTAAAAATGGGGTCTAGGCGGTGCCTAGGTGCCACCCTCCCGCCTTGCCTGCCTAGCTCATTTTTCCCGGCCGCCTATTTTTTCTGTTTGGAGTGAGGGTTGCCCTTCTCTAATATACATATCGTGGTAACTGGCTTCACAATACCAACCTAACAAACAATTGGCTTTTTTAAAAAAAATGATATGCACAACTTAATAAGCTACATGTGCAAGAAACTTTCTTTTTCTTAAAAGGGATAATCAGACCTTAGCATGTTAGTAGGTTTTTGGCCATAATTTGGAAGTTCAGCTCGTATCCAACTCCAGGTTTACTCAAGTTTGAGGTGGTCCATGATCTGCATCACCCCGCGATACCCGTCTCCACCCGAGCGCGCCCTCCGCGCCCAATCCCGCGCCTCTCGGCCGGACGCCACCTCTCCTCCTGATTTCCCCTTTCCAAAAACAGATCTTCGAAAAAATAGAAACAATCACATCACAATACGCAATCATCGCCACCCGTGGAAGAAAGGACAGTAAGGGCGTGCAGCGGCCAGGCGTGCGTCTTCGCCACCGCCCTCCCGCCCGCTCTGTTGGAAATAATCTTGTTTTAAAAGTCATTTACAAAGTTTGGAAGTGATCGAAGTTGAGACGGAGACGGAATTAGAAGTCGTATCGGAAACGGAGTAGAAGTCGTATCGGAAACGGAGTCGGAGTCGGAGTTGTAACTTGTAGTCAAAACCGAGTAGGAGTTGTAGAAACTGGGTATAAAAAGTGGTGGAGTCTTGTAACCAAGGTGTGCCGAAAAGTACCAAGCAATTATGAGAAAAGAAGAAGTGAAAAGCAATCCCTGTGCGTTCTGTACAATCTCGTAGGCGTGGGCAAAGTCGACTTACGACCACGGCAAACGTGGTCGGGAGGTCCTACGACCACGGCAAAGCTACAGTAGATTTACGACCACGGCAAATCTATTGTAGACAAGGTCGAAAGGCATTTGACCACGACGAAATTGGAAGACGGTGAGATCGCGAAGCGATACGACCACATCCGAGAGAAGACGAAATTTTATCCTGTTTTGTATTTTACCGTAGCGTTAGCACGGGCACACCTATAAGCTAGCCCTAATAATCCCCACCTATAAGCTAGATTATTATTATATAATCTTAAGCTAGATTATAATCGAAGAAGCGGGAATAAATATTTACGTTATACTCTGCACAGAGATATGCTACTTTACCCACAAAAATCTTTTAATTAGGATACAAAACCTTTCCCAATTATCCGTATGCAGTAGATTTCTACCCGGTTAAGTTAAGCCGTTATAGTGGGACAATGGTCCGCTACCCTCCGGTGCAACATAGCACGTGTGACCCTAGCCACTCATTCATCTTTTGAGGTGCACAAGGCTCGCCCCATTCTAATATAGTATAAGGTTACCATCATTGTGGAGGTACTGTAATACTGATAAGGTACTCTCAGCCTGTCTCATATTGGAACTGTAATTAGCACAGGCGTATGATACATATAGTTATAACCATACGTAGAGAAGCATTACTATCCAATCTTAAACATTCCCTGAGCATCCTCTGCCCACCATAGTTTAGATCCACCGGCTGCTCCATCAGCCAGCTTACTCTCAGATTGCAACTCCATCAGTCATCACATTCTATATTAGGTTATTTGATAAACCACCATTTTGATGCATTTAGTAATAACAATAGTCTTAAAAGTAATTTGTACAAAATTAGATCCATTGCTACGTGATCAATGATGACTTGGTTGGGTTTCCAAAAATTCAGCTTTATGACATCTAGTGGGTGTTGTCTTGTATCGATCTACTCCAGCTTCAGATCTTGGTTCTTCCTCCGTCGTCGAGTGCTCCCAATGAGGTACGACAGATTTGGATTTTCTTGGTAAGGCTAGCTAGCTGGTTATAGCACACATAATTACTACAAGCAATAGACCTAAAACAAGAAACATACATACCATCATACAAACAACTGTGTTCGAGTGTGTGTGCATGTGCATAATCAAGGAGGATAATTTCTATGTATACAAGAACACGTATGATCTAACTAGTGCAAGTATAGACCTACAGTTCATGTATGTGCAATTTCCTTAGTTACTTAGTGGTAGAGAAAGTATATGTATAAGTGACATATAATATATGCCTATATGATAAGGAGGCGATACTAACATAATAAGCTCTATGATGAGGTACGCATCTAATAATTTTATGCATGACCGAGGAGCCTAAATACTGCTGCTATAATTAATACCTAGCAACATGTGTTGAGCGATAGTCTAATCGAGAGACGAGTTATGTACCTTACTGTGGAGTTGTAGCCTGTTGAGATGCACGACGATCCTACTTCTCACGGTTTATCCTCCTTTTTTTATTTTTTTTCCCTAGCCCTTTTCTCTTCCTTTTTCCTGACCTTCTCCTTTCTTTTCTTTTCCTTCTCTTTCCCTTGGGCCCTCCGTTCCTGGCTGTTGGGCCAAGCCGGGGCCATCGGCCCAGCCGACGCCTTCCTCTTCTCTTCTTATCTTCTTCCTCTGTTCTTCACGCTTCCATCTCTCTCGTTGCTCCCCAGTCCCCTCACAGTATCTCTCTCCAATCCCTTTCTCCACTCTATCTCCTCTTTCAATCCCGATCGGGTCCAGGCTTTGTGTGTTAGTACTAACAAAGTTGAGTTTCTCACCGAGCTTTCGATCAAAACTTCCCTACGTCGATCTCGATCTCTGGATTAACTCCTGCTGAAGCCAAACGCATGGTACGGTTCAGTGCAAACTGCGACGAGGAACACCTTGGGCTGTGGGCTTGGGGGGCTTGATCGACTCCCATCCAATCTGAGCTGGACACGTCCGCCTCCGCCTTGATACACGTAGGCAGGCAGTGACACATGGCATTGCAGCGTCACTGAGCAGCGCAGCCCTCCGTACTGTCTCCGCCACAGGCTATCATTTCCCTCTCTTCGCAGGATGCAGCAGATTCACAACAGTTGCGAATCTTGCGACGTGAAATTGCGAACTACTGAACTGTAGCATTATCTCTGAACCTGATTTATTTTTTTTCTTTAAGTTACACAGCCTTCTTCTCGTGCTCCTCTCTCTTTTGACGCTCGTAGGATACGGAGGAAACAGAGGAACGCTCAGGCCCTGTTTGGTACAGTTTTACCAACAGTTTCATAAGCTGTTGTGAGTTGGTTTTTGCCAAACATTTTTTTTGCAAACAGCTTCATGGATGAAGCTCCTTAAATCATGCTCTCACAAGAGAATGGGGTAGGGTAAAGCTGAAAATAGTAGCTTTTCACAGCTCTCTCCCTCAGGCTCGCAGTTCTAGGAACCCACTGCCCTTGTAGTTGACAGAAATTACAGCACTTTGCCACTGGGTCCCCACGCCTGTTTCCTCTCCTCCCCTTCGCACTTCTCTACCGTTCGCATTGATTTTAATTTTTTATTATTTTAATTTTTTAATTCATACTCATTCAAATATATTATTTTTTAATTCATATGACTATATACAAACATACAACTCCAAATGTTAGAACAAGTCAGGTAGACAGGGGCATCTTGGACAATTGCCCTCTCTCAGCCATGTATGAAGCTGTAGGTGAAGCTGTTTTGCCAAACAGTTTTTCAAAACAGCTTTAGCTTCACCGGTGAAACTGCTCGTGAAGCTTAAACAAAAAAAACAGCTTCACTAGTGAAGTTGAGCTGTGTCAAACAGGACCTCAATTGTACGAGCCTAGGAGGCATCCGTGTAGTGTTTTTTGCTTGCAGGATTTTTTATGGGGTTTGCAGGGGAATTTGGCGAGCACACGTGCGCGTGTTTCATGCCAGTGGTCGATCCGCAGAATCGGCAGGAAGGAACAGTGGCCACACTGACAATCACCGTTACATCATGAGAGGTCAGGCCAACTTTAAGTGCGAACCTACCAGCAGGAGCCACGTACGGGGCCAACTTTAAGACTAGTACATTGTCCATGTTCTCACAAGCTGCAGCACAGTGGAGCTAGTGCCTGATTGATTGGAAAGCCCAATGTATGTTGCATGTGCTGTGCAGTTGTGCCTCTATTAGCAACTCCCTTATCATCAACATATGGCTTTGTTGCTCTTCTTGGTCATGAGAAGTCGCGAAAAGAGCAAACGTTAGTGTCTCAAAAAACGCGAGGGTCACAAATCATCAAGGTGGCGTTTGCGTATGAAATTTGTACGATTAATATTGCCGGTCGGGGGCAAATGCGTAGGATCCCCGGGCCCTGGCAGATGGTACAGAAATAGTACATATTATCGCACTAAAAATTCATCATAGTACAGAAATCCCCGTGGTTATGGTAACCAAACAGGGAAATAGTAACTTAAAAACAAAGAAGAGACTCTGGTGATATGTTCTTTTAGGCTGTAATTTATGATTTAAAATTTTGAATTCTATCGGTTCGCTAGAGGCAGTTGCAAAGAAAAATATTTGCATATGATTTTTGCCAATATAGCTGAATTTGATACGCTTTTTACTACAATCTTCCTGTTAACTTCGTCTTAAAAATCACTGTTTAAAAACTAGTTACTGTAGCACGTACAAGCTAAAGCCGACTCAAAGTCCTATAGAAGGCAACTCTGCTAAGCTCCTAGCCGTATGCATGGTTACATGGGGCATCGAGAATCCTGTTTGGAAACCTTAGATGCCCTTTTATGATCACGGATGGATTCTTTTAGTCTGTGGCTTATAGGTTTTGGTTTAGATTTTTGAATTCTGACTGTTCGCGTGAGAGAGTACAAAGAGATACTCACGGACGATTTCGGCTAATATAGATGAAATTGAGATAGTATATACTATAATCAACTTATAGACCCCGCCTTAAAAGTATATTCTGTTTAAAAGTTAGTTATTATAGAAAATCAAGTCATAAACCCAAAAAATCCACCCCACATTTCAAGGGCGTTACAATGGTATAGACAATTGTTGTCTATAATACTCTCCATATCTTTTATAGATGGCACTAAAGACAACTTCTACAATATGTTATCTTTTTACATATCTCTACATATAACTTCTTCATAACACAATATATCTTATTTATTATGTTACAGTCCACGGTTGTATGAGAGACGGCCTAATTATCTATGCTCCCCCTCTTTCCTACATATCATCTTGTGTTCTACATGGTAAGACTTACAGATAACTGTCGTCACACCAGTACTCTACAATTATAATAGCGGATCCGAAGTGTAGAGATGATCTTTTCTCCACGTTATTGTTACGATAACAAAATGTATCCTCAAAAGAAACTCCACATGAGCATATTTTCAAGGTCACACAACTTGGGAAAATATACATAAATTTTCACTGTTATTGTTGTTCTTGAGCGACAGTATGTGAGTAAATTAAAAACCTACTACCATGCAAGATATAAATAAGAATGGGACTGCTTAATTTTTTCGAAACGGACTCTACTAAAGTTAGTATATTGTAGGAGCTATCTAGTTTAGGAGAGATGACCACCCTCAGAATGGGGGAGTAGAAAACCACGGCCCTGCAGTAGATTCATTCAAAACCTTGCCAACAGAGATTCGTGAACAACTTGACAGTACTTCTGCTATATTAATTGTCCCCTCGGCCAATAAAGAGCATCTCCAACAGTACGAGCTAGTTACTAACTCTAAGATAACTTCTTCAATAGTACTAACTTTTAGCACATAACTCATAACATAAATAGCCTCGCATGACACTCTTACATAATCTTGGAATGTGTGTATGAGACTAGCTCTTGATCAAGAGATAGTTTTTCTCTCTCTTCTATTAAAATATGAAATAATATGTTTAGAGTTAGCTTATAAGTCACTGTTGAAGATGCTCTAATTAGTCCTCTGTGGAGTACTAAGCTATAGCTATATTTGGAATAATGAACATGAGGTCACTTAAGCGTCGTATGCTACAAATGTATTAGGTGAATCAAGTACTTCCAAAACTATATTTTTCTTTTAAAAAAGTCCTTGAACTTTTAAAAATAAAGCATTGTACATGCAGAACCCCCAAGTTGCATAAATTAAAGCGAGTTGGCGTACGACTGCGTAAGTAAACAAACTTATCAGCACTTAGTCTATGGCATATCAATAGGGGGTGAAAACGGCCGGAAACTTGCCGATCGATCCAGATTTTTTTAGATTCGACTAGTGCCAGATCAGATAATCTTTGGTTAGTATCGGCTTGGAAATGAAAGCGGCTAGTTTTTATCGAAAACAACTACGAATTTAGTATGACCCTATCTAACCACAGCAGAGAGACGCTCCTTCTTGGCTTCCACCCATCTAGCCGGCCAAAGTCTCTGCCCATTCGCTCATCCATCCATTCCCCACACGGCAGAGAGACGTTAGCCTTCTTGGCTTCCACCCATCTAACCACCCACCTAAGCATGTCTTCTTACTTGCCGTCTTAATTGCTAATGAAGCAGAATCTGCACTCTCTTCCACATGCCGTCAATGACTCGCTGGCTACTGCACCACTTGGCATGCTTTCACCAAATCTCGTGTGAAACACCCCTAAAAATTTCAAAAAAAAATTGAACTTTTTCCTGGAATTTTTGAGTGAATTTCGGCCACTTTCCCTTTTTTTGGAAAGTATCCCCGGAATGCGCCTTCTTTTGGCGATTCCGCTTTCTCCATCTCCTTGGCGCCTTTTTCCCCTCCCTGTTTCCTCTTTCCCGCTGGCGCCCCTCCCCTTCTCCGTTTTCCTTCCTCCCCGGCGTCTCCTCCTTTTTCTCTTCTCCGCTGGCGCCTCCTCTCCTTGCCGCTTTCCCCCTGCGCACGCGCCTGCACTGCGCGCTGCGCCTCGCCGTCGCCGACCGTTTCCCCAACCGCCTTTGACCCCGGTCTCCGCCTCCTGCCGTCCGGGCCCCACCTGCCAGCCCCTCCCCCTCTCTTCTCCCTTCCCCCGCAAGCCGCGCCGTCGCCCATACCACCGCACCTGCTCCCGTCTGCCACTCTCCGCATTTACTGCTGCTCAGCGCCAGACATCGCCCCATCGCGCGGAGGAGACACCCTCAACAACTCCCCTGTTCTTCTATTGACCACTGGCGCCATGCCCATCCCTCTTCCCCTCGGATCCCTTTTCCCTCCGCCGAGGCTTAAAAGCCACTCCTCACCCTCCCTTGCTCTCCCGTGTGCCCCAAGGCTCCCCACCGTCCTCAATACCCTCCCACCACTCCAAAGAACCACCAGAAGCGATCGATTGAAGTTCCGTTGTCCCTATCGCCGTCGCCGCTCCCCCTTTTCGCCGGCGGCCCCGTGAGCTGATCTTTTTCCTTCCCCTCTCATTTTCCAATTCCATTCGCCCAGAGCGCCTTCATCCTCCCCTAAACCCTCTGCTGCCCTCCTCTGGCCAGGTGGAACACCGAGGGATCCCGGCGACGAAGCTCCCTCCCGGCGGAAACACCTCACCGAGGCCAGCTCGCTCCGACGCTTTCCAACCAAAACCGACGCTACCACGGTGATCTCCAAGCTGTGTAGACCGTGCCACCACCTCCCATTCTGTCGGAGAGCCATTGGTGAGCGTCTACACCGCCGTGAACCCGAATCCCCTCCCTTTCACCGCCGGCCACCGCCAGTTACTCCCCTACCTCCCCGAAGCCCAAAATGGAACTATCTCACTTAGCTCTATCCTTTGGTGCCCCTCTTTTCCTTAAGAACCATCGTAGCCGTCGGAGAGCGGAGGCCCTGCACCTCTGTCTCCCGGCCGGGTGCGCACGGCGGGAGGTAGAAGATGATCCCTCCCCGCGACGTGGCCACATCCCGGCCACCCGCGCCAATTATTGTCGTCTCGCCTGGGCCATCCGATAGCGACGTCCCTCCGCCGTCCGATGCCACTTAACTCCCATCCCCGCCTTCGTCGGATCCTCCCATACCCCTTCGCCCGCCTTCCCCACCGGATGCGTATCCTCTGCCTTCAAAGTCACTGACTTTGGGTCACTGACGTGTGGGCCCTATGGCTTGTGGGGCCCACGCGTCAGTCACCCAAAGTCAGTGACTTTGAAGGCAGAGGATCTCAATCCTTCCCCACCCCGTTGTCGTCCGATCTCCACCTCGCCTCATCCAGCCCTTCAGTCCGCCCCGCATCGCTGCCGTTCGCCTCAACCACGCGTCCTCCATCCGCCGCAGGTGAGCGCGGAGCGCGAGTGGGCCGCAGCCTCCCGGCCTGCCTCACTGCGCGCGCACGCACATGGGCCGCGTGGGCCGACCGGCCGCGCAAGCTGTTTCCCGCCCGGGGCGCACAGTGCTAGGCCGCACAGTAGCCGGGCCGGCCTTTCACTGTTCACACCGGTTTTTCCCGATTTATTCTTTTCCAAAATCCCAGAAAATCCAAATAAATCCTAGAAAATCACAAAAAATCCTAAAAATTCTCAAATTTCACCATCTTGCTCATTTTGATGCCCCGAACCCATTTTTGGCCTCCTTTCCACCAAATTCATCCCAGAAAAATTCCAAAAGTTCCCATTTGGAGATTTTTTTGCATTGTACTCATTTTTAATAGATTATTTTTCCTCGCTTGATTAGGCTCAAGCCGGACTTATGTTATTTTTATGTGTTTGCGCTAGTTTCGGAGATCCTGGAAGTTCAGGTGCAGTCCCAGGATCCAGGCGCTTCTACGTTCGAGCTAGCCGAGATCGTCCAGATTCACGGCAAGTCACAAGTCCTTCACCATGTTGAAATCCCATGCCATTTAAATTATGTTATTATGCTATTTTTTTATGCTAGTTGTGAAATGCTAGTTCAAGGTAAAATAAAATGTTTAGAATGACATGCTATGTAGATAAATCCTACCACCGATAAATGCCATGTTAAACTTGTAGCCATGCCTTTGTAACCCTAGAATTAATTACTTGGTAATCTAGATAACTGTAGGTTATTTATTATCACATAAAGTCTTTACACTAATAAGGTTGTGGATGCGGGCCAATAGAATTTGGAAAACCCGACTCTAGGGTAGGGTGGTATGGGACACCATACCCTAGGGCGGAGAGTGCCGGCGTGCACAAGGTAGGGTAAGGGTTGGGGAAGGAACCGCGAGACGGTCTTCGCCCACCTCTTACCCTAGGATTGGAGTTGGGGTAAGGGTGTTGTGGGGAACCGCGAGTCGGTCAGCGCCCACCGCTTACCCTAGGTTGGAGGTCGCGGGCTTGGCGAGGTTGCGGACCCCGGAAAAATGTAAGGACTAGACCCTTACGCCGAGCAAATGACATAGTGATCGCTCAACCACAGGAGTTGACTTGTCAACACGGGTTTAGTAGCTGCTCAACTCGATTGAAACTCTACAAGTGTTGAGAAGATAGGGTGTTGGAAAGTGAGGTTAGGTAGGCCGTGCTGCGGGTGCCTAACAACGGTAGAGTTCACTCGAAGCGGACGGGAGTTTTCATGTGCCAGACCCGAGTGGATTCTACCGGGTAGAGCCTATACAAAGAGTTGAGCAGTGAAACGACCTGGCTTTCTTAACTCAGTCATGAGGGTTAAGGAATCGTGTGGGTAAAGTTGGGCAACTCTGCAGAGTCAATTAAATGGTATTCGAATACGCCGTGCTCCCGGTCAATGGAGCTGTGTCACTTGGGTGATTCCAACAGCAAGGCTTGAGTAGTTTTCATAAGTGTTTTAAATTGACTAGCTGATTAATCAACTTTTTGAGAAAACCCCCCCTGAGATCTTAAGGAGTAGTTTATGGCTCTGGTTTGTCAAAATGTTTGCGAAATAAAGTGCATCCACAAAATTAATAAAACAAATATGTACCCTTCCTTTGGCAATCCGTGCAAATAGTTAAAATAGGGTTTCCCTTGTGGCTTGCTGAGTACGGTGGTTGGTACTCAGGCTTTCATAATTTTCCCCCACAGATACCAGAAGAAAAGAAGGCAATTCAAGATTTCGTGTTAGGGTTGCGACCGCACTCAGGCTTTCCTATGGTGCTTTTGCGGTTCTTCTGCAATGTAAGTATTTTTGGGCTTGTACGCCCGTTTATTTGTTAAAGTTGACCGTTAGGTCTTATTTCAATTAAAGCTAACTCTTCTTAAATGTTCGTAAGCAGGCATGATACTTGTTCAGTCCGTAACCAAACTTCTGGGTGGTTGCGGATTAGTGACGCCCCTGTTCCTCCCAGAAACGAGGGCGTTACAACGTGCATGTGCATGGTGAGAAAATGCAGACAGGAGTGATGCGTCCAGCAATTTTGGTAAACTTCAATCAAATGAACTCTTACCACGACCACTTAGGGGCTGCTCCAACAGGCTGCCAGCTTCTAGCTTCTGGTTGAATTTGCATTGTAGGCAGCGGCTAAAATTGCACTGTAGCGGCTATTAGCTTTTTGCTGAGTCATTCAATGAAAAAACGAGGAAAAAAAATAAAAACACTGTTATGTCGTTAAGGATAATGAAAAGGAATGAGAAGGAAAAAAAGCCAAAATTAAGAAGTTGACGTGTTCCAAGTGGCTTCTAGTTGTGGAAGCTAGAAGGCAGAAGCTGAAGACTTTTAAGCCGATTGGAGCAGGTAATCCCCATCTATACCATAAATTCCAACTCATCATCGACATTACCTTTCTATCCCCTTTCAAGTCGCCGTTCACCTAGCTAGGCGTGACCATCCCACATATAACCGCACCATGCTTGGTACTTATGCTATGTACTGATCGACTATCAAATATATTTCTATTGCGGGTGAAAATATTAATGCTTGTTCAAATTCTATGAATATTTTGATAAAATAAAATATTTATGTGTTTTCATTGATTTTGGATGTACAGTTTAAGGGTTTTCTATGTTCCAATAAATATTCATGGCTGTATTCGCTTCAATTCGTATTTTCTTTGTATATGTATTCGACATTATTCATATTTATATTCATATATGAGATATCCATATTTATATTCGCATCCAAGAAAGAAAATAAAAAACAAATATAGTAGAGTCATTATCCATCCGTATCCGTTCCGTTTTCACCCCTACACATCAATGTGTAGCAGGGCAATTAGGCCTTATTTAAAACGACTTTTGGCTTCTAACTTTCAGAAGTCAAAAGCCATTTTAAACGTGTTGGTTTTTTTAACGCATCTTTTTTCTTTTTTTCCTTTGCATTGTCAATGGAGATATAACGGTTTTTTCATTTTCCTTTAATTGAATGTCTCAGCCAAAAACTAATGGCTGCTACATTACCCATTTTAGCCAAAAGTCATCGGCGAAAGTAAATTTTGAGGGTATATATATGTGTGTGTGTGTGTGTGCGCGCGCGCGTGTCGGATGCTGAAATAGGGCACCATAGTGTCTGGATACCAAATCTTCCTGCCTTTAAATTGCTTTTAGATGTGTACTAGTGTAATGGTATATAATATATCAGGCAAACCCGTTAACATTTATTAATTCGAAAAGGCATCAATTTGGAAAGAAAGTGATTGATTTAGCATGCTAAATCAATCATGAATGAAAATTCTCAATCATAGAGTCTGGAAACCATGGTGCTCCTGTTATGTATGTATGTATGTATGCATGTATGTATGCATGCATGCATGCATGTATGTATGTATGTATGTATGTATGTATGTATGTATGTAACTTTGTGGTTATCTGTTCTCTTTAGGGAAGTTTGTTGTTGTTTGTTGATGGATCTTTATCTACCTCACCATTATAGATATATTATAAATTGATAACAACACGTTCGGATGAATTTTTTTAGTTTGAACTTACTCGATAAGGTTACTTTGGGATAATTCTAAAAGGTTCAATCGGGATAACTGTCTATTTGAGTGGCTTTTCAGAATTATTTAAACAATCTATCGTTGCATTTGAGCCACAATTAAGCTGAAACTTTATCTTAAGTTGGTGATAAATTGCAATTATCAAACATTAATTGGGTTCTTTTGTTTTTCCTACTATAAATACGGGTCAGAATCAAACACTACCGACTTTAAAATTTAGGTCCTGCCCTAACCAGGTGCGACTTTAGCTTTCAGCTGAAATTGTATTATTGTTGCTGTTAGATTTTTTAAGTTATTGAATTAAAGAAAAATAAGAAAAAAAACACCGTTATATCTCTATGGACAATACAAATAAATAAAAGGCAAAAATTAAAAAAATCGTTGTACTTATTTCCACTTCTAGTCAGAAGCCGAAGCCACGTAAGGCTGGGCTTAAGCAATAAGAAAGCTACGACAGATGTGGCATCGTGCATCAGTCATCAACATATGCGGTTTGTACGCTTCTTAAACGACAAAGGAAGACGTCCTCTCTTTTGACGCGAGTGAAGCTTTTGTCAGTTGCCCACACATACATGCAAACAACGTCAAGAGCTAGCTGTACGTAACAACTACAGGGTTCAGAGTTAAGCGACAGGAATAGCACAAGGAAGAAGACAAAGCTTGGCTACATAGCTACTTTCCCTGCCATAACGGTCAGATGACCGTATGATTGCTACGAAGCTTGGCTTTGCAGTTTGCATTCGCTATGAAGCACAGGGAACAGGGATAAAAACGAATCTGGATATTCGGCTACTAAATCTTGATATCTCAGATCTAGATATAAAACGAATTTCGATACCTAATGCTCGATGCAGATGCGAATCTGGTTTGGGACAATGCAAATTTGGATATCCGAAATAAGATCTAGATTCGGATATCCAGATTTAGCAGATATAATAGCAACAACTTACTAATACGTATCTTTTGTATTTACTCTTCAAATTGGGCATATTATATATGCATTTTGATCATCTCGATGAGCCCGTCATCATGGTGGGATTTAATTTGGTATTTCATATTTTTCATTTTGGCACATCCCCAATAAAGTCTTTTGCATGCTCTTTTTAGCTAAATTTGATATGTTTATAACCGATTTATTTGCAATATATCTAGAATAAGTTAGGATTAGTGACAAAATGACCATAATGATCAATAATTATGTGATCAACTAGAGGAAAAGGGCCATAAATATTACTATAAAACCGATATTGATTTGTTAAACTTCATTGAGTCATAGAATACGAAGTTGTCCTCAAAAGATGCATTATACAAATACATAAGATATATGATTCATTTGTTGTTGTCAACATTTAATGTGTAGTTATATGTTAAAGTCATTGAGTCAGTCATTTATCAATTTAAAATATTAAAACAATTCATTGCCATGTTTTGAATAGGAGAGGACACGAATAATTATTAGAATCCGAAAAATAGTTGAATTTGATCCGATTTTGAGTATAATCCAATCCAAATTTATATTTGATATTTGTCCGGTCTATATTCGTATCCGGTATTTGTGGATTCGTATTTGAATTCAAAAAATATAGATACATATATAATTTAAACACTATCTAATTCGTATCTGATCCATTTTTACTCTAACAAGGAAGAAGACAAAATCTCCTTGTTCCTGACCTGAACTGGTGTTTGCGCACCGTACATCCCTCTACGTACTTGGAATGTAGACGGGCATGGTAGTATGCTTTTCTTGTAAAATACGCGCACACAAAGGTGGCCAGATCACATCTGACCCACGACAAAGATTCTGACAAACAGTGCGTGTCTTATTGGAAAAGGATCTCAAAAGGTTTGTTCAGATGTCAGCACGCCATTACCGCGAGATTCTCTACGCTGCGGGGATCTAGATCGTTCGCGCGACACACAAACGGCACGAGCCAATCAAAACGAGCAAATTAGCTCGCCGGCGATATCACGCTAACTTGACGAGCTTTATGCCTGATCACCGCGAAGATTTTATCCGGCCACCACTAGCAGAGTAGCAGTGAGCAGGAGCGCGTGAAGCACGAGCGCGCAGGCAGGGCAGGGCTCACATGGAGAATCCACACGACCGAAACCACCTGTCGCACACGTGGGCCGGCACATGTGTGGCCTGATTGAGCGAGGTTGGTGAGCTGCGCCCAGCGAAAGGTGGCAGCGAGAGAGGGTCCCCTTCCCGGTCTTGTCCGGACAGCGAGACCAGCAGTAGTAATCTGGAAAACAGCTCGCAGAACAAAGAGACCATGAAAGTGTCAAGCTAAACACACACTTTCACTGTTACTTCACTACGTATGACTACGTACTCCTAGTAACGACTTTTTAGCCCGTACTCCTAGTAACGTCTTTTTAGCACATTTGATACTGTATTTATAAAAATAGCTATATATCTAACGTATTGATAAAAATAGTATTTTTTACCGTCTGGTAGCTAGACGGCAACCCGCGTGGACTGATGCATAGCCGCTGCCATCCCACGGTAGGACGGCAGACGGCATACCGTTCTATGATCAGACGGTAGGGGACCACCGAGCAAGCGGACGGTTCGCTAAAAGTTCATACCTGTGTTCCCTTTTCGCTCGGCCATAAATACAAACCTCTCATAGTTCGTCATCGCTCATCACAGAAGCTCATTCTCGCGGTCATCGCTCAAAATTAAGAGTACGTAGCTCATTATTTTTAGAAGGCAGTGCATAGCTCATTAAGGACGTGGCAGTGCTGATTGCTTGTTTCGAAAGATAGGTAGTTTTTTATCGCATGATTTTGATGTTATTCCCTAGTCATAGTTAATTAGTATAATTTAGTTAGTTGTAATTAATGTAGTTCGTATTTCGAAGTAAATAGGTCCTACTAATTTAGGTGTAGTTTTTATTATTTTTTGTTTATGTACGTAACCATAATTTATTTTTGTATAGTAGTATGTAATTAAGCAGTCATAATTACTGTAGTGGCAATTAGTTAGGGTTAACTAATGAGTTAGTGGTAAGTAATTAAGTGCTACAGATGACAATAATGAATTACTTGTAATTTTTTTAGATGGGTAATGAAATTATCGATAATTAATGAATTATTCATATGTAGTTACATGCAAATAATCATTAACTTGTAGTATTTTACTGTAATTATCAATATTCGTAGTAATATTTCATATATCCCATTTGTTACAAGGTACTCTTTAAATTACGAGTGCATAGCTAATTATTTTGAGAAGCCAGTGCATACCTCGTTGAGGACACGCCAGTGCTGATTGCTTATCCCGAAATACAGGTAATTTTTTTATCACGTGCTTTCGACGTTATTCCTGTACTCCTAGTTAATTAGTTTTATTTAGTTAGTCATAATTAGTGCAGTTTGTACTATGAAGTAAGTTGGTTGTAGTAATGTAGACATAGTTTGAATTGTTTTTTGTGTACATATGATACCCATAATTTGTTATTGTGTAGTAGTGTGTAATTAAGTAGTTGTATTTACTATAGTGGAAATTAGTTAAGGTTAAGTAATGAGTTAGTGCTAAGGATGATGGTAATAAATCACTCATAATTTTGTCGGATGGGTAATCGAATTGTCGGTAATTAATGAATTATCCATATGTAATTACACACATGTAATCACTAACTTGTATTATTTTTCAATCATTGTCAATCTTCATACTAAAATATGGCATGTCCCATTTGTTGGAAGGTATGGCGTTACTGGAGTTTCTCGAACAGCTCTACGATGAGAACCACCGGTGCCACTCATGGATGACGGGTGATGCGGCTGGCCCTCGGCCCTTCAAGCTACGGGGAGGGAGGGATCATTGGGAGCTGGACGAGTGCTATGTCCCAATTCTGCGAGCCACGAGCTTGTTGCCCTTTGCGAAACTGGTCTCCACTGCCTATCCCGAATGGTGCTCATAGCGTCCCCATACTTGGCTGAAGAATTTCATTGTGTGCCCGCAAAATGCATCACTCAAAGTCGTTAGGACGCACCTCATCGTGTACCTTCTTCATCTCTTTGGTTGGAGCATGTTTCTAGTCACACATTACGATATCTGCAACGCCGAGTTCATCCGCCTCGTCGAGTCTTTGGTTGACGTGGAGTTTGGGGCGATGCCTCAATGCAGGTTGGGATCAGTCGTCCTATGCGCTACATATCGGGGGTTATGTGATGCTTGCCAACTCGACACTGCTGATCACACCAACCCCTCTGTGTGTGTGTGTGTGTTACATGCTCCTGTAGCTGTAGAGTTGGGAGTACTTCCTGTGGGGCGAGTTCGGACGCCCCGTTCGGCGAGTTCACCGACCTGATAGATGGGCCCACTATGGGCTTCCGATGGATTGGTGCCCATCTGCGCTGGGCTAAGGGCAAACCGTCAAGGTGCTACTTGCTGTGGCACAACAAGTTCAAGTTGTTGCAAGACAGCGATTTCATTCAGGGTCTATGGATTGTAAACTTCATGAAGCGTGTATCGCTGAACAAGCTATCCCTGCAATACCTGTAGGATGCGGTGCTATGGGCGAGACACGTCAATTGGTGTTCTCGTACATAGTGGAGGCTGACACATCGCAGTGCGTAACGCGACAATTCGATTTCCACCAGGTCGTGCCCCCTACGGACGGCAGGTTCCTACCACGAGCCGTATATCAATGAGTTAAACTCCATCCGAGTAATGTTTACACTTTGTATGTCTTACTCTGTAACATCGACGATTCTGGAAATCTAGGGAATCGAGGGCTGGTCGGCATGCTACGGAGTGGTGACCAATGCAGCATGAGTGGACGACAGCATGGACGGACAGAGCGCACCTGGATGTCATCATGGAGCAACGCAGGTATGACGTCCGGATGTACGATGAGTACTTAGAGTGGTACATACCCCGGTCACGCAGTAAACTCACCGTTCATCGACGAGATCGCTCCGAGCAGATCATGCACGACGAGAGTTTACAATGCTCGATCGATCACCACTGCGCTTCGCGGTGGCATGACAACATAAGACAGTTGCAATTTCTGAGAGATTCATTTACGGAATTCATAATGATCATTACTGAACCTATTTCGTATGTCACTTCAGTTGGAGCGGGCGCAACGCATCGCAAGTGTGTCCGACACCACCCTCACTAGGCTGGACACACCACCAGCCGTGCAGAATACTTTGAAGTATATCCTAAAGTCATTCTAAATAGGCCAAAAAAATAGTGAACAACCTGAGTAACAGTCGTTTGACGGATCACGCCATGCACATCGGGCACCCAGATGGGGCACCATGCTCACCCGCGAGGTCATCGCGACCTAGCGAGTTCGGCCGGCCATCGCAATCTACCAAGTATGCCTGGCATCGTAGTACGAGCTGCCGATCATCCGCAGGCCATATCGACGAGGAGGTAACTTACGTTTGTTTTCCTGTTAGGCCTTACGTTCTACTAACATCATGGCATTCCCTCGCTGGAGGTCCATCTTCAAGATGCATCACTTTGATGTCTGCACCACCTACACAAACTACTGCTCCCCGTCGTTCATCTTCGCTGCACATTTGGGAGGTATGAGAATCACATTGTACATTCGGAATATTTATTCTGACTAACATTGTTTCATCTTGCAGCTCCAATTCAACACGGGGTTGACATTGAGTCCACCGATGACGATACAGGCCTCCTGGATGCTTCCAGAGAGCGGTACACAGCGTCAGGGTTTGTAGCATACGCAGGGTAGAGCTCAGCATTCACGCCATACGCAGAGTTTGGAGACTTTAATGGGTAAAGCTCCTCCGGCTTCGCTGCCACTTTGTACGGTCAAGGCAAGAGCTCCTTCACACCATGAGGGGGATTTTTTATAGTCCTTCGTTCATGACATCATTGCTGACGGCTCGCAGTTCAGCATGTCTCAGCTGGAGGACATCGACCCTTACCGGACCTAGCCTTTTGTACTTGTCCTACTGGACTACCACAGGCCACTGCGCAAACGGAATGGTCTCTATACCTCCTCTGAAACGAGACACAACCTCCGAACCGGCTGACGTACCCCACAGAACATGCTTGTGTTCAATGAAAGACATGGCCACACACGGGGAGGCAGATGCGGCGAGGAGACAGCAGTGGCTCAGACGGGTGAGCCATATCGCATTCGGTGTGATACATTTTTGTACTATTACATGTATTTCTACAAATATTTATAATGTATGAGCTGCAAAAGATGCTTAAGCATCGTTATTTTCACGATTAAATTAACATAAATTAATGTGGCAAATTCAGAGTATATAAAATTCTTAAAAAATTACACAATTACTAAGACTATGTTGAGAGGCTTTCCACAAAATTTTATAATTTTTGGAGCTTGTTTGGTATAATGTAACAACTCCTACAAATATAGAAATCGTATGAATTTTTTAGCAATATTCATAGTGGATAAAATTACCAAACAAATTACACATGGAAGTACATTATGTCAAGAGGTTATCCATAAAATTTTGTAATTTGTTGAGCTTATTTGCTATGTTTAAAAATTCAAATAAGTTATACATAAAAAATAAATTAGGGCAAGTAATTATGCCGGCTAATCAGCTGGCCTAATCACCTGCCGACTGGTGGTGGGACAGCTAGTCCTTGCCGTCTGGCCATGGGACGGCAGGTCACCCGCCGTTCCACCGCGGGACGGCAACGACTACACGTCAGCCCACGCGCGTTACCGTCCGATTGTCGGACAGCAAAAACGTAATTTTTGTCAATATACTATACATATGACTATTTTTATAAATACAATACTAAATCCAAATATGCTAAAAAGTTGCTACTAACAACTGCACTACACAACAATACGCGCGTGTAATAAAGAGGGGCTCGTCGTGTCGCTTGTTTGTGCCACCTCTTTTTTCCCCGGCCGTGTCGTGTAACCTGTGTTGTTCACTCTATTCTTCTCGCTTGGCTTGGGCTCCTTTGTTAGAACTGCTTGTGCTCGTGGCTTTGCGGTCTTCGGGGCAAGGCAAAATACCTCTGTGGCCGGTGTGGTTTGTGACGCGCGCGCGGCAGCCGGCAGGCGAGGATGGTTGCGAAGAAGCCGAGGATTGTCGTAGTGGGCGCTGGCATAGCCGGTCTCGCGGCCGCATGGTGGCTGTGCGGCGCGGGCGGGGACAAGTTCGAGGTGGCGGTGGTCGAGGCCGGCGCCCGCGTCGGCGGCCGGATACTGACGTCCGAGTTCGCGGGACACCGGGTCGAGATGGGCGCCACGTGGGTGCAGGGGGTCGGCGGGAGCCCCGTGTACGCCCTGGCGCGCGACGCCGGGGCGCTCGGGGAGGCGGCGGCTGCCCTCCCGTACGAGCACATGGACGGGTTCCCAAACCGCGTGCTGACCGTTGCCGAGGGTGGCGAGGTCGTCGACGCGGACACGGTGGCCAAACCGATCGAGGAGCTCTACAGGGGCATGATGGAGGCCGCGCGCGCCGGCGAGGCGGGCGGAGGCGGGGGCGTGGAGGAGTACCTTCGGCGGGGGCTTCGAGCGTACCAGGCGGCGCGCCCCGGCGGGAGCAAGGAGCTGGAGAAGGTTGAGGAGGCGCTGCTCGCCATGCACATCAACCGGGAGCGGACGGACACCTCCGCCGACGACCTCGGTGACCTCGACCTCACCGCCGAGGGCGAGTACCGCGACTTCCCCGGCGACCACGTCACGATCCCCGGCGGGTACTCCCGCGTGGTGGAGCACCTCGCCGCCGCGCTCCCACCCGGCACCGTCCGCCTCGGCCTCCGCCTCTGCCGTCTCGATTGGGGCGAAACCCCTGTGCGCCTCCGCTTCGCCGATGGAGCGCCGACGCTCACCGCCGACCACGTTATCCTCACGGTATCGCTGGGCGTCCTCAAGGCCAGCCTCGGCAAGGACGCCTCCGCCGCGGGCGCCATCGCCTTCGACCCGCCGCTCCCGCCGTTCAAGCGCGAGGCCGTCGCGCGCCTGGGCTTCGGGTTCGTGAACAAGTTGTTCATGGAGGTGGAGGCCGTGGCGGCGCCTGAACCGGAAGGCGGCGACGAGCAGCTGGCCACGGCGCCGGCGCCAGATTTTCCGTTCCTGCACATGGTGTTCGGGGGCCACGTGGCAAAGATCCCGTGGTGGATGCGGGGCACGGAGTCGATCTGCCCCGTCCACGCGAGCTCCAGGGTGGCGCTGGCGTGGTTCGCCGGGCGGGAGGCCGCGCACCTCGAGTCCCTCCCCGACGGCGAAATCATCCGGGGGCTCCACGCCACGCTGGACTCCTTCCTCCCGGCCCCACCGCGCCGCTGCAGCGGGGCCACCGCGACGGCGACGTCACGGTGGAGGATGACGAGGATCAAGAGGAGCGGGTGGGCCACGGACCCGCTGTTCCTCGGGTCCTACAGCTACGTTGCCGTCGGATCGGGCGGGGAGGACCTCGATCTGATGGCCGAGCCGCTGCCACGCGCACCGGAGGCCGAACGGACGTCGCTGCGGGTGCTGTTCGCCGGCGAGGCGACGCACCGGACGCACTACTCGACGGCGCACGCGGCCTACCTGAGCGGCGTACGGGAAGCCAACCGGCTGCTGCAACACTACCGCTGAGAGTTCCTGCAAAAATATTCTTCTACCAGCCGCGATCGTTTTGCTGAACTCGATCGAGCCCTGTAGCTTAATAGTTTTCGGTAGCAATTCGCTGATTTGTTTTGGTGTGATTCACGTGGCAGGTAGGCTACGTTATTGTCGGTATGGCGCTCTGTGTAATCTGAGGTATACTGATAAAAATGGGACATTGTGTATCAGGGGAGGATCCATGTCTCCATGATGGATATGATACGATGAATGCTCTGTAGGTGCATTGTGCTGGATACTGTAATATTGGTATCAGATTAAACAGTGGCGAATAAGGGCTTGTGCACCTTTTGTACATGACTAAACGCGCCTGTGAAACGGACTTTGTGGTTGAGGCCTTGAGCTCTAGTTTTCTAGAGAGTTGTTGGGCTTGTTCTTTAATGACTTCTAAAAGCGGTTTTAGATTTTTGTTATAATACTTAACTTTTAGATAGAGTATTTTTTTAAGACGGAGTCTACAAATTAATTATAGTACATGTTAAAAACCTAAAATATGTATCAACCAAAATTGCAAGCTCTCTCTTCATAATCTCTATCACAAACAGCTAAAATTTTAAAATTTCAATCATAAATTATAAATCACAACCATATTAAACAGATCATTTCTGTGAACAAGTCTCTCCGTGTATTTGTCCGTATTGTTAGTGGTGAGTTCAGCCTAACAATGAGTGGCTGCGTTTCCTGTCAGCTTATTACGGTGGCATTTTCGCGCGCCAAACGATAACATTGTTGGCGCTTTCTCACTGACACTATACTTGATCTCCTCTGTCCGCTTTCGACACGTGTCAAACCGGCGAGGTGAGGCCACGACGTGACATGTGTCGCTCCCTCCAGTAACAACGTAGGATATCTTCCTTCAGTGTTGTCGCTCTACTTGCCGTTTGATGACGTACAGAACTGCGTCTGGCCATTGGCCTTTGTCTATGTGGTTCAACACAAAATTTCTTGCACGTCAATATCAGTGACGTTACTACTAACCTCACATCTTCGAATAACATAATGATGTCCTGTTAATTGAATTAGATGTAAGGGGTAACTTTGGTTGTGAGGCAGAAGTTAGCCGAGGCAAATATTCAGTTTAGGCTTCAGGGCTCCAGACTACGCAAAATTGCAGATATGAAGTGACCGGGCTCATGTCGAAGCATGTACAATAGTTTGTATATTTGCTTGTCTTTAAATTTGTTCATGTCATCGACCAACACTATTAAAGATAGCTACTTCTAGTGTTCTAAAAACGGGTGTATTAGGCCGTATACTTGTCTGTATATAAGTAACAGGTGCCCCTACATGTTAGCCAGTTATCTGTATAATCGAATTAGTTATGCCATATAATAGGCCAATTATACCATATAATCACTACTCACTACTAGGTTGGGTGATCGGTCGAGTACCGGTTACCGATTTTTAGAACTTTGGCTACTTCAACAGCTTGTCTCTTACTACCGGCCCACCAAATAAATAAAATAATATTTTATAACTTTAAAACAGCGGACCCAGATATCAGTGTCAATATGTACTAAATTCCTTCTCGCACCTCTTTCCCTGTCCTCAACTCACCGCAAACCTCTCCCTCCCTCGCCGCCACACATGGTTGGATCAGAGCTCCGCCACCTTGCCCTTCCTCACCGACCTCTCCTGCCGCCAACCTTCTTCCCGGGCTATCCTCCACCGAGCACCGCTGCCCACCTCCCGCGCCTCCTCACCATTGAGCACCACTGCTCTCCCCAACCCTTGTTGCCACCCGTCACTTCCTCCACCCTCTATGCCATGGACGGATCGGAGCACCACCACTTCTCCCTTCCCCCGCCAACCTCCTCCTGCGCCTCCCCCACAAGTGGCAATGGGGCTATTCCCCATGGAGAATACCCTCCCATCCCCCACTCCCTATTTAGCTATCGGGGCTATTTTTCTCCCATCCCCGTCCCCACCGGGGTTTTGGTGGGAAATGGGGGCCCATCAAGAACATAAATTTCAATGACATTAAGGGTAAAATTTTCATATATGTATCATATGGTTGTATAGAAATAAGTAAATTTATTGATACATGAGATGGTAGAATAATGCTAGATGAGTTGTATACCATATATCATACCAAAATATATTAGGCTCGAGATAAAATACCTATATTTTAGACATGCAGAGGTATCAATCTACATGTTTATGAATATATATAACGGGTAACAGCAGGGATGGGGGAGGCATTCCCGTCCCTATCCCCATATAACCTAGTGTGGACACAATCTCCCCTATACCCATCCCCTAATAGGAGAATTCCCCAAGGGTTACCGGGTACTAGGGCCCCATTGCCATCCCACAACCGAGCGTCGCCGCCATCCCTCACCTCCTAATAATGCGCAGATCTATGAAGCAACAGCGGTGAAGAATATAGACCCACCATTATGAGTTAATGATATATTTTAGTAATTAATAATAATCATATTGTGAAACTAATATTTTTTATGAGTTGGATGAATAGGTTATGTCCTATAATAATGAAGACTCTGAATGGCTTCATGTGTTGATTGTCATCAAATCAAGTAAAGATATCATGTGTTGATGGCTAAATTAAAGGACCTAAACTTGAAGTGAAGATGTTCTCATCAACCTTCAATAGGGTTGTCGACGATCAAGTCGCCGCTCTCACAAAATAATATGAGAATGATGGCTAAATTCTTCGGAAGAGAATGGGGATGCAATGATGGCTAAATTCTTCGGAAGAGAATGGGGATGCAATGATGGCTAAATTCTTCGGAAGAGAATGGGGATGCTCTTTATTACAATGAACTATTTACAAGATGCCCTACAAAGGCATGAAACTAGCCCTAATCTCTATGTTCTTTCCATTGGTCGGAAGATTATGACTTGCTTGATTTACTTGACTATCTTGTCCATGATTGATTGTTGAATGATCTCCCTCTATCTTCTCTCGTTAACCCTTAAATACCATTGAAGGGACTTCAATTATCTACCTAGGGAGTCGCCTCATGGGACCAGCGTGTCCTATCAGTGAGGTAGTTGATGTCAAAGAAAGATGTTGTCTGATAGTCGGTTGTTTGTCAGTGGGAGATAGACGTGGGAAATAATTGCATGGCGGTTGTTGTCAGAGACTCAGTGTTGAAGTGTCATGCCGTTTTAGGTAGACAGGGCATGGGTTCCATCCATTGCACAAGAGAAATCTCTTGGAAACAGGCTCAGGTACTAGTTCATAGAATCTCTAAGTGGTCATCTAATCGAGTAAGTCATACAATAGATCTTCGACTAGGGTACTCAGGAAATAGCCTTTGAAGGCTTACGACCACAGGGGTCTTAGAGGCATAACTAAGTATTGAAGCCATATTTAAGGGATTATTCAATCCTCGACAGCTACCCCTGAACTATATGTGAATTTATAACTTGAATTCTTTTCAATCAATATTCAAGTTGGAGGATACTCTTTAATGGTAATAAAGAGGAAGTTTTATGCACTTAAGGTTGAGAAAACTGATTGGAAGAAACTAAAAGGTTTTCTATCCATTGGGCTTCAAATCTGGCAACTACTGTTCTAGCAGTTGGGGAGAAACCCTATAAAAAGTCAGCATGGTACCTGTTAGCCTTCATGCTTTGAGAAAGACCTTTCATCTTCTTTTTGCCCCCAGCGCTTGGCACTCAGTTAAACTTTCCTACTACAAATAATGTGGCAAAATAAGAAGGTTTACTGGCAGTACTCTGAGAAGCCAAAGTGCTTGGGATTCGCAGACTACTAGTAAAAGACAATTCTCAACCAGTAGCAATTATCCATAAAGCTTATGTCATTTTTTCAATTTAATGAGTACTCGTATCTTTTCTAGCCGCTGACTGCTTATTTAGTAGTAGAAGTTACTAAAGAAGCAATAGACCAAGAATAAAATGTACTTTATTTTGATCGGTGAACTCCAATTTGTAGAAATGATCTAGTAGTTTCTACAAAAGCATACTGGATAGAGCCAATGAATGATTTTGACTAGTCTTAGATATTATTTCCATAATTAGGATAGTCCAAAACTTGATCGGATAAAACTGTGACATAAACATGTTGACATGATGAACAAGAAAAAACTATGAGAGAATGTATGCAAGAAAAAGATAAGTGTTTGCATTTGTACACGCTATCCGAACTGGTCATAAGATAGCTGAGGACTAAATACATGAATAATTCTTCCTAAAATGTATTTATTCTCAAGTTCTGACTAGTTTCAAAAATCATAGGAAAAAGACAGACGCTACGAAACTCCTTCGAGTAGGCGTGACCATGTGCAGAGAGGAGAGATTCGACTAAGAGGTTTTTCGTGTCTTGACCATATTTAAATAAGAGAAGAGCATAATGTAAAAGTGAGAAAGAAAGCCTTCAAACCCCGAGTTAGTTAGTAAGTATGTTAGTTGTCTGTGTTATTTTTTACTTATTTTCCTTTGAGGAAAGAGTACAGATTATCATAAAAACCATCTCTGTGAAGGCCACGATAACAATCCACATGACATTTAATGAAAATATCAAAACCAATGAAGTAAAAAAAACATCCCTTGGAAGGGGTTTAGGGAAAAATAGATTTCTTTGAGTAGTTCAAACAACAATAATATGTGATCAAACTTTGGATAATGAAATACAAACAAAAATACCAACCAGAAAATAAATGTAATTTTATTGAAATATGGAGCAAAGTATATTACATATAGAACTTACTCAAATGATTGATGTTCCAAGAATTAGAAATAATGTGCCCATCTGACATGGCTAGTCGTATCGAGTCTGGTCTGGTGACTTTGTCTATAGTGTAGGGAACTTCCCAATTAGGCGAAAGTTAATAGCGGTTTACTTGGCTTTGAATTTTTCTAAGAAGCATATCACCCATAGCTAGGCTGCGACACTGTACTTTACTACTATGGTACCTTTGCATAGCTTGTTGGTAGACCACCAATCGTATTAAGGCTACATTTTGTCATTCTTGAAGGAAATTGACGTCATCAACCCTTCATTCTACTAACGATCTGTCCAAGTAGAGCTAATCTTTAATTCCAGAGGAAGCATGCCTTCTACATTGCAAACTAGAAAGAAGTGTGTTTCACCAGTCACATAACTGGTCATGATCCAAACATCACATAATACAGAAAGAAGTTTTTGTACCTAAGCTCCTAACTGTTGTATTAACTGGTCGAACACTCGATGTTTGATCCCTTGTATTAGTATGACATTGGCTCTTTCTACTGCTCTATTACTCTGTGGATGAGCCATTGAGGCGTAACATACCTATATTCTCGTAGAATTTCTGGAAATTTTCTCTTGAAAATTGGGGTACTGTTGTCTGTGATTATACGACTAAGAACACCAAATCGTGTAATCATATTTTTGTGATGAACTTCTTGGCAGTTTCGATTGTTATTTTAACAACTAGCTCAACTTCTATCCATTTTGTGAATGTATCAATCATTACAAAAAGAAATTCAAAGCTCCTGGGTGCTCTTAGGAAAGGACCCATAATGTCTAGACCCTAAGTTACGAAAGGCCAAGAAAGTCGTATTGTTTGCAAAGCTTATGTAGGTTAATGTATTTGTTGGCTATGAAACTGACATTGTATATACTTAAACACAAGTTCTTTTGCATCGGAGGGCAATTGGCCAATAGTATCCTTGTCAAAAGGCTTTGCCAACTAGAGTTCTATATGAATGATGTGCTCCACTGTGTGCACCCAAAATCACGTGTGTCATTCACGTCAGTGTCCGTGTCGAAAAGGCAGATGAAAGCATCTACCATAGTCCAAAAGAACACTTCCTTTGATGGCACAAATTGTGCATGGTCGGAGGTTAGAATGTCTATATTCCTTAAGGCCATGCATCCTTAAATATGAAGAATTGTTGATGAGGGTTTTGCTACTCCCACTGATCCATTACATCCTACTAAAGGGAAGTGCAAAACTCACAACACGTTGCTCAAGTTTTAAATGCTTTCTTTAGTACCTTAAACAAGAATGAGTTAAATAGAGTGAACAATCTTGAAAATGATCATGATGTTTGAATAACTCTTATAGAAATTCATGGGAGGACATCCTTGGTCAAGAAAATACTCATGATGTTTGGACAACCTTATAAAAATTCATGGGAGGACATCATTGGTCAAGAAAATGCTCATAATATTTGGACAACCCTTATAGAAATTCATGCGTGAACATCCTTGGTTAAGGAAACTAAATTGCATAGATTGAGAATAAAATATGATAACTTTACTATGTGCTCATGAGAACATCAATAAGAAGTATACTAGGTTGAACAACATAGTAAATAATCAAATGTCTGTCTTGTGAACTAACCAATCTTGATATTGTGCGTAAGATACTTAAGACTCTACTAAAGAAATATGATACATTGGTGACTTAATTCCTCAACTCATTTGATTTGCCAATAATGACTCTTATCTGTCTCTTAGGTAATCTCATTACCAATGAGATATATAAAAAAGGAGATCAAGGAGATAGCCTCATCATCAAGTAAGAAAATTCATACATTCCATGCCAAACATGAGTGTGAGGATCCGATTAGAATGCGGCTGGCTCCGTCACGCTTGGTCGCCGTGGTCACCTCTCTCTCCGTCGCCGGCACCTTCTCGCCTAGCCAGTCACCGGCATCTTCATCTCGCTCAGGTCTCGCCATTGTGTGGGCCCCCACAAACCAGCGGACGGCACCTCTCCAACAACCTGTTCGCTCTCAGCTTCGCGTCTTGGTTCCTGTGCGCGACGGCCACGTGAGGAAACAACCACCACTAGTTTCTCTCCTCGTTCCCTCTCCTCTTAACTCAGTTTTAGGATGACGCGGCAGGGCCCATGTGACTACTGGAGATGCCGATAGCAACAGCGAACGGAGCCGGAGTGGGTGTGCGCATATGATGCGATGCGAGGGCCGAGGGTCCCAATCAGGCGCCGCGTCCGTTTCTTATCGGAATCCCAACACGATGAAGCCATCGTGATGATGCTGATGCCCACAGGAGGCGACCGAGCGATTCCCAGCCGATAAATCCGATCATTGTCCCGTGAGAAGATTAATCTGGCTACGAGCATCAAAGCGTAACAGAAAAAGGCAATGAGAGGCCTTGGTTGCAAATCAGACAATACAATTCAAGGCTTGTTTATTTGGCATTGCAATCACTTTTCAACGATGCTTATAATCTTTTTTTTATATAACTAGCCTAATTTTCTGTGCAACTGGGACAGTTAAATACTTCTCTCCAGTCACAAGTCATTTTAAATTACATGTAATCAAACATTATAATCTTTAACTATCAATATCTTTTTAAATATTTAAATTAGATATATTAAAATATTATGTATAGATTTATCTTAAAAATTATTTTATAATATTATAACTTTATTAGATTTTATAAATATATTATAATAGAAATAAGTAGTTAAAGTTATATTTTAGGACCGTGTCAATATTCAAACAACTTTTTGTGATTAGAAGACGTACAAATTCGTTGTGCAACTCTAATGTTTATGATTGAAAATATATCTGTATTTCCTATACAACTATTCTATCTCTCCCTACCTATCTGATAAATCTCCTACCTATCTGATAAACCTGAATCATCATAATCTATGTCCACAAAGATAAGTGATATAAATCTCTCTTTTCTCTAACTAATGTGAGAATTTCTAACACCTCAAAGTGACTTTGAGAGGCTTTTCTTAACATCATTTTAGCCAATATAACAGATAACTACATAAACACATCTTTTTTGAACCATGCTAATCTTGCTTGAATTTGTAAATTAGAACATGGAACTAACTAAATTCCTCATCACAACATAGCAACAGCGAAAAATGTGCCCTAAATGATCTCTTCGGATACAACCTCCGCAACTGCAATAATCACACATGAACGATGCAATAAACGATGTGATACAATCAACCATATAGTCGTCGGTCAGATCTATGTGAAGAACCATCTGATCAAGTCATCACAAACAAGCTCACTAAGTCCAACAGAAGTTTCCAGAATAATGTTTCACAATACCCCGATAGTCCGCCTACAGAGAAATTCAGCTCCGCTGTGTTTGCACGGGCATACCGATTTGAGTTATACAACAACATAAGCTCACAAGCACCTTAAGGGTACGAGTCTAGGTTCAGCTTCAGAATCAATGTTTGAAATGGACATAAAACTACGATATCTACTAGAGTATCACAGGATTGGGTTTCACAGACCATGGCATAATTCAAGTCCTCGGAGTGCAGCTGGCCAAGTGAGACTTGAAGTTCTCCAGCTCCGTAAGAACCTCCTCCTCTGGGCGGTAGATCAAATCACTCATGCGCCATATCTGTATCAGTAAAACACCAATAAGAACAGACCAAGTATTGTACCAGACAAAAGGCAACATAGCGTAGGTCCCTAATTGTTGCAATTAACTATGAAAGTACAGTTCTTGTCTGTGGCACAACGTACACAATTTCAAGAAAGAGAAGTACCTGCAATGTTCCACCTCCACCAGTGCTCTCACCATCATCAGACACACTCACAATGGTCCAAGGATCTGACGAGTTCCAGTGAAAGTCTACGATCTTGTCCCTGCAAATGTGAAAAGGATGAAATAGATGATTATTGAACAATGAAAATGCAACATCAATCTCCTTGATAGAATGGTTTGACGACCGGTCCTATAGATCCAATCAGTCTCCACTGCACCTGACTGAAGACTTCCCCTCAATGTATGACAGTGTCCAAATCAATTGGAAAAAGCCATACAAAGCATTTCAAATACAGTACAAGGCAATAAACCTAAAATCCACTAACTATCGGTTCTTGATAGTGCAAAAGAAAGGGTAAAAATGAATGGCATGACATATGTCATGTTTATATCGGCATTCCCAAAAGCTGGAGAAGGAACAAGGTTTGACATTACACTGGTGTTAATCCGCCCCAAAAAAAAATGGCTGGGCTATGACAATGGAGAGTAGACCGAAATCAAGCCCCCCCCCCCCCCCGGCTTCTCAGGTACGTTCGAAAATTCATCTGTCAGCCTAAGTCCGACAGAAATGAGTGGATTTAAGTCCCTCCCCCTTTTTTATTTTCTCTAGTCAAACTTTAACTGAGAAAATACAGCTTCATGAAAATATCAGGAAAACGAGCTAATTATTGGAACAGAGAAGGACATTAGCTAAACTGCTTACTCATGCACAAAGAAAAGATACAACCAGGGAGAAAATGCCAACAAACATGGCATAACCATTTTAAGGAAAAAAGGGTGGATTTTGAGTTTCACATGTAACACATATGGAAAGGTAAGTTTCATAGGTAAGACAATGTACCTACCTATGACCAGCATGTTGAAAGAAAAGCCCAGCGGATGAATTGGGATTTTTCTTCTTCCCAACCTATATCACGCAAAACCATTATTAGTCTCAGACTAATAAAAAAACTAAAGGAGAGAAAGAAACAACAGGTGAGCGAGCTCCCATCGCCAATCATTCTGCCGGGTTATCTCAGGAGAGACAAAATAGTTCACCAAGTGTACAAGAAGACATGTATATAGACAGATACCTTCTCATGATCCCATACGTTTAAGAAACCATCTTCCGCAGAGCTTCCAAAAACAGATGCTTTGTCAGGTGACCACTGGAGTGGACAAGGTTTAAATTAGAGCCAAAAGCATACAGAAATATCATGAACAGTAATCATATCTACATAAAAAGAGATAGATATAACCAATGTATTCTCTGTACATGCCTGAACACAAAGAACAGCAGCTTTATGACCCTCGAATTTATGAAGTGGAGAACCAGCCCCACCAGAACCTAGATTCCGTCGGTCCCACATGCGGACAGAATTATCGGCAGAACTGAACATATAGAGAAACCCCCTAACTCAAATGTGTAAATAATTGACAAATGTAGATACAAGTCCATATGACATTAAAATAAACTAAGTACAGATCTCATAACAGATTATGCAGAACTAAGAAAGCCGTCATGTCATCATACCCAGTTAAGATATAGTTAACATCATGGAGATTCCAGTCAACACAATGAACGTCTCCACCATGAGCTTTCTCAACCTGGACATCAAGAAGAAAGCAGTTTCAACCAAGGTTATTAAGGCGGTAAGGCGAGGCGAGGCGACCCAACCCTCACAACTTTTAAGCGGTAAGGCGTGAGGCGAGGCGACGCCTTACACACATCCTAAGACGCTAAGGCAGCAAATAAAATGAGCATTTTAGCAACACATGAGACTCAAATGCAGCGGAATGAACACTAGCAGGTAGCAGCACAGTGCCACTAAAGATCTAGCCCTCTGACATGTCTTAACTCAATCCCACTATCATCTCTCTCTTCTCCCCAGCCATCAAAGGAAAAGAACATAGATAATTTTCTTGTAAAAACAAAAAAAGGAAATTGTGGACGACTCAGCTGGGCCACCATCCATCCGACTGGGAACTGCATATGTGTTTACATAACTTAGTTTCTGTTTGCTACAAGCTGATTTCATGGTCTAGTGGCAGTAGATCACTTCCAACCCAACCGGCCCATCATAGCCATCCAAACCAAACATCGGACGGCTCATAGCCCAACCAACCCCATATAAACTCCCTTCGGCCTCCGCTCTTGCTCGCATGCCTCCACAAAACCCTAGCCCCCTCCTCACTTCCTCACCACGGCGGCGGCGGCAAGAGGACAAGATGGCGACCTCGACGGCGCGTATGGTGAAGGACGTTAGCCCCCACGAGTTCGTCAAGGCCTACTCCACCCACCTCAAGCGCCGAGAGACTAGAGTGGCGAGATGGAGGTGACGTCTGCCGCCACCTAGGGTTCCAGACTTCCAGGTGCTTCGCCTTCTCTCTCTGGTTCTCACTTCTCCTCAAATCGCTAGCACTCGGGTCGCCGAGTTTTAGTCGCGGGCGTCGCCTCAGGCTCCAACGGCAAGGCGGCGGCGACGCCTTGGCTCCTGGGAGCGCCTTACCGCTTAGGCGACGCTTAAGCGTCGCCTAAGCGACGCCTTAATAACCATGGTTTCAACATTGTGTCGCTCCATATGTTTAGAAGAAAAATGTACACTATACTAAAAAAATACTTCAGCCTCTTAGGAACAAGATAAATAAAAGCTGGTTGCAGCAACTTAACAATCAGTCCTCCTCTAGTCGAAGACTCATTCAATCAGAGGTAATATATGTTGGCTAAGTTAAAAAATGCAGAACCATTAAAAAAACATAAGTACAATACACCCAATTAAAATATGTCGAGCTAATTTGACCAGGGAATGGTTGGTTCTCTTGCCCACCCTTGCCCAACCTTGCTAGTGGGCAAGCAGGCATGTTTAGTTCCCTTGCCCACCCAAGAGTGAGCGAGACTCACAAGGGAGTCTCGCTCGCTCTTGGGTGGGCAAGGAAACCAAGCATGTCCCAAAGAAATCATCTGGTTTCATTAGTGACCATCACCTCTTCAAGTTAAACGATGTTATTACTTATTGCGAAAGAGGAGGTATTACATTAAACCATGCATTTCAAAAATATGTGTAAAACAATGTTAATCTACTTAAGATAGATAAGAATGTCACCTTAACAGCTGGGCTCGTACCAGTCCGAGCATCCCAAAGAATAAGACAAGCATCATCACCCACACTACAGAACTCCTGTGCACTTCATCCAAAAAAGAAAAAAAACTGTAAGATAAAACATACAGATGGGGAAAAAATAATATTCATCACACCATTCGTTTACAACAGTGACAGATTATTAATCTATCGTTAAAAATCACTATTAGCCAAGTAGAAAATGACCATGTGCTGCACGATGTAATACACATGCCAGTGAACTGCACCCATGCAATACCTTGAAGGCAAACCTGAAAAACAGAGTAGTCTATTTACCTAGAAGGGCAGAACTGCACATCTTCAACGGTGCTATCATGCCCGTGGAATACACCTCGAGGATCAACTTTAGGACTATCCTTTTCATTCGCAGTTTTGCCAGACTGCTTGCTGCCTGATGCCCCAGGGGAAGACTCACTTTTCGAGGAATCTCCAAGTGCAGATATGTGGTCTTGGATGCTCCACCAGACAACCGACTTATCCTTTCCTATTTAAAATTTGCAGTTGAACCAAAGCTCAAGTTATCACAGCAGCACACTCAAAAGAAATACAAGAAGGCACTGCTGCGTCCGTTGGGTCCTTTCAACTTGACAGCAAAACTTTTAGGTCCCTCAACATTTACAGGTGATTCGAGTTAGGCCCAAACCCAACTTAGCTAGCAATAATGCTAGCCTAGTTATCACATTGGCTGATTTGGTGATTGGATTCTATTTTCCATTCAATTATTTGCGTGTTAAAGTTGTCATGTCATCTCCTTTTGTCAGCTAAATCAGGTCTGGACCTGTCTTGACTCACATGTGCAAGCTCAAATGGAATCAAAAGTTCAGTTATCAAGTTCATGGACCCAAGTAACACAATCATACATTCTCTCTCAAAATATGTGATACACATGTGCAAGTTTACGAACCTAAACTGTCCTTTACTCAACAGAGGATGAAAACGCATGCAACTTGGAAAAGGACAAGCCATTCGAACATAAACTACGATAATGATATCTCCAAATTTCTTGGATTGTTACTTGTAAGGAATATAGGAAGATAGGTATAAAACTGATAATTGCTAGGCTTACAAAGAAGGGTACATATCCTAGGAGGAAAGAGAGAGCTCATCAATGCAACAAGAGACATTTGAATAAATCCAAAAGGGGGAAGGGGCAGAAGGATACAAGCATATTACAAGACAAAATTTTGCTAACCTCCGGATAGGACATATGGTTCTGCTGGACACATGGCAAGCGCAAACTCAGCATTTTCCTGATGTCCTCTTAATATCTGACAAAACAGTTGAGGCTAATAAGCACCATGTCTGAAAGGCACAGAATTGGTACAATGAAAAACTCTCAATCTATTCTATTAAACCCTGTTATGTCTATCCATGCTGTGCACTTCCTATTTGCACAATCCACCATGCAAAACTACAATTTTCAGCATCTTAAAATGATACAAGTTAAGAACTAAAATAAGAAAACACACCAAATCAGGGCGAGATCCAGTTGCTCCTAGGACAGCATGTCTATTTGGCTGAGCCTCAACATCCCAAATAAGTACCTGCATGTGTACGAAAAAGGCTTAAAATTCATAAACACATCACTGGAATGTTTAGGGATTATTGACTCTTTCACAAGAAATAAGCAGCAGCACAAAGGCTTGGACATACATCTGGACTGTCGGTATGAGTGGCAATGATCTTACTGTTCTGTGGAAGCTCCCTGATTCGGTTAACCTGTGTACATGATAAAACAGAAATAATACATCAACTATTGGGTTTAACAAATCAAACAAAGCATCTTGAACATTATACCCCATATAGGTAAGCAAGCTGAACCTCAAGACTGAAAATCAAATCTCAAACAAAAAAAAAGGAGAAGAAAGATCTGCATCAGACAACATAAAATTCTCAAGATGAAGTAGACAACGCAAGTTGAGCAAGGAAAAGAGGAAACATCAAGATCCAGAAAATAGTGTGAGCAACATGTAAACAAGATAACTTAAATACAAAATAGCTGCAACTGCAACAAAAACAAAAGGACAGTTCTTACCTCGCCAGGATGAATTATAGTCTTGTACTTCTTCACAAAAGGCGACCGTGCTTCCTCGTTGAACTGCAAGAAAAAACAGTCATCTTGTCAGCTACATGCAAACCGATTAAAAATCAGCATAAGGAATTCCTAATTCAGGTCCTCTCGAGCATGCAATGCTAGTATACTCCTTAGTACATAAAGATTATCAGGAACCACCAGATGACCAGAGTTACACTACTATACAGAACAATTTGCTAATTTGAAGATAAACAATAGTTCAGAAAGAAGGCATTGACATATGTCCTTATCACAAGACAGAAGTCATGCAAATCTGAGTGTTCCAGTTGAGACAGATATAGTAATTTACTTATATAGATTGGACATAAGTACATAACTTCAGTTGACACAACTCAGTCTACATCTATGATTATATTGAGATGAGAAACAGACACCAAAATAAATTAACACTGCAGGAAAGGAACTAAGGGAGGAATAAGAGGCAGGACAGATGTATGCACATGCATCTAAAAAAAATCACGCAGTTCTGCTTTTGACAAACCAAAACTGTAATGAATGCAACAAATAATGAATAACCTGCGATATATGTTCTGCAGCTGCAACCCTTGGTTTGACAACTTCACAATTTGCGATAACCAGAGTGTTAGGGACACTCCCATCCGTCTGAAACCATTGCATGATAAACAAATGAAATAGTTAGCTCCAAATAAGAAAATATAAATACTCATTAGCTGACAACACGTAAGCATCAGCTGCAGATGCTAATTCAAACTACACAGCAAGCTTGAGCTTCATAACATCTCTAAATAGACAAAAAGTAATATCTGATTGTGGATGCACTCGCCTGCTCTGATAGGTAAAGGCGCTGACGATTCTTATAGGTAGCCTTCTCGAACTGAGGGCCCCACCTGTTCCCAATCAACCAAGAGGTCAGCAAATCATCATTTACAGAACCATTATTGCAGGTCAAAAGTGGAGCAAAAAAAAATCCAACCAGCATGCTTTCAAACGGAATGATACTAATCTGCGATACTTTATCTTTAGCTTCGAAGTACCAGGTGAAAAACTAAAATGCAGCACATCACTGATGCGCATAAAGGATGTCACCAGCATCATGCTCTCTCGCTCTAACAGACAACGACTAGTCGTATTAAAAAGAAAAAAAATGGACGAACACCATCCCACTAGTCATCAAATCTAGAAAGACAATTCACTACAGCAAGCATTACATAAACATACTAGCTCAAAACCCCCCAACCCAAACAGTCGCACCCCACAAAACCCCCCCGGCCCAAAAACCCTATCATCGCAGATCACTGACACGGCCCCACCATTCCCACCCCCCCCCCCCCCCCCTCCATCCCCACCAACGTACCAACCACGCGACGGATCTGGAGCCACCGCAAGCATAGCCACGCACCAAAACCCTAGATACGGTCACCCTGCCCCCAAAACCCTAACCCGGCAGGAATCTACACGGAGACGGCGACCACGGCCACGAGACGGCAGAAACGGCTAGGGGAAGGAGGAAGGAGTTGCGGGACGGTGACGATTACCTGCAGGAGAGGGACGGCCAGACGAGGTTGTGGTTGGCGAACCAGTCGTAGAGGACGGGGATGAGCGATTTCCACTGCGCGTAGCGCTCGTCCACCGCCGCCCTCGACCCGCCTCTCTCCTTCATCTCCGCTACGCCGCTGGCCGCCGCCGCCGGCGACTGCTCCGCTCCCCTCTCGCGGCCAGGTCACGCTCTCTCTGCAGCGGGAGGAGCGTCACTGGGCTCTCCTGCCTGGCTCTCCGCACGGCGATGGATGGCACCACTGTGCCCGAGTGCGAGTGGAGACAAGAGTATCCTAGGCTGGGAGCGCAGCGGAAACGGAAGCGGTTGCGGGCTAGGCCCTTTTTGTGTTTGGGCTGATGGGTACAGCCGTACAGAGGTACGATTGCTCTTCGTGGGCTTCGGTGATTTGGGCCTTGGAGAATTGTTCGATCTGTATTTTTTTTCCTGTCTGTGACTATGCGATTAGCCTGAAATGTGTGGCTTTGTCCAAAATCGCTGGCTTATGTGCAAAGCGAAACGCTGCATCTCCGAAACCTAATTAAGTGACTGTGCTTTTTTTTTTGTCTAGTAGTTTCTCGTGTGTTTGCTAACGTGCACTAAAAAAAATGCCCAGTCAAATTTGATAGTACAAGGTAGGATCCGTATTTGTCAACATGAGCCTTTCAAAGGAACCGAACTTCAACACACAAGGATACTGGGTCGGCATATGTCAATTCCTCGATTTTGAATGAGCGCACTAAACAGCATCATGATCTGGGCGCCGATGTTAGGCACCAAGACCACCGATAATTAATCTGCATGTTCAGGTTGCTTTTGTTCATGAAATAGAGCTTGGAATATGTCCATGTTCCCCCAGTTGGTCCAGCTTCTTCCTGGAACATCTATTGTTTGGAACATGTCCATAAAAAAGGAAAAATTACTACATATTCAATACACCTCAGTGAACAGCAAGATCCATCCTCCGAGGACCAAAGAATTATATACA
Source organism: Dendrocalamus latiflorus (assembly GCA_017311315.1). Taxonomy (NCBI): domain Eukaryota; kingdom Viridiplantae; phylum Streptophyta; class Magnoliopsida; order Poales; family Poaceae; genus Dendrocalamus; species Dendrocalamus latiflorus. Next base: position 22,359,025 of record CM029648.1, on the reverse strand, counting down.
CGTACGCGTGATAAGCACGGTGCTTCCTCTTCTTTCGAAATCCACGAGAGGCTGGAGCTTTGAAAGGATCAGTACAAGAACGAACGATCTGGTAGCGCAACTGTTGCGCTGGGGCCGTGCATGAGCAGCCTGACGCGCCGATGCGCCAGCGCATGTGCGACGCACATGCGCGCGCCCAGGCGTGTCCGCGCCGGCCTCGATCGCGCGCATATAAGGCTGGTCCGCGAATGACGATGAATACTAACGGTTGGGTTGGTCGCAGCGTCACGTCCTCGTCGCCGACAGCGACCCCCGCACCACCGTTTTCGGGCTCCCATTCCTCCGCGCAGTCTTCTACTCCATCAACAGCGATTGGTAAATGAGTAAATGACTCGATGCATATCAGCAAAAATGCAAACGGATTCTTTCACGGAGCTTGCCAGGATTAGCAAAACCGTTAATTAACACACTTCGAACAGGATCGATAATCCCGGCGCTGTCGATGGGCCCGTTTACATTACCTATAGCCGATAGCATTTAGCTAAAAATAAATAGTAATAACTAAAAAAATAGTTTTTATAAGGAGTAGATGAGCGATAAAAAAAATGAGAGATATACGCTAGACGAGGATAAGAGTAATGGGGTGCATAATACGCTGCACCTTTTGTTTTATCTTTAAAGTGAGATAAGAATGAGAAAACTAAGTATTCATCTTAATTTTTAAAGGAACTGTAATCAATGTGACGAGACTTATAGCGTGCCGGATTGCGATTTCGGAAGTGTTGGAGTACCAGGTTTTAAAACCCGATGTGATCATGCATTCATGCGAGTGTGAGTGCGACTGGCCTCTTTTCTTTGATCCCTTTTTAGTTAATGACTGGTGGGACCCCCGGAGGAGGGAATAGGACATCTGCACGCTGGCACTCTGCTCGACCACTTGCAGTGAGAATTGCTGGCGAAAGTGAAATCACAGTGAGGAAATTCATTGGACTGGACCAAAAGAGGACAAAATTCCGATCTAACCGCGATTTGAGCTCATCTCCTCATCCTCCACCACCTCCCCGCCGCCCATATCGTCACGCGTCAAAACTGCTCCTAACTTTTGCGAGCTGCCTGCCGGCCGGCGCACTCACGAAGGAACATACCGTTCGTTCGTGTCCACTCTGCCATCTCTCATTCTCTCTTGCAGGTGAAAAAGCATGCGTCGCCTAACTTCGCCGACGCAAGCCTCGCGGCTCGGGTCGCTCTCGGTGCCCTTGGCGGAAATCAGCACGGAATTCCACCGCACTTCTTCCATCGGTTCCAGCTTCCAGGTCGTCGTTTCGTCCTCCCGGCCGGCTCGGCTGGTCTACGTCATTTGACGAGTCGTAGAATCTCACGTCAGTTCGACCGAAGGGACGATCGTGCAGCTAGAGAGCGGCTAACGGTGGACGATCCAAGTCGCTGTGGACGCCATGGGCTGCATGGATAAGTAAGCATGCATTTGTTAACCCGGGTACAGCACTGGGTGGAATAGCTCGGTTTGTTTTGCAGGATCGGCTCTGCAAACTGTTGACCCATATGATCAGATTAGAACGGATCTCATCAACAATCTGATCATGACGTATGACTCACACATATGTGCTTGAGATTAATATATTTTAAACTCATAAAACTGACATTCGTGATCGTGGTTGATAATATAGTTCAGGAGTCTCACAGGATATCTAAAATAGGTAGGTCACTTTGTAACACCTGAAAGTAGAGTCTATAAATAAGTTTATACCTTTTAGCCTTATTATGCATTGTGAGTGGCATCACGGATAAAACAAAGAGATAGAAGGTAGACTGAAAAATCACTTCGGAATTAATTTAGGATTAGAGAAAACCTAATAAGAACATATAACGCACGTGGAGTATCTCTTTTTGCATACAAACGGTGATTGACAGGTAGCAATCAGGCCAGGGTGGATATATGGTGAAGAATCTTTTTATGCATACAGCTTTGAAAGGACAGACAAGTTGTGAGCTGGTGATTGCCATTATTGGCACTCTTGTAGATTAACGGCGTCCGACGCATCCGCATTTGCTTAAAAAGTAACAGTGATCAGTCAAAATCAATAAGAACAAATAAACACAAACGGAGAGAGTAGCGGTAGCTCCTCACTGGCTTGGAGGTGCATTATTGTGTACTCGTATCTTCGTAAGAAGCTATACGATTTCCATGAACAGTCACTGTGATGTGATGTGATGCTGCGTTTGAGAGGTTGTTGTGTGCGCCTTCAGCAATTTTTTTCTTGCAAAACATTTTTGCATGCATGCAGTACCAGCGCTGTATCTCTGCATCTGTTTCCCTGACCAATGGACGACTGTGTGAGTGTGTGACAACCTGGAACGCACAGAGCCAGGACTGCTTAGCTGGTGATTGTACGGTTAAGTTGCGATATCTACCTTTTTCGCATTGCTGCATAGGTACTGCCACGTACGTCTCACGCACCTAACAGGTAACAGCAGGGTCCTTGACTGGGCACAAAAGCTATCATCCATAACACGATGTCCTTGGATCGTTAAGAGACCGCGCGCACTGGTGTGTTTCTGTCGATTAGTTCATGGTCCATCAGAAGGAAAACGATGAAGAATAATGGTGGTTCAAGCACGCATGTCCGGTGGAGGTTAGCTGCTCTGAGATTCGGAACAGGAATGGCTAGCTCTGCCTGTGAAAGAATTTTGGTACCTAGACGCTAATTGATGATCTGAGAGACCGGGTCCACACATTCTACTTGACACCGTATGTGTCTAAACATTGTGTCAGTCGGTGCTGCGAATTTTACCAGTAGGATCCTGTGTAGTGGTTGAGGGGGTCAGATCAACGAAAAGCTAACCGAAAAGAAATGTGAAAGGCTGTGTAGCCATGGTTGGAATTTGGACACCTCACTTTTAACATACTTATTGCATGTTCAGCCTAATTCTAGTTACTCAGGAAAAGTCTGTACGCGGGTGGCTTGTCTGATTGCCATCGAAGACAAGGCATCGACAGCACGCAAGGCCCTTCGTCACTGGTTTGCTTTCTCTTCTCAGTTGCCCTCTTGAAAAGGAATGAAAAATATATATAGTATTGCACCGTGGGACTAGATGATCACTAAATCCGTTGTCGAGTCATTCTACTTTTGAGAATGCTCCACACATGGGACCGCATTATGTGGCCTTTCTCTTCCTCCCGTGTTGTTTGGAGCATTATGCCATTATAGCGAGGGATGATCTCACTGAGGATGTAGCGTGACATCAAACTGTGGCAACTTTATAATTGTCGCCAACTCTGATCGATCGAGTATATTGGATCATGATTCCCGCTTGTTAGCCACCCTGGTGGTTAACTATTAGCTTGGAAGGTACATTTTTGCGTGAAGGAAATAGTTTAGAATGGTCCAACGTACTCGATCGGTGGTCTCTAAGCAAGCTTATTTGTGAAGCAATAGTCGTACGCTAACTGCCGCGTGAAACTAAAAATAGCTAACGCAGAATGCTATAAACATATATGGCTAGCACCTAAGTGCGAAACATTTCATCATAAAGATATCTAGATAGCGCTGTCACCTAAAGAAAGAAAAAGGGCACAGCTAGAAAGCTACTGAAAAATGATGAAATGAGCCTTGGCTTCGTATCAATTTATCGAGTTATAAACTCATACTTGGAAAATATAAACCTGACCTGACAGGCTCTTACCAGATCCTCACAAGGCTCAAGCTTTTTTTTAATGAAAAGTCAATAGCTAGGGGCTTCAATTTCTTAGCACAAAGTAAGGCTTAAAACTTCTATAAAGAATAAGAGAAGCCTATAGGAAAAAGCCGCTGGTGCTCCAAACTGAACTGTTGAAGCCCTCCAGAAAAGAAAACATGCCTCAATCTTCCCTAGCTTGAAAGTTATGAATTCCGAAAGTGCCTTCATTGTTCAACCCATTTTAGACTCGTTTAGGGGGTTTTGAAATGGCTGGAGTTTCTAGCTTTTTGGCTAGGATGAAATAGTGGTTGTTTCAGTTTTACAGGTGATCCTATTCAACTAGTCTGCACAAATTGTTCTAATTCCAGTGTCATTACCTATCCCTAATACTTGATTACTAATCAGCACAGTTAACATAATGCATGCTAATGCAAATCATTGATTTATTTGCTATTTGTGAATTTGTCATGCTGCATATATAACCCAATTGGGAGCTCCAGAACACATGGTAAGTAGCACTCTACATCAAAAAAAATACAATTGAACATAACAACACGCATGGTAGGAGAGTAAAATAATACTCATAATCCACCTCCTCTGGCAAGAGAGACGATGGCACTGTAGCCACCTCTCACCCCATTCGTTGCAGATCTCTTCACAAACGTCGACGGATATGGTGCCTCGCGCGATGATGCAAGATAGGAATGGAAGGGAGACCAGGACGAGGAGTTAGCGTGGGGAGGAGTCGAAGCGGAGGACTACAAGTGGGAAGACAGCGCGAACGAGGAGTGGGAGTTGAGAGCCAATGAGGAGTGGGAGTTAGGAGGCACAATAGACAAGATTGCCGCCATTCGCACCGCCGCTGGGTTGGGTGTGGGGCCGACGGTGCCTCAGCCGGACTGCAAGTGGGGAGGCGGTGGTTGTGCCGCCGCGCGGTCGGTAGCGGGAAGGCGGTTTGGGAGCGGGGAAGGCGGATTGGGAGTGGGGATAAGCGACGAAGGACACGACCGCCATTCGCGCCGCCACAGGGTCGGGAGCGGGGCTGATGGCGCCTCAGTCGGACTGCAAGGGAGGAGGCGGCGGGTTGCGCCGCCGCGCGGTCGGGAGGGGGAGGCGGATTGGGGGTGGGGAGGCGGGCATCTGCGCCTCAACCATGTCGTGGAGGAGAGGCCGCAGGGTGGCCTTGTCACACGGTCAAGGGGCGGGGGTGGAAGTTGGGGAGTCCGGGTAGAGGAGATGCACATGAGGGGTGCGACAGATCTAGGGTTTGCAGTTGAAACATCGGAGTACTCGCAATGAGGGGCGTGATGGATCCTGATTAGATCTAGGGTTTGCGGTTTGAGGTGTTGGAGTACCCATGAGATATGGAAAATACCATTACACCCCTTTAGCATTGGTGTCTCCATATTAAGCTTGTGACCAACAAGGCAGTACCACTAGGTACCTTATATTGTGAGTCGATATATCTTTGCGAAATGAACGACTGCAGAGCATCCTAAGGATGGTAAAAAAGTTCTAAAAAACAATAGCAAAAAACCAAAGCTGAATCAAATGCCACCTTAATGCTCCATCCAATCTAATATATAACCGTAAGTGTTGGGGGGGGGGGGGGAGTGGCCTCCACCGTGGCCCAATTGGCCCACTGTGCTAGAAGGCTCATTAAGCTTGAGAACCGTATGGCAAGCCTAGAAGGGCCGTGGCAGGTGAAAAAGCATGTTTGTCCTTACTATTGTATACTCTAATAGAAGCATTTGTGTAAATAACCTCATCATGGCTATAAAATGCTCTTTAGGGCATCTGTAGTGTATATAACCCAATGGGTCTTAAGGTGGGTCCTATCTAAATCTTAAGGCTGACTCCATAGTGTATATAACCCAAGGGGTCTTAAGACGGTCCCACTTGGCAGATAAAGAAAAAATGTATTTTAATGCTTATGGCCAGATCTTTAGCTTGAGGACCAGCCTTAAGCCTTTTTTGCTTATAGCCTGCTTAAGGTCACCCCTGTAATGTATAAGGTTGACTTTAAGGTGGCTTAAGACCCTCTATTTTCATACACTACAGATGCCCTTAGGGCGTTATGGGAAGACAGATCCACGTTTTGGAAGGAAAAGGATCAGGCTATAGCACTGGCATAGGATACATTTTCTCTCTCTCTCTTCCCATAGTGAGTTGTAGGCTCTGGACAACCCTTCATAGCCTATTCACAGTCCTCATTATCCACAATTTGATATATAACACAACAGTAAAGTACTCCTACAACAACAATATAGTGTTGCGGTAGCACACGACGGGTCTCCATAATCTCACTGATTGGCTGGCTGCTGCTGTCCCCAAAAAGGGCAAAACCTTACCCACGCGTCCACCGCCACCAGCGGCCTGGACTGGCAATCCACTCAACTAATTGCGAGTCTACCGAACAAGCATCACATGCTGCTGATACAATACAACTCCACGTCGGGAAAATTGAGTATATAGGACTGAGTTGGATGTGATTTTGTGGAATAGGACCAAGTTCTTTGGACTTGTAAATATAGGACTGAGTTCACCACCTCTTTGCAAATATAGGACTTTTCCCATTTTAATTTCATTTTCAATTTCCAGCCCCTTTTCTCCACGCGAAATGACTATTTTGCCCTCTTCTTCCTCCCTCGCCTGGCCGCGCCGCCCCCTCGCCCGCCCCGCGCCGCCGCCGCTCCCTCGCCTGCGCCGCCCCGCGCCGCCACCACTCCCTCGCCTGCCTCGCGCCGCGCCGCCGCCGCTCCCTCGCCCGCGCCGCGCCGCCGCCGCTCCCTCCCCAGGCGCGGGCGAGGGAGCGGCGGCGGCGCGGCGCGAGGCAGGCGAGGGAGTGGTGGCGGCGCGGGGCGGCGCAGGCGAGGGAGCGGCGGCGGCGCGGGGCGGGCGAGGGGGCGGCGCGGCGCAGGCGAGGGGCGGCGCGGCCAGCGGCGGCGCGGCCAGGCGAGGGAGGAAGAAGAGGGCAAAATAGTCATTTCGCGTGGAGAAAAGGGGCTGGAAATTGAAAATGAAATTAAAATGGGAAAAGTCCTATATTTGCAAAGAGGTGGTGAACTCAGTCCTATATTTACAAGTCCAAAGAACTTGATCCTATTTAACAATATAGTGTTGCGGTAGCACACGACGGGTCTCCATAATCTCACTGATTGGCTGGCTGCTGCTGTCCCCAAAAAGGGCAAAACCTTACCCACGCGTCCACCGCCACCAGCGGCCTGGACTGGCAATCCACTCAACTAATTGCGAGTCTACCGAACAAGCATCACATGCTGCTGATACAATACAACTCCACGTCAACCAGAAACCTCCTCCGTCTCCGCTTCATCTCACCACACCACAACGCCTTCTCAGTTCTCACTACTGCTACTCCCGAGCCCCGCCCGCCCGCCTCTGCCGCGAAACCGAACCTTAAAAAAACGGGAAAACGCTCGCGCGATCGCGGAAACGGACGGCAAATCGCCGTGCTAAGCTGCTAGCGCGCAACTTGCCGAGCGAGCCCTTTCGCGGTTTCACCGCTCCACGCCTCCACGTTTTTTTTCTTTTTTTGAAAAAAGAGTTTGGTCGCTCCTCCTGGCTCTCGTTGGGTTTATGCTCGCTTCGCTTCATTCCTCACTTGTGTTTACTACTAGTCTCCGCATCGAATATTTTCCCTTCTCGCGCACCACCACCGCCACCGCCACCCATTCATCCGCCTCCGCGTCTGCGCGCGCCGTGCGGTGTGTCGGGCGGAGTGCCGGACATTTTCCCCCGGGCTATTGAGATGTGATCGTGGCGAATCCGGGGGCGGTTAGTAGCGGCGGTTGATCCGAGTTCTGCCGCTGGGCTGTGGTGTGGAGAGGGGGCCGGGAGATGGGGCGGCGAGGAGGAGGAGGAGCGTGGGGCGCCTGCGGCGGTGGCTGCGCCGTCCTCGCCGCCGCCTTGGTCGTCTCGGCGCTCGTGATCCGTGGAGCTGGAGGTATGTGGAATCGGTGATGTGCTGTGTTACTGTGTTGTTCTATGGGAGTTTGGTGGTTTCCCGCTGTTGTAGTTTGGTCAGGACCATGAGTGTCTGAATGCTAGAGTAGCTTCCTTGTGAGAATTTTGGGGTTTGAGCTGCCAAAATCCCCCAGCCTTAGCGTTTGTTTCGTACTGCTCTTTAGATTTTAATGTGAAACTGATGCGTAGGTTCTGCGTGGCAATTCGAGTTACCGTCGCTTGAGCCTTTGATCCTTGGAATTGGATGGTGAAGTAATGGTTAGAGGGTGTTGTTTGTGATTTGGCGGCCGTCCTGAATGTAACATCTGCTAGGATCTCGGACTCGCAGTAGATAACAGGACGCGCCCCTCGAGGAACAGCCTACTCAGAAGCAAAAGTAAAAAAGAAAAAAATGCACGAAATTTAAATTTGAGACACATACGTTTCAAGTTTCTATACTTAGAAAGTTAGGCAGGAGTGAGTTGTTGTGTCCAATTTGTTAGGTATCTCTTTTACTTGTTTTGACATATAAAATAATTGCACTGCATGCGGCATTGGTGGAGCTTATTATGTTCAAAGAAGGGTGTACGCGTAAGACTGAAAAGATGAAGAATTTGGATGAATGTAGTAGCTTAGGGTGGTGGCAATAACTGGGAAGGAAGCACAAGTACGTCATGATTTGGCAGTTAACCGTTCACTATGATATGCGAAGGGATTTGGAATTTAAGGAAGTAGGCATATTGGTGTATGAGGGGAAAGAAAAGAGGGTTTTCATTTATTTGCATATGAAGTGAGAATGTTCACTTCTAATCAGATTAGTGTTAGCACTAACAAAAATATAATGATCATGTATGTGACTAATTATTTGACTAATCATATTTTTTGTTACCACTTTGTTGTTATTGTTTATGAACTACTACACTCTGGTCAGATTAATTTCTCCGTATCTTCTTTATCATTTTCTTTGATGGAAAAAAGTATTGTACTGCTTTATAGTTTATTTTGCTTCCAAGCACAACCAAGTTCCTTTTGTATAATGACGACTTGGAGTTGTGGCTTTGCATAGTGGTAAATAATTGAATGTTCTGTTTCACTTTGTTTTCGAAGGTCCGAAGCATTCTCATGCACCTGCCTTTGCCCGTAAAGTTCTTCTATCTATAACAAATGGGCATCGACAAAATAACTTGGATACTATACTTCATCCATCACAATTACAAGCTCCAAGACTCCAAAGCTTAGGTCTCTAACTAAACATGCCTATAGCCCAACGATTTGGAATTTTAGTTTTTGAATATCATGATATGTATTTTTAAAATAAATGCAATTAAATATTTCTTTTCTAGGACTAACTGCAAAATCATCTGCACCAACTAGTACACATGCTAACAAACAGCAGGATCGATATGCACGGGCCCCAACGATCAAACATGAAGGTACTTTTCGTAACTATGATTTATTTTAAGTTTTCCTGAAATCCCATGTTGAGCAAACTTGTTTCAATAACGCTGGAGATTTTTTGCCTGGAAATGGTTTATACTATCCTAATGTGTTGCCTTCCACAGATGAAGCAGTGCTGCCTACAATGCAACCTAGTGCTTCGCCTGACCATTTTTATCAGTCACCAAACATAGAAATATCCCCATCTATACATGGTCAGCATGATGCTGAAATCTATCTGCATCTATGTATACTGTAAAATCTAGTTTGGAATGATTATAACCTTTTTGCTATATCCACAGGCCAAGCTGCCTCACCTTCACAAATGATTTCTCCATCTATTCAAACTGGCAATCCTCATATTCAAAAACAAGTGCCTGCATCTTCGCCATCTCTTCCAGTTGAACCACATGTGCCTGACCCTAAAATTGCTGTGAACACTCCAGCTGCTGCACCTTCTTTTCAACAGCCACCCTGGTGTAAAAACTCTTTGGATCTGGCTTATGTTCTCACTGTTCATTAGAACATTTGATCAATCTTTTACTTTCTCTAATTTCATATATTTTTACCTTGGTCAGCATTTCAACCTCTTCCATCTCCCCCTTCTACTGGCAGTCAATCAACACTGCCAGCTCCTTCACCCCATATAAATGCCCATTGTAAGATTGTTGGATCTAATATTATACCATGCTATTAATTTATTAATGGCGTCAAGTTATCATATTTACCTAACTCAGAATCTGTTGCAACCTGTCATTTGCATGGCAGCAGCTCCTCCATCATCCCATACTCCAACTGGCCAGGACACATCTAGAGTGCCAGTTGCTTCACCTCCAGCAGAATTACCCAGCCAAAGAAAGCCACCACCAAAAGGTATAGTTCTTCTTGATAGCTGGTCCATTTATTTCAAATGCTCATGTTTATCTGACCCAGATTTTGTTGTAACCTTTGGCGTATTATAGCAGCTGTACCACCGACGCCCATCACTCCCTCATCCAGTCAGGACAAGGATGGCATATCAGCTTCCAGACCTCCAAATAGCTTACCAAGGCACAACAGCTCACCACCAAAAGGTGCAGTCTCCCTAATTCAGTGTGCAAAAATTCTATGGCACTTCTAAAAGAGCTATTTGCTTGGGAATAATCACAAGGGAGATTGATCATCTCCCCCTGCAAACCCAGCTATCTTCCCACCAATTGATTCGAACAGAGACAACATTCCTGCAGCTCCACCTTCTATGCATTGCGCCATTCAAATTCCCCCACAACAGGGACAAAGTTCGCATTCAAATGGTACTGAACTCAACTAGGTCATACTGTAGATTTTAACATCTCCATTTATGCATTCCAAACATATGATGTACAGTGTCTGCTGTTTCTCCATCACCAATCACTTCTCCTGCCGTCCATTGGACTAGGTATGGTGCGCCTGTTCCTGCACCTCCAGAGCAATCCTCTTCCCCTTCAACCCCTGCACATTATCCACACATAGGAGGTACCCTTCTCATTTAGTTAAACCTCAACAAACTTTTCTTGATTACAATATAATCATATGTATGACGGGCAGGCTCATCTACTTCACCGCCACTAAATGCTCCACCGACCAATCAGGGGAAGATGTATAGCATTCGAGTTGCTTCCCATCCAAAGCGTTTACCACCTTTAAATTATCCACATAAGAAAAGTATATACTATATCCCATCCAGTTGAGAGTTTATGAAAAAAAAATGTATTGTCGGTTCTAAAATTAATTCCAACAATGTATGTATGACGCAGGACCTGCTGTTCCTCCAGTATCAACGAATTCACCCCCAGTTTTGGTGCCCCCCATCAGATCTTACCCTCCATTGCCTGCAAATAAGCCGCAAGTGCAAAGTATGTCTCTCAAGCAGTATTATACAAGAAATACATCTGCTAAGGAATGCGTAACACATTTTTGTTCTACTACAATATGCAGGACCAGCAGCTTCTCCAGCAACAACAATCCATCCTGCCAACCATGGGAAGGCCCATGGAGCTCCAGTTGCAGCACCTTCGAAAGGAAGGCATCGCCATTCCATGCATGTTCGTAATACACATGGGAAGATCCATGGAGCTCCAGTTGTGGCACCTTCAAAGGGAAGGCATCACCATTCCTTGCCTGTAAATAACACATATGTAAAAGGTATCCCACCGACCATACCTACTGGCTACTGTGATAATGAAACTATTGTTTATAATAAAATGATTCATGAAGTCATATTGTGCAGGACCTGTCGTTTCGCCCTCAAATTCTCCCAGCATCCATAGGAGAGGACATGGCATTCCGGTTGCTGCACCTCCAAAGGAACATTCCAGCCATTTACCACCTGGAAATCATAGTCACCACAAAGGTATGCACATAGCAAAAAGACAATTAGAAATAAATGCATTCATCTCAGTAGGTGATGTTTGATCCAGGTTCTTATCCTGTCGTAAGCCCTGCTCCTCATAGAGCTGATAATGCTTCTGCAACAAGCCATGGACATTTCGGTTCACATCATAGTCCTGCACCTGCATCTGTAGGCTTGCCTCCATCGGAAGGAAATCCTGCATATGCTCCACATCATCCTCGTCATTATCATTCACCTTCGTATTCTCCAGGTTAATTGTTATTTGTTTGAACACGTGTTGCAATTTTCTTTTGTTCTTTACATTATCTCATTTGTTCTAGTTCCTTCAAATGCTCCAGCCATATCCCCTAAGAACAGGTCCAAACATGCACCACATCGTTTTTCCAAAAGTACTAATATTAGGCTCAAGCATGCATGCTGACAATTTCGATAGTTGAGACATATCATGGCATTTAATATGACACATATAGTTCAGCATGGTAATGCAATAATCGTCCCTGGTATACTTTAGTGACAGCTCAATATCTAGTCCGCAAACATTGATTGAGACTCGTCCTTGATTTGAACATGCAAAGAATCCTGCCCTGCTATAGGCATTTGAATACATGCAATATTAGTCATGCAGGTCCTCAAGTTTCCACCCTCCATTCAATTTGTCAAAATATAAAGAAAAAACAAACTTCTTTCTCTGTTTATGTTAAATTCAATAGGGCCAGAAGTAATCTAGCTTTCCATGGCTTTCATATGAATGTAACTATATAATGTTATAATCTTTTCTTTTCGGAATAAGTCTACATAACCCCTCCACGTATTGTTGCTTGATTACTTAACCCTCTGACCTAGTAAACCAGGTGTTTAACCCCTTAGCCTTACAAATACCGTTTACTTAACCCCCTAAGGTGGTTTTGCAATCTGGTTTTGCCTTGTTGGTGTGCCACGTTGGACAACAATACATAGGGGGTTATGTAGACTTTCTGGCTATTATTTATGATTTGTCAGCTCATCGTTTGCCGCCGGAGAGAGAGTAGGAGAGAGGGAGGAAAAAGCGCTGGAGTTAACAAGGAGACGCCGCCGCGAAGTGAACGAGTTTTTTATCAGGCGCGCGTGACCAACGTGGCAATCTTGTCCAACGTGGCATGCCAACATAGCAAAACCAGATTGCAAAACCACCCTAGAGGGTTAAATAAACGGTATTTGGAAGGCTAAGGGGATAAACAACTGGTTTATTAGTTCAGGGGGTTAAGTAATCAAGCAACAATACGTGAGGGGGTTATGTAGACTTATTCCTTTCTTTTCTGTATAATTATGCCTATGCAGAACCTGCTCTACCGCATGTGCATCCGCCTGACAGTCCTGCATTTAAAAAGCCCAAGGCTTTGGCACCAGCACCAAGTCAATCACTGCCATCGCCACCTCCAAATTCATGTATGCTAAGGATACTATTTGTGCCATTTGAATTCCTTTATTCAAATGTTCTCTACATTCAAATTAAGTCAGCTACTCAGCTGATACTTTTTTAGTATCGATCACTTGTGGTTCATTCATATTCTTTTCTGCTTTGCTAGACTGCACGCCATTATCTTGTCAAGATCCTCTGACCAATAGTCCTCCAGGAACAACATGTCTCTGTGTGTTGCCAATAAAAGTCGAGCTTCGTTTAGGGATAGCATTGTACACGTTCTTTGCATTGGTCTTGGAACTTGCACAAGAAATTTCATCTGGAGTGCTCATGAAACAAAGTCAAGTTCGTGTTATGGGAGCAAATGCTGCAACTGAGGACCCTGAGAAGACAATTGTCCTTATTGATCTTGTGCCACTGGGAGCAAAATTTGACAATACAACAGCACTTCTAGTATTTGAAAGGTTTTGGCACAAGCAGGTCATCATAAATCCTATGCATTTTGGAAACTATGATGTGCTATATGTTCTTTACCCAGGTGAGAGTTCTTCGCAACTCCTTTTGTGTTGTTCCACATAATATTGGTTTCTTTATGTTAACCTCTTCCTATCTAAATTGTTTTTTTTCTTCTGATATTTGACTTGATCCTGAAATCGTTTTGTTTATTATTCTGGTTTATAGTTCCCTTGCTACTTTTTTTTCGAAGCATGGTCACAGTATACTTTGTTTCATTTACTCATACAGGTCTTCCTTCGTCGCCACCAACAGCTCCTGGAAGTATGAACAATGGCCTTAGCAATGTAAATGATTTTAGGCTACGTCCACTTGCTGTTGATGTGGGAAGCCACAGAGAAAGAAAAGGCAGGGGCATAATTATCATAGTTGTTCTATCAGGTGTCTTTGCTTTCATTTTATGTGCTGGAGCTGCATTGGTGATTTATTTCAAGCTAAGAAACCGTAATCATTTAACTGAAGCGTCACTTACGCCAGCAAAGCCTGCAGGTAGCAAGACATTCTGTTTATGGATCATCCTTGTTTTTATCTTTCCATGTGACACATTTGAAAAAAAACTAGTGAAATGCAGCATGGTGAATCTTTTTTTTGTTTAAAAGCATAAGGTGCCCCTTTTTCTGGTGAAAACATGAGCCATCAGGTAGCAGATTCTACATGTATATGTTAGAGAATAACAGAAGTGATTGATCATCCTTTCCATGCCTATATACATTCTGAGGCCTTGATATGATTGTTCGTGCATGTAACTAGCAAACTAGTTCGTTTAAGATGATTATTCTGTTTTTAGCTTTCAAGAGTTGAGAAGTCTTTTTTCATGTTTCTGTTGCTGAAAAGGAATGTTTTTATGAAAAAAATATGAGTTTTGTTTCCTGCTTCACTGGTGAAAGTACCCGGAGCAGCTTTGAGCAAAATCTGTAGGGGTTACAGCTACAAAAAACAACTTTAGACGCGAATTCTCTCTTATTTTTTCATCAATCCTTCCATCGAAAATGCAGGCCCTGGTTCTGTTGTGATCGGGAGCAGGCTAGGAAGCAGACCTATTTCAGCATCACCGTCCTTCAGCTCAAGCATAGTGACATATAAAGGATCGGCAAAAACATTTAGCTTGGTTGAGATGGAGAGAGCTACACAAAGATTCGACGAGTCCAGAATAATTGGTGAGGGTGGTTTTGGACGTGTTTATGAAGGTATTCTTGAGGATGGAGAACGCGTTGCTGTCAAAATTCTTAAGCGGGATGACCAGCAGGGAAGCCGGGAATTTTTGGCTGAGGTTGAGATGCTTAGTCGATTGCATCACAGGAATTTGGTTAAGTTGATAGGTATATGCACAGAGGAGCATATCCGATGTTTGGTATATGAGCTTGTTCCGAATGGAAGTGTGGAATCTCACTTGCATGGTAAGACTTTGTTCATTTTGTCACTAGACCTTCAGTTTCCAAGACTTTCTTTACTTTGTCATGAGAACTTCAGTTTCGTTACTTTGTTTAGTCTGTTTTGCTTGGAGGGAGATGGATGGGTCAAACAATTGACAAGAAAAATACACAAATCCATTCTGTAGTGTTATACTGCCGATATAATGGAGCTGCACATATGAACACTGATGCACTAAGAAATGAAATATCCGTACTAGTTTCCTGTTACATTATGTTGATACTTGATACCAGAAAAAGTACATACCTGTCTTTTCAAATTCTCGACATGTTTCATGTGTTACATAGTATATATCTCCTGTTCTCTCAATTAGCAAACCTGGATAATATGGATAAGTGAATTTCTGAGAACATTTTTTTTCATGATTCCAAGCAGGGTCAGATAAGGAAACTGCTCCACTTGATTGGGATGCTAGGCTTAAAATTGCACTTGGTGCAGCACGTGCTCTTGCTTATTTGCATGAAGATTCAAGTCCTCGTGTCATACATCGCGACTTCAAGTCAAGTAATATTTTGCTGGAGCATGACTTCACCCCCAAGGTGTCAGACTTTGGCCTAGCAAGAACAGCTCTGGGCGAGGGGAACGAGCATATTTCAACTCGTGTTATGGGAACTTTCGGGTAAGTTAGATATGAAATTATTCTCTTGCTCTTTTGTAGTTGATTAAATATCCTAGACATAGTGTAAACTTGTGATGGATTCTTGTTAGGTATGTTGCTCCTGAGTATGCAATGACTGGGCATCTTCTAGTAAAGAGTGATGTCTACAGCTACGGTGTTGTCCTTCTGGAGCTTCTTACAGGAAGGAAACCAGTAGATATGTCAAGACCTCCAGGGCAAGAAAACTTAGTCGCATGGGCTCGTCCTCTTCTAACAAGCAGGGATGGCTTGGAAACAATTATAGATCCATCACTTGGAAGTAGCATCCCATTTGATAGCATTGCAAAAGTAGCAGCGATTGCTTCTATGTGCGTTCAGCCTGAAGTGGATCAGCGCCCGTTTATGGGGGAAGTTGTTCAAGCTTTAAAGTTGGTATGCAACGAAGGCAGCGAGTTCAATGAATCAAGAAGTTTTAGCCAAGATTTGCATATCCAGGATGCTGAGATTATAAGTAGAGCAAGTTTGGATATGCACGGAGACCCAGTGCTCTCTGCCGAGCTGTTCATTGCATCAGCACGTTATGATACTCTGGATGCCTCTGGTTCATTTCGACGATATTCAAGCTCAGGTCCTCTGAGGGTTGGTGGAACTGGACACAACAGAGAGAGAGGCGTATCAACAGGTAGCTCAAGTGAACACGGTGGTCTACAAAGATTTAGGATAGATTCAGAATAGTCAACTTGTATGTAACAATCCACCCATTCTCTGGGTTTAAAGTATTATTATCATTGCATAATATTACTGTTTTAACAACTGCTAACCGTTTTAAGCAAACACTATTTTATTCATAATGCAGTAACCATTTACATCATATCATTTTAATCAACTATTCTATCATACTAGTAAAGTTTAAACATACTAACAAAAATTGATGTATGAAGCGCTGCTGGTACGTGAATTTATTCATGTGTTACTCCCACCCATGCATGACGCCTTTATTGACCACCTAAAAAACAGCAAAGCAAGGGTAAGTCTGTAGACTCAGCAAGTACATAATAAAAAGATAAACATTACCAAAACATGTAAGCAATTAATCAGCTATAACATACTTCACATACATTATCATGTTCATATTATCATTCTCATGTTCTAACAGTGTCATACCATTAGTGGAATGCAACACTACTCTATATGCTCATTTGCTTATCTCATTGCATATACCGGTATTGCCAAGTGAACATATGTCGATGTTCACCCAAAATCTTGGGCCCGTCCTTATCGGCACAGGGTCTCTCCACTCCTGTGGAGGCCTATCAAAGTAGGACTTGCGAAATCCACTTAGGCAGATCCCAGTTCTTATGCCATGAGTGCACATGATACAAATGTATATATTCATTGTTATAACCATACTCACCATTATCATCATTAGCAGGTAAGCATCGTTGCTCACTCCGCTCTATCATCATTATCATCATTTAGCATGCAACATCATAAAGCGAAAGTATCACATATTCCACATAAACATCATCATATCATGTAAACATCACATATTTCATAAACTCTACGGTCTACCGCTCTACTATGCATTTGCCAGTTAACCAAGTGGAGCGGAGCGACATGCGGGCGGCGTCGACTCAGGACCTCTACCTGAACAAGCAGTTAACCCAACTCAAAACATTGTAGTAATACATGCGCACATACGGACATCATCGTTCTTACGCGTAAACCTGACACTAGCATTTCCTCTTTTCTTTTCTCTTCCTTTCTCTCTCTCTTTTTCCTTTTCTTTCTTGTTCCTCTCTCTCTTTTTTTCTTACCGGTTGGTCTTATCTCTTTGTTTGGTTCGGCCGAAATGGCCTTACCTTCTTCCCCTTCCTCAACCTCTCCTCTCCCCCTCACCCTCTGTTCTGGCTCATAGCGTGGCTACGCCGAGCGCCTCCTCCCTAGACTTCTCTTCTCCTCGCATCTCCTTCTTCCATTCCCCTCATTCACTCTCCTCTCTCTCTGGTGTTCCCTAGGTGGGATGGCAACTCATGGCTGAGTTTGGGCGCGCCAATCCCAAGCTCACTGTCGGCCACCGGCTGTCCCCCGTGCGTGCACCTACACCGCCTGGACATCTCCCCTATATCCAGCCGACTAGGGCCGAATCCGCTGCCTCCCTATTGTTTCCCCTGCCCCTCCTCCTCAGGCTCACCAGCCACGGCTCATGGCCGATCGGGAGCCTGACGCCGACCTTCCACTAGTTGTCGGCCACCACGCCTAGGTGTCTCTGCCTCCTTAGGGTTTGGACGCCTACACCACCATCCATCTCCCCTCACCACCCAGCGCTGTCGCTCCCTCCAGGCTCGGTAGCCATAGCCTACCGTCCTAGAGCTCGCCGTCGACCCTGGACGTCTACACGTCGTCACCCCTCTCTAGCCTGGCTACCGACACCAAGGCTCGGCCTCCTACCACCGCCACCGCCACCGTAAGACCTAGGGGTGCCGCTAGTTCACTCTTCCCCCTTTACTATTGCCTTTGATTTAGCTACTGCTTACCTGGTTTTATTCTTGGCGCATGCAGTTGTAGTGTGCAACAAGGCCTACCTTTTTCAGGACTCGAGGCCTTCCATGCGCCAGGAGCACGAGACGACTATCGGGAGCGCGTGGCTCGCCGGTGACGGCATGCCGTTATCACAACGTCCTTACCTTTGGTATACTCCTTCCCTTACCTCCTCCTTCCTATTCTAAGTGCTTGGTTCTGATGTTTGTGCTTGACTTGTGGGGGTTTGGTTGGCTCTTGTGGTTGTGGCCTAACAACAGAGAGCCACTGGCTCTCTTGCTGGCTTGTGCCTTACCTATGGCCGAACATAGAAAGGGGAATGGCTCTAGGCCATGAGTTAGCTCTTGCTTGAGGAAGGAAATGATAAGAGAGATGAGAAGAGACCTCTCGGTTGACTGGCTTATCCTTTTTGTATGGGGGCCTTGGCATTGTGAGATGCCCTGGCTGCCCTTCCCTTACCCTCATTCTCTTCTCATTGGGCTGTGGGCTTTAAGGACTATTTGGTCCAATAGGTGGGCTCTGTACTATTGATAGCTTTTCTACTACGGGAGGTAAGACAGTAAAAGTGGGCATTGGCTAAATTTTCTACTGAATGAGGAAAACCCAAAACGCGAGATGATGCCAACTGGCCGGGGATGGTCTGGGAACCTCAATGAGCACTACTTTTATTCGGCATTCTAAAGTTAAATGGGTTCTGACGGCAAAAACATTTTATTCTCCCTTGTGTTATTTTTCATTCTTCGCCTCTGTTCCCTTTTTGCGTTCTGGTGGTATTACATTGTAGGCTTCTGTTGATGATGTGGGCATTGAAGAAATGACATTGGCTTATTTTGTGCAAGCTGGATTTCATATTGATTGTGAATATTGGTGAGCGTAGGACCAATGTTGTTAATCCGAGGGGGTGAATGGTTCCTAGCACTTTTCCTCTTAAGGTATTTAAAATCTTTACTTGAATAACTACAATAGTCACCAAGTTTAGGTCATACCAACATACCTAGGCAAAACCAAGAAAGCAATAAGAACTAATAAAACCAGCTTCTTTCACAAGCCTGGTTAGACTATTATTGATGGGTTAGTTTGACAGCTGGTTGGTCCGACTGTCGGCTTTTGACCTTACTGATCGAAAGATCGATTTGACCGCAGGTTTGGGACTAGTCCAATTGGACCTCTATTCTAGACCTAAGCACCTCTCAGGCCAAAAGCTCAAATCTCAAGAACTAGCTTGAATCTCGTCTAAATACTTTCAAGTTTTGTATGAGACTTGTTCAAGATAATAGGAACCTAAACCAATCAAGAAATGCAAAGATCTTTGGCTAGTGTTTACTAAATAGAAGAGAATCGGATCTAGTTCACATGAACACCAAAGCCCCTAATTCTCAAATTAGTTTTTGCTCGTGAAGATATAAGACATGAGGTCTTCTAGATATGTTCTCATATGTCCTAACAAGATAAACCAAGCAAGAGATTGGACTAGAACTCCCGCAAATTCGAAAGCACAATCTAGCTCAAGAGTAAGAACAGCCAAGCAAAAACTCAAACAAGAACATGATTGAGACACAACTTTAATTGATTTCAGAGGAAAATGAATTTTACATGCTCATGGATGATTACAAGGTGCAGACAAAACACCACCCTTTCTTCTCTCAATTTCTCTTACTCACAACCATGAAAGGAGACAAGATAGTAGAAGAAACATAAACCCTAAAAATCCATTATTCTGCCACCTCCTTTCCCCCTCTAATATCCAGCACTATTCCTTAATGGGTCCAACCCATTAAACTTACCAGAAAAATCTGTCAACCTCACTAGCACGGCTTTTACATACTCACGCATGCTTCTCAAAGCGCTTACAAGGGTCAACCCACTAACACACTAGTGTTTGATGCACTCCACACAACCAACTCTATCCTAATCCTAAATCACCTCCTTTGCACCTCTCCATGTTGCGGTCTTGGTCATACATAACTTCCCCTGAGTTCATGTCAAGTACAATAGCAAGTATAGTCTCATGTGAAAGAAATGTTGAGATGCAATTACAAGCACAATTGAGATCACTTAAAGCAATAAAAAGGCATGAGCTACTTAATGCTTCACAATAGAACCAAAAAGCTCTACCCAATCTAGTCTTAGCCTTAAAACTCAACTAAGCACTTTGCTAAGGCAGGAATAAGAAAATGATCACTAAAACAAAACTATTCAAAAGATTCAGCCTTGACTTATTTTAGTTCAAGTTGAGCAATTTTATTAAGCTAGTTATAACACATACTAAGCTACACATGTAAGCATATGATAGAGAAAGTTCAATAAAGCAAGTATGATTGGATATGAAAAAAGAGCATAGATAATAGACAAAACTCTAGATTATATTATAATGTAAGAATAGAAGGTGAATACGTAATATATTACACATGCATGCAAATAAAATGAACTCCCCTCAAATCATTCTTGTAGGATGAAAAACCCCTAACTCTCCTTGCAAGAAAGCAAAACGAGAAGACTCCAAAGGTTTCATGAAGATAACAGCAACCTGGACTTCAGACTCAATAAAGTGTAGACAGCATCCCCCTTTTTCACATTATAAAATCAAGTAAGCCAACTAGAAGGGGTGAATAGGTGGTCTAAAAATTTCTCAAATAATTGTCAAATTCTATTTAGCTAAACCAAGTATATAATATGGAAGTTTAACTCAAATTGGTTTAGTACAAATAAAGCCTAAATCAACTAGGTTTATCTAAGTGCACCAACAATCTAAGTTTATATCAAAGGTTTACAATCCTAGATTGAAAGCAATCAATTTAATTCTATGAATATAAATTACTTGAATATAAATTGAGCACAAAAAAAACAAAGCACAATTAACACCGTCCCTTTTTTACCGTGGTGTTCGGAGACTTGCCGATCTCCCTAGTCCACGTTGAGGTTAGCCCAAATGAATTGGATTGGCTCCAAGAATTAAGCTGAACACTTCAATCTACTAGTGGTAGCTCCTTCCTGCTCTGGGTAGGTGAGCTCTAGATGCAATACATACAATCTAATGCCTTCCTCCTTGCTAACAAGGTGCAACACATGCACAATTGAGAGGAGGACCT
Source organism: Dendrocalamus latiflorus (assembly GCA_017311315.1). Lineage (NCBI taxonomy): Eukaryota > Viridiplantae > Streptophyta > Magnoliopsida > Poales > Poaceae > Dendrocalamus > Dendrocalamus latiflorus. The sequence goes on along the minus strand of CM029648.1, from coordinate 22,338,008 downwards.
GACGCTAGCTCAAGAAAATGAAATGGAGTGCGAAATGTCTTCTTCCAACTGGCCACAATGGGTTATATATACCCATACCACGAAAACTAGCCGTTGGAAGCTAAACCCCCTGAGAAAACAGGATTATCGGAAGTACCACTGGCTTACGACCGGTACTTCCGCTCCCCTCGACAACGGTCAGAAAACAAGCCATTATCGCAGGTTGTCGGTAGTTCCGCTGGCTAACAACCAGTACTACTGATCATTAGAAGTACCGCTCCACATATGCGGAACTACCGGTTTTCTCGGGGACAATAAGACTTCACGAAGGTGTCTCTCCAGATTTCGATTGAAAGCATGCCAAGATTAGAATTCAGAGGAGAGAACAAATATAATGTTGTGACTTGCTCTAAAGATTTTCACATAGAAACATAAACCACTTGTGGAGCATTTCAAAGTATAAGCCAAGATTAAAATTCTTTTGAATATAGATTTTAACAAATTAAGCATTTTTTTTTCAAAAACAAGCTCATTTTCAATAAGACCTTCAAGATTGCAAAAATGAGCATTAGATGATATATCAAGCATTTAAATTTCATGTATGAGTTGTAAATACCCTTTGAGCCAATACATGTCAATAGATTTAACTCAAATGGCAAAACTCACTTAAGTACTAGATTGTGACCACTTAGGTCAACTCAAGATTTTGGATGAGTTTTAAAACCAAATAACTTCTGATTGGTTGGCTCTTTAGAAAATTTTTGAATACCAATAATGTTTGAAATAGTCAACTCTAGGTTTTTTGTATTGAACACTTTTTCTAAATTCCTTTTAGAGTTGGTTTTGGCCATTTTTTGAGTTTAAAGCCAAAACAAGATACTATATTACTAGTTTTGGGATAGAAACTCAATTTTACTTGAAATAAGCTTTTCTAAAGCCAAAACCTTTGTAAAATCTTTGAAATATATTTGTATACATTTTCCAACTAGTTGTTCAAAGATATACTAGTAATTTCAATTTTTTGACTTTTGGCTAAATGACTCCATTTTGAATATCAATACTAGCACTTAATTAATATGGACACACTTAGAGATGTAATACATATGAATACGATTTAACACTCCCTCTTAATGTGCCACTTACATCTTGCACATGATTACAATAATGAACTTTTAGAACAACAGCAAGAGCACCTTTTTAAAGATTTCAAGTAATGCAATCTACACAACGCAAGTGCTAAATACATCAAATGTAGATACCTGTTACTGAGATGACATTGGTTCAAGATGTGACAAAGTTGTCCTCAAACTTGGCTCCCATTATGCTCATGGTGGAATTTACTTCTTTATAAATGAGCCAAGTCTTCAATGCCTCTCCAAGTACCTATTACACTTTTAAACGCATTTTGGTACCTAAAATTTGGCTAGGTCTATGAATGTTAGTCACAATGGATTTGGACACCCAAATGGTCCTAACAATAGTTTTATGTAGACTAACATCTCTAGCAAACACATTGTCATTTTTATTCTTCCTAATCAAATAATGTTCATTATATAAAGATGGCTTAGGAATGATACCTTTGGGTCAATCCTTACTAAAATATCTTTTTTCTGACAATTGTAGCAAGTTTGATAATTGCCACCTCTTCTTATCTTTTTGTCTTTCTCATTGCCGGTTTGCCTCTTTATTGATGACTTTTGCTTGTCATCTACCTTATTGGGGTACACCGAGGCGAAGTGGCCCTTCTTGTTGCAACCATGGCACTTGACTTATTTCTTTATGTGTCTTGCGTTGTGTCTTGTCTTGCATTCCCCTTCTTCTTTGGGATGAAGCCAATATCTCTCTTGTCATTTGACTTTCTTTGATTTTCCAATATTTTGTCAAGAGAGACCTTTCCTTTGCAACTTTTCTTCAAGTCATTCTCTAATTTTGTGACTTAGGCCTTGAGCTCTTTGATTTCCTCTACAATGTTTGTATTGCAATGCATATAGAAAGTAGTGGCATCTATGTTTGAGCAACAAGGCATGTTAATTAAATCCTCACATGAGGTGGATATGCTAGCCTTAGATGTTATGCAAGAACTAGGAGCTACACATGACATATCATCTAAGAGATCACATGTAATACTTATATCTACCTTAAGCTTAGTATATTCCTTGAAAAGAAAAGACTCATGTTCTTCTTTTAGCACTTCATAATTGTTTTGAAGAGAGATATATTCTTTCTTCAAAATCTTAGATTTAGTCTTTTCTTTGCCAAGAAATTATTTAAGTTTTTCCAGCATATCCATCAACTCATCATAACAAAATGCATCATTGTCATCATCATTATTTACCTTCTTGTTACCTTTCGCCATGAAGCAATGAGTTGATGTGGAGGGACTTGTGGATTCTTCATTGTCGGAGCTAGAGGTTGAGCATTCTTCTTCTGATATCCACCCTTCTATGCAATCCTCATCGGTTGATGCAGACATTTCATATTTATCTTGAATTTTGGTCCATATATCATGAGCGCTCTCAAGATTGCATATTTTGTTGAACACCTCTAACTCAAAGCACTAAATAAAACGTTAGTTGCTTGAGCATCAAGATGTGAGTATTTCTCTTTCTCAACTGTTAGAGTAAGAGTATCCTTTGGAGGATAAAAGCCTATATATACAATTTGTCATATTTTCGAACTCATAACCTTAAAATAACATATCATGCGGATTTTTCAATTTGCTTAATTGGCGCTATCAAATAGATGTGTGTCATCTAGGTATACTATATCTCAATTCGCCATCATTCACTCTCTAGGCGGTAAAACCTAATAAATAGATGTGCTATTAAATAGGCAGTCTAAAAATTTCTTCCAAATAATTATCAAATTCTATTTATCTAAACCAAATATATAATATGGAAGCTTAACTCAAATTAGTTTAGTACAAATAAAGTCTAAATCAACTAGATTTACCTAAGTGCACTAACAACCTAAATCTATGTCAAAGGTTTGCAATCCTAGGTTGACAAGCAATCAATTTAATTCTATGAATGTAAATTATTTGAATGTAAATTGAGCACAAGAAAGTATACCACAATTAACATAGTTCCTTTTTACCGTGGTGTTTGGAGACTTGCCGGTCTCCCCTAGTCCACATTGAGGTTAGCCCAAACGAATTGGACCAGCTCCACGAATTAAGCCAAAACACCTCAATCCACTAGTTGTAGCTCTTTTTCGCTTCGGGTAGATGAACTTCAACCTTCACACTTTGCTGGGTCTTCTCACAACCTTCTTTGAGAAGATCACCGCGCACAACGCCTCCAACACTGTTTAGAAGTCGGTGAACTACAAGAGTAATAAGTCAAGCCCCTCACTTGACTCTCACCACGTGCAACGAATGCATAAGCTTAGCTGGATACTCAATCCATCTTTAGATGCATCATATGCAATCTAGAGCCTTCCTCCTTGCTCACAAGGTGCAACACATGCACAATTGAAAGAAGGGTCTCACACTAGCTTAAGCAAGTGAAATGGAGTGCCAAAGATCTTCTTCCAATCGACCACAAGGGGGTATATATACCCACACCACAAAAACTAGCCGTTGGAAGCTAAACACCTAAGAAAACAGGATTATCGAAAGTACTGCTGGCTTACGACCAGTAATTCCGCTCCCCTCGACAACGGTCATAAAACTAGCTGTTATCGCAGGTTGTCGATAGTTCCACTGGCTAACGACCGGTACTATCAATCATCGGAAGTACCACTCCACATATACGGAACTACTGATTTCCTCAGGGATGAGAAGACTTCACAAAGGCATCTCTCTAGAAAAAACATATCGCTACACAAGCCGGTCATTCTGCAAATCGGAAGTAGCATTCAAATAGATCTGCTAGTTCCGCAGCTTGGAAGTACTGCTCACACAGAGCTGGTTGAAAATATCTATTGTTGACTGCACTGGTTCTCGACCACGTCAGATGGTTCAACCACTAAGGTCTCCGACCACGTTGTTCGGTATGACCACACAGGTCTCTGACTACGCTGGTCTACGACCACGTTGCCTGGATCGACCACATAAGTCTTCGACTATGCTGGTCTATGGCCACGCTGGTCTCCGACCACGTTGTTCGAATTGACCACACATGCCTCTGACTACATTGGTTTCGACCACTCAAGTCTCGACCACGTTGACCATGTCAATATCCGGCCACGTTGGTCTTCGATAACATAGATCTTGACCACGTTAGTCCGACCACGCTAGTTTCGATCACACAGATCTCAACCATGTCGGTTCAACCACACTAGTTTCGACCACGCTAGTTTCGACCGTGATGGTTTCAATCACACAGATCTTGACCACGTCGGTTCCGACCACGTTGGTTTCAACCACTTTGGCTCGACCACTCTGGTCTTCGACCACATTGGTTCTCGAACACACAGGTCTTCTGACCACCAACGCACACGGTAGTTTCATGATTACAACGCCGGTAGTTCCGGTTAGTGAAAAATACCGCGCAACTCATGTCGATAGTTCCAATTTTTCTAAGAAGTGTATATACTTCAACAAATTTTGCATAACACATTTGCAAACTATAGTATCATGCACACATGGATTCAACATGATTCTCAATAAGTTGCAAAGCATATTTGCACACTTTTAGAATTATGACACAAGGATTGTATATGGGCTTCTACCATTTACAAAACACATTTGCAAATATGAGCATCATACTACAACAAGTAGAAAATATGGACTTTAAACACTTGCAAAATATATTTGCAATGTATAGTTCTATGTTATCAGGATTCAACATATGAGCTTCAACTATTTGTAAAACACATTTGCAAATATAAGCCGCATGCCAAGGTGAGCTAGAAGAGGTGAGATTAAGCTATCAACACATGATGAGACTCAAGCTATCAGACATGACCCCTCTTCATAGCACAATAACCTATCCTAGCAATCCGGTCTTCCAACGAAACACTAAGACTGGTAAAAGACTAGGAACACATACTTAGCCCTAACTAGTCATACCTTTGCCTTAGGTCAGTGTCTTGATATGCATAAACTCATGATGCATCCTTTTCTTCAACTCCATCAACACATGATGGTCTTCACTTAATTTGATGATCAACACATGATCATCTCCTCTTGAACATGCATCAACTCATGATGCATCCTTCACTTGACTTGATAATCTTCCAACATATGAAGTCATCCTAAGACATCCTCATTTGTAGGACCTAACCTATTCATCCAACTCATCGAAAATGTTAGCCCACAAATCAATTGTCATCAATTACCAAACTTCACCATTAACTCATAATGGAGGGACTAGATTCGATAATATTCCCTTTTTGGTAATTTACAATAATCTCAACAATTAATAGGATAAAAATTGATTTACGAGTATACAACATGTACACAACACTTGTATACTCTAGGATGAGTTTCTTAAGCAAGACTTACTCATCCGGTTGTCATTAACACTCTAACTATTAACACATAATGGAGGAACTAAATGACAACCTGATTATGAGTATATACGAACTACACAAACTATATATACTCAAAATATATGTTTCAAAGTAAAGATCCTTAATATGTGGGAAAGAGGAACATAGATCATTACTAATGAAATCTCAAAATATAGAGTGAACTACCCCTAAATATGTGCATACAAAAATGTAATGTGAAAAACATATGCACATATTCATTTTAGTCTTTTGGTGGAGTTTAATTTATATTTTGGATCCGAGGAATGCATTAAGATATAAGAATATGATGTAGAATACATACCTCTCTGCTTTTTACCTTTTTAATCCAAGTGAGACTTAGAGATCGTAATCAATCAAACTTGTTAGTCTCACAAAGATATTTGTCATTCATTACATCCAGATGAGACTAGATAATATCGTAACTAATAAACATATTAATGTCACAATTGTATTTGTCATTATCACCAAAACCAACTTAATAGAGTTTGAACTTACCCACATGACCTCTAAGGAAGCGATACCTAATATCTATGTGCTTGGTCTTAAAATGTTACATTGGGTTCTTAGCTCTATTAATGGCACTAGTGTTATCAAATAAGAGTGAAAGACTATCTAAATCTAACCCAAAGTCTCTAAGAGTAGATGAGATCTAAAGAATTTGATAGCAACTATTGGCAATAGCTACATACTCAACCTCGGTTGTGGACTGTGCAACAGAAGACTGCTTCCTAGAAGACCAAGAGGCAAAAGAAGTGCCTACAAAATGACAACTGCCTAAAGTACTCTTTCTGTCTATCCTACAACCCCCAAAATCTATGTATGAAAAAGCACATAGGAAGAGACAAGAAGAAAAAGAATACGAAAGCCCAAACTCAATAGTGGACTGAAGATACCTGAAGACATGATTTACCACTCCCCGATCATACTCATCTCGAACTCTCTACTTATGGTATTTGAAACCTTAGAAACTAAAGTATAAGATGAGCCATCTAAAATAATGTCATCCATATAGATTTGAACTAAGAGAATATCACCACCATGCCTAAGGGTGAACAGTGTCTTGTCTACCCATTTGAAAATTATTTTTTCTAAGCCTTCTACCTAGGTGAAGCCCTGAGTTACAAATCTGGCTTTATTCCTAACAACTACCCTATCCCCACTCTGTTTATTTTTAAAAACCCACTTAGTTCCTATGATATTGTGACCATGAGGAGGCTCAACTATATTCTAGACATTGTTTCTCTTAAAGTTCTCTAACTCCACATGTATGACATTAATCCAAGACTCATCAGTAAGTGCATAGGTGACATCACGGGGCTCAATGAAAGTAATGAAAGCAAAATGAGCATGTGAGTAAGAAGACATAAATCTGGAGCGAGTAACTCGCTCATAAAGATCTGTAATGATCTGATCTGGAGGATATCATCACTGGAGATGTTGCAGCATTCCTGAAGTTGAGGTGGCATCTACTTGATGGGCAGTGGATGTAGGAGCAGAGCCACACGGTGCTGAGGCAGAATGTAACACCTCACCCACCTGCCAGGGGGATGTGGCAGCCTCAGGCCTGTCCTAGGCGTGCATGCATGCCACCTGTGCCTTGCTTCCTGCAGAAGCCAACACCCCCCCATTTTAGCACCTCTGCCACAGCTCAACCCACAACACTCTTCTCTTCTTCTCCACGGAACCATCCCAGCAGCCACACCCTTTCGGCCAGCACCAGGTGAGCACCCGCGCAAGAGAGAGAGAGAGAGGGTGGGGGCTGCGTAGGAGAAGGCGGCGGCGGGCCGGCGGCCCGGCAGTCGGCGCACCTGTGCGCCACCGCGTCGCACTGGGAGGGGGGCCGGCCGCTCGGCTTCGCGCAAGGGGAGGAGGTAGGAGGGGGGCCGACGGAGAAAGAGGGCCGGGGCCGGCGAGCCGCAGGCCGGCGAGCCTCCCGTGCGGCCGCGCGCCGCCGCGCCGGCCCCAGGCGGGAGAGTGAGGGGCGGAGGGGAGCCGGAGGCGGAGAGCCCGAGGACGGCGGTGGGGAGCCCGGGGCCGGCGACGCCGAGTCGGGGCCGCACGCTGCCGCGCCGCCGGGGGGTGCGCCGAGCGCGGCCCAAGCGTGAGGGAGAGAGCGGGGTGGGAGAGGAGGAGGCAGGGGGCGGCGGGAGGGCCACCGGTGACGTCAGGCCGGCCGTGCGCCGCCGCGCCGCCCCGGGCGGAGGAGGAGGCCGAGGCCGTTCGGCCGAGCGGAAAGAGAGAGAGAGAGAGAGGTGAGGATAAGGGAGAGAGAGGGGGGAGCCAGGAGAGGAAAAAAAGAAAGGGAGGCCGGTTCGGCCGGCCGGGTAAGGAGGAGAGAGAGAAGGAAAGAAAAGAAAAGGGAAAGAAAGGAAGGAAAAAAAAAGAGAGAGAAGAAGAAGAGAAAAGAAAAGAGGAGAAAAAGAAAGAGGAAAAAAAAGAGAAGGGGTTTCGGGACCTGAGCAATAGACCCCTGAAAGCCGTGCATTTCTATGCCAGAAACGGGTTATGCGTATAACATCGTCGTCGCCCAGTTAATCTCTGGTCTCGTATGATGCGTTAAATCGAACTATTTGCTTGTCCAGGTGGAGGTCCCGAGCCGACGCCGTCCGCACGACGCTCCACTTCGTTTGGTTAACAGGCAAGTACATGGTAGAGCGGTAGACCAAGGGTTATGAATATGCGATGTTTATTTGGTATGATGATATCTATGTAGAAATGCGTTGATTACATGATATCTATGTGGAAATGTGATATTTGCCTGACATAAGGTTGCATGGTAAATGATGGCAATGATGATGGAGGTAGGCAAAGATGCTTGTCTACTAATAATGCTAGTGATGAGCGTGAATATGATCATGGGCATGTGCATTTGCATGAGGAGCACTCAAGAGTGAGGGCGGTGAGAAAGTCCCTAGCTATGAGTAAAGCTAGTGGACTAATCCGGAGTGCTCTTGAGTAAGACCTACTTCGGTAGGCCTCCACGGGAGTGGAGGGGCCCCGTGCCTATGAGGGCGGGCCCACGATGGGTGAACATCGACGGGTGTTCACTCGGCAGTACCGGTACTTGCAAAGTGAAGAGCATATGAGCATGAAGAGTAATGAGACATGGCATTGATGGCATTGCATTGCTTGGCTATGAGAATGATGTTATGAACATGATGATATATGTGCATTATGATTATATGCTTACTTATGTTGGTAGTGTCTATTGTTCTATTATGTACTTGTTGAGTCTTCAGACTCACCCTTGCTTTGTTGATGTTTTTAGGTGACCGTTGAGGATGTCTTGCTCGGGCGGGAGTAGCACATGAATAATCAACACGACCCAGCAGCACTTTTGTATCACTTTTGCCAGTTACTTTAGCTTTTACTAGGCTAGAGTAATTGTTAAGGATGCTATGTGATATCTGAACGTAGCAATTTAAGTCATTCAGAGTTGATTTAAATTCTTCTAGTGTTGATAATGGTATGAGTATGCAGTGGTGGTAGCATCCTGGCCCAGAGGGCGGGCGGGGTGTTACAGTTGGTATCAGAGCGGGCGTTAGGTCCGTGGTAAAGAAATGTGATAACTTATTTTAAATATTCAACAAAATTTGACTTAGGCCAACAATTAAATTAAAATTTGACACACTGGTGCACCATTGGATGGGGAGTGGGTCTTGCATTGCTTATACGCTTTCATTAGCATTGATGTTGATGTGTGTTGTTGAAATGGGTGCTTATGGGCTTGTTGAGTGATTGGCTATCTGTCCTGATCAGATATGCCGAGAGCGAGAGGACGCGGGCGTGGCCGTGGAGGTCGCGGCCGTGGTCGTGGCCGTGCCCAATCGGGGCCAGCGCTTGAGGTTCAGCAGGAGGCACCTGATGCAGAAGTTGCTTCCGCTGAACAGTCCGTAGCCAGAGATCCGGCAAGGTCTTCAGCCTTGCTGCAGGAGTTCTTAGAGGAGGTCCGTGCGCTTCGCCGTCAAGGGCCGGCAGCCGCTGCTGTTGCCGTTCCCGCTGTTGCCCCTGTTGCTGTTCCGGCCGTACCAGAGGCAAGAATGGGCCTTCGTGAGTGGTTAGCCTTGCGGTTAGATACCTTTGATGGTTCGGGCACACCAGTCCAGGCTGCGGATTGGTTGCGCTACATGGAGAGGCAATTCGAAGCCCTTGAGATGAGCTCGCAGTTGAAAGCTCGTTTCGTGGCTTTTCAATTGAAGGGTCAGGCGGACATTTGGTGGGAAGGGGTTCTCTCAGCCAGGACTCCTGCCCAGGGTCCCGCTACCTGGGAAATCTTTGCGGAGCAGTTCAAGGCGAAGTATTACCCAGATTCATTTGTGGAGAGTATGGAGGTCGCCCTGACGACCTTCGTACAGGGAAAGATGACCGTGGCTGAGTACGAGGCGGCATTCAATAATCTGGTCCGTTTCGTGCCATCGGTCGCGAACAATGACCTTGAGAAGGCCAAAAGGTTCCGCCGAGGGCTCAACTCTGAGTTCCGGTATGTCATGGGAGCTACTGCACCACGTAACTTTCGATCTGTGGTAGAGCAGGCCAGGGGGATGGAGATGGAGATGCAGCTCACTAAAGGGCTGCAACCCTCTGGTGGTTCGAGCGCTTCTGGTGGTGACCAGAAGAGAAGTTTCACTAAAGGGGGTGGGTCATCTCAGCGGCCCGCTCCTAAGAAGTCCAAGTGGGGCCAGCATCCCCCACAATCATCCAAGTCCAAAACTTCGAGGCTGTCGTCTTCAGCGCCACGTACTTCATCGACGACCCCAGCCTTGCGTCCTATTCCGGGGCAGGGCATGATTTGTTTCAAGTGTGGAGGTGGGCACCGTGCCGCTGAGTGCTCCTGGACGGGGGAGTGTCGGCACTGCGGCCGATCAGGCCACATGGAGCGGGTTTGTCGTCAGAACCCCTCCAGCATTATCAAGTGGGAGCCAGTTTCTTCAACTTCATCAAATACTGCACCTCGGGGGTCAGTCCAGATGATGGCGGCTGCCCCTGCTCTGCAGCCTCCACTCTCATGGGCTCCACCCGCCGGCTATTTCTGGCATCCTACACCGACTCCTTCATTCCAGCATGTTACGCCGCCTCCAATCCCTTTGCCGCCACAGCAGAGCGTCGGGGCTCTCGTCGCCCTGACACCACCCGGAGTTTACTCATTGCCTGTTGCTGAGTCCGCAGTTCGTCCTGACGTGATGACAGGTACCTTGTTAGTGGACTCATGTGAAGCCTTTGTTCTTTTCGACTCTGGTGCTACTTATTCCTTTGTGTCCCGGGAGTTTGTTAGAAAGGCCAAGTTGGGTGTCCAGCAAATTTCTCAATCGGTTGTTGTTAGTACTCCAAGGGGCATCATTGCTAGCTCCGTAGTATGCCCTGGCTGTGTGGTTGCAATAGATGGCGAGGAATTTGTTGCCAACCTTATGGTGATTCAGTTAGAGCCATTTGATGTTATCCTGGGCATGGATTGGTTGCATCGCTACCAAGCCGTGATTTCCTGCTTCTGGAGGACAGTCACTTTGCAAGCTCCTTCGGGGAAGGAGATAAACTTTCAGGGGAATGCACCCTCGTGTTCCCTCTTCGTGTTGGCCAGCCTGTTCCCTGGCCGACGTACAATGAAGTCTGGGCTACTTCTAGCCCTTACGGAGAAGCCAAGTGCGCCGTTGCACATTGAGGACATTCCTGTGGTGCGGGAGTATCCCGATGTGTTTCCTGAAGAGCTTCCGGGTATGCCACCCAAGCGGGATGTGGAGTTCAGAATTGATCTTGTTCCTGGCACAAGACCTATCTCCATGTCTCCCTACCGTTTGGCACGACCCTTGCAAGAGGAGCTGAAAAAGCAGTTGGACGAGTTGTTGTCCAAAGGCTTGATTCGTCGCAGTGTGTCACCTTGGGGAGCCCCTGTCCTATTCACTGAGAAAAAGGATGGGAGTTGGCGCATGTGTATAGATTACCGTGCTCTCAATCAGGTGACCATCAAGAATAAATACCCATTGCCTCGCATCGAGGACCTGTTTGATCAATTGAAAGGGGCCAAGGTGTTCTCCAAAATTGATCTGCAATCTGGGTATAATCAAATCCGAGTGTGCGAGCAAGACATCGAAAAGACAGCTTTCTCCACAAGATATGGGCACTATGAGTTTACAGTTATGTCCTTTGGACTGACGAATGCCCCTGCTGTCTTCATGGAGACGATGAACAGTATGCTACACAAGTATCTGGATGACTTTGTTGTGGTGTTCATCGATGATATCTTGATTTATTCCAAGACGGAGGAAGAGCATGAGCAGCATCTGAGGCTTGTGCTTGAGACTCTGAGGAAGAATCAATTCTTTGCCAAACTGAAGAAGTGCGAGTTTTGGATTTCTGAAGTGAGCTTCCTGGGACATGTGATTAACCAGGAAGGCGTTTCAGTTGATCCAAGCAAGATTTCCACTGTCGTGGAATGGAAGAGGCCATCTAGTGTTAAAGAAGTGAGAAGTTTTCTTGGCCTAGCTGGTTACTACCGGCGTTTCGTAAAAGACTTCTCACTCATTGCCAAGCCAATGTCTCAACTCACACGGAAGGGTGTGAAATTCCAGTGGACCGATGAATGTGAGCGCAGTTTCAACACCCTGAAGGAGAAGTTGGTAACCGCTCCTGTGCTTACACTTCCTGAGCCAGGGAAGCGTTACACGGTCTACTCAGATGCATCTCGAGTGGGTCTGGGTTGTGTGCTTATGCAAGATAATAAAGTGATCGCATATGCCTCGCGACAGTTGAAGAAGCATGAGCAGATCTACCCTACCCATGACTTAGAGCTTGCCGCAGTGGTTTTTGCTCTAAAGATTTGGAGGCATTACTTGTATGGAGAGACTTGTGATATTTTCACTGACCACAAAAGCCTCAAATATATTTTCACTCAGAAGGAGCTGAATTTAAGGCAGCGAAGGTGGTTGGAGTTGATTAAAGACTATGATCTCACTCTGCAGTACCATCCGGGCAAGGCAAATGTGGTTGCTGATGCCCTTAGTCGCAAGATGACACCACCCACTCTGGGATGTCTCGTTGCTGACTTTGAACGGATGAGAATTTCCTACTGTTTCGCTGGTACAGCACAGGCTGAGATGCAGCTGTCGCTGGAATCAGCAATCCCAGAGCGAGTAAAGGAGGCGCAACAACATGATCGGTTGCTTCAGAAAGTGAGGAAGCGACTTGATGAAGGTAAAATGGGGGATTTCAGTCTTGATGATTCAGGTGCTTTGCGATTTAAAGGCCGCCTTTGCGTGCCGCAAAAGGCTCAAGTCAAGGATGATATATTGAGGGAAGCTCATCGTACCCCCTACTCGGTGCATCCTGGTGAGACTAAGATGTACCGTGATCTCAAGAAGAGCTTCTGGTGGAAGAGGATGAAAGTGGATATCGCCAAGTATGTGGCATCTTGCGGGGTTTGCCAGCAAGTGAAGGCTGAGCACAAGCGTCCCGCTGGGCTATTGCAGCCTTTGGAGGTTCCTCAGTGGCCATGGGATGATATCACCATGGACTTCGTAGTCGGCTTACCTCGTACCCAGCGAGGTAAGGATGCGATTTGGGTAGTGGTGGACCGGTTCAGTAAGTCCGCGCACTTCATCCCCATTCGCACCACGAACTCAGCGAGTGAGTTGGCACCCATATATGTGCGAGAAATAGTAAGGTTGCATGGAGTGCCTCAGACCATAGTTTCGGACAGAGACGCCAAGTTTGTCTCCAAGTTTTGGGAGAGCTTGCAGGGCGCTCTGGGCACAAAACTCCAGTTCAGTACTGCTTTCCACCCTTAGACGGATGGACAGTCCGAACGCACCATTCAGACACTAGAGGACATGTTGAGATCCTGTGTTTTGTCCTGGAAGGGTAGCTGGGAGGATCATTTGGCACTTGCAGAGTTTGCTTATAACAACAGCTACCACTCCAGTGTTCGAGCAGCGCCATTCGAGGTTTTGTATGGGCGAAAATGTAGATCACCATTGTGTTGGGATGCAGTGGGCGAGAAGGCAGTGTTGGGACCAGATTGGGTCCAGCAAACAGTAGAACGAGTGGCGAAAATTAGACAGAACCTGCTAGCTGCCCAGAGTAGGCAGAAGAGCTACGCCGATGTTAGAAGGCGAGAGCTAGAGTTCGAAGTGGGGGGATCGTGTGCTCCTGAGAGTATCTCCCACTAAAGGCATAGTGCGATTTGGTACCAAAGGGAAGCTTAGCCCAAGGTACATTGGGCCATTTCGAATTCTGGAACGGATTGGAAAGCTGGCGTACCGTTTGGAACTCCCTGACTCCATGCGAGGAGTGCATAATGTGTTCCATGTGTCAATGTTGAGAAAGTTCTTGCGAGACCCAGAGCATGAGATTGTGTTAGAACCAGTGTCCTTAAAACAAGACCTCACCTTTGAGTCCCGTCCAGTTCGGATTCTGGAGGAATCAGAGAAGGTGTTGAGGAATAAAACGATAAAGTATATTAAAGTGCTTTGGTCGCATCAGACTGAGCGAGAAGCGACATGGGAGTTGGAGTCTCGCATGCGCGAGAAGTACCCAGAGTTGTTCTCTTCGGGTACGAGTTAATGTTATGTCAAGAGCAGTTATGTTTATTTTGTTCTTTCGTGCGGATTGTTGAATGCCAGAATTCGGGGTCGAATTCTGTTAAGGGGGGTAGAATGTAACACCTCACCCACCTGCCAGGGGGATGTGGCAGCCTCAGGCCTGTCCTAGGCGTGCATGCATGCCACCTGTGCCTTGCTTTCTGCAGAAGCCAACACCGCCCCCATTTTAGCACCTCTGCCACAGCTCAACCCACAACACTCTTCTCTTCTTCTCCACGGAACCATCCCAGCAGCCACACCCTTTCGGCCAGCACCAGGTGAGCACCCGCGCAAGAGAGAGAGAGAGAGAGAGAGAGGGTGGGGGCTGCGTAGGAGAAGGCGGCGGCGGGCCGGCGGCCCGGCAGTCGGCGCACCTGTGCGCCACCGCGTCGCCCTGGGAGGGGGGGCCGGCCGCTCGGCTTCGCGCAAGGGGAGGAGGTAGGAGGGGGGCCAACGGAGAAAGAGGGCCGGGGCCGGCGAGCCTCCCGTGCGGCCGCGCGCCGCCGCACCGGCCCCAGGCGGGAGAGTGAGGGGCGGAGGGGAGCCGGAGGCGGAGAGCCCGAGGACGGCGGTGGGGAGCCCGGGGCCGGCGACGCCGAGTCGGGGCCGCACGCTGCCGCGCCGCCGGGGGGTGCGCCGAGCGCGGCCCAAGCGTGAGGGAGAGAGCAGTGTGGGAGAGGAGGAGGCAGGGGGCGGCGGGAGGGCCGCCGGTGACGTCAGGCCGGCCGTGCGCCGCCGCGCCGCCCCGGGCGGAGGAGGAGGCCGAGGCCGTTCGGCCGAGCGGAAAGAGAGAGAGAGAGGTGAGGATAAGGGAGAGAGAGGGGGGAGCCAGGAGAGGAAAAAAAAGAAAGGGAGGCCGGTTCGGCCGGCCGGGTAAGGAGGAGAGAGAGAAGGAAAGAAAAGAAAAGGGAAAGAAAGGAAGGAAAAAAAAAGAGAGAGAAGAAGAAGAGAAAAGAAAAGAGGAGAAAAAGAAAGAGGAAAAAAAAAGAGAAGGGGTTTCGGGACCTGAGCAATAGACCCCTGAAAGCCGTGCATTTCTATGCCAGAAACGGGTTATGCGTATAACATCGTCGTCGCCCAGTTAATCTCTGGTCTCGTATGATGCGTTAAATCGGACTATTTGCTTGTCCAGGTGGAGGTCCCGAGCCGACGCCGTCCGCACGACGCTCCACTTCGTTTGGTTAACAGGCAAGTACATGGTAGAGCGGTAGACCAAGGGTTATGAATATGCGATGTTTATTTGGTATGATGATATCTATGTAGAAATGCGTTGATTACATGATATCTATGTGGAAATGTGATATTTGCCTGACATAAGGTTGCATGGTAAATGATGGCAATGATGATGGAGGTAGGCAAAGATGCTTGTCTACTAATAATGCTAGTGATGAGCGTGAATATGATCATGGGCATGTGCATTTGCATGAGGAGCACTCAAGAGTGAGGGCGGTGAGAAAGTCCCTAGCTATGAGTAAAGCTAGTGGACTAATCCGGAGTGCTCTTGAGTAAGACCTACTTCGGTAGGCCTCCACGGGAGTGGAGGGGCCCCGTGCCTATGAGGGCGGGCCCACGATGGGTGAACATCGACGGGTGTTCACTCGGCAGTACCGGTACTTGCAAAGTGAAGAGCATATGAGCATGAAGAGTAATGAGACATGGCATTGATGGCATTGCATTGCTTGGCTATGAGAATGATGTTATGAACATGATGATATATGTGCATTATGATTATATGCTTACTTATGTTGGTAGTGTCTATTGTTCTATTATGTACTTGTTGAGTCTTCAGACTCACCCTTACTTTGTTGATGTTTTTAGGTGACCGTTGAGGATGTCTTGCTCGGGCGGGAGTAGCACATGAATAATCAACACGACCCAGCAGCACTTTTGTATCACTTTTGCCAGTTACTTTAGCTTTTACTAGGCTAGAGTAATTGTTAAGGATGCTATGTGATATCTGAACGTAGCAATTTAAGTCATTCAGAGTTGATTTAAATTCTTCTAGTGTTGATAATGGTATGAGTATGCAGTGGTGGTAGCATCCTGGCCCAGAGGGCGGGCGGGGTGTTACACAGAAGTGGGAGCATGCTGTCCGGCTAAAGGTGAAGTCGTCAAAATAGGTGCTTTAGCTGGCTAAAGAGTAAGTAGATCAATAGTCTTATGTTCTTCACCGCACTCAAAAAAAGATGCCCTCATGGTCACAATGACGGCCCATCAACAATTGTCTAACCCGTCTTGTGAAAGAAGCTTATTTTGTTGGTTCTTGTAGCTATCTTGATTTTACTTAGGTATGTTGGTGTGATCTAAACTTAGTGACTATCATATAAAAGATTAAGAGTGTGCCATTTATTTGATATTAGTTTAAAATAAGTCTATTTTACACCTCTGAATTTTTGGTAAAAGTCTATTTAACATTCTAAATGACAATACTGGGTATTTAACTCCAAACTTATAAAATAATGTCAACTTATACACTGAATCGGTTTTGTTGAAAGTGTCCAACTCGGAGTGGTTGTTGCCATGTTGATACACATGTCATCAATTTTTGCCTATGGGATCCAAATAAGAGGGGGAGGGCAAGAAGAAGAATAAGAAAGAGAACGGGAGACACAGGTAGAATGGCTTAGTTTTGTTGGATGTCCAGGCGCTTTTAGTAGGGAGTTTAGTTAGTTTAAGCTTAGTTTTGTTACAAGAAATGTTAATCAGGCTGCTCACTTACGTGCAAAGCAAGCAACGTCGAGTAGGCAACATATTGTGTGGCTTGTGGTGGCGAGCTGGTAGATTGGCTTGTGACCTGACAACGAGGCAGCAGGCTGGAGCTATATTGAACTCACAATATGCTGCGAGGCAATCGCTCAAACACACACTGCAGCTGGTACGTACAGCCACCGCCGCGGTGAGGAGTACGGAACAGGTTGAAGCGTCTAAGCTGTCATCTCATACATCCGCGTATAGCTTTCGTCTTAAAAATCCACCAACGAATAATAAGTCAAGGTGCCACTCACATATTTTTTTAGCTGTGATTTATATTTTATAATTTTAAATTTTAAATTATAACTATTTATAAGAGATAGTACACAGAAAAAAATAGCCGCATACGATTTTAACTGATATAGTTAAACTTAGTATGTTTTTTACTACAATAATTCTGTTAACCTAATCTTAAAAAAATATACCGTTTAAAATTTAATTACTATAACATAAGTCATAAGTCACAAATCATAAGTAAAAAAAACTCAGCCGAATCGTTGGAATTGCATTTCAGGTTACATGAGGTCAAAATACTTTCGTCGGCCATCGTTCAGACGGAACAAAGCAAAAATCAATCACATCCATCCGATGCTGGATACAACACCTTTCTGGAACAAACCACACTGAAAAAAAAGAATGGGGGCTGGCAGTATTCATCTAGTAGATGCCATCGCCTACATGGTTCTGTAGGGGCCCCGCATCAAACAATATTACATGACGAAGAAAATCAGCAATCAACAGAGGAGAGGAGCAAAAATAAATATTGCACTGAACAAATATGAAGTGCAAAAGACAGAGAATAATCAAGCCAATAAAGCAAGGTGAGAAAAGATAAGGCACATTCCACGGACTAAAACACCTACAGTGTGTACATGCCTGCGTTTTTGTTAGGTTGCTGAAGGAGCTTCCTTCTCTTCGGCTACAACCGGAGCATTTTGTTCTTCAGATATAACTGGAGAAGCTTCCTTCTCTTCGGCTACAACCGGAGCATTTTGTTCTTCAGATATAACTGGAGAAGCTTCCTTCTCTTCGGCTACAACCGGAGCATTTTGTTCTTCAGATATAACTGGAGAAGCTTCTTTTTCTTTGTCTAGAGCCACAGCTGCTGAGAGCCAGTCCGAAGCTGGAGCTCCAAGTTCAGGCTCCACATGCCCGTGTACATGCAGAGGAGTGACAGATATCTGTAGGTTGTTGAAGGGGAAAACGCTTAGCCACTTGAGAAAACACACACACAAACACTGACTGAGAGAGAGGAGCTTACAAATCCACTCTCCAAAGCTCTCAAATCAATATCCTCATCTAGACTTTCATGCTGCTTCTCGATGAACTGCATTATGATGTAACCAAAGAAGAAAAGGATGCTCAGAAAGCTTTGAGGGTGTCCATATGTCCCTAGAAATATGCTCAGAAATACTTTCTCACTTCTCAAAAAAATTAAAACTGAAATGGCCCCAGGCTATTCACAATCTCCACATGACAATATGTACCAAGTTTGGTACTGTTTAAAAATTCAAAAAAATTTCGGTACATGGTCAAAGAAGTGGAACAATGTGTTCTGTGCTATATCAAAACTCTGAAAAATATATTTACCTCGGCACGGAAAAACTTCTTCACTACTTCTCGAGCCTCTGGTTTCCCTGCAGCTGCAACAGACTCAACCTCAACTGTTTTCCGCTGAGCATTAACTCTGCGTGCAGCTCCCTGAAGAAGGGATAAACAAATTGGAGAATATGCTAATGAGGGCATAACAAACTTATGTGGCATAAAAGAATGGCTTCATACTGCAGCAGACGCATCCTTCCCAAGCTGGGCGAGCTGAATACCAAGGCTTTGATGCATGCCCATGAAGTGAGTGGCAGATGAGGGTCTGCTTGTTGACACAGCTTGCCAACTTTGAGCAGGACTGTATATGCTTTGCTTGGTCAACTTGAAACCCTGACATCAGGATAGATATACATTTAAAAAAAAGCAATTATGTGTAAAAAAAGAACCAAAACTAAGTGAGTGCTATAGATTTTTTATCACAGTTGTCGAAAAGAATGCAAATTAACACAACATATCAAAGTGAACTGGTTATCAAGATCTAAACAATTATCATTGTTCCTCCAATGGATAAGGTGATTTGCTGTACAGACAACTACATGACCTTACAAGTACAATCAGCATATACTTAATGAAGAAAACTTGACGCATATTGTTGCACTTGTAGCATACCGACATGGCTAAGCATTCTGTACAGCTCAGCAGTTGAAGTCCAAGTCATGAACTCATGGTGCAGAAAAGCAACGATGAACCCATGGGCCATTTCGAAGTTCGGGAAACAATGCATGACATATTGGAAGAGAAGACAAATTGAGCCGGTGCTTTGCAAACGAGCAGGCAGCAGCATAATGAAAGCAACTGTTTTCTTTGTGACTTATACTAAAGGATGAAGCCAAAAACAAGCTAACATACGACCATGATACTTGAGGAAGTTCAAATTCAAGAAGCAGATAGACAGATACACATTAGTATGTTATGATACAGTAAGTCAATAAGAGATAACCAGAGGTGATACGATAGAGCCTTTTTTTTTTTGGCAAAAGATGGTTCAAACTTCAATCCTCACTGAGGTGCAGGCAGCAAATGCCTTCAGATGGCTCAACAGTCAACACTTTCAAAAACCTGTTCCCCGACAACATAGCAAACAGCTTACGTTCTACATTAGTAATGTAGAATCTCATTTGTTTGCCCTTAAGACTAGCCTCTCAAGGAAATCGAAGTAGTATATCATGTTCTTAAATTAATCATTATATGTATTGCTCTAGCCAATAGCAATAACATGGTCCAGTATGCTTATAACTAAATTTCAAAGTGGACAAGTAAAAGAAGCTCATGTACTTCTACAGCTATGGCGCTATATTTGGCTATAATATGTAGTTTAAGGTTCAGAGCTTCATTTACAAAATAACCTTATTTGCGATAGGCGAGCTTGGAACCCCAATATTCAGCAGGCACCCTCTGAGGAAAGTTCCCTTTTCAATGTCTGCCAAGGCAGCATGTATCAATGGCAAACACACCTCAGCTGCATCCTTGAAGTCACTGTCTTTGGTTTCATCCTTCTTCCTGGTTGCGTATATCCACCGCATATTGTTAGCTTGTGTTATTGCGTGAACCAATCATACTAGTAATGTTGGAGTAGATTTTAAATACAGTTTTAACATGACTACACGCATACCCACCAATTCAACGAAATTGCAATTGAAGGTACCCCATTAATTAAGGCCTCCCTTGCAGCAGCAATGGCAGAAGAGTGGAACCTACAAAAATTTGCAATAAATTACATAACAAAATAGAAATCAGACTATAAATGGACCACTTCTGAAACAAGAGCATACATCTCATAACCGCAATTTGGCCCTGTATTGATACCACTGATCACCTGCAAACAAAATGAAATCATCCTCAATGATAACAAGGTTAGGAAATCGGAAATTCACTTCCTAAACATAGCTAACAAGCACAATACCAAAGCAGGTGCCGACCAAGAAAACAGCCTCCCAGATAATGCCAATGAGACGCAATCCACCGGTGTCCCTACATTAACAATCATCAAAATCAGCAAAGACAAAAACTCTAACAATAGTCAATCGCAGAGGAATAGTATGATCCAAATGGGGCACAGATGGATGAAGAACCCTCACCGGATAGCTCGAAAGCTTTCGCCCCTGTGAACTCCACGGATGTCGCTGCAACGGTCTCGCAGATGGTGATGGAGTGACCGCAGACAAGCTTGTCCCTTCAAAACAAGAAAAGATTATAAATTGGTTGCTTTTAGAACCACCGGTGGATTTGATGAGTTGAGTTCACAACGGATCCAGCAAAAACGGAGAATCTTCTGAGGTCACGAAAAAATTGCAAAGAGAAATCAAGAATTCCGGTGTTTGGATTGGGGGACGTACGATTCGGGGGCGCATACGTGGACGTCGCAGCGGCCGCCGGCAACGAGGGCGTCGACGAGCGCCGCGAGACCCGCCGACCGAATCCCGCTGGCGCAGGTCAGAAGGACGGCAGGCTTCGTTGGCGCTTCATCAGCCGCCGGAGCACCGACAGCCTCCGCCTCCGGGGTCGAGGTCTCGGCGGCGGTGGCGCCGGCGTCCTCGGCCGGAGGCGGGCGGCGGGCAGCGAGTACGGACTGGAGGTTAGATACGAGCGCGGCCGGGAGGGGATTGGGCCTCGGGGCATCGTTGCCGGAGCTCGCGGCCATCGGCTTCGCCGGAGAGGGACGGGTGTTGGGGGAAGAGAGAGAGAGAGAGGGGGGTGTACGAACGAAGGAAGCAAGAGATGAAATGGAGGGGTGGAAAATGGATTGAAATGGGCTGGGCGCGCATAGTTTATGGATTTCCAGGCCGGGTCCACTTTATGTGTAGTAGAGAAGCACTTTTTTGACCAGCACGGATTTGAGGGGAATGTTAAGTAGTGCTTCAGCAAACTACACCGATGCTTCCTCTCACACTAGAGGTGGGACTTGGGCCGGGCTTCTTTGGGCCAGTCCGAAGCACGGCCGGCACGGTCCGGCCCAAGCACGGCCCGATCCGACACGTGGCGGGCCGTGCCGGCACGGCACGAACGGTGGGCCGGGCTGGGCTTCAAAATCCGGCACGGTGGGCGGCACGGCACGGCAGATCGGGCCGTGCTCGGGCCGGCACGGCACGAAGAGCACGGTTGGTCAGAAACTATTTAAAATTGATTTCTTAACTATAGTAAATTGTACTCATGATTCTACTTGAGCTTTTCTATTTGACTAGTTGGGTAGGCCTATGCTAGATTGTCGGGCGATGTCCACGTACGCCATAGTCTAATTTGCACCAAGATATGCATTCCATTGGACTAGATGACCAAGTTCGAAGGTGAAATGGCATGAGACAATAGAATCGAATTTTAAGTAGGTTTTTAGTAAGGCGGATACAAGAGAAAGGAAGATAGCGGCCACCGCTACCATTGTCGCTATCGCTTTTGTCGTGTATAGTTACTTTGGGCTGGGCTTGGGCTGGCACGGCACGAACGCTGGCACGGTGGGCTTTGGGCCGTGCTTGGGCCTGGCCGAAGACGAGGCGAGCCGGCACGGCACGGCACGACGGGATGACTGGGCCGAACCGGCACGGCACGAAGCGGCCCGAAGCACGGTGAGCCTGGGCCGTGCCGGCACGGCACGGCCCAATTCCCACCTCTATCTCACACGCACGTGGTTAGCAGAAAAACATGTTTTCGTATTTCGTAAAGTGTTAAATAAATTAGAATTTATATAACAACCTTCATTTAAGTCATAGTATGTGTTTTAATTAGATGATACACGTGTGTCCGATGTAATCTAAAAAAGCAAACGACACAAATTTTGATTCTGGATCGGCCCAAGTGCCTCGTCTCACACGTGTGTATGTTCGGTGGAAAAACGTGTACCTATATTATATAAGGTATTGGATAAATCTAGAATTTATCCAACTACCTTCATTCAAATAATAACATGTGTTTTAGTAGGATGTGTGTGTTTGTCCATTGTAATAAAAAAATAAATTGCACAGATTTTGACACATAATCCACTGTCTCTAATACAAGGGTGTCTAATGGATCCTTGTATAGAGAAATTTTACTGTATAACGGTGATACAACCTGACTTGTGTGACAAGCCAACCGGACAGTGACACGTGGTATGAACATTGTAGCAGTACAGTAGCTTAGACAAAAAGATTCAACAGCTTGGGGTCCTTCCAACTGCCTCGTACAACAACGACTGGAACACCACTGCATCCGCAAGCACTGCCACGTGCATGCAAACATCTGCCAAGAACTCGTGGGTGTCGTTCAGCCTCCCCCTCCTCTAAGACCACCGTGTCGTGTTTTTTTGGTTTTCTATGCTACAGTATTCATGCCACATGTCGGCTCCGATTGGCTTATTACACAAATTAAGTTGTATCACCGTTATACAACAAAATTTCTCTATAGTATAGCTGTTCCGACCCTATAGATTTATATAATAATTGGCTAGCGTACCTTTCTTAGACCATCAAGAATCTCACGAGACCTCCTGTGCGGACATATGCTCTACCCAGCCACGTATACTCCATCAAGTACCATCTAAATTTAAGATGGTGGTTTTTTTTTCAAACCCCCCTCGTATCCGGCCGGCCATTTCCCACGCGAGTGGCCCGACCGCTTCGTCCGGTAACATTAATGGGTTTGCCTAACCCAAATCCTGTAGGCACGAGGACACGGAGGACGAGCGCGCGCAGCTCCATGCGCTCGTGTACGTGCGGGGCGCATGATCGCGAGGCGAGGCAACCCGGCCACCAGCCGGAACACCAGACAAGAGCGGTCGTGGGGGGCACCACCCCATGTGAGTCCTTTTCAGAGGTCATGTGAGGAGCTAGCCGGCTAGATAGTAGTTGGTGGTGCCTCTCCATCGTCCGCACGGCCGGATCGATCCACCGGAGGAGGCAGCCCCGCCGGATCCACCGGCCGCGCGCGCCTGGCTCGATGGGCCACGCACGTACCTCGCCGCGCGCGACAGAGGCTGGTCGGTCGGTCGGTGGTCGCTCGCGCGCTTCGGTCGTCTGTCGTCTCATGCAAGGCAAAAAAAAGTTGCAAACGCGCGTCCGGGCCATGCGCGCTTGATTTTGGTCCATACGTGGGGGCTTGTGGGCGATCTCCTCCCGCGACCTAATCCACCCAGTGCCGTCTTCTGATTCCCGTGATTGGCTTAGCATGCAACTTGCGTGCCCCGAGGCCCCGACCAAGCTATCGATTGTTCTGGGCCGGGGGGCTCATGCTGCACTTTAGATATACATGCCATGCACTCCACGCACAGCAAGTCATCATTTTCGATGCATGGAGCTGGCTCTGATCGACGAGCGACGAACGAACTAGTGCTGGTAGCTATTCGTGTTGCTACTGTTTCTGGTGGTATCTGCTTTTGCCACGTTCAACGCACTACGTACCTTGTTTGACTTTGTGTGTTCAAGGAGGACGTGGCTAGCGCATTCATTACTAGATAAATATAGTCTGTCTGTCTTATGATGCGACTCAATATGCGTAATGAAAATCGATGCCTATTTCAACGCAAAGAGGTCAAATTATCTCACCGTACGTACGTTTGTCATGAATTGTGGTACATTGGTACCTAGTGCTAAATTAATTATTACCTGAAGCATCTAATCAATATATATTCAGTATAATGTCGCCCTCGTCTCGAAGAAAAAACAGTCTTGACATTGTCCTGCCCGGCCAAACCAGTGTTTCCAGAAACGCTATTATTAGGCATTTCCGTGATTAACCATTCCATGCCGAGGCCTACCAACGAACACATTAACCTATAGTTTATATACAAGCACCTGTCATCCACGACACCTTTAATTAGCACGACAGAAACCGCTTGCTAGTTAAGCATAGTATGTTAGCAACGGAACCACACACCGCACGCGCATGTACGTACGTTGCATCTCACGCTAGCTAGCCTTGGAACTTGAAAGCCAAAACCGCGCGAAACCAAACCGATCGACAGGCCAGCCAGCCGGTACGCTACAAGGAGTTGAGAGCTAGAAATCAAGCAGTGTGCAGCGCACAAGATGGCGGCGAGACCAGCGAGGACGACGGTGGCGTTGGCGTGCGCGGCGGTGTTGATGGCCGTGGCGAATGGCGATGATGGCCGCGGTGGAGCGCGCGGAGGCGGGCCAGAACTGCATCTGCGAGTGCATGAAGCTGTGCATGCGGACGCACATCCCGAACATGGAGCATTGCGAGGGCAAGTGCAGGCAGAAGGCGTGCGTCAAGAGCTGCGAGGAGGCCTGCACGCTCAAGGGCTTCCCCAAGCTGCCCGCCGAGGGCATCCCGACCTGCGAGGTGGAGCCGCTCAGCCCCGACGAGCGACACATGCTGCACTGACCGATGAATCATACACACTAGTATATATCTCGTACGGTACCAATAGTAAATCTGCTTGTGACGATCTGTAACCTCTTGTTCTATCTACATGACTGTGCCCTTTTGTTTGCGCCTCTGATTGTGCATGGCTGTGTACCAACCAATCAAATATTTAGGTCTCGTCTGAAACATAAGTTTTTTTATTTATATGAGAACTAAATTTTTTTTGTGCAAAATTCCTGCATGTGTCCGAGGTCCTTGATCTGAACACATACCCTCCTCACAAAAGTAATCATGCCGACTAGTGGGCCTGAAATTCCAGTGTACCACTCACATAAGTAGTCCTTCCCGACCCATCTGCTCGCAAGTT
Organism: Dendrocalamus latiflorus; assembly: GCA_017311315.1. Classification (NCBI taxonomy): domain Eukaryota; kingdom Viridiplantae; phylum Streptophyta; class Magnoliopsida; order Poales; family Poaceae; genus Dendrocalamus; species Dendrocalamus latiflorus. The sequence continues at coordinate 22,312,964 of CM029648.1, read as the reverse complement.
GCATCGCTCCTCCCTGAATCCTCTCTCCACCCCAACCGTATGTTACCTTTCCTTCCCTATGCCCTTTCCCTACAGAACTGCCGCACGCTCCCTCCCTCACACAACCCACCTCCTCCCCGCCCTCCAAGCCACTCCTCTGCCCGCTCACCTCCTTCTCCACCACCGCCTGTCAGCCTTCGCCAACACAACCGGCCACCGCCGCGTGCGTACCCACCCCCGCACATCGCGCTGTATAAACCTACAACCCCAATCTCGCGGCCTCTCCACTCCCCCTCTTCATTTCGTCACCCCATCAATCCCTAGATCTATTCCGATGCCACCGCCACCCCCTCTCCCCTATCTCCGGCGAGCTCCGCTGCCTCCTTGCCGGAGCACTGTCTCCCACTCCCACTCCGAACCCCTCCATCTCATTCCCCTCTAGATTTGTTCCACACTCGAATCAAAACCCCTGATCCAGATCCAGCGGCCACCTAACCATGGCCCGCCTCAGTGCTCTCCACCTCCTCCTCACCCCCATCATGGCGGCCGCCGTCCTCCTCTCCCCGCCTGACGCCCACGGTTTCTACCTCCCAGGGAGCTACCTGCACAAATACAATCTGGTGAGACCCTCAACATGAAGGTGAACTCCCTCACCTGCATCGATATTAGGATTCCCTTCAGCTACTACAGCCTCCCCTTTTGCACGCCCCATGAGGGTGTCAAGGACAGCGCCGAGAACCTCAACGGGCTCCTCATGGGCAACCGCATCGAGAATTCGCCCTATCGCCTCAAGATGTACACAACAAGTCTAACCTCATCCTCTGCTGCTCCACGCCATCCGCTACACCAAGAAGGACGACTACTTCATCCACTGGACCGGATACCCTGTCGGCATCTGCATCGGCATCGACTGCTATGTCTTCAACCACCTCCAGTTCACCGTCCTCGTGCACAAGTACGAGTGAGGCCAATGTGGCACACGTCATGGGCACTGGCGACGCCACAGACGTCATCCCGTCTGGGGGCAAGGATGGTGGCGCCGGGTCATCCGCTGAGTGGATGATTGTTGTATAGTTCAAGGTCTCCTCTACTACTCGACTAGCCACCTCCCTGACCCACCGCTTCCAAGAATTCCAGTGTGTGTCTCACTCTTGCTCTAGTGTGACTCTCTCTCTCTCACTGTTTGTCTATCTCATCCTCAGCCCTAGATGTCCTCTGTCCAGCTTCATCTAAGTACTCTTGGTAAAGCCCTAACCTCAAATAATGGAGTCATTAATTGAGAAAAATTAGTAAAAGCAAACCAAAGTTATCTCTATAAAACTAGATGCTCTATCACACCGTTTTCTGAACATCAAAAGCATGTCACTATTACTGCATTGTTGATTTCATCTATGTCTAACTTCTTATCATCTTTACCGGTGAATCATCCCCTATTACGCCCCGCGGGATTCCCCGCAGGAGGAGCCGCCCACGTTGCCCGAGCGCGCTCTCCGGCCGGCGCGTGGCGGCCGAATTTCGGTATGGTCGGGAGACCATTTTTGCGAAAAAGTCCTTGTGTTTTCTCAAAATTACGTAAAGGTCCTCTGTTATCGCAAAAAGGTCCCTGTATTTTTCAAAAAAGACCCTGCGCATATTTATTTTCCGTTGATAACGATCCGTAGTTTTCAAAATTACGTACAGGCCCTCGGTTCTTTCAAAACAACCCCTGATTTTTACGGAAAAAACCCCTCTGGTCTCCTTTTATTGCGAAAAGCCCCTCGCTTTTTTTTGAAAAAACCCTACGCTTTCCTTTAGCTACGGATTTTCGCCTCTTTTACTTCGGTACACACGGTGGCTGGCGCGGCGTGCCGCCGCGCCTATGAGGCTAGTTGATATTAATATTCCTCTTATCTGCAAAAGATGGAAGATAGAAAGCTGGTCAAGTATATCGCGAAAATTCTACAACAGAAAAACTTGGCCCTAAATGCAAGCATCATTTGAAGCATAAATCTTGCACAAGGTGATTATTTTTCTAATACCTTTCTATTTTTCCCTGTTAAATATCACTGTTGCTCTCTTCTATTGGAATTTATCACAAAAGCATTTCACTAGAATTTTTTGTGATGCCATCTCTATTTCTGTTTACTGTGGCATCTATTTTGGTTAGTTTTCTAGGCTATATATGTGCATGTCATTTCTAGAAGTGAATATTTTGATATCTTAGAAAGAGGACAGAGGTCAAGTGCAAGGTAACCATCTCTTCGCTTGATCTGTGTATAAGAGAGTCTTGATATTCATTGTATGGTTTGGGATCATATTTGATAATATGTATCACCTTTTTTTGAGACTCCATTGCAATACACGGGCACTTTACTATTGGAGAAATAATTATGTGGTAGAGTTTAACCAAAGCTTATATATTTAGCTCGCATCACGTAGGTATATATAGCATAAATGCATAACTGTCGCATGGGGGAAAACGAAGCATTTTTATGTGCCAGGTTGGAACCATAGTCTTGTTCATTGTAGTATCAATGCCTAACACAAATAATGAAAATATTAATTAACATTATCCTTATGACCTTAAGCTTGTAGTAGGACAGAAAACAACATTGTATGATATATGAAATTAACCAAAATGCTACTAGCTTCAGTAAAACAGCACACATCAACTGTGAGAAAGATACGATTTTAGTCAGAAAAGCATCAGATTAGACGAGCAACTGACATGAATATATAGAATCTTATGTTTTCAAACACTCCATGCATACTACAAGTCTGATGGCAATATGGATTTCTTTATACACACACATTACATAACTTAATAGTTTAAGTGTACTTATATGAACAGTGGTTTCAGACTCGAAGTGATGATAATTTATCATCTTGGTAACTTGTAGAGTTTTGAATTGGTGCCTTGTTGTTTACCTTGGAAGTCTCTGGTTTTATGCGGGTTCATAGAAAGTAACCAAATAAAAACTTTGGTAACTTTTCATACTCTTCTTGAGCCTAATTGGTGATTATTGAAATACCTTATGTGCCTTTCTTCTGTATTTATTTACTTTGTAAAAATAAAGGTTTTTCCTTGTAATATCCAGGGTTTTTATTTTGGGCCGGGTTTTCAACAAACCAAATTAACAATGTACTTCTGGATGCGATTCTACTTGATGGATCTCGTTGATCAAATTATCCTACTTATGTGCTCACTTCTAATTTTAAAAATTGTAGGCACTTTTGTTATTTTCTATGTAACAAAAAAAAATCAAGTCAATCTAATGCACCTTCCATCTGTTTGTTGCAAATCCTTCTGTATGAAGCTGGGTTGTCCTCGTGATAACCTTTTTAAGTTGGTCACATCAAAATTATTGTAGTAGTTCAGCACATGGGGATGGCAAATCGTACTTGTGGTTATCATCAACACAAGTTTAGATAACCTTCAATTTTCGTTGATCAAGCACAGTAGCATTCTTTTGTTAAACTTCCTACATAATCTACCCATCTCTTCTTGGTAGTTACCGTCATAAGTTTTATTACTGGCATTAATTTGATGGTTGTAATTGGTATTATTATGCTTACTGTGGTTTAAGACTAAGCATTGGAAGGTGGATATTTTATAGTTCAATATGGTGTCACTATCTTCATGAAGCCTCTCAATGTTAAACCTTACTGTCACATGTTCTTTGAACTTTGGTTTATCAATAACATCAGTCCATTTAGCCTAACCATCAGTAGGACCCTTTCCCTCTTAATATCATGTCTACAATTTGATGCTGTGAGCATGGGCTCAACTTCATTGTTCAATTCAGATGTTTTTTTTTTCTTTTTTTGGGTAAGGTTGTTTTCCACCCCTGCCTACCCAGGGAGGCAGAGAGTATATATAGTAGATAAGCGTGTAATTATGTAAGTTTGTAATGTACTATGTCAAAATTCATGAAAGTTAGTTGTAGAAATCAAGGTAGATTATGATTAAAAATCTAAAAGAAAAGCTTATGACAAAATAATATTTGAATGAAATTACTATTATGATATCTGCCATTTAAGGTTAACACTTTTAAACTGCAAGAAATAAATAAAATTATATTGCAGTTAAAATGTATGAACTTTGTTTATCATTGGTACTAATCTTTGGGTAAAAGCTCAGTGCAACTGATGGCAATGATAATATTGACATGAGAACATAATGATCAACTTTTAAGTTCAATAAAAAACCTTTAAAGTTGCATTGCTCAATCTGAACTTATTTTTTGTTCTCCCTTCTCACAAAAGCTTCTATGGCTTCTTTATATTTTGTTTGGTTCTTTTAAAACCTAATTAACTATGAGACACGTACTTTTTTGCTTTTGAGCCACATGTAGTCGTGATGAATTACGCCTTGGAGTTGTTGATTTGGGATGCTATTTATATCTTTTTGATGTGTTACCAACAATTAATTAATTAGTTTGTTGGTCATTATTTCAATTAATACTCTCAATTTTGTTAGTAGCAAATGAAGTCAAGCAGCCAGAAACATCTATTTGTTTGTTCAATTAATAAATAATGTATAGTTGTAAGCCTACACAAAATATTTATTAGGAAGTTAGGTTTTTTTTTTGTAACTTACGGATACAGTACTAGTGACGAATGTATGTGTGGACGTGCGGTGGTCCTACTACGTACGTACCGAAAATTGGTGGTAGTGCAAACCTACCACGCATGTGGCCCCGGCAGGCACACTAGTCCTAATTCCTAAAACACCAGGCTCTTCGAAGCCCAACCAGTACGTTTTCTTGGCCCGTTTGTTGGCAATCGACTCGGGCATGAAACCAAAACCAATTTGGCCTCAAGACCGACATGCTGACTGCGTGGACGCAGGCGAAAAACCCAACCAAACTTCACGCTGTACAAATCTGATGGGAAATTTCACCATTTTTCATCTTGCGTGTACGTTGTACAAGCTTCATGATGAGGCCTTGTGCAGTTGTGCTTTTGTGCAGCGATCTCGTGATCGACCTGCTGCTCTCTGAGCCGTACCTGCAGAGCTCGAGGGCATGCACCATTCAATCCGCATCAATTAAAGACATTTGTGGAAGTGTAGCGCTTCCTGTCTTTTACCTAAGAAACATAGACCTGTGCTCTGCAGCGAAACGACGTGCTCTTGCCCTAGTTTCTGGTCAATCTGTGTGATAGCAAATTCAATTCTCTGCAAATAGAGACACTTGCCGACTTAGGCACAGGTCCCTTTGGATCGAAGGGTTGTTTCCTATATAAACTATGCGAAATTATTGCGTTCCTAACATGCCCTCGATCACCAGCATAGTTAGTATATACGGTGAGACTGAGAGGTGTTAGCTGTATCACTATTTTGCGGTTACTGTACAAGTACATTTTCAGGAGCTTTTTTCCGATGATTTTAATAGTCATTCACTGAAGGAAGCAGGGATGAAGGACAATTAATTGGAGTTAGTTTGTGGAGCACATATATGCTTCACGCCAATGCGTGCGAACTACAAGTACATTTCATCAATGAGAATACACATTAATTCATCAAGCGCGCAGACATATATATAGCTAATCATAAGTTTCAAGTACTTGAGTCTTCTGACACCAATTATATACTTATCATTCCTACACATTATATATAATAAAAATATATTTACACGTGTCTTACGCGTATATATTCTAAGAAACGTGAGTGTACGATTATTTCATACATACATAGAAAGTATCTTTTGTACTCTTAAGAATACATACTCCCATATTCTAATGTACCTATTAAATAAGCATATACCTCTTTATCACTTTTGGTATACTTAAATACAAATTCTAAGATATTCTAATGTAACATGGTTAAAAAATCATTAGAATCCTTTATTTTTTTGGGTAAATACCTTTTTCCATATATAAAAGAGTATATGCACAAATTATGCTATAAAAAAGATTTTGATGAAATTTTTCGTGAAACTTATTTTGGAGTAACTTATAAATCATTATTAGAGTACATTCAAAACAATAATGAGAATTAACAATATCGTTTAAGCGTTATACGAGAAGTGGGAGTACACACTCCAAGGAATATAGAATCATTTTCCGTACTCCCAGGAGTACCTTTCTTACCTTCCAATGTACATATTAAACGAATATGTTGTATCTTTTTACTATTTTTGTATATTTAAATATTAATTCTAAGATGCTTCAATATGACCTGGTTGAAATTTTTTTTCATGAGAGCACTTTATACCCTTTTTCATATATAAAAAGATTATATACACCGATTATGCCATATATCCCTGAAATTAAGGATGCGAACTAGATCAACCCACACCTACCGAAATACCCCAAACATTATTTCAGGGAATCCAATGAGGTTGCGTGCCGGTGTTCGCCGAGAAGCTGTCGACAGAGGAAGCACTGGCCGCAGACGTCGACGACGACCCCAGGATGGCATCCATGAAATCCGCCACGGGACCCATGACCGGCTCGGGCACGAAAGCGCTGGCGCCCTTCGGTTCGACAAACACCGGGCGGCAGCTCCGAGCCGCGCCTTCTTGAGCCACGAGATCACTTGCTTTGCACTGGCTTGCGATGTCATCGGCGCCGTGCTCCGGGTAAGCATCCGCGGCGCGACACAGCTTGATGAACTCCCCGTCGACGGCGTACTGGAGATCACCGCCGTGGACGGCGTGGCCGGGGAGGAACAGTGGCTGAGAGCTGAAATTGGCCCATGCCGCCACGGAGTTGTGCACGGAAGATGGAAGAGACTGCGTGACTGCTTGAGCTGCATCGTCCACCCCGTTCAGTGATGTGCACCCCGCAGCTGCGATGCCTTGTCCTGCCCCATCCAGAATGTTGTAGTACAAGTCTGGCGCAATGCAACGAATTCATGTTAGTGCTTAATTAGTACTACATGATTGGTGCCAGCTGATTAATTTGTTCTTTCCAAATGGAAAATTATTGGCCCCTCCAATTTTATGCCATATACAAAAAAATGATAAGAGAGGTGTGAGAAGTGGCATGCTTACAGAAAGAAGTGTCAAATGCAACACAGGTTTTAATTACCTGCAGAGGAAGGGATGTTACCGGGGTGGAGGCTGCCCACAGCCTGAGATATGAGCTTCTTCTTGATGGTGGAGTTCCAAAAGTTCTTCACCTCATTGTCCGTTCTACCAGGCAGATGCTTGGCTATCTGGGCCCACCTGCAGCGTAGTAAAGCACAATGACACATAATTACATAGCTCAAGTTGCCATTTGTGTCCCTTTCTTAATTTGTCCCAAGCAAGTTAATGTGATTGTGCATTACTCACATATAGGCCATGCATGCACAGATAAGTAACTGTCATACTCATACATGAGAAGTTACAGCCTGACATGCATGCATTGCTGGTTTGCATGTAGGGTCGGGCCGGCCAAGGATTACCTGTTCCCTAGCACCCTGTGGAGCTCAATGATGAGGGCCTCCTCCTGCAGCGAGAAGCTTCCCCTCTTCAGGTCCGGCCTCAGGTAGTTGATCCACCTCAGCCTGCAGCTCTTGCCACACCTCTGCAGCCCTGCACGCATGCACATCGAGCACACACATACGCAGCAATGCATAAACTGAAGTACACTGAACTACTGAAGAAGTAACAGAACGTCATGTGTGTATGTACACGTACCAGCTTGTCTTGGGACTGAGCTCCAGCAACCATGGCCATGTGTGGATATGTACTTGACGAGCTTCTCGTCTTCCTCTGGTGACCACAGGCCCCTCCTGACCTTCTGCTTGTTGCAGCAGGAGTGGTGCCCCATCTCTCTCTCCTCTCGCTCTCCCTGAACTGATTCCTGAAGGCTCTCACTTCACACAGGAAGAAGCAGTACCGCAACTACTCGAGCATTTATAGTACTTGGTTATTGGTTATAAAGAAGAGGAGAGGGAGAGCAATATTTTATGCCAAATGCATGCATGCAAGGGCTGCATCGAAGGGCAGGCAGATTAAGCACGGAGAGGAAAAGTTGGACTTAAAAGGGCTGTTTATTTTGATTTGAGCTTTTGATTTCTAAGTTATTATTTACTATTTATAATTTTTTTTTGATTTTTTGAGCTTTTTTTGCTAGTTCTTTTTCTCTATTTGTTTGTATTATCAGTGATAAATTAACCTATTTTTATTTCTAAATTTTTTAAATTTAATTATGCCAAATAAATCATCTTCAATTATAATATAATTTTAACCATAAAACACTATTTTTCGGCTCAAATAAGTGGCACCTTAGACTTGTGCATACAATTGAGCCCTAGCTAGACCCTATCTAACCTAGGCGTGTGAAGCAGCATGTTACCTAGGTTGCTTCAAAAGTGAGTGGCTCAAGTGAGGACCCCAGATGATGAGGTGACTGGAGGGCATTTTGGTACTTTCAACCCGCACTAATGAGAGAAGGCTTCTGTGATGGGTTGAGCCCCTGTGCCTGGTTAGTTTTGGGAACTCTTGTACCGGGTGTGAGACGAATGGGGCCTCCCTATCCTCCTCTCCCTATTCTCTCAATCAAACCACTCAAATCTCATTCAATAGCTTGTTTTTTTAATATTTTCGCTATTTTACCATACATCATAAATAATAAAAAAAATACAGAAAAAATAAAATTTATTTTTTATTATAATTTTTTACAGAAATTATAATTTTATTTTTTTTCTTAAAAAAGTATAATAAAAAATAAATTTTATTTTTTCTGTATTTTTTTATTATTTATGATCGATAGGCAAATAGTGAAAATATATTTAAAAAACTAGCCATCGGATGAAATATGAGTGATTTAGATTGAGGGAGTAGGGAGAGAGAATAGGGAAGCCCCATTCGTGTGAGACCGCATCTTCGATGCCTCTGTGGAGTGTGCGTGTGTTCGCATGCGTAAAATTTTCACTGTTCTATCGGTACGCCCATAAGCGCTTTTGCTTTCTCCCAACTACATGGCAGCAGCTACCGTTTAGACTAGTATCAATTCGTCTAGCTAATGGTCCATATATATATATATATATATACACACACACACATACTATTTTACTCACACACATATATATATATATATATATATATATATATATATATACACATACTATTTTACATGTAGATATAGAATATATGCTAGAAGATTATTATCTTATATAAATAAAATTACTGTTAAATATATATAAAATTACTGTGGTGCATCACAGCGGCCCTCTCCACCTGATCATCGATCGAAGCGTGCACATGGCACGTCCCTCGTGCCATTAATGCGCCGGGCCCCGCGCGACATGTCATGGCAAGTACAAGTACTACTACTACACCAGAAAGAAAAACTGAAAAAGAAGAGAGAACAATCATGTACTAGGTCCGGCCGGCCCAGTGGCATGTGTCCTATAATTACAAGAACATAACGAGAAAACAGAATCATCTACCGACACTTCCACGGATCGACAATCTGGTGAGCCATTTTCCTCTTGTACCGCATTGCAGTGGTCACACACACACACACACAAGCTAGCTAATGTACATGTATTTACTTGGCGCTCTTCCTCTCGTGCTTTCTCCTCGCGCTCGTCCGTGCGTACCGAAGACGAGCCGATGTGATCCCTCAACCACTGCACGCTGCATGCCCATCGCGGTTGATTCAGTGGCAAGCCTCCTTCCTTTTCCTTGTTTCTCTCCTTTGTTCTTGCTCGCGTGTACGCGCATCATGGGCTTTCTGATCTCCCAAGTAGTCCTATGTGTCGTTCATGCATGATTAGTTCCAAGCTTTAGCCTTTTTTTCCTTGCGTTAATTGGAAGCGAAAAGCCTGTACGTGCGAGGCATCAAACGGATGGGCTCTGTATGAGGACTGGGTATATCCGGTACGTATTCATAGTGCTCCTCCATCAGATGACAAATGTCCAATCTTCAGAACTGGCAGTACATAGAAACCGCTCCATGTTCAGGAACTACTGGTGAACGTAGCTCTTGCTGCACTTGTAAGCGAAGCTACGGGAATGAATGCTAATAGCTACTTATACGTCCAGGACAAAAGAAAATGCACATATATCTGCATGAAAAACACATACAGTCACTACTACAGAAAGGCTAATAGTAGACGCCAAATCACAGACGGTTTTGTGAAACCGTCTGTAATGTACACTATTACAGACGGTTTTAATTTGAAGGCCGTCTGTGGTATTTGTGGCGGGAAAAAGGAGTATCACAGACGGTTCTTATTGCTGAACAGTCTGTGATACTGGAATATCACAGACGGTTTTTATTAAAAACCGTCTGTGATATTAAAAACCGTATGTGATAATCTGGGATTATCACAGACGGTTTTTAATAAAAAACCGTCTGTGTTGTGTCGACTATCACAGACGGTTGTTGTTAAGAACCGTCTGGGAATGTTCACAGACGGTTTTTCACAAGAACCGGCTGTGATGTCCCTTTGTCTGTCATATTCTAGATCAGAGGTTAATATATAAGTACACATTGCTTCTAATAACTTAACTACAGAACTACTGAGACAAGAGATCACAAATTAAAGGCAAGTTTATTAATTTCACTTAGAGGCAAATTTGTTACAAAAGTCGCACAGGTAAAGAGTTTCCCAGATTGTATTCTTTTGGGCTTCGTAAGCTTCTTCTTTGACTTGGGGACTTGGAGGATCAGCCGCTAAATTCTCGAACGCCGTTAAGATTGCCCTTGTCCTTAGCACTTCCTCCTGCAACCTGGGCAAATGATCATCAGCATCCATAATGTCGTAGAGGATAGCATGAAAAGATTCCTCAGAATCTGCCGTTTCTGCTTGACCGGCAAGGCTATCCATCAGTCTCTGCAATGCGTGTAGAGCTTCTTCCGCATTGCGTACATTGTGGAGAAGAATCAGGGTGAGGGCTGTTTCCCTTTCTTGAGCGGCAGCGAGACGCCTCCGTCGACGGCGGAGGATCAGGTCAAGCTGACGGATGCAAGAAAGTCGGGGAAGGAGAGCAGGGCGGGTGCGGAGAAACTGCTCCAGATGCAAATTGCTGGCCGCCTGTGTAAGGTTCCGGCCGAACAATTCTTGATGAACAGATGAGAGGAAGGAGATGATCACAAGAACAGTAGAAGTCATGTTGTATTGTATATTGTATTGTACGTACGTAGAAGAGATCTGGATTAGGCGCGCATATTTAACCTTTAGCACAGACGGTTCATATACCCAAACATTAATGATATAGACGCTTCGTATAACGATCCAGAGACGTTAACTAGACGATCGAAACACAAAGCGTTCTGGCATCGAAACACGCGCGAAGCGTTCTGGTATGAAGCTTATGACAGACGGGTTTTTATAAAAAACCGTCTGTGATAAGCAGGTTATTACAGACGGTTTTTAGTTAAAAACCGTCTGTGATAATGGCTAAGGCATTTATTGCGCTGCTCAAACCGCATCTGTCTTCATTTCGATCCAGATCTAGCCACTGCTGCGCACTTTTTCACTCGGACGAAGACGTCGCCGCAGCCTCCTCGTCCTCCGTCGCCGCCTCCTCCTGCCTCGCCACCTCCTCCTCCGTCGTCGTCGCCGCCTCCTCCTCCTCCGTCGCCGCCGCCTCCTCCTCCTGCGTCGTCGCCGCCGCCTCCTCCGTCGCCGCCGCCTCCTCCTCCTCCGTCCCTAAGGTCACCAAAACCCTAAGGTCATCAAATCCCTCCCCGAGCTTCATGCTTACTGTTAGTGTTTAGGGTTGATGCTTGATGCTTCATACTGTTATGGTTAGTTGCTTAGTATATATTTAGGGTTGATGCTTCATGCTTACTGGCCAGATGCTTTCATGCTTACATTATTGGAAAGCATGGAATCTACTTTCATTGGTGGAGAAGATGCAGACACTACTACATGTTTCATGCTTACTGTTAGTGTTTAGGGTTGATGCTTCATGCTTACTGTTAGTGTTTATGGTTGATGCTTGATGCTTGGTACATATTACATTGAGAGCATTGAGTATATGATCAAAGGGCATGAAGCAAGTAACACATTCTAGTGTATCCGGATAAAGAAATCTTGTGATTATTGCAAAAGATACATTGACCATTTGGGTGGAAAGAAATACATTGTGTCGTCAGGCTCATGACTGCCAATTCGAAGCATAGCATAGCATCCGAGGCACATCCGAGGCCTGCAGCTGTGTCTTGAAGAATGCCAAGAGCTGGTCATCAGATGTGGCATTCCTCAAACTGTAAATTATGAATCTTATTCTCATAATCCATCTAAAGGCCAGCTGTTGGCATTCCTCAAGACACAGCAGCAGGCCTCGGATGTGCCTCGGATGCTATGCTATGCTTCGAATTGGCAGTCATGCGCCTGACGAAACAATTAATCTTTCCACCCAAATGCTCCATGTATCTAGCCAAAAAACAGCAAATGAAGCAAGTGACATACTCTAGTGTTCCCGTTCAATGAACTGGATACACTAGTTTGTGTCATTTGCTTCATAGACCTTTGTTTAGGGACTTTGCTATTTGGTTTATAGTATTAGCAACTAAAGTAGGTGCTAGGATAGGCACATCACCCCCTCTCTATGTGATAACTTTCTCATCTTATCCTAACAGAACTTTGTTTAAAGACCTTGTAGTAATAGTATTACAAAATTCAAGGCAATTTTAGTACAAAAGTACAAAAAAAAAGAAATTCCCAGATTCTTCGGTGAGCAGCCGACATAGCCGACTTCTTCGGTGAGCGATTATCCATCTGCTTCTTCCCACTCCTTCTCTTCATCTCTGGTCTCTGGATCACGTACGCCAGTAGCGATGATTCAGTTAGATGAATCATCGCTACTGGCGTACGTGATCCAGAGACCAGAGATGAAGAGAATGAGGGGGAAGAAGCAGATGGATAGTCGCTCACCGAAGAAGTCGGCTATGTCGGCTGCTCACCGAAGAATCTGAAATGTCTTTTTTTTGCACTTTTGTAATAAAATTGCCTTGAATTTTGCTGGAAAAAGAAGGACTTGATACATTGGTACATTGGTAAGATAGGCACATCACCCCCTCTCTATGTCCATATCACCCCCTTCTCCCCCTCCCCTCTACTCCTCTCTTGTCTTCCCATTTTTGCAGTACCACCAGCAGCAGCCGGGCAACACATGTGGATATTACGTTTGCCAACATATGGAACTACTCGATTCCTCGAGGCTCACCAATCGCAAGGTTTGTCACTCTTCCCATAATTACTTCATACTTATCACGTTACATATATATGCACACATTGATATTCCTATCGACAGGCTGTGTCCATCCCGTCAACTGCATTGAAACAGTCTGATTTTGGAGGGATTCAAGGAGAGTTGGCGTACTTTTTGCTGACTCAAGTCATAAAGCCAGGAGGACAGTTCCACTGCGCACCATGATTTCTTATTGGTCTTATCACTAAGTGTAAATGCAGTGTAGATCTTTTGTAACTGTGCATTTGTTAATGGATATTTCATTTCAATTCAATTAATCGATTTGCGAAATGGATGCATGCTTTATGTTTGTGAAATGAAGTGCCATGTCAATTGGATGTTTTATGTCTGTGAAATGTATCTGAAAGCAAATGAGATGTGTGAATTGTATATTTTTTGTCTGTGATTATCTGCTTGTTTCAGAGGGCATGGCTAGCATTCCTGAGGCTAGCCAATAAGATAAATATATGTATGGGTCGAAGGGAATATCACAGACGGTTTTTACTCAAAAACCGTCTGTGATAGCTGATAATCACAGACGGTTTTTAATCAAAAACCGTCTGTGATAATCAGTATCACAGACGGGTTTTAACTAAAAACCGTCTGTGATTATCAGCTATCACAGACGGTTTTTACTCAAAAACCGTCTGTGATAGCCCATAATCACAGACGGTTCGAAAACCGTCTGTGATGACCTTCGATTATCACTGACCCATAAATACAGACGGCTCACAAAACCGTCTGTGATGACGTTTTCGAACCGTATGTGATGACCTTTTCTGTAGTAGTGAGTTATTGTATTTTTTTTTCTTCAGTGAACTCAGGATGCCATCCGTTCTAGAAGATACGTGTACTGTGTACAGCTTCACGTCATCACGTGTGATTCGCCTCGACTTTCATAGTAGATACCTATCACCTGACCTGAGCAGAAACGAATCAAACGATCCTGGCCGGCCGTACGGTAGGAAATGTGACCAGAAAGAAAAGAGTTGTTCGGTACTCAACCACCCGTGCAAGAGGTCGAGCTGGATCGGAGTCAGTGGGGATCGTTGATACCGAAAGAGTTGCAAGCTCTAGCTAACCTTCATGGTAACTTTCCGAAAAAAAATTACAGAAAGCATCTTGGACCAGTTCAGTCACGCGAGCGGGCGCACATGCAGCAGGGGCCAGCACGGCCTCACCCGTCGTGTAACTGCCATGTCTCTTCAGCGATTCATTTCAGAACTTCCAACTCATGAATGTTAATGCGAGCATATATGTCACTACTTTTTACACTTTTACTCGTGCAAAGATTTCATGCAGGATGATTTTTTACAGGGAACACTGCCTTAGTTAGACTCCCGGTCTCGTCTTATCATCCTGGAACTAGTCCGGAGACCTATACATGATCTGATAGCTGAATGAATAGTCAGGAGACACAGATGGACGTGGCCGAGCTAATCTGCGAGATCGCAACACAACCCCTCGTCTAACTAAGGATGAATTCCTTTTTCTACGACTTATAGTTTTTTTTACCTTAGTATCATCGTTTGTATAAACAAGCACGGAATACGACCTAAAAGAGGGCGCCGAACGAGTCGTTTTCCACGAAGCTTTCCCAATCCGTTAACCTTCGGAGAGCGGCACGGTTGCTCGCCATCTCCCGTGCGCGCGCGTAGTGCCATCGCTTTTGTAGAGGAGAGGGGCCGAGAGATATGGTGCGCGCGCGCTGCCGTTAGCCGGCAACCCGGCGCGGGGAACGGGACAAGCCGAATCCCCTCGCCGATATGGCCGCCGCGCCCACGTCGCCGCGCGAGCGCGAAGCAACGGCCGGATCGGTCGGTCGGGTTTGGGCTCCTCCCGAGCTTGCCCGGCCAATCATGCGTACGTGGGTGCGTACGTGCGATAACCGTCCGCCTTGGCGTTGCCGCGCTCCGGGCGAGTCGAAACGACCTGGAGTGCGACAACCGAGCGGCTCCCCGTTGCCGGAAAAGGGGTTGACTTGCGGGCTGGTGCTCGCGGCAGCTATCTCTTTGGCTCGGAAGCGGGGCCGTGCTGCCGTGCATTGATTAACCATGGCGTGATGGGCAGCATGGCACAAAGAATGTGCGGTAAGATTACATGCATACGATTGGCTTAGTCCTGAGTCCTTTGCTGTACTGTTTAGGGACTGCACGGAGACGTCTGCACTCCCAGACCGCAATTTCGTTGTTCATTTACTATGACAGAGAAGGTTATCAAAGACGATTTCTATATCGTTCGAATTTATGTGTTTATAATAATAGATGGTTATCACAGATAGCTCTCAAATCGTTTATGATAAATGACAATACAGACAGTTTAAAAAAACCGTCTGTGATATTCAGATATCACAGACGGTTCTTAAACATAGCCGTCTATGATATTTTACATATCACAGATGTCTAATACCAAAAACCGTCTGTGATATACCATATATCACAGACGGTTAATATAAAAAACCATACGGTTTGGTGTTACAAACCGTCTGTGATAGCTATTTGAATAGCTAAATTATTTCCAGTTTTTTTGTTAGCCTCGGGAAATACTAACCATACCATCTGAAAACAAGTAAATAGATCACATATATAGCACACGACAATCATTGCACATATCTCACAAATGAGTTAAACAACTGAATGGTACATTTGAATGAATTGTTTGATTAAGCACAATTGAGTGATTACAATTGTATTAAATGTTTGAACATCTAATCATCATCGCCGGAGTTGAACTCTCTATTCTAGTTTATGACCTCCGCTATCAAGAATTTAAAGAGTTTTCCTCAAACTTCGGCGAGTTTATCAAGATCGAATACACTTTTGTCGAACTTCATGCGCTGTCGCTACAAGTGTTAAAGTCATTAGCATATGTATATATAAATTGATAATCACTAAATAATTATTACCAGGTTCATAAACCTCTATATCATTCATCTTAGTGATCATGATTTCCTCCATATGGTGGCAAACGTAGAATCGGCATACCTTGCCCTGTAGATGTTGGTAGAACTGCAAATATAGAATTATATACATAGATATTGTCAGTTCTAGAGGTATTATTATGAAGTGTGATATAGGATTGTTGTGTTATAGCGGGTACCAGAAATCGTGTCCTATGTCGCAGTGTAGTGCTGGGTTACTTGTGTCTCCCTCCCCGGGCAACGTAAACGCTGAATGACCTACACAATTCCAAAAAGTTAGCCTCGGCCATTGCAAACGAAGGGAAGATTACAATGGAGTCACGTATGTAGGAAATAAGTTTACATGTCAATTGCTTATTGCACACGAGTGAAGTCGTGGTTGCTCTTAATAGGGAATCAAGGTAAATTATCTTGCTCCACTTTAATACAATCACAATCATAATTTAGTAAGACCTAGTCATGTATGTTGACATAGTGATTAATCCTAAGTTCATGTTGCATATAAAATACAAATAAAACTTGTATCGCAACTAGTGAAGCACTTACCCCTAGTTAAAGTGTACCGGGATGTAGTCCTTGTCACTATGAGCAAACAATCCTGTTGTTATGTAATCTTAAACGAAGGATGCATTTTCGTTGATGGATTGCACAGAGACCAAGTGTGGGTCGGGGAAACCCACCGGTTGTCGCAGTCGCTGGACTTGTTGGATCATGGATCTATATATAAGCAATGAGTTATGACATTTATCGATATTACGTGAATGTAGAACTTGATTGTATAGTACACTTATAGTGTCCAGCATCGTAAAAGTGAGGTGTCGAGTTCATCGAGGTTCA
This sequence comes from Dendrocalamus latiflorus, assembly GCA_017311315.1. Classification (NCBI taxonomy): domain Eukaryota; kingdom Viridiplantae; phylum Streptophyta; class Magnoliopsida; order Poales; family Poaceae; genus Dendrocalamus; species Dendrocalamus latiflorus. The sequence continues at coordinate 22,296,107 of CM029648.1, read as the reverse complement.
ATAGTAAGAATACATTTTTGAAGGTCACAATGAAGTAGCTCGAGTCGTGAAGGAAATGTGCCTCCGTGTATCTCACGGTGAATCCACTTAGCCGGTTTGGCTTCCTGTTGGACCTCTGTATATACCAGGTATGGAAAGTCCAGCAAAGCAGTCCAAGGCTAGGTAATTGTGACTCGGGGACTAACGACACTCCAAGCTTGTACTTCCAAGGCCTGAGAGGCGTCGTAATCTTTTTTAGTTAGGCCTTAGCATCTCGCTTATGATACATCTTCGGCATCGTCTCTACGGGAGCTGATGCGATGGCCTTCTGAAGTGAAACTTAAGGTGGTGTCATAAAGGGTTGTGATTGACAGTCATGGTTGTGTGAGATCGTAGCACGGAAGGGTCCAGGGTTATGTCCCTCTTGGTCCACTGGATGAATGTGTGGACGACATTATCTAGTGTCATGATTTCTTCGTTTGGGGCCTCTCCAGCAGGACGACCCTGAAAGCGTTATTAATCATGTCCACCTAGATCTTCGTAAAACCGGTCCCTAGTTGGGCAACGTGCACCAACGTCCCTGACAGGCATAGATATGTCATCCCCACCCAGCATCAACGGGAATAGAACCAATAAGTTTGACTCTATGGATGCGTGCTAGGCTTCGTTGCTGTCTTAGACGTAAAATAACCTTTGGGTGTTGGTCATGGCCTGAGTCTCTTCCACCTCATCATGAGCTTCTCAACAACTACAAGACGAACATTAAAGCACTATACACATGAGCTTGAAAAGGGTTGAAAAAAATTAATTTGCTTCAACCCTTCTGAAGCTCAAGTATATAGTGCTGCAATGTTCCTCTTGTACAACTACTACATCGACTTATAGTGTTTCATGTTTTTTTACTTAAACCAACAGCCCACCCATAGAAGTAAGAAGAGACGAGTCAGGAGGCAAAACAAGAATGTAGTGGAAGCCGAAGGAGAACGTGGACCACTAGGGACCCAGAAGGCCGACAGTGAGGACCATATGAAGGTGACAATTTTGGCAACAACAAGGGACCACCATCCACATCTTAATCCGCATGAGTACCACACCGAGACCATCCCCAATGATCTTACCACTTCCAGCCCAACACAAGTAGGCCCACCTTCCCTCCCACAACCATTTCCCCATTCCTTTTTGGGTTTCACATCAAAAAGACACTAACAGATATGCACAGATGTAACAGCCATGAGGTAAAAGTGGGGATATGCACAGATGTAACTGCCATGAGGTAAAAGTGGGGACACATACCTTCAGGAGGAGAGGCAACATGGAGGAGAGAATTCATGAACACATTGAACTTCGGTTCCAACACACATTAACAGATATGGATAGATCTATCACACATGAGGTAAAGAAGTGGAATTTGGGATTCATACCTTTGGCTAGAGAGGTGATAGGGAGGAGAGGCAGTTGATCCAGCTAGGGGTAACGAAGAGGTGGTCGATCTGGCTGGGGATGATGGTGAATCCAGCAAGGGTGATGACAGATCTGGCTAGAGGCGAAGGCGAATCCGGCCGGGGCTACGACGGATCCGACTAGGGGCGACAGCGAGGTTGTCGATCCGACTGGGGGCGATGGTGAGAAGTTGGATTCGACTAGGCATTGCGAGGTGAGTAGGCAAAAGAATGTGGCTGAGTGAGTGAGGGCACAAACCCTAGTGGGGCACTATTTATATGAGGAACTATCAAAGATGGTTGTTTAATGGAACCATATGTGATATTAGTATGATAGACGATTCCATAATAGAATCGTTTGTGATATAAATGACATCACAGATAGTTTTATTATGGTTGTATTATGGAACCGTTTGTGATGTAGTAGCATATCACAGATGGTTCTATTATGGAACTATCTATGATATGGTTTATATCACAGACGGTTCTATTATGAAATCGTATGTGATATTTCCTTCTTTAGCTACAATAAATCTTACTTTTGGCTAGCCATGCCCTATGAAAAAACCAAGCATATACAATCAGAGATGTAATTATTTATTAATTGCTAAACCAATTACAATGGAATAATTCCTTAATTATATACCGAGATTCTTATAATTACATTGGAATAATTTCCAAATAGGTGTTCGCTGTGTGAGATCATTACACTTGGCTATTTCCTTTTAAATAAAGCCCTTTATGATGATTGACATGCATATAGCTTGCTTTATTGCTTGATCCGTACTTGAGCCTAATATCGTCTCCGAATGGAGGCAACTCGTTAAATTTATTGTACCTTTTCTCATTCACGACATTTTCAACTCCAACAATACTTCTTTTTCCATGAAAAACTATGTGGCGCTTCTTATTTGCTGGGCCGGTTACATAAAAAACTTGAACAACCTACCTTATGAGCACGAATGATTCATCTTTGTATCCTACACGTTTGAGGTTCACAGTAGTGACACCATATTTGTCAACCTTTACACCCTATGGAAGTTGGACCCAACAGCATCGAAATAGAGGGATCTTTAAAATTACATAGTCGAGCTCCCAATTCTCCTCTATAAGCCCGTAGGAGGAGCTTGGACTAGCAGTATTGAACCGCTCATGAAATGCATCTATGCGGACACCTGAGTTCTGGACTATACTATTTCTATCATAATTTTTTTGTATAAAATGTGTACCCATTAATGTCGTATCCTTGCCATGTTATAATTGTAAATTTTAGCCCATTTGCCAACCATTTTAAGGATACTTCATGCCAATTAATTTCAAATCTTGCATGTAAACAAGTTTTTTCATACTATCAGAGTAACTGAACGGAACTTTCACACCATACAAGCACTGACACAGTTCAGTTCTTTCGAACTTAGACAGAGTGTAGATAGCTGGAGAAAGATATGTCTGGCCTTTATTGTTCTCTATCAGTGATAATTCGGTCCTGATGTTCATATCGACAAAGTCATGTCGTGCGTTGACACCATCCTTTGTCTTGTCACAAATGTTCAGTAAGGGACCAATCAAACTATCACACACATTCTTCTCTACATGCGCGACATAGATGTTACAAACTTCTAAGTGCTCCCAATACGACAAGTCCCAAAATACTAACCTCTTGTTCCACATATTCTTCTGATGGGTCCTCAACTTACGTCCTTTTTCAAGTACAACATCGATATCCTTGACCATATCGTAGATCTCTTTCCTACTAAAATGCCTTGGTGCTAAGTCCTCTTTTTTCATCAAATTATTTCTTCATCTTGTGATATGGATGATACCTTGGAAGAAACCTATGGCGACGTATGTACACAGTTTTGCACAAGTTGTTCAACCACACACTCTTGGTATAATCTAAGCAGTGTAAACATGCTTTTACTCTTTTCATACTCAACCCCGACATGTTACCAAGGGCAAAAAAATCATTAATGGTGCAGAATAATATGGTGTGTAGAGTGAAGTTATCTTGTTTGTCCACATCCCATACCTGTATCCCTTCATTCCACAGTATCACAAGATCTTTCGCCAATGGTACTAGTTACATATCAATATCGTTCTCAGGTTATTTCGGTTCTTGGATAAGTAGTGACATCAAAATGTACTTATACTTCATACATAGCCAAGGAGGAAAGTTGTACATGCATACATTCATGGGCCAGGTGCTATGTCACTGCTTATGTTACCAAAATGATTCATTCCATCTGTACTCAACCCAAACCTTATATTCCTCGGTTCCACACCAAAATCTACATGCATCCTATCAATGTTCCTCCACTGGGCTGTAGGATCAAGGATAACCGATTAGAGGGGGGTGAATAGAAGGTTAAAAAATTATCTTGCCTTCTAAAACAATTACCACAATTTAGTCAAGCAAAATTTTAAAGTAATTCAAAGCTACACAATTCTAGTATGTCTAAGACACTACAAGCAGAAGTCTCTACAAGAATAACTCTACCACATATAAATATGACAATCACAATATGCTAGAAATATAAAGGCGAAAAGAAATGACAGAAATAATCAATTGACACACGATGTTTTACCGTGGTGTTCGGAAACTTGCCAGTTTTCCCTAATCCACGTTGAGGAAAGCCCAAGCGATTTTGATTGGCTCCACGAATTAAGCCTCAGCTCCTCAATCCACTAGTGGTTGTCCTTCCTTCGTTTCGGAGATGGTGGACAGCAAACCACTCACAAGTCGATGCCAGACTTCTTCATAACCTTCTTGAAGAAGTCACCGCGTAAACTCCCACCAAACAGTCTAGGTGCTGACAAGCACCAAGAGTACTAGATCACAACTTCGCTTGATGGTGATCAAATGCCAAAAGGATCAATCTAAGATTTGTGCACTTGATTTTGGCCCAACCACCTCATATGAATGCACAATGTGAAATTGAGGTATGAAGTAAATGCTCAATGTTCAAGGGAATTCAATGGAGTCTATTCATCTATCCTTGAGTAGGTGAGGGAGTATTTATACCCTCACTAACAAAATTAGCCATTACAGGGCAATCTTTGAAAAAAATCAAGGCGAGCGGAAGTACCACCGTTCATCGACTGGTACTACCACACTTATTCTAACACAATAGTAACGGCTATTTCAGAGCTTCTGAACTAGCAGTTGAAAGTTAATGCGGTACTACCGCCATTGTAATCACGGTAGTTCCAATATTTAGAAGTTCCAAAATATTAGCGCGATACTTCCATTTGCTTCGAGGCCAAAAGTTGCCGCTTTCTAGAAAAAAACGTACCGTCCGGATTTTCGGAGCTTCCGTGATCTGGAAGTACCGTTTAAGGTTGTGGTACTACCACTCTACGGTAGTTCCACCATTGAAACTCCGGTACTTCTGTTTTTCACAGAGACAAAGTGATTCCAAGGCCGCTCTCTAGAAAAAACGTATTGCTAATTTTGACGAAACTTCCGAAAAGCGGAAGTACCACCGTTTACTCTCCGATACTTTTGATTATCTAGACAAGTCACAAATTGGCTGTCAATTTTAGTTTTAAGAAAATGCATGATCCTAAATTGATCTAAATGACACAAGAATATGCTATCAAGTTACTAGCCATGATCCCTCTTAATAGTACGATATTTATCCTATAATCCGGTTTTCCACCTTTTCTCCTAAGACCGGTAAAAGCAAAAGAGATCTTAGTCTACATATAACTTTGTCTTGAGCCACATTAATCTTCATGTTGACCCTTAGCATGCATCTCATCATCATTTTAGGAACTAAACATTTTAAACACTCAGTAAGCACGTTAGTCTTATATTCACATAAATTCATTAATTACCGAAACTATTTTTAGAGGCCTAGATGCTTTCATGGGTTGAATTAGCAACATATCTTATCATTCCATATTTTTTACGCTCTTCCGAGTGCCAATGCAATAATCTTGCTTCCTTTCAGTTCATAAATAAATACTTCAAATGGAAAATTATAGGCAGATGCCATAATATCTTAGCAGGAGGTCCTTACTTCACCTTGGTGCCCTCGCTGTCATCAGAGTCATTCTTACACTTGTATTGGGATGCTTTGCACACCAGACAAATATGTAATTTTACATATTCTTTACGACAGAAGATATAATCATTTAGATATACATGTATTATTTCTACTTCCATTCTCAATGGACAAAGAACCTTCTTGATTTGGTAGGTGATTCTCGGCAACGTATTTCTCTCTGGAAAGATGTTCACTTTGAGACCTAACAACGCTGAGAAACTCTTATCGGACCAACCATTGCTTGCCTTCAATTTCAGCAATTCAAGAATAGATGACAACCTTGTGTATTGCAGCTTGCAGCCCATGAACAAAGGTTTCTCTAAGTCCTCTATCAAGCCCTCGAATTTACCAAACTCTCCCTCACTACAGTTCCCTTCTACATCGTGTAACATTTGATCCAGATTGTCATCATGTGACATATCCTTATTGAAAGTATAGTTCACAACTGGCATATTGATGTCTCCCTCGACAATGTTATAATTAGCTTCCTGTATAATCTTCTCTTCACAGTGACTGATCCAACATGTATATCTCTTTTTGAAACCCCTTCAAATCAAGTGAGTTTCGATCCATGCTGAGTTGGTAAACATCTTCAGATTATTGTAATCAATGCATGGACAATACATATATTCCATCTCCTTCTTTAACATATCTTGCTTAACCGCTCTTCTAAAAACAGACATACCATTAATGTACTCTTCACTCACATGGTTCTCAATGTACATCCAGTTTCGGTCCATCTACGCTATGCATGTAACCAATTAGTGTCAAATTGGATTATTAATACCACTATAGCTAGCTATAGCCTAATACTTATACATAATTTTCATTCACCTTATAATAAATTATCTATATCTAAATTAACTAGTTAGCTACATACTATTTATAAAGTAATATATATATATATATATATATATATATATATATATATATATATATATATATATATATATATATATATATATATATATATCAAACAAGAATATATTGAAGTAAACTAGGAGTAATGAGCCATTCTTAAATTAGAGAAAATTACCAATTAAGCTAGATCTAAACTTAGTTATCATCTCTTTTTATTACAAGACATATAATTAAAAGCAAACATTAACCTCTAATCATCAAGAACAAATCATTCTACAAGCAACTAGATCTACAAGTGGAATGTTTTCACCAAACTCCCCAAACTGGCCGCCTCCTTCAATGCAACACAATGAAGACAGATATGTCGGGACTGGTCTAGCTAGGTATTAATTAATAACATGGTGTATCTCAAACACGTCCAACTACGAACCGTCTATAATGGTGTATCATATATGGTTCCAACAACAAACTGTCTGTAATATGAAACTATCAAAGATGGTTTGTATTAATAACAGTACGTGAACTATCACACACGGTTCTAATTAAAAACCATATGTGATATTTGCAATTATCATAGATGGTTCGTATTAATAACCATCTATGAACTATCACAGATGGTTATTAATAATAATCGTATGTGATAGTTGAGTATCACAGATAGTAAACGTTCAAGTTTGTAAAATCGTCTGTGATGAGGCATCCAGTATAGATTATTTTGTCATAGTGATTATTGTGTTGAAGCATGTTGTGCGTGTGCTAGCTAAACAAGTAATATTTATAAAAGCAATAAATTATGATATTCAGAATGCAATTGACAAATGCACTATAAATTTTGTATCACTAATCCAAAACACTAAAAAATATATAATTGATCAAAATTGAAAACTTGAACTGCACACTCCCACGGTGACAAAGCGGCAAATCATTTTTTGACATGTCATTGCTTTTGATGCAAACATACAAGAATAGTTCAGACCGAAACAAAAAAAGAAGCTACTAGTGCTTGGACATCCAATCTAAGTGCTAGTATCGTACGCCTTGTCTGCCATCCCATCATCATAACGTAAGCATCCATGAGCCGTCTGATACTCTTCGTGTGAGGCAACAACAAAACACCGCTTCTCCTTGTGAAAGAAAACAACATGACCTAGTTTTCTTCTTGAGGTACTCATCTCACTAGGCGACCTCCTCGCCCGTGGCATCACCTCTCTCTCGCTTCAACATTTCTTCATGAAATCTACCCCATGACTCATCCGATAAAAAGTGTTGCTACATTTTAATTTCACATGTGCAACATTGCTCAACAATAGTTACAACATCGTGGTGAAACTTTGAAAAAAAAAATCCAACTCTCACAAGCAGAGGCGGGAGGGAGAGGTTTGAACGGTGGTGATTTAAGGAGAAAAGGGGGAAGAATCAAATAAAATCAAACTCAAAAGCAAATTCGGATTTATTTTGAAATTCAACATACATATGCAAAAGAAAAAGGAACTGTAATCTTTGGCACCACGATGAACTGAAGCATGGCTGCACAAGAAATGCTTAAGGCTACTAGGTTTTGCGCTTCTGTAATTTTATCACCAAACATTAACCAATAACAACATTCCGCATAGTGGATACAATATATATGTTAAATAAAAAAAGGTAAAATGAATTAAAAATAGAATCGAAAGAATATGTCAGTTGTCAGTTAAGTAACACAATTACTACGTGGCAGAGTTATGGACTTCGCAGGTTCAAGGCTTCACAAAGGCTGTTGCTCTGCTGTGCCTTTCTTGTGGATAGAAACTTCAAGTAGAGCCATGGCCAGAGCTTTTGTTCTCTCTCGGAGGTATCTTCAGCAAATTCTTCATTGTGTTATATGCGGTGAAGCCGATAGCCACCGAGGGTACCACCTACAAAATTACCAATATTTCAGAAGTGACATCTTGGCAACACAACACAATTGTATACATCTCGACTGCAAAACCACATCTGAACATGAATTACACTAACCAACGAGTAAGATTTTTAGCTAAAAAAACTGCCATGGGCAAGTAGTGGAAACCAGAAGTTCAAGATAAGCTGTGGTTCAATTAAATGCAAGGATTCAGGGACGATGAAGTTAAGAACAAAAACGTATTGGGAAACTTTAAGAACAAAAATACCCACATGCCAATGAGACACCAAGTGGCAAGTGCTTACTCACAAAAATGGCCACATTCCAGGTAAGGCTATAGAGCATTAACCAGAATAATCCAATCGACCACTACAGTTTCGTAGGCAAAGCAAGCAAAAATAAGGGGAGGGGGATCCGGCGGTGGTAGAAATGACGTCAGCGAACTGACAAACAGCGTAGCCACATGAGTTCTTTTCCCAACAACCTCGTCAATAAACTTGCTCTTCGATTAGCACACCACTGATGGTCACCCAGTTACCCTTTCCTGCTTTGCAAGGACGATTAGTTGCATATTGCTCTTATGTGAATACGATGATGATACAAGAAGAATTAAAGAAGTATACATGAGTTTGCAATCACAAAATTGGATAGCTACAGATTTCCTCCAAATCTGTTGTAGTCGCCAGCGCCGACCCACATAATTCATGCTTTAAACAACCGGCTTGGAACTATTCTGGTGCGAGTTTCAAGTGTTGAAATTTTGCAAAGCAAAGGGTGAAGAAAATATGAATGAATAATTTGAGCATGGCCATTTTGAGCAGTTGATCACCCTTTAAAGTACACATTTAAAAATACATCCACAATAGTTCCAAGGTACATTAGAAGTCGAAAATATTCTCAGACAAATTTCTTCACTGAACTGACGAAAAAAATTCTACATGCTCAAGTTCCAGTTTTCCAAATACAAGTTTTACCAGTTGCACTTTGCTGTCCGGAGGCACAGTAACTGGACAAGGTGTATCCGAAGGAATAGAAATAATTCAAAAGACTGATGAACCCAAGAGGCACCAGACGAACAAACTATAAAGATATTTACAGAACCATCACATTAATTATGAGCTAAATTTCATCCACCTCAGACTGACCACTTATTTACCGTGTCCAGAGGACCATCATCTGGCCAAAGCACTTCACATCCTACTCCTAACATCTCCTGTGATCCAAAACTCAACAGGAAATGCTGTGCTTATCTCCAGATTATGATTTTTACAGAGCACATGTAGAATTTCTTCAGTGCTAGTACTGAACCCTCTCATCGCCATCAAAATCAAGACCTTCAATACCTTTGAGAGTGGACTCGTAGTTCTTAATGTTAGATGAGTGCCGACCTGAAGATGAACGCTTCGGCTCTGCAGCATTGACTGGTGAGCTCCTCTGAGGACCTGAGGTTCTACGAAATGCCCCAGGGCTTGCATCAGTTGTATGTGCTCGTGAAGGCTCAGAAGTATCAGTTGCCAGCACATCCCGGCTACTTGAAACAGCAACTCTCCTTGATGATACACTTGACCGTCCCAAAAAATTCAAACCAGATATCTAAACAGTAGCAACAGCCAAAGTAAGTGACAAGATTAAAAAAATGAGCAATATTTCTGGTGTTTAATTATGTTGTCCAGCTGATGCTTTGGATCGATAAAGATACAATAACATCTAAAACTATGATTAGTGTCATCAATTAAAAAATACAATAATGTTCACAACCAACTGAAAAAACAATGAGCTACTAAGGTTACAAAGTCATAGCACAGGCAACCCACAGAAAAGAGCCAAACTTGCACAATGATGGGAGCATTTTTGCCAGCCACAGGACTCACTGATCGGGAAAGCACTTCAGTATTCAGTACTATGTGATTTGCAGGGTTGGATGAACAACTGGGAAATAGCAGTTTATGATTTCCTGTGAGGGTCGAAATTTGGCAAGCCAGAGCTCCAGTTTACGAAAACAAGTTATGGACTTATGGTTGATTCAAAAAATTCTGGCTAGTTCTCATATTGTTCTTCAGTTACACTAGAAAAATGAAAATAGTATCTGCTTCATCTTGCAATCACCTTGTCAAGTCCACTATGACCAACAAAGGAAAATAGGGAGAGAACTCACCACAGGATCTTTAGAAACAGGAGCATCATTTCCTGCAGGCACTTTCTGCTTAGACAAAGTCCCCACGCTTGCAACAGGGGGTGGGGCACGACGTCGATCCATTGATGACCAACCACTAGTTCTCCCTTCCTCGGCACCTAAAAGACAAACAATGAATAAATGAACATAGCTAAGAAAACTAACTCATTAATTGTTGCAATACAAACACAACAAAATTAATCCTCTCTGGTTCAATGTAATGTTATAGAAGCAACTGAACCTTGCAATAAGGTGTTTAACTATATTATAAGCCAATTACACAGCAATATTGCCAAAAAAATCTACTAATATGGAACTATTAAAGTAGATCAATTACCAGACTGCCTGTCATTCTGTAATGCAGGTGGTGCCAATCCAGAAGGTCCCGCACCATGACCCTGTAACATAGGTAAGGCATCAAAATTTTCCCCACAGATGGCTACATAAAAAAATATATGCATGTTTGGTGGATGGGTATTTGAGGGAGATGCTCACCGCAGCACGGGGTGGAGCACTAGCAATTTGAGATTGCTGGTACTTCAGTATTGTCCAGTCAAACACATAGTCAAACTGAAAACCTGCAAATCATTATTCCGATTATGAACCACATGCCTGGAAAGCTTTTCTAATCATTTAGGATATTGTCCAGTCAAACACATAGTCAAACTGAAAACCTGCAAATCATTATTCCGATTATGAACCACATGCCTGGAAAGCTTTTCTAATCATTTAGGATGTCTGGTATTTTAAGAATGAGTCAAGTGCGACAGGCTTCTATCAAGTATGGAGGAGCAAAATAACATTTGATGGATTTCTTTAAGTACGAAAAGGAAAATACAAGCATGAAAAGGAAACTAACCTTCACGGATAAAAAGGTCACGGAACAGTCGCTTAAGGTAGGAATAATCAGGCTTGTCGTCATACCGCAGTGAGCGGCAATAATGGAAATATGATGCAAACTCAGTAGGATACCCACAACATAGAGCCTGAAATAGAACAATAACATTAGAACCAACAAAATCTACAGGGCAGAGTGCCAACTTTTTTTTCTAGATGTACCTCAATTGATGTTGCAACTTTTTTCTCGCTGATTTTCTCGTACTTTTGCTTCTTTGTTCCTGCTTTCAGACCTTGCCAAGGCAGGCTGAAAAGAAAACAATGTTACACCTGAATCATCAATATATGGCACATAGAAGGATCAAACAATTAAACTCACCTTCCCCTTAGGAAGTACGTAAGTACATATCCAAGAGACTCCAAGTCATCTCTTCGGCTTTGTTCTGGTTATTAGAGAAAGGAACAAAAATAATAGTCAGAGAAGAAACTGTGCAGAGCAAGGGTGAGTGACGCTCCACTTGACAACAGGTTGAAGTACAAACAGGTGGAAGTTATAATTTTAGAAAACCATGAACTGGTACAGTATCAAATCCTCACCGATGCCAAGATGAGTGTTCACGCTTGCATATCTGGCTGTTCCAGTCAAGTTCTTATTCTCTCTGCAGCATTAAATAGCAAGTTAGAACACAAGGGGAAGTAGATCACAAAAAATAAAATTAATGAAAAGGTACACATACTAAAGATGATATCTTCAAGAAAGAAACTAATAAAACATGAATTTTCGTGACCTGGCAGCATTATTATATTTCACATTCCTTCCCACACTCAAGTGAGGACTGAGATATGACTACCAAAATGACCTAATCTGGTATAGTACTTCCTAGATAGATCTGATGCTGATAAACATGCATAAATTAACTCAGGCATGGTCGGTCAAACAAATGATAGAAGAGAAAAATGGCAACTCACACCAGCTAACTAGAAAAATGAATATGCTTATGCCAGGGAAAAAAAGGGAAAACATGGAAAACTCTAATGCTGAGCTATTGTCCCTTTCCTCATACCTATATGGGATGTGCTGATGCGTTGAGGTATCCCTGTACTTTTTGGCAAGACCAAAGTCTATAATATAGACCTGAAATAAAAAAAACAGAGCAACACATAAAGTGGTAAATTAACCCAACAAAATATATCAACGGAAAGTGGAATGCTTATTAAAAGCTGCATTGTTACCCACCTGATTAGCTCGCCTACCAAGACCCATGAGAAAATTATCTGGCTTAATGTCTCGATGCAGAAAAGACTTGGAATGGACAAATTCCATTCGATTGGTCTACAAGTGGGTAATGGAGAACACATATAGCTCATCAGCAAACAACAAGTGAGAAAATAATAATAAAAAAGAAACAATACAGAGAAGTAGAAAAGTAAGGAGGAAGAAAGCCAAGTGTAGTGAAAATTTGTGTCTGCACAAACACAAGTGTTGGTGTGGGTGGCAAAGGTGGAACCATAGGCCATGACAAAAGTGAATCAGAGAGACAGGTCTAAAGTTCATTCCTTGTTATATATAAAAAAATGAATGTATCAAGGATTTGTTAAGGAACAGCTTGGGGAGTATGCGTACCATCTGATCAGCGAGCATAAGTACAGTCTTAAGAGATAATTTTCTGCTGCAAAAATTAAATAGGTCCTCCAGGCTTGGCCCCAACAAATCCATAACCAAGACATTGTAGTCTCCTTCTACGCCAAACCATCTGACATTTGGGATTCCAGCTGCCAGAAAAAAAGATAGTCAAAACACACTTGCTCTATCACACATTCCTAAAAAAATGCAGGGTGTAGAGCTTCCATACTTCCTCCTTGCAAAATCCTGTAAATCTTTGATTCATAGAGCAACTGAGGATGTTTTGTTTTCACATTTTCCTGCATAAGAAACAAAGCAGGCAATCAAATGTCAACTTCATAAAACTGATACTAGTAACTAAGACGAATAACCTTGCATTCTCAACTTAATAATTTATAAAAGCTACAAGCTACTGCTACACATATCTACTATCATCTATCGGGAACGCCAATCTATTTCTAGACTCTCATTGCACACACCAAAGAATGTAGCAATATATTGAAAGAAAATATCAAGTTCCTGATTCTTCTCATTCATCTCCTGGTTAATTTTATCTCTCATTTATTTATTTATTTAGCTATCATCCAATACTCCAACAGCTGAATATTAGTTATCGATCTGCCAATGTTAACTGAAAGCACCAAAAAACACATCAAGCCCAAGCAACTCAACCACATCACTTGAGCCCCATGGACCAATCAACCACTGCAAATGATCATCCATGGAGAGCTAGAGCTGCCAAGGCGAGCAGACCCTGAATCCAGAGCCAACTCAAAAGTTCGAATTGCTTTGAGAACAGCAGCATGTTCTGAACTATCCTACAGGAACGCACACTCTGACTGACATTAACTGGAAGTCTGGAACTAAACATGTCAACTATTACAGTGGCCAAAACACCCGATGCACAGAAACACACAGGCTAAAACAGCAAAACAACTTCGTAGCATCAGAAAGCAGCATAACAAAGCTGGAATTTTAAAAAGATCCAGGCAGTTAATCCGCAGCAACGGAGCACTGACCAGCTTAATCGCGACCTCCTCGTTCGTCTGGATATTAGTCCCTGCATGCAAAAGAGACGAACAGAACCGTATCACAAACCGATCAAGGATCAGAAACCTTCAGAAAATTGAACACGAGCAACCCGCACCGAGATAGATCTCCCCGAAGGAGCCGCTCCCGATCTTGCGCCCGAGCCGGAACTTGTTCCCAACCCGCGGCTCCATCTCCAGTCCTCCCGAAAGAAAACCACCAAAGCTCGGAAGCTTCCACCAAGAACGGCCGGAAAAAAGGCTAAAAAAAACGCGCTTTCCCCCCCGGAAATCTATCGGCGGGAGCCTTGATCGGCGCGGGGCGAGGGGTCTATTGCTCTGCGTTTTACTCCCCCTCTCGTTCCTCGCTTTCGCTCTTTCTCCCAGCTGTTCTCTAAGGGTTTATTGCTTGGTGTACTCTCTTGCTGCCATCTTTCGAGAAACATTATCACGTGTTGACGAAATCCGTGCCTTGTAAGATATTTCTTTTGCCGTATTTAAGTTTATGCATATTTTTCGTGATAGTCTATGCGGTAGAAATTAACATTATTTCGAAGGGTCCTCCCTTTGTCATACTAAAATTTTTGAAAGCTATATATACACACACATATATTCTAATTGAAGTTAGATATCATTGTAATTTGATAATACACGAGGGAATTAAATGAAAATTGTATTCCATACATTTTTTTTGATTTTGTAGACAGCCCAATACATTTTACTTATAAATTTTGAAGCTATATGTGATATTAATAAGTCACATCAATATTACTATACTAAGTATAGATGTACTAAAAATCATACGTGCTTTTTAAGTGGTAGAGTATACGAACTGTCATGTGGATTATGTGATGTATTAATAAAAATATATGGAATTTACTTGTCAATGTTAGTATTTGTTATCGTTATGATGTCATAAATTAAATTATTTTCACAACTAAATATGTACAGTAGCCAATTAATTGGGATGAAAATCCGACTAATTATATAGTAATGTTAAAGTATCATGTGAATAAAATATTCATAATGCATGGTTTCCCAGCGTTAACATTTTGTTACTCCCTTTGTTCTTTTTTAAGTGATATTTTTTTATGGTTTATGAGACGCGATTTTGATCATTACTATTTGTAACTTTATCTTCTTATGTACTACTAAAATTATAATATTACAAAATTATTTTTAGTAATAAAAATATATAGTTTTAAATATATTAGCAATGAAACTTTACAAAGTTTGATGGTATAGATTATAGGACGTTAGTTAACAAATTTGTGTGGGTAGCTCGGCGAGTTGACAACTGCAAGGCCATGTGCCAAGAGGTGCCCAATGACCACGGTGAGAACATGTATCCAAGAAAGCGTGGCACGGCGGTTGGGGCGTATCCAAGAAGGTGCGGCACGTGCAGCGTGTACACCCAATGAAATTTTTCTAACTCCACCACTAGCATGGTCAAAGAAATTTTTGCTTGTCACACTTATTGCTTAATCCCTAATGTACACATAGATTGTGACTAGTTTAGGCTAAGATTGGCATTGACATTGGTGGCATTGGTATCGACATTGGTACACAGTTTCTGTTTGGGTTCATGGATTGAAATAGGTTGCTTTGTGAGCTGTGATGTATCATTTTTTTTATGTACTATTTGCCGAGAAAAGACAATCACAATGTTCTTTTAATTGAAGGCTTTACGGTTGTGTTACATTCATAGTAAAGCATCATGATTTTTTAGTAGTGTATTGACATGTGATGTGAATTTGTAAATGCAGCAAACCTTCAGCTCAAAGCCGCCTACTTGAGATATCATTTAGTAAAAAACTAAGTGCTTTGTCCACCTGGAATGTATTCATTCTTGTGCAAGGAGAAAAATAGCAGTAGGTAATCTTTGCAAGCAAAGTTGCAGCTATCTTCCTACAATTGGCACATAACATGATCCATAAACAAGAAAACGCTTATATAATAGACCAAGATAGCAAATAAAGCACAAGTGTTAGCTACAAACATCACTATGCCTAATGGTTTTTGTATAGCTAACGAAATATCTTCGCAAAGTGAATTTCTTTGGCACGTCTTCATGCAACTCTGTAGGGCAGGGTGGCACCCTAACCTAGTTAAATATGTAGAAGAAAGTTGTGGGAGGCAACTCCAAATCTACAAATTCTTTAGGGTATTAATAAACATCATCCGGATGTTTTCTTTCTAACTATCATCCAGATTTGTGGCTGTTTCTAGCTGATGGCTCAAGGCGATTGATGCGAAGTGACCCTTTTAACCTTTTCCATTACCGTGTAATATAGGTACATTTGTTGACCTAACTTGTCTAACCAAATGGCTGGACAAAACTATGCTAGCAGTAGCACCTAACCAGACACAAAGAAAAGGCTATTTTTAATCATGATAGGCTTGGGAAGTTTCAGGATAATGCTTTTAGCTTATGTCACAAGGGAAAAAAGAACGGAAGATCGGTAAACCTACGCCCTTTTTAAAAAGGAAAAATTAATTATTTGCCATCCCAAATGTTGTCACTCTATGAAATACTATTCTAAAGATTGCCCTTTAGGATTTACCATCTAATCGATAGAAATTGCCAAGATTTACTACTCCTTTCGTATTATAGTATTTTTAATTATTTTTAGGCTGAATTAGTACGTGAAAACACAGTTTTGCCCTTCTTCCTCAACTCCAGTCCCCTTCTCCGCCGCTTCTTTTACGCAGAGTAAAAAAAAACCGTGCTCTCTCTTTTGTTCTAGGATAATGTTTGCTTCCCTATATTACCAAGCATGCATATGCAGCGTCTCATGCTTATTCTTTGTTGGATCTTTTGGAAGAAAATGAACACGTTGTATCAAGAACAGGAATACGTTGAAAGTAAATGAATGCTTCTTCTTTCTTCCTGAGCAAACTTGTCATCTTGGTACCTCCTAGTCCAAGCTAGGTAACTCTCCATATGATGCTTAACATGTATTTAGCGAAAGCTCACAATCTTTTAAAGCTGCGTATACAAATTATCTCTTCTTTGCTATTTCTACATCTTGTTCCCAAGATAAATCTGTCGCATTTTTCTTACAAATAAGAGACTCAAAGCAGGTGTATATACCGAGTGCTTTTGTTGGGTTTCCGGACAATTAATTTCACGGTATTCTGCACTTCATTGATTTGGTCTTTCAGACCTGCGTTGTGTGGTCTGTTTTTTTTTTTCTGAAGGAACTACAGTAGCCAGCAGCCGACTTGACGCTTCAAGAAAGATAAAAATAGCGAGGTGTATCTGCTGCTGCAAGTTGTGAAGTGCAATGGCGGATGAAGGTTAAGGGGACAGGAGTTCGGGAAGAAGACTGATGAAGAAGGGCAAAGACATCTTTTCACATGCTAATTTCAGCCTAAAAAACAATAGAATATGAAAAAAGTGGCAAATCCTAACTATTTTTAGGAATTAGATGGCAAATCCAGATCCTAGAGGAAAATTTTTAGTGGCAATCTTTAGGGTATCAAATAATTGATTTCCCCTTTAAAAAAGACATCTGCGAGCTAACCCTAAATTCCTAACTTACACACTTGGAACCTGGGGCAAAGAGAATTCAAAAGCCTCTATATAATACATTCCGATTCGGACCAATTTGCCATTGGCCACTTTGTTTGGCAGTATGGAAAATGGAGACAAGTATAAGATCATCCTATCTTATATTTAATTTTGCATGGGAAAAATATTTTTTCAATGACGAACTGTGGGCTCATCAAAATTGGTAGTTATATACTCGCACAATTCAGTAGAACCAGGATGATTCCATAAGATAGTAAAAATCCCCTATGAAGTCATGTTAGGCTAGATAAACTATAACTACAGTAAAAATCCCCTATGAAGTCATGTTAGGCTAGATAAACTATAACTACTTGTAATTGCAAAAAAAAAATCGTTTCTTAGGCAAATAACTACTACGACCAGTCAGCAGTCGAGAGCTGTTGCAGAACTACTGGCCTTTTAGGTCTGACTAGACCCCCCCCCCCGGGGGGTCAGGTGTGGCTAACCAACCCAAACTTTTAACATGCTATTCTAGATTTCTACATTCACAGAACGATTCAAAAGAACAAAGGCATGACACATCTGAGGTGCCAAAACAATCTTGCTCCAGCAGCAGCTTTTCTAAGCCTTTTCTTTTGCTGGAGAGGTTAGTAGATGTAATGACGATGCATGGATTGTTGTGCTTGGGATGGGGTCCTTCCCTCGGGCTGAGCCAGAAATCCTGATGCTGTGGGTACGCTCCACATTACTCTTCAAAAGCTTCTGCATGGGCCTAGGTAGACGTGCAATCAATCGGGTTGAAGTAACGAGAAGTATGACTCCCGTAATAATGAAGAACCTGCAAGGAACATTAATTCTTTAGTTTCTCTTGTAGCAGCCAAAGCTCTACTTGTAAGTTGAGGAGTGTGTTCCAAATTGAAGCAGAGAGCACATAGAGGGGCAACACATTTTTTGTTCAATGGAAATTTGTCAATCAAGAGGATATGCCTCCAGTTCAACACTGGCATTATTGTCCTAATATCTTGCTGATTTATCTACCAGTATACATTAGTTATTTCAGCAAAGCTGAATTTATAAATCAGCAACTTTATTGTTATAACTAAGAACTTACTAGATTTTATCATGATCAAAGTAAAACCAACAAAACTTATGTAACAAGGACGTGCTGTAGACGAATTCCGGCAACCTCTAGGTGCAGCATTAAATGAAATTGCTATGCAAAAAAACAACTGTACAATATAGTAGCTAAGTATTGAAGCCAGAGAGAAGGGACCCAAATCAGTCAACAACAAGCACACAATACACAAGATAAATACACTATAGTGTAAAAAATATACCATCCAAGTAAGAGAAAAAAACGGCCTGTGGGAGCTGTTGGAAGATGCTCATCAAGTGCAACCATACCAGCTACAACACCAGACACAACAGATGCCACTGATGTATATGTGGACACAACAATTGCCCTCCCATGCTTGAGACCCCGAGTCTGCACGAATGAAATGTCCCATTATAGTGGAAAATAAAATGAAAGCAGGACATAATCATTCAAAAACTACTAGACAAGTCCTTGAGGCAGATGTTAAAAACACATATATTTCATCAAATGGGTCCAACTTACTAGTGCAATTTAAAACAAAAACAAAAAACAAACAAGAAAATGTCTGCAATTAGGCAAACAACTAAAATTTTGCATATCATCCATGTCGAGTGAACACCTGCAAGTGAAGTTTTTATACCTCAAATTTAGTATTAGTGAACATTAAGTGGCATAACAAGTTATGTGAATCATATTCTAGCCTTTATGCATTTTTAGAGTTTTTTTCTATATGCATTTTTAGAGGTTTTTTTTCCTATCTCCTCTCTAACCCCACTACACAGCCCTACTTCACAGTTCACACCCCTGGTACTGCTTCACAGAGACAAAGACATTAACACTTCTCTTTGCCCCCATGTGGTGTACCCTACTTTTCAAGGTGTGGGCATCATAAACTTGGTATAAGAGTTCAATTAATGTCTACATGTTTTCTAGAAACACCACGCAAACACTGTATACATTCTAGCAGGGCCACAGTGCACACTATGAAGCAGGGAGGCACATCTCCAGAAAGTTAGATATACCTGATAAACAAATCCCACAGCAATGCAGGCCACACTACAATAAATGGCAGCTGGCACAACAATCTACGGAAGGCCCATTTCAGACATCACGAACCCCATCTTAGAGATCACTGATGAAATCCTATACATGAAATACAGTTATAACTTATAAGCCATCCCAACACATTGGGTCATTAAACAATAGTAAACTAAAAGAAACCTGAAACACATTGAAGTAGCATTTGGTCATTTCATGATAAATGTATGATTCTAAGCAATATATGATCCCCTCAACGAATGGAAATAGATAGTATGAAGTGATGGATGAAAAAGCCTGATTTTAAGTTACATATGACCTCCTCAAGTCCTCAGTGATGAAAGACCGTAAAACACAGTGATAAATGGAAATGGATAGTAAGAAATTACCCAAACAAAATGACTGATTCTAAGCCGTATATGATCTCCTCGATCACTTCAGGTCCAGTCTGCATTGATGCATGGTGTCAATATTTGCAATGTGCAAACACAAATTCCAAATTTTAGAAATGCTCACCAACTCTTGTTCACGCCTAAAATTCTTGTTGGTGGGTCAGAATATTGAAGCGGAATGGCTACAACAAATTGTGGTAAAAGAAAATCACTTCTTTTGGTAGAAATCATACTTTAGTGGATGTAGTAAAACTTATGCAGCACAGAGTATGGTACCCACAAACAAGATGACAATGGAGAGCACTAGCCAAGGTATATTGAAAAGAGGAATCTTCTCCACTTTCTGCTTCTCGCCTCCAAACACCAACTCCTGAAGTTAGAGAACGCACAGCACACCCAGTCAAACGCATGGACACTAGTGACTAGCCTAAGACACTATCGTGAATCCTAAAAAAGGTCTGTTCGATTCCATTTATATCTTTTCGCCATTCGATGTAATGTGAAGGTTGAGTATGTTTCACCTATCGTGCCGAGGCCGGCCAACGTAATCGCCACCCAATCGAGGCCATTCATGACCTCCTTGAGGTAAACGTGGGAGAAGACGCGGAGTATGGCGAGGCAGCAACCGGCAGTCGGCTGCACGACGGAGACCTGCGAAGAAAGCAAGCGCCAGTGCACCACCGTCAATCAATCGGCTTAAGCCCGGTGACTCCACGGCTGCGCAAAAACACACAGAAGTGGGGAGAAAGGAAAGGGAGCGGAGGAGCAGGAAACGCACCGGGGCCTGCGAGAGCGCGGCGCCGCACATGTCCATGAGGAACCCGCTGATCCAGCCAGCGTGAGCGCCACCGAATCCTACATCTCGCGCTCGCCGCCGATCCGATCCAACGCCCTGATGCGCGTGTTTTCCCTTCTTTTTTACTAACTTTTTGGAGGGGGGGAGACCACGAGGGGAGGCGGCGGCCGAATCGCGTGGCAGCTTGCGCTTTTTTCTGCCGTGCTCGCGCCCGCCCCTGCACTGCACCGGGTGCGGCTCAGGTGCTGGGGGCACAGCACATAGCGCGTGCGGGGGTGCCCCCAGCACCCGCCACGTGTCCCGCAAATTCCAAAAAAATTCCAAACAATTCAAAAAAATACTTACAAAATCCGAAAATTTGTAAAAAGTACTTTTTGTAAGTATAAAAAGTATTTTTTTGTAAGTACTTAATTTTTTTTGATTTATACTTTTCATTAAAAAGTATTTTTTTAAGTACTTAAAAATACTTTTTAATAAAAATATTTTTACAAAAAGTACTTTTTACAAATTTTCGGATTTTGTAAGTATTTTTTTTGAATTTTTTGGAATTTTTTTGGATTTTGCGGGACACGTGGTGGGTGCTGGGGGCACCCCCACACGCGCTATGTGCTGTGCCCCCAGCACCTGAGCCGCACCCCACTGCACCCCACCCACGGGAGTGCGGCTCAGGTGCTGGGGGCACAGCACATAGCGCGTGCGGGGTGCCCCCAGCACCCGCCACGTGTCCCACAAAACCGAAAAAATTCTGAAAAATTCAAAAAAAATACTTACAAAATCCGAAAATTTTGTAAAAATATTTTTACAAAATTTTCGGATTTTGTAAGTATTTTTTTTGAATTTTTCAGAATTTTTTCGGTTTTGTGGGACACGTGGCGGGTGCTGGGGGCACCCCGCACGCGCTATGTGCTGTGCCCCCAGTACTTAAAAAAATACTTTTTACAATTTTTCGGATTTTGTAAGTATTTTTTTGAATTTTTCGGAATTTTTTCGGTTTTGTGGGACACGTGGCGGGTGCTGGGGCACCCCGCACGCGCTATGTGCTGTGCCCCCAGCACCTGAGCCGCACTGCCCCCACGGCACGTAGTTTTCTAGTCTTGCAACTGCCGCGACCGCTGCTGGCGTACTGCCCTCGTCGCTGGGTGGTGGCGTCGCGTGTGCGGGGCAGCTGGAGGGGGAACAAGAACAACCCGAATGCTGATTCTTCTATGTTATTTATGACTCTGTTCTTTTCGTGATTTTAGTTTTTAGTTTTATTTTTTTATAGTAACTAGTTTTTAAATAGAATATCTTTTAAGATAAAATCTACTAGTTAATTATAGTACATACTATACCGACTTTATTTATATCAACAAAAACCGCACGTGAGTTCCTGTTACTCTGTAATTTCTCGCACGTACAGACCAAAAACCACAAGCCGCAGCCAAAAAGAATATGCCCTATAGCTTATCTACGGTAACTAATTTTTAAATAGAGTATTTTTAAGTATAATTTATAAGTTAATTATAATTGATATTATTCTAACTTTATCTATATTGATCACAATCATATATAAATATCTTTCTCTGTATTTTCTCATGAATAAATAGAATTTAAAAATTTTAAACAAAAAGCCACAGGAAAAAAAATCCCACCCTAGTATACTGTTGTCTCTCCGATTTTGGTCGGTTTGGGCTTTGGAATTTTTGGATGCGACGAACTTTCGTAGATTTCGGCCCAAGCTTTGGTAAGCGGCTAAGTGCTGCTCCGTAGTCAGTATTCGGCTGCGGCTTATGACTTTGGCTAAAATTTTTAAATTTTGACTGTTTACGGTACAGATTACGGAAAGATAGATACTTACTTGTGATTTTGGCTGGTATAGATGTTAGGCTTTTTACGTGTAGATCGTTTAACTTGTAGACCCCATCTTAAGAAAATATTTCATTTGAAAGTTAGGTACTATAGCAGAAACCAAAAGCCAATTTAAAAAACCCAAAAGAACAGACCCTTAATCATGATCACCATTGTTGCCTGTTGGCAAGTGCTGCTCCCTAGTATCTGCTCGCATGATTCGCCAACCGAGTGGCGCCTACCAACAAGTGGTTTGCACCTACAGTGAGTAGCAAGACACCTTAGCATTAGCACTGGGGGTGAACAACATAATCGTGATCACCACTGTTGCCGGTCAATGAAAACGTCTCGATTGAATCCAAGAAGTCAAAGTAGAGGTAATGGATCGTATTGAGAGAATGGAGAATGGGAACGGAAGCTACAAGTTCATTATTCTATACTACGCTCAAAGTGACAAAAAAGTACCAAAGCACCACTGCCTGCCTTACTACCGTCACGTTCAGCTAGGCCTGTAGCTAGCGACTGGCCTTTTGAACGTTTGGTGCAGGGTTGATCCAGTATCATAGGATGTTCTTGCACCAAAATTGGACCAGCTCAAAAACAGAGAGGGGGATCAACTCAAAATTTTGGAGTCACTACCCTGTCACTTATTTCATTTAAATTAAAGATCAGGCCTGCTGCATTACCACACTACCACAATGCTTCATCAGAGGCAGTTGCATGAAGGGCATTCACAAATCACAGATATGCAGCAAATCATAATTTGATCTAGTTACAAGTCAAATCGTTGGTGCTTATGACCACATATTGGGATGAACAATTCCATGTTATGCTAACAAAAAGATGAGTTCATAATGGAATTCTGTCTATTTACTTTTGAAAGTATGAAATGAATACCCTTTGCTAAAATGTTACTTCGTAATGCAAGCAAAGTTTTGTCCGGTTGTTTTCCCTTATAATGCAAGGCTAACAAGTATGGTTAGTCTAGGCACGCATTCTAGTTGAGCAAAATACAAGTAAATAACGTAAACATCAGCTAATGTCATCCGGTAAGAAGGAACCTCGGAATATTTAATATGAAATCGACCAAAGATATTGATGTCCACATTACAATAATGATGTATGTTTGGAACGGAGAAAACTAGAAAATCAACAGTAAGTACAAGATGCAATGATTTGAGGAAATTGCAGAAAATAGGATGCCACAAACTAAATTGATAAAGTGGCTTAGTGATGCAATAATGCACCAAACATTACTGTCAGAAACTTGGAATAACCTAATATGAATATGTAGTTACCTCCCACAAGACCAAACTCCACCCATTCCTGGGCAAAGTAGGCATATCAAACCGTTACAATATTAAACATAACCCACCTCATATGATAGCAACATTAGGCTACAGCACATCAAACACAAATACAAAGATTTGCATACAATAAAAAACAAATTTGGGGCAGGGTTGAAGAACAATGCTGAATGTCCTAGCATCGAGACATCCATACAATTGCAACCTCAAACACAAGGGCACTTAAATGATTTGGCATAACACAAGTTCTATCAAAATTTCTGGGTAAACCCAGTGCCATCATACAATGCTTTGAACCATACACGCCAAATGTCACTAATTGAAAACAGTCATAAATTAAGAAAAGAAATATCTAATTCCAGTCTCCTCATTTGCAACTCATCTTGGATTCCCATGAAATGACATGGCATCATATAAAGGAGATTCGCTACCGCAATAAACAAAATGAACCATGGGATTGCACACTGAGCAACCTACAGCATGACGGGAATCAAATCATCATCTATAGCAACCAGGAAAGACACACTAAACCAGCCATACAAGGAGTACCTGCTAAGGAGGAGCATAACCCAAACACTGTTCTGAGCCTTGACTGCCCTATAGCAGCACAAGGCCAAGCTCTGATGGCTTGATTCCACTGTGAATGCGATAGTTGTAGAGATAATAGTGGAGCTGCCCATCTCCAGGTCCAAACTTGAGCTCCTTGAGGAACAACTCATTCTCCATGACATCGAGCGCGTTGAACACATCATAGTTCTTCTGCTTGGCCACAATCAGCGCATCATTCATCAGCTGCTGCAGCGGGGTCTTGGTGGAAACATTGTAGTATGAGTATGCAGCCTTGAGCGTTGCATAGTTGGCATTGTTTAGTACTGATGAGGGCAGCGTGTAAAAGCTGCAAAAATCAGTGACCTCATGAGTCTCAGGGCTCTCCACAAGGTAGCTGTCCACCACATCCTCCTGGGGCAGCAGCCAGTGCTCCACATCCAGCTCATCAAAATCCGGCGCCACCACGAACCTCGCAAGGTACGCTCTCAGCAGCCGTGTGACCGCCGCAACATCCCACAGCTCCATCTGGCGGAACCCAGGAGTGAGCGGAGCGTCAGGCAGCTTGTAGAGCCGTACCGTGCGGCTCATGGTCATGCGGGGGCCAAGACGGGAGAACCCAACGTCGATGAGCTTCTTGGGGTTGAGGGATCGATGCCAGTAGCGGCAGGTGGTGATGGGGGTCGGGAGGACGACCCCAGCAGTATATGCAGCCTGCCAGATATTCTCCTGATGGACGCGGCGAGTGACCTCGCGGATGAGCACGGGCGCGAGGCGCTTGGATCGGAGCTTCTTGTGGACGCAGAGGAAGTTGATCTCGGCCATGCGGACGACGTCGTCACGCGCGCGGATGCGCGCGGGGACGCCGGAGATGAAGGCGACGAGCTTCTTGGACTCCTTGGCGCGGACGCCGATGTGCCAGGCGCGGAAGAAGGACGGGGGGCGGAGCGCCCAGCGGAGGAAGGCGGGGGAGTAGTTGAAGCGGAACATGTTCTCGTCGTCCTCCACGTAGTTGTGGGCGAGGAGGGAGTAGAGGTCGGCGAGGAGGGCGTCTTCGTCGAGGTCGCAGGTGAGCCACTCGAAGGCGGCGGGGAGCGGGTAGGGGTCGGCGCGGACCTCGGAAAGCGGGGTGGGCGGCTCGATGGCGCCGTCGGTGAGGGACGAGTCGGCGACGTCGCGGAACTGCCTCACCGGCTGCGTCTCCCAGAACTTGTGGCGGCGGGCAGTGGGGTTGGAGGCCAGGGTCATGTGCTCCTGCACGCGCCGCGCCAGCGCCTCGATCGATGTCTCCTCCGGCGCCGCCGGGGCGCCCTCGCTGGTGGTGGCGCTGGCGTTCGCTGCGGCGACGGCGTCGTTGTTGTTGGGGGCAGCCATGGCGATCGGGCCGGCGGTTGGGCTGGATCCGTGATAGGGCTTGAGGGATTTGGGGGAGGGGGAGAAGACGAGGCGGGGAGGGGAACGCCAGGGGGCGGATCTCTTGTGGGCTCGTCGTAAGCGTAGCGAAGATACGTTTCTTTACCCCTTTTTTTTAGGTTTAGCGCAGCATAGTTCAGCTTAGGTTATTAGGTTATAATTTTTCATATTATTTTTAGTGCTACGTTAGATACAAGCATCTGGTTTTATCATTGCTTTACGAGACAAAAACGCTCTGCACAAAACGATCTTTTGAATTTGTCGTACGCTCACAAGTCACAACAGTTTGATCCAAATCAGTGCCTGAAACCATCAGAGCAAAGTGCATCGCAGAGGGGAGAATCTGCTTTAGGTGCTTTCTTTTGACAAAGGTCATCGAACTTAGGGTATCTGTATATAACCCAAAAGATCTTAAGGTGGGTTTCATCTAAACTTTAAGGCTGACTCCATAGTGTATATAACCCAAGGGGCTTTAAGACGGTCCCACTCGGCAGATAAAGAAAAATTGTATTTTAATGCTTGTGGCCAGATCTTTAGCTTGAGGACCAGCCTTAAGCCTTTTTTGCTTATAGCTTGCTTAAGGTCACCCCTGTAATGTATAAGGTTGACCTTAAGGTGGTTTAAAATCCTCTATTTTCATATACTACAGATGCCCTTATGCATCGGGGCGGAGCCACATCCTGAATAGGATAGGCTTCAGTCTGAAGTATAGAAAATATCTAGTATATAGTTCGGATAAATTTAATTCAGGTTGGATAATATTTTTATGGTTCAATTCAGATAATCTAGATCATTCCACCACTAAGTTCGGGACGTAACCAAATCCTGACCCCGCCAATAATAAGCAAAGAAGACAGCATCAGATACAACCAACGAAAGTAATTCTCACATTCGTGAGGAACAAGGGTCGACTAGCACCACAACCTTGTCCAAGTGAAACATACAAGAGAGAAACTGCTTATGATAAACATAGATACTTTACCTTGATGCATCAGTTTTAATTCACTTATTCCCTCTTCTCCTTTCTCCTTTTCTCTTTTCTTTAATCATACCAGAAACATGGTTGCCATATGATCGCACTTGCAGTAGTCCACAGGCCAAGGCAAGATGATTAGATGAGATACACATTGTGATTTAAAGATGGACGGTACACGAAATGCACTTTAGTCAATTAAAATCCTAGGCAACATCCCCAAGTACACCACAAACTGTTTTAAATTACACAACAACGGGGACAATATGGGAAAATGGCAAGCCAAGCCAACCTATCCATGTACAAAAGAACAGATGTCGCTGATAGATTTGATTTCAATACTCCCTTTGCGCCACTTGCAATATTGTGAGTACCCCCCCCCCCCCCCCCCCCCGCGTTGAACCTGAAGCATTAGTAAAAGTAAGATGATGGAAAAGAAAATGGCGAGTTTAAAGGTAAAATGCTGGAGGAAGGACATTGATACATATGTGTTTGACGCGCGAAATTGCTCAAAGATTTTTTTTGTCTCGATGTATGAGGTGTGGGCGTGCCGGTGTATTAAAGTACATAAAAATAAATAAACACAAGAAAGAAAGGAAAACCATGTATTTTATTTATTCATTTGAGAATAACAAAATTACAAGTTCCCTTCATATATGTGCGCTCTATGGCCTGTTTTGCATAGCAGATCTGACGTAAACGATGTGATCTTCTAGCTCTCGGGCCACGAAAGACTCCCGGTTAATTACATCTGCGGGGCGAACCAACAGAATACCTCCGATTAAACTGCGCATTGGTTGTCGTCTTCAGTCTTCGCTTTATGTTCTCCGTGCATGTGATGAATGATTAATGTAAATGTGGATGTTGGCATTATCCATAGCCTCGTCGGTCTATGGGGCCATTGACAGCATAGCCTTTGCATTGGCCGCGCTCACCCGTGTCGTTCAACCTTGTCGATATCGAACGTCACAAGGGAATGAGGTGATTAAAAGTGTGCATGATTCACGTCAAGCATGACTAATTTGATGATAATAGCAGCAGAATCGATGTCATAGACATAGCCCGAGTGGAAAAAAATAGCAGAGCAGGACGCTAAGGTCAAGTATCGATGTGGTCGAAATTGACTGCTAGAAACGACTCCTAGGAAGCCGGAGGCCATCGGCATTAGGGAGTGATTGGTAATCAAAAGTTGGAAGTCACTAGCCATTGAAAAACAGCTGGTAGTTGAAAACCATTGGACATCGGAGCAGCCAGTAATCGGAGGCCTCTGGACATCAGAAATAACCGGTAGTCAGAGGCCTTCGGACATCAGAATGTGTCTCCATGTATCTCATGGTGAATCCACTGTGTCGGTTTGGCTTCATGTTGGACCTCTGCAAGTATCAGGTATGCAAAGTATTGCAAATAAATCCAAGCCTGTACAATTATGACTCGGGGACCAACCACACTCCAAGCATGAGCATCCACTCCCTAGAAGGCACATTAATCTTCTTTCATTGGGCCTTAGCGTCTCGCGTGTGATACATTTTTGGCATCGCCTTCATAGGAGCCGATGCACTGGCCTTCTGAAGAGGAGCTTGAGGTAGAGTCATAGAGCGTTCTGTTTGATAGGCATGGTCATGTGGAGATAGCGGCATGAAAGGGTCCAGGGCGACGTCCCTCTTGGGCGATTAGACGAATGTGTGGACGACATTCCCTGGTGTCATGAGTTTTCTATTTGAGGGCTTCTCCAACAAGATGGCCCTGAACATCCTATCGATGTTCCTCCACTGGGCAGAATCAGCAACATGTCTTATCATTCCATCTTTCTCACGCTCCTCCGAGTGCCAACGCAGCAATCTTGCATTATTTCGCTTCGCAAATAAACGTTTCGAACGTGGAATTATAGGCAGATACCACAACATCTTAGCAGGAGATCCTTACTTCACCTCGATGCCTTCGCCGTAACCAAAATCATTCTTACGCTTGTATCAGGATGCTTTGCACATCCGACAAATGTGTAATTTTGCATACTTTTTACTATAGAGGATACAATCATTCGGACATGCATGTATTCTTTCTACATCCATTCCCAATGGATAAAGAATCTTCTTGGTTTGGTAGGTGGTTCTCAGTAACACATTTCCCTCTGGAAGGATATTTGCTAGGAGACCTAACAACGCCATGAAATTCTTGTCGAACCAACCATTACTTGCCTTCAATTTTAGCAATTCAAGAACAGACGACAACCTTGTGTATTATGGCTTGCAGCCTGGGAACAAGATTTCTCTAGGTCCTTCATCAAGCCCTCGAATTTACCAAACTCTCTCTGTCACTATAGTTTCCTTCTGCATTGCGTAGCATCTGATCTAGATTGTCATCATACGACCTATTCTCATCGAAAGCACAGTGCACAACCGGCATATCGTTGTCTCCCTCGATACCTTCTTGTATAATTTTCTCTTCATCGTAACTAGTCCAACATGTATACCCCTTTTTGAAACCCTTTTGAATCAAGTGAGCTTCGATCTGCACTGAGTTAGTAAATATCTTCAGATTATCGCAATCAATTAATAGACAGTACATATATTCCATCCCCTTCTTCAACATATCCTGCTTGGCCGCTCTTCTAAAAGCAAACACGCTATTAATGTACTCTTCACTCACATGGTTCTCAACGTACATTCAGCTTCAGTCTATCTACACTACGCATGTAACAAATTAGTGTTAAATTGGATTAGTAATGCTAATATAGCTAGCCAACTACGTACTATTCATGAAGCAATATATATCAAATAAGAATTAATATGTTGAACTAAACTAAAAGTATTGACCCATTCTAAAATTGCAGCAAACTACCAATTAAGCTAAATCTAAATCTAGCTATCATCTATCTTTATTACAAGGCATATAAATTAGAAACAAATACTAGCATCTAATCAACAAGTTAGAACAAATCGATCTACAAGCAGTTAGATTTACAATCGAAATGCTTCCTCAAAGCTGGCCACCTCCTTCAATGCAGTGCAATGAAGATAGATCTGTCGGGGATCGATCTGGTTTGGTATTAATTTATAACGCGGTATATCGAAGATACGTCCAACCACAAACCATCTATAATACGTAATTATTACAGACGGTTCGTGTTAATAACTGTCTGTGAACTATCATAGATGATTCGTATTAATAAATATCTGTGATGTGTGCAAATATCACAGATGGTTCAGATGGTTCGTAATAATAACCGTTTATAAACTATCACAAATGATTTTTAATACGAACCGTCTGTGATAGTGGCTCATCATAGACGACAAACGATCACTCCTGTAAAATCGTTTGTGATAATAACAGCACAGATGGTTCCCCGTGAATTATCTATGGTGAAGCGTCTAGTATAGCTTATTTTATAGTAGTGAGGCGAAACGTATTGAGGTATTTTTGGGTCAAACAACAAATATTGGATTTATCTCTTTTACACTCGCTTTCCTTTTATTTTTCTAGTAGTGCTGCATGTTGGAGTTGAACTGCTGAAACGAGCACGGGGGTGCATACGTGCGATCACAGCCGCATGTGAACTTGGCGCCGACGATGGCAAAACGACCGGTTGCTCTTGTCCAGCTGCGTCATCAACCACCGTTTTTAACACCTTCCGAATACGGAGCCGCAATATCCCCAAAGTAGGGCTATTGATGGGCTTGAGCCTATCTAGGCTTTTCAATCAGACTGATCTAAAATTATAAATAAATTAGATTAAATTTAGACCTTTTTTATTAGGCCCGACTTGGGCTAGATGAGCTAATTCTAATTAGGCCAGTCTCAATGGGGGTTTCAAAAGAGTTTCATTCTCATTTAATGCAGTGACACATCAGCAAATTTGCTGAGTTGGCAAGAAATTTATGAGGAGAGAGAGCAACAGAGTTTCATCAGGATGAAACCCATCCGTCCCGGTTACCAACACGATGAAACCCAGTGAAACCCCCACTGAGACCGGGTCGTTTCGTTCTCAGGCGCTCCCGAGGATCTGCTGTGCATTCATATATATGCGAATGTACTCATGAATATTGGATTAATTAATATATTTTATTTGACCATGATTATTTGTCGGCATGAGATATATTGTAGTTACCAAAGTGACTATGTTTAGTTTAGATATATTTTCAAACGGCTACATAGTTTACATGGCACATAGGATCACAACATCATGCATACATTAATTGCTGCAGCTTGTCTATGAAACAGTGAAATGAAACCCCCCACTGAGAGATCCAGTTTCATTTCTCAATCCAAGTCTGCAAAGCTGACATGGCAGTCTTGGAAACTGGGAAATGAAACCCACCACTGAGACTGGCCTTAGATAACTAAGTA
The DNA here is from genome assembly GCA_017311315.1 of Dendrocalamus latiflorus. NCBI lineage: Eukaryota > Viridiplantae > Streptophyta > Magnoliopsida > Poales > Poaceae > Dendrocalamus > Dendrocalamus latiflorus. The sequence continues at coordinate 22,264,992 of CM029648.1, read as the reverse complement.
GGTAGAGATATTTAGTCTAAGGTAAAACCTATATCTGTTTTTGGGTCTGGATCAGACTTAGGCACATAATTTGGGTTAAGCTTAGACCAGATCCTTCTTAATTTTATTTGGATTTAGATTAAATTTGAACTAGATTACAGCCCATTAACAGCTCTACCCAAAACGTAAGACCAGTATCGCGCCAAAGGCCCATTGCTAGGAACACAAATATTCATGCTCAACACTGACAAAGCGTCACTGTACTATCTGGCCCATTTCCAAGCCCTTTATCTTTCCCTAGTAATGAAGGCCCATGACCCATGGCAAGTAAGTTTGCTGGTGTTGTATTTACCGAGCACGTATCATCATTACTCCTCTCTGTAAGATTCCCCTGTCAAGGTACTGCATAAACCCCAAAGAAGAGAGGGGGCACTAGCTAGGCGCCACTGGGGTGCACTGCTGCTCGCTGTTCCCTAAGCTCGCCGAGGGTACGTGCCGAACGACCCGTTGCGACCGTTCCGTCCGTCCGTCAGTTAGGGGAGCGTGAGTGAGATCATTAAACGCGTACGTGCATCTGTAGGTGGTCGATCTCACTGCCAGCTTAGCTAGCTATACAGGTACTTGGTGTGGTATTAGCTAGCTAGCAGCTTAGCCGCCACTGATGCGATCGTCACTAATTTGTAAGGTAATCGGCAGCTTAGTCTGCAGCACAGCACGCGTGTTGCACTGTTGCTTACACAAGCAAGACCAGCACATGGATACAATGGATGCTTCATCTATTCTACGAGGCTACGATTGTTACCTGCGCCGTACACAAGGGCATACAACGCAACGCAACGCAACAGAGTATGTATGTGATTCACATCGTCCGGTAGTTCTCTCTTCCAACTTTGCAAACCGTAATTCTCATCTCAAGTATATACCATAGCTAAGAAAAAGAATACGATTTTCCTAATTTTTGGGCGCCCCTGGATCCCATCGACCGTTGGATGGGTAGGAGCAACCAGGGCCGTCCGTCCACGCCTGATGAAGTCTCCCTCGGTGACAGCTGGTTGGTTCCCTGCTGCCCATCGCGTGTGCTCGCGTTCCGTCTTCCTTCCTAGCTTCCCTCCCGTCAAATCCCCTCACTCCCCAGTGTCATCACGTCCCTACACCCGTCACCGCTGAAGAACGCTGTGTTGATTATGATTTATTAGTCTAATGATTAATGATTGCTAACATAAATTAAAAACCAAAAGCCGCTGAAAAGTAAAAAAGAAAAGGTCTTGGTACATAGATGGGAGATTGGAGGTGGTGGTCATGGCTATGGAGAGCATCAAGGAAGCGTAGGCGTTCTGCGACGGGGATAGCCTCCTGCGCAACCTCATGGCAAGCATCGGCGATCTCCATAACGTCCCAAGCCGCGTCTACTTATACGGTGAGTGTCAGTCGTGGTGGGCCATGCTCCTTTCTGGGCCCTCCATGCCATCGTAGCCTATCGTAGCGCGACGCCCTGCTAGGTTAGTTAGAGGGAGATTTTTGGGTGAGTTCTTTTCAGCTACGGCTGATGGCTTATGGTTGTAGCTATAACTTTTGGTACTAGTGCGAACACTTGTATGAATGAACTGAAAGCCAATAAGCTGATAAACCGTTTCGAAAAGGCTATCATGATAAACCGCTTTGAAAAGATGATAAAGAAGCCAACCCGTTTATTTGTTCAAGGGAAGTCATGAGCCATAAGGTGAAAAGAATTGGACCTTTGTAGTTGAAAAGTTTTAAAGCCAAACTGGTTTTATATTAGTTTCAAATTTTGATTTCCAATGTTAAAATTGCCTTGTTTGAAAGTTAAAACAACTAAGTTGATTTTTTCATACTTTTAGTTGAAAGGTTAGATTCTGCGGTTGAAAGTTCGCCATTATATAGTTGAAAGTTTCCCAAATCAATCTCTCTCTCATCTCGTGGTAGCAGGGTTTCATCATTCGACGTAAGACAAACTTGAGTCAATTCCAAGCAAAATACAAAACACTTTTCTGTACCAGCCAATCCTAGTAGAAAATGACTTACTGGAGTACACACCACACCATCGATAGCTATAGGTTTTCACCGCCAACCATGATGTGCACAAGCTGAAAGTATAAGGGCCAGCTAGAGACTTAGAGGGAGAGAGAGAGCAATAGCTAATAGGACCACTTCTCACCAAGGTAAGGATACATTACCATTATCTAGATCTGCCCACATTTCCCCTAAATCCAATCCATCGAAGCAATAGAGCAAGAAGAAAAGGAAGTCAGCTACTGCAGCCAGGCTAGGAGGAGAAGCCAACACTGAAGAGAAGGAGTCAGGACCAAGAGGAGCAGAGGAGGAGAAGGCAACCGCAACCACTCAGGGAAAGGAACCAGGGGAAGGGAAAGAACACAAACCGTGCCAAATCAAGCCCGATAACTCGACTAAGGTATCCCTACATCCATCCCACATTATCTTCCTTACAATTGTAGGACCACCAACATGCAACCCCAAATCCACGTTCACCGTAGTAGGACCAAGTAGTATCCACATCTAAAGTAGAGAAAGGAAGGATAGAGGGAGTAGCATACTTGAACGAGTTTACTGTCGGCCACCTGTGTCCCCAACGCATAGTAGGTCCTAGGCCCTGTCATGGCACGCCAATCTTGAGTACCCAAATCCACCATATAAATCAAAAGCCAATCAAGGGAATAAATCCATAAATTAGAAGCCAAATCAAGATGAAAAAAGAAAAAGAAGGTAAATTAGAGGGGGATAGAGAGATAGTAAGGATAGTTGAATCCCGACGATTGGAGTTGGAACTACTACTGACAGCAAGAACAGCGGTGACCAAGCTAGGCCAACGGAGCCACGGACGGTAGCAGCCAGTTGAGCTGAGAAGATGGTGCGTAGAGGTGAGAGACGGAAGGGGGAGAGCACGGGCAAGGCTGATGACACTCTGTAGGGAGGCCAGTAGCCATCGGCCGGGGACTAGTGACGGAGATGGCAACGCCTGGCGGCGGAGTAGGTCGGTTAATGAGCAAAGAAAAGAGAGCCGAGCATAGAGAGAGAGAGAGAGAGAGAGAGAGAGAGAGAGAGAGAGAGATAAGAGTGAAGGGCAGGATGACAATGGGTCAATGTTATGGGCCGGCCGGAAATGACACTATATATTATGTATGTATAAATGGATGCACACATTTATGAGGATATATGAACACATACATATAAATATATATGCATATGACAATATTTAACTAGCGACAACTAAATTATCGACTATGCTAAATTGATAAAACAATGGAATTTCACATCAGCAAAAATAGCAACCACCAATAAGTACACAAAACAAGAAAGTAAATATAAACACAACAATCGATTATAAATCGACAGAAGGTTTACCATTGAGTCACATCTACATAGCGGATTTTATGCTTTCGTAAATTAAATCTAGCATTTGTACTAAATGCAAGAAATAAACCGAATCTGGGAGAAGGACTCCACCTGAACACATCTAAAACTGGGAACTACTGCCAGATTTCAGGCAAGCATGCCTTTGATCATTTTGATCAGAGTAGCTTCACGTAAAATAAATTATTTCTCTAGTAGAATAGTATCACCAATTTCATCAAATGAATTTTTGTTACTTACTTTGGACAAATGAGGTGAATGTGATGAATGGTGATTTAGTGGGCTTAACTGATGGAGCAGTTGACATATAGTACAAGTATCTGGATGACTGAGGGTATCTTTGGGAAGGTTTTGAGTGGATGGGTGTGACCCTCTGTATGTGGATATGATATAAAGACTTACAAACTTTCACTCATGTAATGGGCCATGTCTTTCGTGCCAGCTATAATCTTGTATATGAAGTTATTTTACACTCCATATAGGTATGTAGTATCATCTAAGGAATTTCATGCACGATATCTCAATTCGACTCAGGGGCATAAAGGATAAGCCCTGCGCCTATATTTAGCACAGTGGAGTGTCAGGCTAGGAAATTCCCTAGTCGGGGTGGATGTATAATGTATTGAAATAGAGGGAAACATTTTGTACTCCGATTTAGGCAACGTATCTAAGAAAAATATGAAGAACCATTTGCAATAAAAAAGCATAGTAACTACGGGTAAAGTGGTACAAGCCTGTACAATGCTATATACCATGAATTCATGCCTATCTTCTGAACTGGAGGCTACATGAACCAAATAGGGGTTCTATCTTGTTACATGAGTGATTAGTAGATTTCTAAATTAAAATCCAAAATCTTATCCAACATAAAACACTTACTTTTTAGATGACATGATATGGATAGGATTCATTAAGACATTGAGTAATATTCATAAAGTGGCATATTTACTATTAATGGTTGCTAAGGAGTTTTGTACTCACCCTTGTTATTATTCTCATTTGTTTAGAGGCTAGTCAGTTCGGAGTTCTTCTGGGTACCAACGATGCCTAACCAGAGGGAAGCTATGACAAAGGGGATGGACCTGACCCTGAGTATGACGCATACGAGGTGACCGCTTAGAGATTCTGTGAGTTGGTACCTGGACTCGATTCTAGCATATTTCTTCTGTGTGGTGGATTGAACATGTGCCTTATCCAATCAAAACAGCATGATATTTTAGCCCTGAGTCTCTAACAACAACTGCCATATAGTTGTTCCCTACGTTTGTCTTCCACTGATAACAACTGACGATCAGATATTCTCTCTCGGACAATATCTACCTTCCCAATTGGACGCACTGGCTCCAAAAGGCGTCTTCCTCAACGGATAATTGGTGGCCCTTCAATGCTATTTAAGGGATGACGAAAAAAGACAGAAGGACAACGGAAAACATCCGAATCAAGGCAATTTAAGAAGATTCAAGTCAATGCAATTCGACCATTCAGAGTCAAGTAGATTAAGCAAGTCGTATTCTTCCAGTGGGAATAACATAGAGGCTAGGGCTAGTTTTTAGGCCTATGTAAAGGTATCTTGTAACTAGTTCATAGAAATAAAGAGCATCCTCATTATCTCCCAAGGATTTCAGTCATCTTTCTTATATTATTTTGTAAGATCAGTGACTCACTCGTCACTAGCTGACGTCGTTCGTAGGGGAGAAGGCGCTAAATCCATTAAGTTTCCTTCATTCAGCAATCACCATCCTCCCCTGTTTTCATCGGAATCACTTATTGATCATGGCAGGAACCTAGGACGTGGAGAACTAAATTGGCTTAGTAGACTATGCCGACCTCGACATGGATGCATGCAACTACACCATAGAACATAATGCCTTGTCGGAACCCGGAGTAATGACTCTTGGATCCTCTGTGTAAATCGCACTAGTCCAGGATCAGCTAGTGCACACAGTAACAACAAAGATAAATACCAAGCACAAATGACTAACTTCATGAAATAAAGAGTACGGCCTTATGGCCAAGTCTTACATCAACGCCCATTGGCAAAGATAAATAAAACAAATAACTGCGGAAACAAACTGATAAGAAGCAAAGCACAAGCCTGCCCACAGGCAAACGACAGTAAGACGCGGCCTACTCGTCCAGATCTTCACCATAGTCGACGTCGTCCTTCTCTGTGTGGAGATAGCAAGGTGAGTACAAACTTGTACTTCGCAAATCACACGGAGAAATGCACATAATGATAAAGGCTTCAATGGAAGGTTTATAGGGTTAGTTTGCACAAAACAACATTTGATGAAATACAGTACATAGATTGAAATTGCTGAATTTAATACAGTAAGTAAAACATAACTTGTAATTGAAAATAATATCGTCAGTGCAGGCTCCGTCCAAACACCAACCTATCCTCGGGCATCCCACCCGGACCATCTTTTCCAAAAGTTCATGTATGGATTCCATCCATCCACACGCTTTCACTGCGCAACTCTGATGGATTCCATCCATCCACCAGGTTTCAATCTCTGACGGATTCCATCCATCCGCAAAGTTTTCATTACTCGTGGATTCCATCCATCCACAAGGTTTTCGAAAACATTTTTGAAAAAAACAAAGTCTAATCCATGAAAAACTTTTACTTAGCAGGCCCATGATCGTGGGCACGGCTATCCAAGATAGATTATACACTCTGCAGAGGTTGTACAGCTTTACCCACAAGACACAATCATCCCATATTGCCACCGGATTACACACTTCCTTAGGTGTGTGACGAGAAGTCGTGACAAGGCATTTACAATGCAAAGCCTACAATCTGGCCAAGCCAACTCTAAGGTTTCACCCAGTAAGGAATCCACCAGACCGGGACCCTCTCTTGAGCCTGAGCGAGACTTCACATGGCTTAACCACGCTCGCCCAAGTGAGACTTCTCATGGCATCAACCACGCTCACTTTCAACCTACGACTTGACTCGGGTTGGGACTTCACAAATTATTTAGCCAGGGCTGTCCCATACCAGCCATGTGGTAGTACGTCAGGGCTTTGCAACAGTAGCTCACAGACCGATCCTTAATTGACTTAGGCCCAACCACATACCCCTGTGCACGACAGTCAACCCTGCGGCTCCGACCAACAGGGCATGCCTGCACCACCAACTAATCAATTGCCTAAGTCTAAACCAGTTTTTATATTTTGTTTTACAAATATTTCATAAACCTCCTTGAATCACCAAAGTCAAGAGTAGCTTTGAAAAGCTTATCATTTTATGTGAAAAGGTCATCATTTTATGTGAAAGATATCCCAACCCAATTAATAAGTCTAAGCAGGGCTAAGAATTTGATTTAAAATCTCTAGCTAACACTAGTGTACTAACTAGAGTTTGATTCTATGGTGACTAGGAATTCAATATCAATGGATCGGAGGAATTAACAAGTAGGCAATAACTAAATTTAAAACTGAATTGAAATACGTTGTATAGAAATATGCATGCAGAATAATATAAAACAACATAATTTTATTTTGAAATCTGGGATCAATATGGTCAAGGAGTGTGACTTGCCTTACTCTTCAACTTGGTGTGAATCTTCGTCGAAGAATTTTCCCGAATCGTCGAAATCTACACGTGAAAATAACCCACTAAATTCAAATAAATTCAAATTAACTTCACAAATTTGAATTGAGGCCAGAAATATATAGAGGGGAATTTCTGATGAATTTAGAAATTTGAATGGGCTCAATCGGAGTTAGGACGAAGAAGAACGGGCTTCGAGAAGTTTAAAAATAGAGAAAATGGAAAAGGCTGATTTTGGGAATTATTTTTGTACTTAAAAAGCTAATTATGACATTAGCAGAAATTTAATATTCGGCTGAATTATTTTTCTAAAGAAAAAGATATTTATGACACAATGCTGACGTCAACGCAAATTTAAATTTTGAAAATTCTGACATGCGGGCCCAGTCTACCGTGGACCGGGTCCACTGGCTTAGGGGAAGGCTGAGGTGGCATGCGGGCGGAGTGGCGCTGACTGGGTGCCCACGTGGTGCCTGGTGCTAGCCACCTCACCTGCCACGTCGACTGGCTACTGACGTGGCCAGGCCAGCGGAGCGGCGCTCGGGCCCGGGGGTCACGCTGGCGAACGGTGGCGAGGAGCAAGGGAGGAAGAGCGCGGGGATCTCGGGGGAGGGCGCGGCCTTACCGGGGGCAGTCGGAGATGCGCTGGCGACGAGGAGGTGGTAGCGGCGGCGGGCGGCTCTCGGTGCGGCGGCGCTCGAGCCGAGCGGAGGGGCGAGGGAGGTCGACGGAGGCACGAGGAAGCTCAGGGTGGCGTCAGCCGGGCGCGAGGAAGCTCGGGGTGGCGTCAGCCGGGCGCGAGAGGGCTCGGGTCGGCCGCAATTCCTCGCCGGAGGGAGGGGCGGCGACGACGGAAAGGGCGCACGGTGCCGAGGCTCTTGGGTAGCGAAGAGGGAGAACTGAGGGCGGCGGGAGGTGGACTGGGAGGAGGCGGAGCCGAGGGGGAGCTTTATAGGGGCAGAAGGGCGCGGGCCGGCGGGAATTTCTTGCCGGAGTGGCGCGGGGACGGCGGCGGTTACGGGAGGGCGTGGGGAAGTGGGGGCGCTGAGAGAGGGAGAGTGGGTGCGGGGCGTGCGGCGCACGAAAGGGAGAGGCGGCATGCGCGGGGAGTGGGGGAGGTGGCCGGGTAGGGTGGGCGGCGGTTGCGGCTGTGGTGGGCGTGCGCGAGGAGGACGAAGGTGGCGCGAGGAAGACGGTGGCCGGGGTGGCTGACAGGCGGGACTCGCTGCGCAGAGAGAGACGGAGGGAGAGGGGGCACGAGTGGCCGGGATGGCTCGGGAGGGGATTGGGCGGCTGAGAACATTAGGCGGGGCGGACGGCCAGATGGACCAGGCGCGCGGGTGGATGAATCCGGGGCGGCCAAGTGTCGGCCCGAGAGGTAATGGAGGCGGGATCCAGTGGCGATGTGGGCTGATCCCGGCCGTCCACGTGGCGGCTGGAAGGGGAAGAGGAATTTTATTTTTATTTCTGATTTTGGATTTTTCAGAAAGCCTAAAAAATTAAATAAGCCTCAGAAAAATATGAAATAAACTCCAAAAATTCCAAAAAAATCACAGAAGTCTCTGGAAATATTTTAGACTTAATAAAAATATTTCCAACTAATGTTGGTATTATATTTTCATACCTAAAATACTTTTTATTTTCAAAAATAGATTTTAAAACTCCAGAAAACTCAAAAAACCCAAATAAATTCAAATAATTAATTTAACATCGGATGTTTTTTTATAGAAAATCAAAATATAATTTTATTTAATAATTATTTTTAGGTTTTCACTTAAAATACTTTTCATATCCAGCTTTTTCAAAAAACAGAAAACCAAGGGCAAAACCAAAAATAAAATTTAGGCAACAAAAATACTTATTTAATTTAAAATTTTATTTTAATAAAAACCTGGGCTGTTACATGCCTCCTCATCATTTTCTTCTATTCCAGGCTCGACGCTCGCTGAGACCAATGAGATCGACCGCATGGAAGAAGACTCGTCGCCCCAACCATCACCACTGCCAAAGGAATTGGTCATTCTGACCAGATCAGAATACCCTAGTGCCTCTCCAAGCCTAGTGCTTCCAACCAGCAAACATGGTGACAAGAGGTTGAGCCACGATCTGAGAATGAAGGTACACTCAATGCAGTCGTGGGCGATCTCTATTCGCCAATGGCTCCTACATATTTCGGAAGCCGACTGACACCTGGTCATGGTGTTGATGAAATTACCTCGGGCAGAATGTTAGTTGAAGATGATAACTCTCAGCATCTGATCAGTAATCCATCGGATCAAGTTAAGTCTACCACGAAGCCCTCTGGAGGTGGTGGTCTTCAACCGTTCGCCATTGTGGAAGCTACTTGCTGAAGTGGTGGAAGGCTCTCTGTTAGTTTTGATGGGAGTTTGTCAAAAACTATTCAGAACATACAACGAGTCCATGATATCTTAAATAACCCAGATTTTGCTCTAGTAAAAACTCTGGAATACGCTTAGATTGAAGGTCAAGTGTCAGAAATCCTCCAGCAGACAATACTACGCACAAAAATGTACAAGGAGCAAAGAAAGTCATACTCTGACTTCATCTGAGCACTCCTCCCTCAGCTGAAGCCAACGTGCCTAGATGGTAAAAAATCTGACAGCTGCTGCATGACCCCCTCAGAGGTTTCAATAAGAAAGCTATGAGGGAAGAAGGCACTTCATCAATGAAGCCACTCCCCCCTCATTACGAGGAACGAACACATGGACCAAGTGAGCTGTGACATCACCTAAACCAAATGTCTGGTCAGAGACACCATGTGATTGTCCACGACCAGATCGAGGCACCAATTTTCTAGTATGACTACCAGAGGAATAGGTCTCCAATGGACTACAATACGGCCGCCATGATTTGATCACATGCTATCGGGCTTTCTTAGTAGGCCTTCAAGCAGTTCGTTGGTCGGATAGGTTTTGACCAGCAAATCATGAGGAATTTGATGGAAAATAAAATTCATTAGAATTTTTGCCGATTTACACCACTGCCATCAAACTTGTAGGAGGCAATGATAATGTGATGGCAAATTACTTGCCCGCAATTCTTGAGGGGTTTGCCCGATCTTGGTTGCTCAACTAACCGATCAGATCGATTTACATTTGGAAGCAGCTCTGTGACCTACTAATCACAAACTTCTAGGGGATGTACGACCATCCGAAAAAGAAGATGATCTCCATCGAATTCGGCAAGAACCCAATGAGACTCTCCAATAGTATATCAAGAAGTTCGGTCAGGTTTGTAATTCTATTCTAGAGGCTGCAGATCTCTCTGTCATCCAGCTTTTAAAACTGGGTTAAGGAACCGACGATTTACGGAGGACATTTCGATTAACCCTCCAAGGACAATTTTCGAACTATTTGGCATGGCCGGCAAGTATGTAGCCACTAGTGAAGCGGTTGAATTGAATAAGGCCATCAACCAGATAGAGAAAATTCTTCAACCCAGCTTGAAAAAGAAAGAAAAAAGCCCAAGAAGTCTCCCAAAGTTGAGAAGAATCACAAACCCAACACTAAAAAGGTTCTTACGATTCCAGAGAAGTATACCAAGGGCAAGAAGGATTATTTAGATTGGTACTGATGAATCCAAGAAGAACAAAAAGTGGTGTCAACTTCATCAAGCGGTGGGGCATGATCTACGCAGCTGTTGTGCCTGGCAGAGGAAGTTGGATGATTATTCCTTGGGTAAGGGTCCTTTCTCTTCCATCCAGGAGGTCGGGGAACTGAGCTCCAAGAAGGAGAAGAATGCGATGAACAGATGGGCTCTGTCGATACGATATTTGGTGGGTCTTCCTCCTACGAGTCCAAGCGCCATCTGAAGACTGTGGAATGGGAATTTAACCTCATCGAAGCACCGATTGCCGTCAAGCCATTCAGGTGGTCAGAAACAACTATCTCCTTCAGCTGGGAAAACTGCCCTATTCTTTTAACTCGATGTGGTGGACTTTGAGACCGCATTCAACGAGATTCTTGGTCGACAATCCAGTTGGAAATCAACAAGCATCTCAAGGTTGAGTTTATTCATGAAGTCAATCACCCAGAGTGGCTTGCCAATCCTACAATGGTTAGGAAGTGTAATAGGAAATGGCAAATGTGTATCGATTTCATATATTATAATAAAACTTGTCCAAAAGATGACTTTCCCTTTCTACATATCGATGAGCTTGTTTACTCTATTTCTATGTGTGAGTCATTAAGTTTTTTAGATCTATATTCAGGGTAGCACCAGATTAGCATGAGTAAAGAGGACAAAGAGAAAACTTCCTTTATCACACCATGCGAAACTTTTGTTATGTAAAAATATCGTTTAGCCTAAAAAATGCCGGTACTATTTTTCATAGGTTAATGCAAAAAATACCTTTAGCACTTAGATTGACGCTCTATCAATACTATTTAAGGGGTGACGAGAGAAGATAGAAGGACAACAGAAAATATTCGAATAAAGGCAATTCAAGAAAATTCAACTCAGTGCAATTCGACCATTTGGAGTTAAGTGGATTAAGCAAGTTGTATTCTTCCAGTGGGAAAAATATAGAGGCTAAGACTAGTTTTCAGGCCTTTTGTAAAGACATTTTGTAACCAGACGTATTCTGGTGAATGTATTATTCAATAGAACATTGTTTTTATCGAGTTATAATGGTTGACAGGTGTCATTGTCATCATTGTCTCAAAATAATGACATGGGTTGCTCCAGTACTAGGGGCCATCGTGTATCGAGCCAGCCCATCACTTTTCCATGCACGCACGTGGCACCAGCTAGCCATATAGCTAAGAGCAAGTACAATAATGGTCTTATAGCCAAGCTAGTCAGCATTTTTGCTGATGTGGAGGAGAGAAGAGAGGAGAGAGATGAGAGCTTGGCTCTCATGTAAGCAACAAGCTGGACACGGGAGCCTATGCAGTGGTGGGCCAAGATAATAAATGTATGTGAGGAGGAATAGGAAAGAGAATATGAGACATGGTACCACATAATAATAAAAAACCTTTTGTAGACAAATAGAAGACAAATTATTGTATAACTTGGCTCTTATAACTTGACTTATAGCCAAACACTTGGCTCTATTATTGGACTTGCTCTAATAGCAAGACCAGATATCACAGTCCATTCTTCGGTTTCCCATCATAATCAGATCAGCGGAGACAGGAACGGAAGCAAGAGAGGCAAAAGTGCGTGGAGTGCATGGCGGTGGCATGGCTGGCCACTACGGCACAGAAAAAGAATCCCACATTCCCTAGAGGCACTGCGCGGTACGTGCTCTCAGCATCAAGCGAGCTAGCTAGTTGGAGGTTGGTGCATCAATTCGCGCATCTCGGGCATCTTGATGATGCCGATGCATCCATCGATCTGGTCGATCCCGATCCCCCAAAAAACTCCATTCCTCTCCGTCTGCATGCCTCCGCCCCCGCAAAACTGGTGGCGCAGAGTTGCTCTGAAGGAAGGGACAAGGCGGAGGAGGTACGAGCTTTTGCATGAACAAGGACCGGTTTTGCAATCTAGGAGGCGGTACGAGCTGGCCGGGCGCATGTCAGTGGGCGGGCCAGGTGAGTTGAACTGACCGACGGCGAGGTCGCCCGCCATAATTGGGGTCAAACCTGCAGCCGGCCGGGTGGTGTGGTCCGCGCGCGGGCGAGAGGGACGTCTTGATCTCGTGTAGCTCTCGCCGCTCGCGACCGAACACACGGGCGGCAGAGGCAGAGCGCGGGGTGGCGTGGGATCGAGAGGAAGGAGCTCGTGAGCAATCTTCAAATTTAGCTCTTGAATGTTTGCTTTTGTAAGTTTAATTTTCTCTATGAATTTACCGAGCTAAGGGAGTTTGATAAGTGATCTACCGAGCCATCGCTCGCGGCAATAAGAATGAGCTATGCAGTGATTAGCAATAATTAAATGATGATTAGTGCTAATTAGAGGTAATTAAATGATGGTTAGTGCTGGCCGGTGGCCCGCCGCGCGCACACGGAAGGCTCAGTTTACGACCAATCAAACCAGAAAAGCTCGATAGGCATTTATCAAACTTGGTAGATTTGTAAAGAGGGTTAAATTTATTAAACCAGATATTCAGAAGCTAAATTGGAGAAAAATGGCCAAAGCGCATTTATATAAACAGTTGGCCATCTTTTTCTGAGTGGCTTTTAGCTGAAAAATATTGTAACTGACTGAAAAAACATTGTAGCTGACGGAGGCTTATTTAACATAATTAAATTTAAAAAAAATTAAAAATAGAAAAAAATTAAAAATAGAAAAAAAATTGTTAACCTATCACGTATAATACAAATAAATATGAGAAAAAAGAACCGGTAAAAAAGCTAAAAAACCAAAAGTATAAAAAAAGATAAAATTTATAAATAATATAAAATAAGTCAGAAATCAGAACCTTAAGTTAAGTTGAAACGAACTAAGACGCAACGCTCACGGAGATACTGCCAAAGGGGAATTATGGGGTTGAAACGACACGAGCGGTTGTTTCGCTGGAGACGATCTCTGCTCCGCGAACGAACGCGCGTGGTGTTCAAATTGTCACGTCAGATAGGAAGTTAGGAACCCTTGGTTCAAGGTATAAATAATGTACCTTACCTCGACGAATTATGGAATACTGGATTTTCATGTGAATCTCCTGTGGAAACTACGTACTACATTTATTTGTGAAATTCCTGTATAGTTTCAACTAGGCCTAGGTGGATTTCACGGGGAGTCAGCATACTCCAAGGTATGGCGGCCTATGTGAATTGCCAAACTAATCCACATATACTCTCACCGTTTTTTTACTTACGTAGTAGAATCCAAGCCTTTAATTTTTTTAAGTTTAATCATTAACATAATTAAAACTATCTACATTGGTTATATAAACATTATATCATCAGATCTATCATCAAAATACTTATAATTTTATTAATATATCATAATATAAAATTATAAAAATAGTTAAAATCATATTTTTGAGACTGTAAAAATAAAAAAAACGAAAAAAGATTGAGGGAGTAAGGGGTGTTCATATTGAATTTTGCTGGTAGTTTTGGCTTATAAATAGTAACAGCTTATAGAGAGAAACACTTGTATGTAATTTTGGTCAATATAAATAAAGTCATTACAGTGTGTACTTCAATTGACTAGTGGACTCCGTCTTGAAAAGACACTCCGTTTGAAAGCTATTAGTGATATGCTCTAGAGACAATCATAAAGATGATTATATCACTTCTATGTTTATAATTTTTTGAATAATGTGTTATTTTGTCTCTTGAATAAATATCTTTTATATTGATCAACAATTATATGACTTATACTTCTGTGTTTATAATCTTTTAATAATGTGTTATTTTGTCTCTTAAATAAATATCTTTTATATTGATCAACAATTATGTGACTTATTCGTAGACCTTTTTATTCATGTTTTGATGTGACTTGAGTTTGATATGATATTATTAGGCAAAGATATCGTTACATAAGCACGCTAGCTGCAGTTGCAATCTCTGGGAATTAAAAACGGGAGATAGGAGTTGTTCGGGAAATGGCATTTAATTGTGGATAATAAACGTTGCAGTTGCATTGTGCCATATGTTGGAGTTATGTGTGGGTTTCTAAGTACTTTGCTTTCGGGCTTAAATTTTACCTCTAGCTAATCTAATATTGGTTTTGTTTTCTAGAGGAGAGAAGAATTAGCTAGGTCATGTACCTTCGAAATAACTTTAGTTTTAAAATTGAATTTGGTGTTATTCTATTTCAACTAGACAACTTACGATGTGGCACTGTTCACTAAGTATTTGTTCCTTTTCATATCTCACAGATGTGGTTGAGTTTAACCATGAAATTTTGCATGACTATAGAACATGTCAACCTCTACATCTCGTAATTTTTTGAGATTTTTTTAATGCTTTCACACATGGTTTTCATAGGTTTTTAATATTTAGGTGGTTTTCAGAGGACATGCAGTTATATATGCAGTGGCTGACAAAAGGCAACTATGATGTGAACTTTGTGTACGTTGTCCGTGCGCATGATAAATTAAGTGGTACAATTGCAGTTTTAGCCCTATTTTTGTTTAATTTTATCTTGAGTATTCTCTTTTCTAACTATCAACCGCTAAGCATTAATTTTGGCCATGTTCTTATTATGCAAACATTTTAACTTCATTTTTATGTCACGTGGTATTTTGCATAACTTTACATGCAAACGGTACACGAGCAATACATTAGCTCTATTCTTTTCAATTTATAATTTATAATTTTTCTCAAATAAATAAATAGAATAGTTTATTTGTAGTTTTTTTGAAGCGACTTATCGGGACAACCTTTTTAAAATGGCTTATTGACTTATCAACATTCGATTCGTTCGCACAAGCATTCGTTCAAGAGGCAAAAAACATCAGCCGCAGTTTAAAAGAACATGGCTATTAACATGATTCAAAATAGTTATGAGAGAAGAGCATTACTAAACAAGCTTAATCATCAATATGTGATTTCATATCCCCTTGCAACAGCAACATTATGTAACAGGGACGAAGCAGTCAACGAATCGTATATATAGCAATAACTAGGAAAACAACTCGTAATTAAATTGTCATCCATCGCGATCGATTATCTTAATTGCCAGACGCAACATTTATCCATCCTAGTACAAAAAAATAGGTCAACATCTTACACAACACCGTGTACAGTACCACTAGCTATCGGATAAACTATTTGTCTGAATACTAGCTATTGGCTGGTACATCCTTTAAATATATTTAAGAGTCATTATATTCTGTTAGTGATCACTATCGATTTATAGATTGGAAATGAATTTTTTTGTCTATGTCTAAATATATATGAACCTATAAGATCATATATTTAATAGGTCGGAATGATAAGAATCTTGAGCAAAGTCAGTATGAGCAGACCATAAGCAGGTTGAGAGAAGTGAACAGCCTTCCGAGCGGTGGTAACGAGCAATGTCTCAATCAACCTATGCGAATTACCGAACAAACCCCACATGCAGGTGCTTGGGATTTACTACTAGCGCTGGCGAGTAACGGTCGTAGGATCAACGAGCTTTTGCACGGTCGTAGTCTAGTACTGCAGTACGAGGTTGTCGCAGTTTGGTAACGCAGGACACGAGGAGGAGGAATTAGGAGAGCAAATTAAGTGGTACATCGCATATGTGGCCGATTAATATGTGATTCAAGTACTGGCTAGTAGTCTTAGGAGAGCTATTGATGTCCATGTCCACATTGTTCATTGCACACAGCCATATATCTCTCTCCCTTGTACTGTTTGTCGCAATCAGGGGCGAAGCCCAATAGAGGCCCATGGGTGCCCAGGCACCCCCTCACTTCCAGAATTTCTTAAGGATTGGAAAAATTCGGCCCTATAGGCACCCCGCATGGCCCAAGACGAGGCACCCCCACCAGGCCGGCAGCCCAACAAGCCCACTGTGCACCCCCCACCCATTTGCTCTAGCTTCGCCACTGGTCGCAATTGACAGATCACTACCAATATGCGAGGACCGGTGCCTAAAATATATAAATTTCGCATGTGCCCTGAATTGATCGGTCGAGCTAAAGCAAGCCCAGCATGCGTGTGGTTTGTGCCGGTACAGTCTCTGCAAGATGTGTCGTCGAGATCAGTGTGAACCAGCCAACTCACCACTCCGATCATCGCTGGATCGAGTGTATACTGTACCGACTTCATTTATATCGGCAAAAACCGCATGTGAGTTTCTGTTACTCTGTAATTTCTCGTACAAACAGCCCAAAAGCCAAAAGCCATAGCCAAAAGTCATAAGCTCCAGCAAAAAAGAACATGCCCTATATAGCGTTAACTCACGCTAAACTAGACCAACGCTCAACAAATACAATTTGTTTGAATTGATTCCTCAAAGGAAAAAAAAAGAACAGTCGGTACTAACATGCCATAACAAAACGAAAAAAAAAACATAACTGGCAATGGCTGTTCATAATTTTAAAATCTTAATAAAGCTTAACATCAAAAATAGATAGCACGACACTTCATATAGCAAATCAATTAATGCATCCACAGCACCATCGCAAAGGGCAACAACCAAACAAAAAAGAACGCGCGGTGTGCTGCAATATTACTACTGTAGGTAAACAGTTTTTGTCGGCACGTCCTCTTCGTATAGTCGTGGCAACCGGCTTTTGCTTTTCATGTGTCCATCTTTACATACACACAAGAAACTTCGTGAGGTCGTGTATTTGTCCCCGTCTTTTATATGTCTAGAGGTGTGATAAAGAAGTATACTCGCATGTGTATACATGTGGTGGGTGTACGTGTGTAGTGATGTATGTCTTCCTTGTAATAGCAAAAAAAAGCTGAGATGTATCCTTTTGAGAAAAAATAAAATCCATCCATCTATTATATTATTAAATCAAAGACAAAAAACCACTATATTCTCTCTTAGGGTCTAGAAATTCCTACGTCAATCAGAGAAAAAAAGAAAGATTTACACTATTGATCATAGTAAGTCCAAGTTACAAAGGTCTAGAGTAAAAAAAGAGTCCATGTGCAATACCAAAAGTAAGCTAAATTCAGAATAAATAAATAGAATTTAGAATAAATATTAAACAAAAATTAGCAATTAGATCTGGTTATGAATTCCAACCAAAAATATTAAAATTCAGTATAAAAATAAAATAAAACTAGTAATTTAATTTCTACTCAAATTTCTAAGTAAAATTCCTAAATAATATATATTGGAATCAAAATTAAAAACATTAGTAATTGGATTTGTATACAAATTTTAGCAAAAAATAACTAAAATTTAGAATAAAAATTAAATTAAATTATCAATTCAATTTCTATACGAATTCCTAACTAAAATCCTTAAATAGATATAATTTAGAATAAAAAGCATACAAAAATTAGCAATTAGATTTGTATATTAATTCCAACAAAAATAACTGAAATTCATAATTAAAATAAAATTATTAATTTGATTTCTATACGAATGTCTAAAATCCCTAAATAAATATAATTAGAATAAAAATTAAACAAAAATTAGTAATTAGATTTGTATACGAATTCCAACAAAAAATTATTAAAATTTTGAATAAAATTAAAAGTTATAGTGTAGATAGTACGAATGGTGTAGGTGGAAACCGCAAAAGAGTGCAATGGCGTTAATTTGCCCTACAAGAAGACATTAACTTACATAGAAGCGAAGAGCCGAGGCAATGGCGATAGAGATGAGGACAATCATGCTACTCACCTTAACCGTTCGACAAGAACAATGTTATTTTGCTAGCCAAAGCTGTTGAAAAGAAAGACCAAAATCGAAGTCAGTGATCAAAGAAGCTCGATGTTGGGAAGGCACTGGCATATAGGATAAGCTTTGCATCGAAGGCAAGCTATGGACTATATGGGGTCATTGGGTAGTTAGGAGTGTGCCCTCGCTAATGAGGGTCACGACGTCACCGACAATGGCGAGAAGATTTTCTATATTGTTAGACAACGACTAAAGTAAATATGCTGGTATCAATGAAGATGAGAGGTCACTGCGGTTAGTGAGAAAGTCACAATGTTGAGTTAGCTAACATTGAAGAAGCAGAGCAATGATATGGGAGAAGAGAAAATTGAGCATTTATAACACCATACGTGTGTATATACAATGCATCCGTATGAATAGAAGCATGGGCATACAGAAGCAATGGAGCAAAGAGCTCGAAGTAGAGATAGCGCATAAATCCCATAGGGTCGAAGCCACCAGAGAGGGCTTGACAAGTGTCTCCGGCAGGGATCGGCCATGATTGCATGTGTATGCATGTTGATGTCACAACGGTCGGTATTAAGCAATAATTGGAGAGAGAGAAGTAGAAGATAACTATATGATAGAGCATTGTAATGGAAGGGGTAACAGCTGAGAGAGAGATCAAGAAATAGGCTTGTTGTTGGAGGTTGAAGCAGAAAAACTATGGCAATGAGTAGTGATAGAATACACATGTTTCAGTAGGACAGCTGGCTTTCGAGGAAAGATAATTTAAAGGTATGTCGCTCATGGTGCATGTGGTGTATGAGCGAGCAAGGTACTCTAACATACTGTAAATTGATAAGATAATTTGCTACACGCATAATCAACGTATGTATTGCTTGAGATTACATGGAGGTACATGTGCATGCATACATTTTAGAAAAGAATAACTAATGTAGGAGTATGCAGCTACCAGATCCATGCATGATAGAGAGTGGTTATGTTTCCAAGAACCACAAACAACTTATTATGCTCAATGATTTTGTTTCAGCAAAGCTCATACCTCAAATATGTTCCTCAAGTTGTAATTTCCTTCAAGCTTCCATTGTCATTTCTAATGTTTGTGATGTCTTAAAAATCTAAATAGCCTACAAACACATACATATAATCTCAAGCATATAAGTTATATCATTTGATACTACAAACTTTTAAACAAATCTAGCTATACAAATTCACGGGGCACCGTGCTAGTTATTATAGGACTTGATATTGCAATCAGAGAAAAAGTGAATGATGCTATCAAATTAGACCTCCCTAGATCATATTCCAAAACCTTCACTCT
Organism: Dendrocalamus latiflorus; assembly: GCA_017311315.1. NCBI lineage: Eukaryota > Viridiplantae > Streptophyta > Magnoliopsida > Poales > Poaceae > Dendrocalamus > Dendrocalamus latiflorus. The sequence continues at coordinate 22,245,532 of CM029648.1, read as the reverse complement.
ACTATCTACTAGAAGCTAGGAAGATCATATTAGCCTACCCATAAAGAATTCACCAAAGCGCATAAGCAAAATAGAGTTCAACACCTCTTGCCTCGTCACACTGCTATTGAACAATGGTTGGACTGGCTTGGTGCTAGTGGTTTGACCGCCTGGAAACCAGTCTGACTAACCACCGGTTTGACTGCTGGTGTAGGGCGGTCTGATCGCTCCCCTGAACCAGACCTGGAAATCAACCGGAGCCAAACCCCAAAAAGGTGCATTCCTCAAAATACAAGTCCAAATGATTTAAGACTTTGCACAAACCTTACCAAGGATATCATAAACCTAATCCATCCAAGGATCACATGGATCTTAGCCTAAGTTCTAACCTTTTCTTGAGACAAGTAAGGTTGCACCAAAATCGAGCTAAACCCACAAACTTGAGAGATGACCTACTCGCGGGTTTGACATGGCCAAGATGGCTCTAGATAGGTTTTCCATATATCACAGCAAGCAAGAGCACTCAAAGATTCGAGACCAAAATCCTAGCAACATGATTTCCTAAGAAGTGCTCCAAATCAAACTAAACTAGGCAATCTCCAAGATCTTGCTACAGCTAGTCTCTAGATGGATGACATATGATCCTCATGAAGTATATCCATCTCTTACACATCTTTGAAAATAGCAAGATCAAGAGGAAAGGGGAGAAGGCAAAAACAACAACCAAAACAAGAGTAAAATCAATAAGATCAAGAACACACCATAGATGATGAACAATATCAATCTATTGCAATTTGTAGATGTTTGGTTTACAGCCGCTCTACCATGGACGACAGAGCTCTCTCACCTAAGAGCACACACCCAAACCCTAGAAAGAGGTGGTTGCTTTCCCCTTTGCTTACCCCAAACCCTAGCCACAAACCACTCCCAATTAAATAGATGGAGTAACCAGTCCACATCTAACCATTAACTCCATAGACACTAGATTTTAGACTCACACAAGACTTATGCACACTTTTCAAAGCGCATAAGGCCAAACCCGCTAAGGAGCAAGATTTTATCTACTTGACCTCCTCACCACCTCCTTGACCTAAATCACTCTTCAAACACCCTTCAAGCACCGTGGTTTTGGTCCCTTTGTCATTTATGGTATTTTGGCTCCCTGCCAAAATACTCTCGCTTTGACCAAGGAGCTCACCTCTTTCCCAAGCCTAGTCCATTGTTATCTCCTCCTTTTCAAGTAATCCCTATACTTACAATGTGTAGAGTCACCAATGGCTCACATATAGGCAGGTTTCCCCATGTCGGTCCTCCCTCAACCACGCCCCACTTGCACCGACCGCACCATTCAAGGAACCGTTGCTCGAACCCTCCCTTCGATATCTCTTGTCTTCTCCTATGCCTAGCTTGAGCTCAACCATCCCACCCAGCTTCCTTGATTGTATCTCAGCTCATTCCCGAGCCTAGTCTTGGTCCATACCGTTGGCCTAGTCTTGAGTTGCCTCCAAGAACATGCACATTAAAGATGAAGAAATTGTTTTCGGACACAAGTTCTTCACAACTTCACCCACGTTAGTCCAAATATACTTCATGCACCATGAATACAATGACTTGACCAAAAAACTCAACCCATGACCAATTTCCCAAAATCACGAGAATGACTCACCCAAGAACTAATCGTGGCTGGTCTGACCACCATTGGGTGGCTGGTCAAACCGCCAGCCTAGTCAAACTGCTCCTCTCAAGCCAGTCTGACTTCCAGGGCAGAGCACCAGATTGACTCTCTCTGGAAATTCGATATTTTTCTATCTGGTTGTGCCATAGACTTCCAGAAAATGTGATACCTAGCGCAGAGACACCTTAGGAAAGTGTTTGGTGTGAACAAGGCAAAAGCCAACCACTTGACCCAAGCCAGTCAGACCGTTGCTTACAAAAAATGCTTGAGAGAAACTTCAGCCGGTCTGACCGCTATGTTGGACAATCTGACCTGCTCTGCATAAAGGTCAGACCGCACATGCAAATCAGTCAGACCTCACCTGCAAATCGGTCAAATCGCCCCTTACAAGTGGTGAGTGTCGGTGTTGTTGAAGAAGTCAGCGGCCAAAGAAACTCAATGATGGAGAATCCCTAACAGAGATGAGATAAAGCTTTGTATTGAAGACATGCTATGGATGATATAGGCCATCAATAGCTAGGAGTGTGCTATCGCTGGTGAGGGACACGATATCTTCAACGATTGCGAGAAGATTCTCCATACCATTATATAGTGATTAAAGTAGACATGCTAGTACTAGTAAAGACGGGGGTTGTCACGGTTAGTGAGGAAGGACACAACATTGAGTTTGTCAACATTGAAGAAGATGAGCGGCCGACATAGAGGAAGAGGACATCGATCATGTATAACATCATATATGTATATATGCATGCATGCATCCATACGAATAGAAGCACAGGTGCACAGAAGAAGAGGAGCAAAGAGCTCAGAGTAGAGATAGCGCAACCGTAGGGAATAGGCTCATGTAGGGATTGGCAGTGACGATTGCATGTGTATACGTGTTTGATGTCACAACGGTCAGCATTAAGTAATAATTGGAGAAAAATAATATGTGATAGAGTATTGCATTGGAAGGGGTGGCAACAAAGAGGGATCGACCAAGAATTGAGTTTGGTGTTAGAGGTTGAAGCGAAAAAACAGAATTGGTCAGTAAAATTAACTTGTAATTGGGGAAAAATCAAACAATCGATATCGACAAATACCAATATCGAATATGTGAACAATATGTAATAAATGTAGCTACGCAAATATGCAAGCCACCCTACAAGTTCGTATGGAAACGAATAATTTACTAGAAATTAGTGTATAATAATTTGTTGCTGGGTATTTGTTTGCCGATGGGCAAAATCTATCAGTTTCAAGATACATAGTTGGGACCATGTGAATTTTGTCATTAATTAGTTTTTCGTACTCTTGAATTTAACATGGACTGTTTGCTGAAAATCTGAAAATATTAAATTCTACCAAAAAAATTCTGTTATTCATTAATTTCTGTGGAAGTTGATCTACATTTGGATACTAGACTTCTTACACGTACCATGTAGTCAAAATTAAGCGCACCAAAGCTATGACTTGAACTGGATATCCAAAGGACATTTCGTTTTTAATTCAAGTGAAACATATCCAATAATAGTATTAAGAGGAGCATGAGCTTCTAAAATATGAGATGGCCGATCAGAGCTTATGAACTAAAAAGAAGAAGAAGTGCATCTAGAATTTTTCTTCAAGATGTAGCGGATAAGACTTATTCCCCCTACACTTAAAATTAAAGGTAGAAGTGAGACTCAAACTTGGGTGGATGGGTTCACAACTTTGTTTTTGTTAAGAGAGGATGCGTTTACAACTTTGTGTGCTTAATTACCATTGCACCCATGAGAGCTCTCAGTGTGCAGCTAGAAATAACCGGCCAGCTGAAGCCAAGTGTTTAGGGAGTTAAGAGCTTGCTCATGATTTTCCTTGAACTCAAATCGAAGTTGCCATTTGGTTTGAAACTTAACTAGGGATTTGACTTTACATTCATTCCTAGCTATATGCATGGTCGACCTACAAATGTTAACTAAAGTTCACACCATGCCATAAGTCGGAATTTTTTTTTACAAATAATCTATTTTTATTCAAAATAACAGAAATATATCTGTGCCAACATTTGTTTTTACAGAAATAGGCTCCAGTCGCCTTGTGGCTGGGCGACAATAACTACAGTCGCCCAGCCACAGGGTGACTGCAAACATACGGTATACTTTGTGAATTTTTTAGATTATGATTGGAAGATAATATGTTGGATTCGTAATAAAGGTTTATGATCGTTGTATGTTGTTGTAGTGTAAAAAAATTTGTGAAACTTTTTTTAAGAACGATTGAACTTAGAACGATCGGTAAGTGATATTGTGGTGTTACTGGGAATTCGTACACGGAGAAAAATTGGTCTGTTAATATTGTTGGATAACTTGCTATGGACATAAGTGAATGTGAAATGACAAGGAAATAAGTTTGTCTGAATTAAAATAGACTTCATAATAAAGTTGGGGGTAACATGCCGCGTAGGGTTTGATTACATGCATAACATAGAGCATCATGTGCGACTAACTAACCCACACTACTACAAAATAGGTCATTACAGACAATTCGGAACAGTCATCACAGACGGTTTTCTGAAACTGCCTATATTTATGTGTCAATGATAATCGAAGGTTATCACAGACGGTTTGTGAGCCGTCTGTGATAAAGACAACACAGACGGTTTGTAACTAGAATCGTCTGTGAAGAAAACTATTACAGACGGTTCGAACCAAAAACCGTATGTGATACTCACACATCACAGATGGTTCTAGTTACTAATCATCTGTGATTGGCGAGTATCAAAGATGGTTGGTATATAGAACCGTATGTGATAGTCCTTCATAGACGGTTTATATGACAAAACCGTCTGTGATAGTTCATTGTATACCTAAATTTTTTTTCTGTTATTTAGCTAGCCTCAAGAAATGATGTTACCTATGTCCTTTGAAAACAAGCAAATACAGTGGTAAACCCAACAGCACATTCCATTACAGCATAACAAGATAATGAAACCAACTCTTTAACACAGCAAGAATATATAAGAAGCAGAGCTCCTACCAAACAGTAGAAACTAGATGCATTGGATGACTGCTAGATATCACCAGCAATGGAGATGCGGTGGTAGTCAACGTCGTCGAGGAACAAGCTGGATACATCGGATGGCGGTCGGATATCATCGGCAATGGAGAGGCGGCGGTAGTCAGCATCGTTGAGGAACAAGCTAGATGCATTGGATGGCGGTCGGATATCACCAGCAATGGAGAGACGGCGATAGCGCCACCTTTGTGGCACAACGGTGAGACTACACAAGACACTCTTACGACACTTACGATAAGAGTGTGTTGTGCAATCTACCGTGGTGTCACAACGGAGGCGCTAGCTCACGGCGGTAGTCAGCGGCGTCGAGGAACAAGCGAGATGTAGCGGATGGCGGTAGCACCATCTTTGTGGCACGATGGTGAGACTGTAGAGGACACTTACGATACTTACGACAAGAGTGTGTTGTGCAATCTACCGTGGTGTCATAACGGAGGCACTAGCTCACGGTGGTAGTCAGCGTCGTCGAGGGGAGGATGCAGGAAGCTATATGAACTCACGTGTGACTGCCGGTGGAAGGTAGATGGAGAGTAATAAATAAGGGTCGAAGGTGGGAAGAACCGGTGCCTGCCATTCGATGTGGAGAGAATGGACGGGTGAGATCAAAATCCTGGGGGATACGCCACGGATCGATAACGTGTCATTACCAGAGATGGTTTGTTATACGAACCGTCTGTGATAATTCACATATCAGAGACAGTTTGTTACACGAACCATCTGTGATAATTTCATAGACGGTTCTAATTAAGAACCGTTTGTGATAATGTGTATATCTCAGACGGCTTTTAAACCTAACCGTCTGTAATAGTTTCAAAGACGATTTTAGCCATGAACCGTCTGTAATAATCAAAGCACAAATGGCTCCACATGAACCGTCTATGATGAGATGTCCAGTATAGCTTGTTTTGTAGTAGTGTCAATTGCTCGTACGACCTACTGTGTGGATCGAGACCATTTTTCTTTCCTTGCGAGCTCGGCGTTGAACTCCTCGGTGGCCTCTTTTGCCTTAGTTGCCATTTCTCTCTTTTTCTCGTGCTCCCTCTCACGAGCCTCGCGCTCCCTAGGCGTGCACACCTCAAGATGAGCTTTCGTCTTTCGTTGTATACACTCGGTTTGCTCGTCCTTGCGGCATTCCTCCTCCTGGATCTTGGAATTCCTTGTGATGTTCCACTCCTCGAAGTTGAGGGCCCACAGGTCCTCTTGGTGGATCTCAAGATTGATCCATTTGCGGTAGCCACATAGGGGTTCCGGTGACTATAGATACATGGGAGAGGTTGTTAGTGCGCCGTCCTGTCATGTCGCTACGTAAAGGTATCTCGTCTGATCTTCTCACTAAGCAAGTTGGCTCGTGCAGTCATGTCGCTGCGCAAAGCTGACGCGTGCAGTCTTCTCACTACTCAAAGCTGGCCTATCCTGTCGTGCCACTGCGAAAAGCTGGGTCATCATGTCATGTCACTGAGCAAAGCTGGCCCGTGCGGTCATGTCGGTACGCAAAGCTGGCGTTTGTAGTCTTGTCGGTGCTGAAAGCTGGCCCGTCTTGTCATATCACTACGCAAGGTTGGCCCGTGTAGTCTTGTCGCTGCGCAAAGCTGCCCTGTGTCATAAATGACGCCTCGACACCGCAATTACGCTATAAAATGAATGGTCAAGGTTTTGATGGTAGGAACAACTATGTTCTCTGTCGTAAAGTAAGGCACCATGACAGACACCAAGGGGCCAGTCGAATATGGGTCACCAAAGGGGGACCTTCCGCTCGAATGGAAGAAGGACATCGATGTTACGTATCGCTTGTTGGCAAACAGGCACGCTCAGCCAGTGTGGCCAAAATGCAAACACATGCAAGACATGGTGGTGCAGGTAGCAGAAGGCCACACGGATGGGGGGCAACATTTCTTCCAGTGCCCATACTCCGGGATACAAATAGGCACTCGTCTATTTTGTAGTACTACTAATAGAGTTTCAATGTTAACATTCCTTTGTAGCAGATGGATAAATGTGACTTTGCGCGATGGATTGATCCTCCCCATGAACGGTATGTTGCAAGGTACGTGCATATGTTGTGGGAGTGAATCACTGATTGGAGGCACAGATTGAAAGTCTCGAAGAGTAGAACGATGACCTCCGTCAGCAGATGGACCGCGAGAGGGGCAATGAGGAAGTCATCAACATAGAGAGTTCGTACGACCCAACATGCTGCTGTGCGAACCCTAGCTGTATATGTGTTGCCACTATAACGACAGCCAGCCACGTCTGAGGTGGCCTCAGCAACATTCCATGTGGGTACCACGAGGCTTCTTCCACTTGTAGGCAATGATGTGTATGGTTGTACGGTTGTACTCACGCTTGTTGTTTGAAATATTTTGCAATGTCGTTAAGCATGCAATTGAATGGTTTGTACATTGGTGTGGTTGCCATCAATGCAATTCACTATTTGATTGGTGCGGTCGTCGGTGCTATTGCCATCAATTGGGTGGTACGGGCATCGACAAGGGAAAAAGAAGTATAACTAAGCTCGGCATAGTATTGTAAACATCACTACATAAACAAGAAACATAAGCAGTACATGAACAACAAGTGTACAGTCAAAGCTAACCACCCCCAACAGCATCGCCAGTCTCCCTCCGTTGCCACCCTGGCCCCCTCTATCTCCGCGTCCGCGTCCTCCCATACGGCCTCGCTTGGCCATCTTCCTCAACGCCGGGTGACGGCGCCCTGACAATGTAAGACAATCAGGAGACCGTCGCACACACCCCTGAGCTGGTGGAGTGGACTGCACCGCCACCTGTGTGGCCACTAGTGCACCAGTGAGGGCGCTCCTGGAGAGAACCTTCGGGGGTATGCCCCGAGGTGCAAAGCCCGTCGCCTGGCCGGGCTAGTCTGAAAAGTACTGGTCCGTGTCGTCCTGGCCCAGGGAGACCCCCATCCCTGGTCAGGGAAGACAAGACCTGCAATACAAATATTATTAGTTCGTCAGATAAGGCAATGGGATAAAACCGACAAGAGGCGAAGCGTACCCTTAGCTAGCGCCATAGCGTCTGGAGGGATGTATGACACAGAGTACGCCCCTGCATGAGGAAGCCAGAGATATATGGATGATGCACAAACAGCTGCCCTGACGGTGTACGAGACCGTCCCCAAGCTGAACCCCCGGCCTCGTCAGGCTAAGGTGGTGCAGGATGTGCCCAAGTAGAACCCCCCACGTGGTGCCATGCTAGTCGGGGCGGCCCCAGTGGACAAACCGTGTGTGCACCGAGCGTGGGCGTGCGGACCTCTGGTAGCCTCGTGCAGGACAATAGGGCTACGACACATGCACCCCAGGCCTCCACACGACGCCAAGCGCTCACCGACTCCTGTGTGACCTCCGCACCACCGGCGATCCTATCCGCCATGGTGCAAGACTCCCTCCAAATCGCAGCACCGACGTCAACCTGCAGGAAAAACATGGAATGGCCAATCATCTCAGTGACATTGCCATTAGGGAATATTTAAAAATTAGATGTAACGTACCACGGTATGAGCGTCCTGCGCGAGGTGTGTGGGGTACGTGTCTGTCGGTGCGGTGACCTGTGCTACGGGATGGTCAACAACATGTATGAGCTTGGTACGTGTCTAAGGCTGGTACCAACATAGGTACTCCGTGTACACGCTGCTGTTGTAGGGGCGCTCCTCCATGCAATAATCAAGCACGCCCTCCCACTACGCAGTCCACCCCTCCATCTTCGCCGTCCAGTCCGTGCCACGTTTTACTTCCTTCCTAGAGTGCCTGCTTATAATACCAAACGAATTCTAAGAACAAGGAGATTTCTGAGAGCCGGTCACTCACGCATGGATGCTCTGCGGCATCGGTGCTCTGACTGGTACCGAAACGACCTGATGTAGGCCAAACTGGCGCATTACACGCTGCGGCGCATAGTCCTCGACGAAGATGTCGTACACGAGCTTCCGACACGTCAGCCAAAAACCCCAATCACACCAGCAGAGGGAGGATAGCCAATCAGGAGTGCGGCTCTACAGTGCCGCAGGTGAGTACGGCTCCCAACGCACGTCGTCAGCTGTGAGGAGGTCGAATTGCTCCACAAAGGTCAGATATGCTGCGTGACCTGGACATGTGCGAACTGTACCTGTAAGGAACAACAACTGTTATGTACGACCATCAGCAATACGAAGGAAATAGCTGATTGTGATAGTACTCACCCGTCGACGACTCCAGAGGGAACCCATGGTAGGCTGGTCGACGTCACCCCGGGGTACATATCTGCCCCGTACGAAGTCATGTCCTCGAGCATGGGTCGTCCCAGGCTAAAACGCTCGAATGACCACAGCTGCAGTAGCAGCAGACACCCCACGAGGATCGAGTTCGCCTTGGTCCTAGCACACGCGTCGCACAAGCCATGATAGGTCGCGACAAGTATGGCCGAACCCCAGCTGATCTGGGGGGCCTCGCCGTCGGCGATGGCCCTAGCATGAGCGATGAGGCGTGCGTCGACAGTGTTGCCATGGCTGGTGATGAAGAACATCCAACCAAATAGCCATAGCAAGTATGCCTCCAAGTGCTGCGAGACCTGCTACTCGTTCGTCTCCGGATCCATCGCTCCACCTGAATGCAACCCAAGAAGTTATTAGTACGTAACAGTGAAAATGAGAGTACACAGGATCAAACAGAAAGGGCATGTACCCAGAACTGTGAGAGCCACCTCAACGATGGCCCGTGTGTCTGAGCTGATGGGAAGACGTAGTACTCCTCCGCGGCACCAGGCGGGAAGACCCCCTCGAATCTGGTAAGCAGGTCAGCGCGCCACCCGGCCGGGGCCTCCGGTAGGAAGGCAGTACCTCTCGCGATCAGAAGGCCAAGAAGCAGAGACACATCCTGTAGATTAGGCGTCATCTCCCCAAATGGGAGGTGGAAAGTGTGCGTCTCCAGCCGCCAACGGTCCACCAAAGCTGTCAGTAGAGAACAGTCGAACGGGAAGCATCGCGATAACTCCACACCGTCGTCGCCACCTGCGGGCAAGGCCGGTCCGTCCTCATCGGTGGCCTACACCATCCGGGGAGAGGGAGTAGTCCGGCATCCCGCAGCCTGCAAAGCAAGTAAAAGTCAGCACGAAACCTACTTATGACAACAGTACAACGCTGGCGAAGTGCACACTTGACTGTCCTGCGGGGATCTAGTCTCCAGGCGACTCGAGGTGTGTGTGTGTGTCCGTACCACTCCCAAGTCAGCTGGGTCTTCCGCGCTCCCTATAGGTGGGACACGATGGGAAGCGCAATGCAACCGGTCAATGTGCTCATCCAACAGGCCATAAGGCTAGTCCGATCCGCGAAGATCATGAACCATACCTGCAAAATGAATTGAAGTTAGCATTTATACGGAACAAGAAAACATCGCATGTAAAGCAACAGTAAATAGAACTTGTAAGTAAACAAACAAAACAATACTAGGTTACCAGCACAATACCAACTACATTATTGAAAAGAGGGGAGTAACATAGCAATTGTATAAACAGTACATGAATTTTATGATACATTTAGTACGACATTACGCACGTCAAAAATGCCAACTAGCAAAGTACACTTTACAATGGAAATTTATTTGTAGTCTCCAACAACGAGTAGAACAAATCGTGCCGCTCTGCCTACTGATCAACACATGCCTTGCATCGTCTAGCTGTGTGCCCCTCCTGACCGCATCGCCCGCAACGTGCACCAGATGCTCTGGCTTGCGCCTCGTCCATATCATTTCTAATACGCCGGCTCTATCGCCTACCCTTCCCACCCTTTAGCATGTCAACATCCGCAATCTAGGTCCTCCCTGTAATATCCAAGGTGGCGAAGTTCCCCACAACCCTGAACCCCTGAGGTCGCCACACCACGCATGCATCACTCTCTTCTTGAAGAAGTACTCCAACATGAAGTTCGCAAGATCCATGCCCATGGTTCTGCATGCAGCGAGCACATGAGAGCATGGCTTGTGTAATAGCTTCGGCTTGTTGCATGTGTAGCTAGGTTCATTTATATGATCTCTAAGATATACCTCGTGGGTAACAAGGGCACGAGCCATCCCAAATCCGGCTCTATCATGGAGTACCATGTTGAAACGATGCTCCCTGTTGCCCATGACGAGCATCATGTGCAATTGGCCCTTCTGTGCCTTCGTCTCCATGTATACCGTAATTTTTGACGAGTACAACGCTCGTGGGTTGACCGTATGAAGTGCGGCACTTGCATGCCCCTCCCTGAAGTAGCCGATTGTGTTGTGCAGAACACCTTCGACGATGGCGACGAGGGGCTGAAAACAAAGGCCCATAAGAACCCAATTGTACACCTCCGTAAGGTTTGTTGTCATTATGCCGTATCTTGCACCGTCTGTGTCATGCAACAGCGACCACTTCTCCAATGGTCTCCCTCGATCCACTGCGAGAAACACTTGATGTTCTGTAAGCTCCTCCTCCTCGGACCAGCTGGGTTAGGCTCATTGAGTGCTACCAGGCATTTCAGTTGTGCCGCCCCAGGCATGACCGGCCCCTTGTTCCTCTCGTTGACATGTTTCCTGTTGTGCTCATCCAACAATGCCCACAAAGCATTAAATTTTCTCTGCTGGTTTTGCATAACAAGCCTCTTGAATAGCTTCATCAGTGATTGTTTTGGGAATTGCTTGAAAAAGTTCGCCCCTGGGTGACAAGTGCACCATCTGTTCCTCATATCCGGCCAAGAGAAGGGCTCTTCGGGGTCTTCCTCAAGTTTTCTTATGGCCTTCATAATGCTGGAGTGGCAATCATGGATTACGCACACACCAGGACGAGCACCGACAACTCCAACCCTCACATGTTTAAGAAACCACAACCGGCTTTCATAATTCTCATTTTCCACGGATGTGATGGCTAGCGGCAATATTTGATTGTTTCCATCAATGCCTATGCCTGTCGTAACCAACTACACTAACCTTGTAGTATAAATTTCCTATCAGAAGCCCGCACACCGATGCCACACTTTTCTCACTACTCGAGCTATACCCTATTGCAAATAATTCCTACTGGTTTCGACAATTTTCATAGCATATCGATTTAAATGCCTATGTACCAGTTACAATCGTACATATGTTTTTACAACGTACTAACGACATTACATTCATTCGTGTTTTGTAATACCTACAAATTTGTATGGACGGTTAATTTGTACGTAATGTTCACTGAATTTTCTACAACTACAATTTTGTACACATGCCAATTTGCTAAAGATGCTAATTTTGTACAACTATGTTCACTAAATTATACACAATTACAGGCTACTACGGCTGCTAAATTTCTAAAATTACATTGACTAAATTTTCTATACCAAAGTTCAACTATTTCTGTCTACGTCTAAAATTTTCTACTCAGACTAAAACTAAATAAAATATCTACTACATATACAAAATTTCAAATACAAAAAAATACCTCTCAAAATGGGAGAAAGAATGATTGTGTGACTAACGAGTGGGATCCGTTTGTCAAAAGAGAGAAATGTGATGGATTGTAGTTCTGAGAATTTTCGCTCTTAAATACGTAGTTCTATGAAATTTGAACTTAAATGTTTGGCGGTTTATCCATTAAAGTTGTAGTTTTATGAAGTTTATGCCATGTGAGCCTATGGACATGGCATGTAGTTTGGCTATGTGGCGAGCTCAAACTGACCTGTTAATGGCCCAGGGCTCCAATATAATGTATAGTTTATGCCATGTGAGCTCATTCTTAAATCTATAGTTTTCCAAAAATTCGAGTTCACATGTGTAGTTCTCCGATAGTCACGACATTAAAGTTGCATGCATGTATATTGTACTGAAATAAACCAAATCTTAAAGCAAGTGGCGTGCGTGTCTTGTCAAAATTCTTTGAATTTTGTAATTGGCGCAACACCATAATATAACCTTTGACCTTTTTGTAAATTAGCTTCCATGTATTTTTTTCCCACTTTCTGACTCTGGCGCGAAACCTTCAGAAATTGAATTGATTCACTTGGCTCCTGACCTTAGATTTTTTTTTTCTGGTTCAACGACGACGCCGGTGAAACCGGCCGGTCGGGGTGAAGAGGCGAAGGGTGAGCGGCATCACCGACCGGCTCTGTCTAGCTACTTAATCTTACCGGCTGCGTGTGGTCGTCATATCAGTGCCGTGCGGTTCAACGTTCTCACGTATGCACTCCTCGAAACTGTGGATTTATGCAACCGATGCAAATGACGAAATCTCAGAACCGGGTGGCTACCTACGTGCCTTGGCCGTTCCAAGGGCACTATTTTATGCGTCAAGTAGAGCAGATGCATTGTTCTTTAGCAGCTGAGAGAGTATGCAATGATGCAACTTCGACGTAGAGATATACATGCAACTTGCAAAAACAATATGGAAAAGTCGATGGCAAAAAATTAAGTTGTTGGACCTACATTTATTTAGTTGCCATTAATTTTCTACGGAGAACGGCATGTACGATATGCCTATACGTCGACTTTATTCAGGAAGAATATTTGGCCAACTCACCGCTCACTGCTAAGATGCATGAAATGGATATTTGTCGAGTTCGATAGCGCTTTTCAATGGCTTAATGCTCTGATGTGCGAAAAAAATCAAAAATACTTTTTAAGGCCAAAAATCAAAATTACCTGAAAAATCAACAATTAAATTAAACTAGTTGGGCAAAAATTTGCTATCTATTGGCCAAACACCTGAATGCATGCCAAACTAGTTGGACTAATTAACCACGGTTGGTATAAAAGCAGCACTCTGTTTGTTTGGCGTTATTATACTAGTTACGTTGAGCAAAAATTGAACAGCAAGTACGTTTGTACTTGAAACTAAACATGCATATTATTTAAAATAAAATATACTTTTTATTTATTTGAAAGCATAGTTCCATCTCCAGTACTCCCGGCATGATTGTTGCTAACCGCACCTCTCATACCTAAGGGCTTGTTTGGAACACTGAATTTTTATAAGATTTCGCAAGAATTTGACAGAAAATTATTCAATTTTCATAGAAATGTTAAAAATTCTAGCATTCTAATGGGCCTAAATGAGTTCGATATATTCCTTTGTCACGTTAAGTATGCTTATGCACCTATTAATTATTAATTTTAAGATACTCCAAAACCAGTTTTACGGAAAAATTCCAAGGGTGCCCCTGCTTAGTACTATTTATCCGTATATACATGTATACCTTGATATTCATGCATAAAAGTAAGTACACCTAAATAATTACACATACCACTTTTAAAAAGTATATATCCCACATAGGTGCCATCTCACATACTCGTATATTTCATGTGCATACCCTATATCACGTGATATATATACATACCTCCTACCTATGAGATACAACATAAGGAGTAAGTAGTTACTCCCGATAGTAGGAAAAAGACTTTACAAATACATGGAACATTTGAGAAACTAGCCAATTGGCCCGCACAACTGCGCGATTTGGTATAGTATAGTATAGTATAACTTTACGCAAATCTAAATTTTAAAATATGTATTTTGCAATCTTAAATTTAGAATATTTGATTTCATAATTAAAAAAACTATTTTGAGAGGTCTCTCCTTACGTGCGAAAGAGAGGATTGAGAAGTGGGTCCATCGAGACAATTTATACCCTCAATATTTGAATTAAATGTAGTGCTACCTATTTATTTTTTTCTTCAATTTAATATATCTCTATATTAACTATTGAATCTCCTTTAAAATTATGGCTTACTATATTAAGAGATAAATGTTTTTTTAGATCTTTGCAAATTAATATATCTTTAAAACAACTATCGAAAGCCTTTAAAATTAGGATCCACCAATTTAAGGATCGGATGTTTTTCTTTTTGTAAGTATTTCTATCATACTTCTATTTTTTCCTAGCAATTATATAAGACATGTCATCGACTTTTAATATATAATAGATAGATTAACTTTCATACTCACGAGTTTTGGATCCATCTCTTATGAATAGATCGAGCATGGAATGTGATTCTAAATAAAGCTATCCAATACAAATATTATTAAATCAGTCCATGAAAGAATACTGCTCAGCAGGTTGTATACACTGTTTGGAGTTGTTTATATCAAGAGGCTGATTGCTTGTTAATTAAATGTATAAAGTTCGACCGAAGGAAACAGCAAGATAAATATCATAGAGATACGATGAAATGTCTAATCAGAATATTTATGTATTACACGTTAATTATGAAGAACTCTGTAGGGTGCAGACGAGCGAGCGCCTACCTGCGTGCTCATCTATTTTGCCTTCAAAATTAGCAAAAGTAATCGAAAGTTATTTTCTTCAGAAAGTGTAACTACCACACATAGTAATAACTACACATTTATGGTGTATTTTGACTACTACGTACCGGTTTAATTTGGGAAACAAATAGTAGTTATGTGAATACCAGGACTTCATTCCTACTTATAAATTTCATATTGTGTGGGTTATTTGTTTATGTAATAATAATTATTTCACAAACTACTGTAATAATAATTTCACAAACTACATTTGTCAAGCCTATCAGGAACATGTTCTTGCTGCTTCTAAAAACTGAAGGGGAAACAAGCTTCTTAAGTTGCTGAATAAATTTATATTTAGGTCCGCATGGTGTTAAGCATGTCAAGACAAGCTCACGTGCCCCCCAATCAAATAAGATAGTATATGACAAATATTCTGGGAACAAGTTGAATTGCATGCCCTTAAACAATGTTACTTTCATTAGGACATTAGAATTATCTCTACATGTTCTCCCAACTTAGCATTGGAGACAACCCTAAAAAACAAGATTAAGATCCTCTACCCTTCTTTTGCTTCTACAAGTGTACTGTTCCTTACACAAATGTATTTTAGAGTTAATTAAAGCCTACCATGTGCACTCAGAGACTAGTTTGCCCCACTATATATGCTTTGCTGTTGGGTGAGGGTTTAGCTAACATGTTGTCACGGCTAAGTGGTATGCTCCAAACTAGCAAACGTCTCCATTTGGTGGCAAAATACATGTAAACAAACTCTAAACTCTAATCTTGCAAAATTGGGTGCCTGTCATCATCAATGTGGTCCTCTACACATCATTCTATCATATACAGATTAGATATGATGTCTCCTATATTGTTTTAAATCTAAGGAAAAATAAATAAAAATATATGAACATTAAAATTTTCTCTCTATCTTTTTGGATATTGTTTTCCTCTTCTTGCTTGTTGTCATAGTTTTGTCTGTTTATCTCCAATTTACATCCACTTCAGCAACCTGCTGTAGCTTTGCTGTCATCTTGCTCTGCAAAAGGTTTACCAACTATTCATATTACTGGGAGTGGCTAAGGGCGCTATCAACATGGCTGCGCTACAGTGCTGCGGGCTTATTTGGTACTATTCATAAGTTTCGTCTTTTTCTGAAATTTTGACTTTTTGTTGAGCTTTTTTGCCGGTTCTTTTTTTCCCGTATGTGTTTGTATTATACGTAATGGGCTAACATATTTTTTATATTTTTATATTTTTTTAAATTTAATTATGCTAAATAAGCCTCTGTCAGCTACAGTGTTTTTTTCAGCCAACTACAGTGTTTTCAGCCATAAGCCACGAGCTTTTCAGCCGAACCGATCACCCCCTAAGATACATGCATGTATTTCAGTAAATTTTTTGTTGCCTTATTGTTATCTTATACTGGTTGCAGTGAATCATTAGTTCAAGAAGAGAGGAAGATAGAGAGAGAGTAGCTAGCTACAGGCAGGAGCTGTCACATTGACGTAGCTAGCTAGCAGCTTAGCCATCTATAAAAGAAGCCCATATGCTGCATCAACAGGAGGACCATATCCCACACCCCACACATATGATCTGTACTGTCTCCTCTCCCTCCCCTCCCCTTGCTTGCCTGCTAACTCAAAGCTAAGAGAGCTTCCCGGAAGCTAGGCCGCCCGGCAAGACGCCAGTACCACAGCTGATTGATTGATCAATCATCTGGCAGTGCTGCCTCTAATCAGTAGCCACTGGCTACTGCCTGAGCAGAGCAAACACACAGGTACTATGTAGATACCTAGCTAGTTTACATACAGTTATGCACTACTAGTACACCAATATATATGTAGCTACTTCAATTCTTCTCCTCTTCTCTTCTTTTCATTGGACCTTAGCTTGGTTCTTGAAGAAAAGTTTGTAACAGTGACCATTTGCTTCTTGCTCAGACCAGTCTTGGGCGGATCCTCTCGTCAGTCGAACCGTGTCGGTGGGTCTCCGTTGTTGCTGCTAGCTCCCTGAGGAGCTCCCCGGCCGAGTTGAATCTTTCAACTGTGCTCCATCGGCCAAGCTGCCTCCGTTGTTTCACCCCTTGCCATCAATCATCTCTCCGGCTTGATCTCACAGGTATGAGCTGAACAGACCCTGTATGCATATTAATTACTCCATAATTAGAACATGTGATTTCATGCATGCAAACTTAAGTTACTTAGCACTAGTAATTCATTTACTTTGGACGAAGCTACGTATTACTCCTATATATAGTAGTTGAAACCAAATAATTTACGCCGGCCGCTCTGTAAAAAACGAGAGAGAGAGAGAGAGAGAGAGAGAGAGAGAGAGAGAGAGAGAGAGAGAGAGAGAGAGAGAGAGAGAGAGAGAGAGATGCATCCATACGCATGAGTTTGTTCATTTAGCTAACAAGTCAGAGCACTCCAGATTTTCAGTATGTTTTTGCATCGCGTCATGCAAGGCACAAATATACGATAGATATATGTGATTCTTGAGCTAGGCTAGGCTCTTAGCAAGGCGTTAGAATACAGACAGTGTAATCATGCAAGGCACAAATATGCGATCGATGTACCCGTGTGACTGTTTCTTGATGTTTCCAACCGCGCGTTCCACAACTCAATTTTGATTCCCTCATGATCAGTCTCCCATCGATCGATCGTATGATTCGCATGCCGACATTTCCTAACATTTTAGCCGTCCTAGAATCCCTGCGCCAGTCGTTCCGTTTCCTTACTTCTCTCGCGCGCGCCGCGGCGATGGACACCTTCGGCTGGGCCGGCGCCGGTCAGCACGACGACGTATACCTGCCGCGTTCCGTGGGTCAGGTGAGCTGCGGCCGGCTCGAGCTGGACGACGCTTTCCTCGGTACGTGCTTCGGCCAGCTCCACTGTGACAGCGTAGGTGGTGGCAACGCCGGGGCGTGCCATGTGAGCTCGAATTTTGGTGCCGTTGGAGGCGCCGCGGGCATTACGAGCGATCCGCTGGGCTTCTCGAGCTCGGGGGTCGACCTGTTTGCGTCTGTCGTCGACGGCGCGGGAGCGCACGACGGCCTGCGCGACACGGCGCTCGCCTTCTCCAGGGAGCTCGACGGCGGGGCCATCTCGAACGGCGCCATGTTGTCCAACTACAGCGGCGCCACCGGCGGTAACATCTCCTCCTGGGAGTTCAACAACTACAGCGTCGGCGGTGGCCACGACGCCGAGGTGATGTCGCCAACGTCCACTATATCGCCCACCACGCCGTCGCTTCCCCAGACGACGTCGACCCAGGCGCTCAACCCCAAGAGGAAGCTAGCCGACGACTACCCCACCATAGCAACCGCGCCACCGGCGCCGCCGCTCCCACGCCCCGGCGCAAAGCGGAAGGCGACCACCACAGCAACAAGCATCACCTTCGGCCAGGGCGCCCACGACCCCACCACCGGAGCGGCCGGCGGGTACGAGCCGGACATGGAGGCGATGGCGCAGGTGAAGGAGATGATCTACCGCGTGGCTGCCATGCGCCCTGTGAACCTCGGCACGGAGGCCGCCGCGGACAAGTCCCGCCGCAAGAACGTGCGCATCTCGAGCAACCCGCAGACCGTCGCGGCGCGGCTCCGGCGGGAGCGCGTGAGCGAGCGCCTTCGCGTGCTGCAGAAGCTGGTCCCCGGCGGCAGCAAGATGGACACGGCGTCCATGCTGGACGAGGCCGCCAGCTACCTCATGTTCCTCAAGTCACAGGTCCAGGCGCTGGAAACCCTAGGCGGCGGCGGCAGCAGCAGCACCAACACCACCGGCACTAGCAGCAGCACGTCCTGGTTACAGCAGCATTATTACAGCAACAGCCCTGGATTTCTTGGATTTGCAGGAAATAATAACATTTCTGGCTTTGCAAATCCTAATGGAAATGCTACGAAATAATAGTATTAGTGGTCGTCTATACATGTTGCTGTTTTTGTACTGTTTCAGGTCTTGGTGTTTAGAGTACGTACGTACGTGTGCAGAATTTGGATCCGGTGCATTAATTGTTGAAGCACGAGGGGACTGGGCCATCTGATAGGGATAAAGAGAGAGAAAGAGAGAGATAATCAATTATACTCGATCTAGAACAAGATCAGTACATGCATGTGAAATTGTAGTCAGAGCTTCTTACATGAATTAATTGCCAAATTTATCACTGGAAATTAAGTTCATCGATCTAGAATACATGCATATTGATTTTTTTTCACCAGCTGGTCGTTGCGCATTCATGCATGCATGGCGTTACTAGCACAGTTGCTGAGCTTCGAACTGTAACTGATCATTTGATATCGATTGTTCCAAATGTGTATCGATCATGGGATGCATCATGAGGCTGGCCATCTTGGGTTCATGCTTGTGCAGCTGTGGTGCATCTTTCTGGTTCTAATTTTGGCCATGATTAACCACCACTTTTCTTCTCCTGTTGTATATATCCCGCGATATCCAACGCCAACGAAATCTCGATTGTTCAAAGTGCAAAAGCGTGTGTTAGAGAGATATAAAGGCTTACACTTTTCGATCAAAGATGAGCTAGATGCTACTTCTATCTCTCGATCTATGAATATATCTAGTCTTTTTATCTTATCTATCATGTATGCTGGGTCAGGTTTTTCGCATGCTGATGATAAAAAAAAACGTGTGATTAAGTTAACACGAAAAGGCCCTTTTGCTGGCCATGCATGCATCGATCAATGCATGCAAAGCTAGCAGGGAAAAACCCAAGACGACACACATTGTACCATTCGTTCATAGGCTTCATCATTGCAAAAGTACTACTGGTAGTACTGCCTATATCCCATAGTACAGTGGTGCATGAGGCATGGGAATTTGGGCACGTCCTCTTCCTATGTAACACTAGCTTGGTCTCCTCCTCCCTCTAGTCTCACTCTCCTCTCCCTTTCCGGCTCGTGTCAGAGGGTCAAAACCTTTGAGATGCGTGTGCGCCTGCCATGGGCAGAGGGAGAGTACTGTAGATTTCTGCTTAAATTTTAATTTCTTACCCAATTTGACAATCTCCCTTAAAAATTGCTTTCCTCTTTTGCCTTCCCGCCTTCTTCTTCTACTGACACCCTGCAGCAGAGCCGCCTCCCCCACCGCCTCACCATGTCGTCGCTCCATGCGCCCTCACGTCGCACCTCCGATTGCGGCCACGCCGCTTCCTCCCATTCACACCCGCTCTGCCAACTCTTGGTGTCGCAGTCCCACCAGCCAGTCGCCCACCCTCTACTTCCTCTCCTCGCTTGGTACGCCTAGTTGATCGGTGCCCTCTCCCGCTGCAACTCGCTGCCGTTTGTTGGTCGACGCACACGCTTGAGCTGTACCAGCTGCATCATGCTTGTCAACTTCTACAGACACCGTATGCCGCCTCACCCTGCGTGCCTTCATTCCTACTCATAGTCAACACTTTGATCATTTTCGGTGTGTGCAGGCGATGTCGAACCGCCTTCCTGTTCCCACCGCCTCACCTCGTCTTTAAAGCCCAATTGGCGTTGCAGAGAGCTCCGCGCCACCTCAGACATCCACCAGAACCACCTAATTGAACTCTCGCTCACCGCAGCACTATTGGCGACCTCCCTTGAGCCCCGTGAGCCCTAGACCTAATCTTCCTCATCACTCGATTAAAACTCAATTGCATTCACTGACATAACCTTCTCTTGTCTCCTGATCATGCTGGTGGACTCACTTGGCCGTGAGCGTTTCTTGAGAGCTCGGACGGCGGAAGCTACTACCGGCTGAAAAGCCTCTCTCGTGGACAGCTCAGATGAGCAATCCCCTACCCAAAACAGTACAACTACCGAGTAGCCTATGCCCGGTAGATGGACAAACCAGCGTCCATTTTGCCAGAGGACCATCGGAAAAGCTTTGAACCGTCATAGGAGCCGCCGCATTCTCTTCTGCCGCCAGCCACCACCACCCATTCTCACACCTTCCAGAACCCCAAAATGGAATCACCATCTCAAACCGAAGCTATCTGTACGAGTGAAGTTCGCCGGAGATCGTTGCCAGCACCGAATTATGGCGAGGAGTACTCCTTTGTTTTCTGCCACTGAGAGGAAGCCAGATGTTGAAGACGATCCCGGGCGTGATGTGGTTGCATCGTAACCATTCGCACACCATGGCTGTTTAGATCAAGCCGTTCGCACGCGCCACATCGTGACCGTTCGCGCGTCGCCCATCGGGTGTGTGAGCGCGTGAGCGCGCTGGGCCACTCAACCGCGCGCGCGAGGCCTTCTCGACCGCACAGTTTCGGCCGAATTAGTTGGCTGATTCAGCTAGGCCGGTTTGTTTTTGTGCGGGCCGTGCATTTTCATCCCTGGCCAGCCCAGCACTATAGCTACTGTTCAAAATCATTGTTCACCCAAAAATTCTAATACACAAAAATACCCCGTTTCAATCGTTTCAACACCACGAATCCATTTTTGACCTCTATTCCACCAAATTGAGCTTCAAATAAGTCCAAACCCCTCTTTGAATTTTATTATATTTTATTATTTTAATTTTAATTTATTTTCCTAGCTTGATTAGACTCAAGCACG
This sequence comes from Dendrocalamus latiflorus, assembly GCA_017311315.1. NCBI lineage: Eukaryota > Viridiplantae > Streptophyta > Magnoliopsida > Poales > Poaceae > Dendrocalamus > Dendrocalamus latiflorus. Next base: position 22,224,072 of record CM029648.1, on the reverse strand, counting down.
AACTTATGTTATTTTATTTGTTTACACTAGTTCCTGACCTTTTCGAGGCAACGACAATAACCTTATGTTGAGTAAAGGGCACAGTAATCGCTCAACCACAAGTGTTGACTTATTAACCCTAGTTTAGTAGTTGCTCAATTCGATTTAATCTCTACATGAGGCAGGAATGTGGATGATGGGGCGTTGGTATGCAGAATGGTAAAATCATACCTAACAATGCTAGGAGCCACTCAGGACGAACAGAAGTGTTAAGTCTATCCAGTTAAACCGGGTTTGAGTGGATCTACCGGGTAGAGCCTACATAGAGAGCTGAGCAGTTGTGACATCCCGAAATTTGGATATTAAAAAATGTGGCATTTTAAAAAACTTTTCTTGCATTTTGCTGGCATTCGAATTTCTTCTGAATGTCTATTTGAGATTTTTTGAGTTTTGCGCTATGAAAATTAGCAATAAAAATAATCCCAAGTGCAAATAATGATCATATAAATATTGAAAGTTATGGAAATATCTAATACAAGGAATCGCAAATTTTAAATTAATTTTTAAATTACATTTAATCCAAACTAAAATTTGAAATTTTAACTCAAACCGAGAAGCAAACATTTGCATCTAAATAATTGAACCGGAAATCCCAAATTTTGAATTTTAAAATTATGGAAAACTCAAAAATCAATTAATCCTAATGAAAATATAAAATTTAAATTCAAAATTCAAAATCCTACTTGAGCCTTTCCTTTTCCTTTTTTCTTCCCTTTCTTTTTCCCCTCACTTCCATGTGGGCCCTATCCTTTTTCTTCTTTCCTTCTCTCTCCCTCTCTTTTCCTTCTCTGCCGCGTGGCCCGAACCCCCTTCTCTTTCTTTCCTTCTCCTTCTCCCTCCTCCCTTCTTTTCTTGTGGTCGTGCACCAGTCCGCGCCACTTCTTCTTTTCTCGTTGCTCTCTGCCTCGCTTCCCCATGGAAACCATGCACCACGCCGCCTCCTGCCACTGCGTGCATCTCCACTCTTCATCCATCATCACCGCGCCTACCCCGTCGCCGTCACACGTCGTCCCGTCACCTCACCCCGGCCACGCCCGTGAGCCGCCCACCGCTTTCTACCGCCGACGCTGAAAGCATCTAGGCCCCTAAAAATGGTTTTGGTAATTAATGAATTCATGTGAATATGGGACTAACGCGTTTTGTGAGCATGCGAAGGGTAAGTCCACATGTGAGCGACAAGATGCAAGCGAAAGGATAAAAATGAAGACTCAAAATTATTCAAGGCACAGGTATATTTAGAAAGGATCTCTTTTATTTTACCGGTCTTAGGAGAATAGTGGAAGACCGGATTATAGGGTAGATAATCGTACCATAAAGAGGGATCTTGGCAAGTAGTTTAATAGCAAATTTTATGTGCCACTTGGATCAACTTAGAAGCATGCATTCATCAAAAATCCAATTTTAAAACAAGTCTGTGCTCTGTCTGGTCAAACGGTAGTACCGCAGTTTTGAACGTTGGAACTACCAGAGAGTCGTAGTTCCGCGCCCAGAAGCGGTAGTACCGGCGACCGGAAGCTCCAGATTACGAGCGGAGCCTTTTTTCCAGAGAGCACCCACGGATGCGTTTTGGATTTTCTGAAAACGGAAGTACCAGAAATTTGAACGCCGGAACTACCGCAGTGAGCGGTAGTACCGCATTTTCGAGCGGTACTTCCGGCGCCCGAAAGATCCGGAGGATGAGCGGAACCTTTTTTCCAGAGAGCACCTCTGGATGTTTTCTGAAATCTCGCGGAGCGGAAGTACCGGCGGTTTCAACGAGCGGTAGTTCCGCCTTTCAGAGCGGTACTTCCGGGGTCCGGTAGCTCCAGACTGAGAGCGGTACGTTTTTTTCCAGAGAGCGCCAAATTTGGGACCTTTCGGATTTCGGCCAGAGCGGTAGTACCGCGCTGACTTTGCGGAACTACCGAAGAGCGGTAGAACCGCAAATTACAACGGCAGTAGTACCGCGCCGCCAAATCCAACGGTCACTACAGAGCTCTGACATAGTCGTTTTGCCGCGAAGATTTGGTAGCGGTAGTACCGGTCCCTGGGGACGGTAGTACCGCTCATCCTGAATTTTTTCAGAAAATTATGCCAAACGGCTAGTTTTGGTTGGTGGAGGCTATAAATACCCCCACCACTGCACAAGGGCTAAGGTTAGAGACACATTGTGCATTAAATTTGAGGTGGTTGAGCAAATAGTGCTAGAATTTATTAGTTGATCCATTTGGCACTAGTTTGCATTCAAGTGAAGCCCGGATTCATTACTCTTAGTGCTTGCCGGCACTTGGACGATTGGGCGGAGGTTCGATCAGTGATCTTCTCAAGGAGATTGTGAGAAGACTCGGTGTTTTGTGAAGGTCGGAGCTCACCTACCCGGAGCGGGGAAGAGCTACCAATAGTGATCGAGGTGCTTCGGCTTAATTCGTGGAGCCGGTCCGATCCGTTCAGGCTAACCTCAACGTGGACTAGGGGAAACCGGCAAGTTTCCAATCACCACGGTAAAAATATCGTTTGTGTTCATTTGTCTCTTAGCTCTTGTTTATATACTTCATTGTGATCATTAATTTGCCTAGAGCTAGGATTGCTATATTCTTGACTAGAATTGTGTAGGATTAATTGCTTTACATTCTTGTCATTTAAATTGTAAAGAATTAATCAAGTAAACAAGAAAAATTTAAAAACCTCCTATTCACCCCCCTCTAGTCGGTGTCCTTGATCCTACAGCTTCGCTTGGTCTGGAGTCGACATGGCCCCACAGCTCTGCGGTCCGGAGATGACGTCTTAATTGCTGTGAGAATCACGCCGACCCCTGAAACGTCAAGGGCGGGCTGCTGCAGCCGTACGCGTTGTCCCGATGGGAAGGTACACGTGGTGTGACACGATTGGCGCGTCGTGGGCTGTCAGCAGTCGCACGACCACGATCGTGCACCCCTTCCCGAGAGAGGCGGGATGCGTGGCGGGATGCTACTGGCGCGTCGTGCGCTGTCCGGTAGCCTGCCACCGTGCGCCCCAGGCTGTCAGCAGTTGCGCTTACCGATCGTGGGGAGCCAAACCGCTGGGCTCCCGCCGGTTGCGTTTCCGATCGTGGGGGAGGTGAGGGGGCTTTATAAAGCGTCGCCACAGGCATGCGAACGCTCCTCTTGGCTACTCATTTGCCGTTGCTTTGCTCTCTTTTTCCTCGTTCTTTTGCGCAATCTGCCCTTGCTCCTGCTTCTTCAGCCTTCTACTGTAGAGGAGGATGGCGTGCCGTGAAGATCCTGCTCGCCGGCTCAGTGGAAGCGCCTCGTCTAGTCAGCGCGGTGTGTCACCACCACCGGCGGAATACGCTCTGGTGGTTTGCTCCCACCGCAGGTCGACAAGCAGTGGGACGCCATGAAGAAGTCGGGAGGCCGCTGCTCCCATGTGTTAGGCGAAGTCTCGCTATGGAGGAGATGATCCAGACTCTCCTCCGAGAGAAAAGGCTGGAGGAACGTGCGGGGGTTCGCCTGCCTAGCAGCGACGAGACGGAGCTGCACCCGGGGGGAGACGGAGGCGATTGTCTTTGTCGCATTTTTTGATGCCGTGCTTCGGATGCCCTCGACGGTCTTCGTCGGTGAGGTCTTGCGGGCTTATGGTTTGGAGCTGGCGCAGCTAACCCCGAACGCGATAGTCCGCCTGGTTGTTTATGTGTGGGCAGCGCAAACAGAAGGTGTCCGCCCCAGCGCGAACCTGTTCGCCCTTCTGCATGATGCGTGCTGCCAGCCGAAGAAGGTCGAAGGGGGGCACTGTCGAACTTTGGCAGTGTCAACTTCGTGCTGAGGACGCAGTGCACGAAGCTCTTCCCCTCGCTGGCGACGCGAGAGAAGTGGGAGTCCGGCTGGATGCGACGGTGGTTCTACCACCATGTGATGAGCACCAACGATTTTCGGTGCTGAGGACAGCCAATATCCTTCAACAGCTCGCCGGGGTTGAGGCCGAAGGGCAGCGACAAACAGAAGGCGCGGAGGCTTGCCGGTGTCGCCCTCAGATTCAACATGCGCGACCTCGCCGAGGAGTTTACTATGTACGGGGTGTCACCGCTTTCCAGCCGGTGGAAGTATGAGCGGTGTCGCACCCGGCGAGATGGCATTCACCCGACAGTATCCTCCCTGGCGAAGCCCTCCGCTCCTTGTAATCTCTTCTGCCCTAGGCTGTGTACACGCACATGTTTGCATGCGGTCGCTTGTGAACAATGCCTTACCTGTGCGTGCAGGGCTCCGACTGGAGTTTGCAGAGTGCGCAGTAGTTGCACTCCTTGGGCCATACACGGCCAAGAAGCATAAGCTGCGCGAAGCTGCGACCGCCTCGGCGAAGCTGGGGTGGATAAACCGGGTATGCGAGGCCCTGGACATTCCCGTGCCCGAACACGCGGTGCCGGCGACGGTCCGGAGTCGCCGCCGCGATGGCGACGGCAAGGTGGGGGCGTCTCCCTCTTGGCGCAGGGCTCCATCTGATGCCGTCGCATCCAGCCCGTCGGCCGTATCCCCGATTGGAACCATCGAGACCGAGGGTACGATCAACGCTGGGTCCGAATATGCCGAGTCAGAGGTGCACACTGCCCCCGGAGAGGGGGCTTCTGACGGCGCCGAGGAGACGGGCCACTGTGCCGATGCTTCGGAGGACGAGGCCTCATCGCCTGTACTGGCCAGCGAGGGCTTCCTGCCTGCTCCGATCGTCGCGGCGGCGGAGGCAGCTGAGGAGATGTCACCAAAGTCCCCAAGGGCGAAGCGCCCCTGGATACAGTCACCCCCACCTTCGAAGAGGGGGTTCAAGGTGGCGGGCAGCGTCGCCGATGACTCGGAGTCCGATGAGGAAGCCCTCCGAACCGAAGGGGAACTCGTTGCCCCGTGGGCAGATGAACCCCCCGCAGACCCCGCAGACCCCCGCAGATGAGGAAGCCGGTTGAGGATATCAAAGGTAGGCGCTATTCTTTCTCCCCCCCGCGACTTTGCGAAGCTCTCTCCGATTTGCTCGCTCATTCCGTCGTCGACATCAGGCGAGACTAGGTCTCCTGGACGCGGCCAAGGATCAGCATCGGAGATGGTTGTGAAGCCCCCGGTCTTTCTACCCAGGATGTCATATCCACAGCTGGTGTTGTTGAAAAGTCTCTATTGCGGAGGCTCGACGGCCGGCTATCTCCAATTTTATTGCTTGGCCGGAGATGCTTTGGGTCTTTCATGAGGTTGCGGAGTGCACCGACTCCAACCTAGATCGGCGGGCACTATCGAGGTGTGGGGCCGAGCTCCTAGTGAGCGCTCTGGAGGCCTCGGAGATAAGGGTAAGTGCTTATGTTCCTGACCTACGCCGCTGCCGTGGGCTTATTGACAAGCGCACTTTTGCAGACCCTTGGTCTCGACCGAGCTTTGGAGGAGGCGCGCATCCGCGAGCGGAGGGTGCTGGAGAACCAGCTCCGAGCTGCCGAAGAGGCTCACGCCGTCAAGGACGAGCGCATCCGGCTTCTGGAGGCGAAAAGCGCAAGGGCAGTCTCCGACGCGCAAACCCTTGCAGCGGAGGCGCATCGTGCCGCGGTGGAGGCGCAGCGTGCAACGGCGGAGGCCCAACGTGCAGCGGCGAAGGAGCGCGACGGGCTGCTCCGGCAGATTACCGCGCTGGAGGAGAGGGCCCAGCTCGTCGCGTCCCTTAACGAAAGGAACCAGACGCTGGGAGATGCGTCAATGGTGGCGTGGGGTGCGATGGAGTCCTTGGAGAGGGCCCTCACGGATGTCATTGTCGATGTGCCGGATCTAACGTTCGGTCCTGAGGACCTGGCTCAGATGCTCGCACGAATCGGGGAGGGCTCGGAGCTTCACGGGCGCCTGCATCGCTCTATCCATGCTCTACAACCGCGGGTGCCTGCACGTCGCTGAGCTGGCCAATCCCCAGCTGGAGCAACCAGCTGGAGCCGGGGCGATGTCGAGCGCCATTAACGATATTCGCCCCGCCGTCCGGCCCTTCTACAAGCAGATCTGGGGCTACATTGGGGAGCCCGCGGCCAAGGTGGCGCTACGCCGGACGCTGCATGGGGAGGGGAACCTCAGCCAGTTTCTCGATGAGATTCCTCAGCGCGACGAAGATGGTGCTGCCGTCCCTAGGCACGGCGCGGGTCCGCAGGCGTGACGTCGCTATGTATCAGTTTTTTTCTTTTTTTTGTTTGTAAGCGGGCGCCCTGTGGCCTCCCACCCCTTTATATGAATGAAATGATATCGCCTGAAGCCTTGTGACAATGCGTACCTTTTCCGCTCCGGGTGGGTGTCTGATAGGGGCCAAGTAGTGTTTTTCGGACCACTTGCTCCGACCGCATCTTCGACGTTAGGCATAGGTGGAGGAGGCCCAGAAATTTTGGGCGACGCGTACTTCGACCTGGGATGCTCCGACGCAGGAATATCTCAAGGTGGGGCCGGACGAGTAGCGACCTTAGGCACTTCGAAAGCGAGCTCCGTCCCCTACCCTTCGAAGTGGTGGCAGTGGAGTTGGCGCCTAGTCGAAGTAGACGCGCAAGCGCTCCGTCCCCTACCCTTCGAAGTGGTGGCAGCAGAGCTGGCGCCTAGTCGAAGTAGACACGGGAGCGCTCCGTCCCCTACCCTTCCAAGTGGTGGCAGCGGAGCTGGCGCCTAGTCGAAGTCGACGCGCGAGCGCTCCGTTCCCTACCCTTCCAAGTGGTGGAAGCGGAGCTGGCGCCTAGTCGAAGTAGATGCGCGAGCGCTCCGTAGAGTGCGTGGGAACATCAATCACGTCTTATTTATACTCCGAAGAGTACGCGTAGGGACAACACCGACGCGTGCACGGGGACATCCGCGTCTTGTTTATACTTAGTAGAGTGCACAGGGACAACATCCGCGTCTTATTTATACTCCGTAGAGTGCGCATGGAGGCAGACCTCGACGCTGCATCTTATTTATACTCCGTAGAGTGCACACGGAGGCGGACCTCGACGCTGCATCTTATTTATACTCCGTAGAGTGTGCACGGAGGTGGGCCTCGACGCTGCGTCTTACTTATACTCCGTAGAGTGCGCACGGAGGCGGACCTCGACGCTGCGTCTTACTTATACTCCGTAGAGTGCGCACGGAGGCGGACCTCGACGCTGCGTCTTATTTATACTCCGTAGAGTGCGCACGGAGGCGGACCTCAACGCTGCGTCTTATTTATACGCCGTAGAGTGCGCACGAAGGCGGACCTCGACACTGCGTCTTATTTATACTCTGTAGAGTGCGCATGGAGGCGGACCTCGGCGCATCTATGCGTAGGACGAGAGCTTGGAAAACGATTGGCTTTATTAATCTTCCGTTTGCGCGGGCGAGCGTCTTACAATAGGTGAGGTGCCGAGCCTGCTACAGGCTTCCCTTTTGCCCTAAACATAGTATCCCCGCAACATATCTGCATTCCATGTGTGGCGAAGTGTCTGCCCTTCCAGCGTTGCGAGGCGATAGGCTCCCCGCTGTAGAGCCGCCGCGACGATGTATGGGCCTTCCCACTTGGATTCCAGCTTGCCGACTGTCTCCGCATGGAGTGCCATTTTGAGGACGAGGTCTCCAGGCTGGAATTCTTGCGGGTAAATGGAGCGATCGCGCAAGCGCACCGCTTGACGCGCGTACTTTGCGACGTGCTGGGTTGCGCTTACTCGCTCTCCATCGAGGAGGTCCAGGGACAATTGACACTCTTTGTCTGGCGCCTGGACGAGGACCCTTTTGGAGCCGGCCTTGATTTCTTCGGGTGTTACTGCCTCATCGCCGAAGAGGAGTTTGAACGGCGTGAATCCCGTCGAGCGTGTCACTATTGTGCGAAGGGACCAGAGGACACTGTGGAGCTCATCTGGCCATTTGCCCTTTGGCAGCCCGACAAGGCGCTTCTTGACTCCAGCGGAGATGGCTCCATTCGCCCGCTCGACTGCGCCGTTAGACTGTGGGTGCCCGACTGAAGCGAATCGGAGTGTGATGCCCATGCTGTTGCAGAACTCCTTGAATAGGGCGGAGTCGAACTACAGGCCGTTGTCGACGGTGAGCTCTCTAGGTACACCGAAGCGGCATATGATATTCTGCCAAAGAAAGCGCTGCATGGCCGTAAAAGTTATCTTGGCTAGAGCGACAGCCTCTGGCCATCTGGAGAAATACTCCAAGGCGACTACCACGAACCGAAGGTCTCCTGGGCTCGGGGAAGTGGCCCAACAACGTCAACGCTCCACCGCGCCAGCGGCCACATTGGAGGGATATTCTGCAAGCTCGTCGGGGGTCTGCAGATGACCCGCCCCATCCATTGGCACCCTTGGCACCGGCGCACAAGGTCCTGTGCGTCAGCACTGGCAGTTGGCCAGTAAAAACCATGCCTGAACGCCTTGCCGACTAACGGCCTCGGCACGATGTGCGAGCCGCAGAGCCCCGCATGGATCTCCGCAAGCATTTGCTTTCCTTCTTCGCGTGAGAGGCTTCTGCGCGCAGACTCCTTTTTTGTAGAGTACTCCGTCAAGCACCTAGAAGGATCTGGCACGATGCTACAGGCGCCGAAGCTCAACAGGGTCGTCCAGCTCCGTGATGCCCTGCAAGAAACCGTAGATGGGCTCTCGCCAGTCACCCTGCTGGGTAATCTGGTGGACGAGGGCGGCATCGCGGTTGTCCTGAGCGATGGTTGCCGCGGGCAGGACCTCATAGAATGCTCCCTCGGGAGTGGGGAGCAGTTGGCTGGGGGCCTTTGCGAGGGCGTCAGCTTGTTTGTTATCCGCCCGAGGAATGGCCTTGACCATGACACCCAGGAAGTGTCGCTCCTTCGCTCTTACAGCCGCCAGGTACTTGGCCAATTCGGGGTCCTTGGCCTGATATGATTTGTCCACGTGGCCCGCCACCAAACGCGAGTCGGTGCGGACGAGAACTCGTCTCGCGCCAAGAGCCTTAAGCTTCGCGAGGCTGAAGAGTAGCGCCTCGTACTCGGTCGTGTTGTTGGTGGAGGGAAGTCCAAGACGCGCCGAGTACAGCAGGTGGTGTCCCTCTGGCGTAGTAACCACTACGCCCATGCCCACGCCGGAAACGCCGTAGGCTCCGTCAGTGTTGAGCATCCACATCGGGTTCTCTAGCTGCTGGGCACGTTGGGCCGGCGGGGTCCACTCCGCGAGGAAGACCGCGAGGACTTGGGACTTGATCGTTGTTCGCGAGGCATATGTTAAGGAGAATGGCGCGAGCTCGGCTGCCCACTTACCAATGCGTCCTGTGGACTCCTTATTGTGCAGCATCTCCGCCAAAGGGAACGAGGATGGCACTGTGATTGGATGGGCCAGGAAATAGTGTCGGAGCTTCCTCGAGGCCATGACCAACGCGTATGCCAACTTTTCGAGCTCCGTATACCGCGTCTTAGCGCCCTGAAGGGCTTCGAAGATGAAGTATACGGGACGCTGAAGAGCGCCCTCTTCAAGGACAAGGACGGCTCTGACCGCTGTCGTGGAAGCAGTGAGGTAGAGCAAGAGGGGAGCCTCTGGAGCTGGAGCAACCAAAGTGGGGAGACTTGCGAGATGCCTCTTGAGGCCGTCAAAGGCCTTCGCGCAGTCGCCATCCCAACGAAACCCATCGCAGCCGCGGAGGGACTTGAAAAATAGCATGCCCCGCTCCGCTGCCCTAGACAGGAAGCGGCTCAATGCAGCCATGCGGCCAGCAAGCCTCTGGACCTCCCTTGTCGTCTTAGGTGGCTCCATAGCGAGGATCGCGTCGACCTTCCTGAGGCCTGGCTGCCTGGATGCCTCGCCCAGACACAAGGAAGCCCAAGAGCTTGCCTGCTTGCACACCGAAGACACACTTGTCCAGATTGAGCTTGATGCCCGCCTTCCTGAGGTTGTCGAGGTCTCTTGGAGATCTTGACCGTGGGATGCGAGTTGTCTGGTTTTGACAACTACGTTATCGATGTAAGCCTCCACGTTCCTCCCGAGTTGAGCGGCCAGCGCTAGCGCGATGAGGCGGGTGAAGGTTGCGCCTGCATTCTTCAAACCGAAGGGCGTCCTGACGAAGCAATATGTCCCAATCGGCGTGATGAAGCTGGTCTTATCCTCGTCACCCTTGGCCATGTAGATCTGATGGTAGTTGGAGTATGCATTTAAGAAGCTCATGAGCTCACACCCCGCGGTGGCAAGGGGTAGTCGTCCTTCGGGCATGCTTTGTTGAGGGCAGTGAAGTTGATGCACATATGCCAGGCACCGCTGACCTTTTTCACCAACACCAGATTGGCAAGCCAATCTGGGTGTTGGACCTCGCGGATGACTCCGGCCTAGAGAAGCTTTGCTACCTCCACCTTAGCCGCTTGCTGCCGGTCGATGGACATACGCCGAAGCCTCTGCTTGACCGGCTTGGCATCAGGGCGAACCGCTAGGTTGTGCTCGATGAGGGCATGGTCCACGCCTTTGATGTCCTCCGGGGACCACGCAAAGACATCCGCGTTGCTCTGGAGAAACCGGAGCAAGTCTTGTTCCACCTCCGAGGGAAGGCCCTCGTCGATGGACACGAATTGCCCTTCGGCTTGGAGAGGCATCCTCTTGACCCCGCCCTCCAGCCGAGGCATATGCGTCCACCCCAGAGCGGACAACGTGTCTGCCTTTGGCTTGTCGGTGAGAACGTGCACCTTGCGGTGCGGGCTCTTGGCGCCAGCCTCCACGTGCCGGGCGAGATCCTGGTCGCCGAAGATGGCGATGACACCTCGCGGGCCCGGGAGCTTCATGCATAAGAAGCCGTGGTGCGGGACCGCCCTGGTATGGCATTATATGGGTGAGGGATGTCCACGACGTCGAAGATGACATCCTCGCTCCTGGTGTTATCACCCTGGCAAAAGGAGACTCGGAGACATACCTGGCCCAATGCCTTCAGCGACCGGCCCCCAAAACCTTGAAGCGAGGTCCCCGATGGTCCCAGATGACTCCGAGGCACCCCATGCAGTCGAGGGCCTCCGCGAACAAGATGTTCGCGGAGCTGCCTCCGTCGACGAGGACACGCCTGACGTCGCAACCTGTAATGTCGGCCTGGATGACCAGGGGATCATGGTGGGGAAACTCCACGCCCTGGGCGTCGACCGACGTGAAAATGATTTCACAGTGCGCCACTCCCGGAGGTGGTTGCGCCAAGAAGGCCCCCAGCGAGGAGCCTCTAGAGATGACGCTGATGATACGGAGCTGGGCCCCCTCTGGAGGGCTCCCTTGCGGCTACTGCACGTGGGCCACGGTGGGAGGCGGCGCTTCCGAGGCCTGAGCCCTAGCGGTTGCGTACCACAGCGCCATGACTACGGTGCATGCCCATGTGAAGTGGTCATCGTAGCCATGTGTTGCGCTTAGGCTTGTGCCTACCACTGGAACTCTCGTGGTGCTCGGCGTCGCAGTGTTCAGGGGCGTCCCTCGCGGACCTCTACTTGCGCTTTCCTTTCGGGGAATCGTCCCCTACGCTTCCTTTACGCGACGACCCCTCCGCCTGAATGGAATCGGAGTCGTCGCCCTTGCGCCGTCGCGCGTCCTCCTCTGCCCGCGCGTACTCCTCCATCTTGTCGAAGAGCTTCACAACCGTCTTAATTAGTGTGCGAGCATTGTACGCGGCCAACGGCCCCGGGCGGAGGCCTTGTACCGCTGCATTGATGATGGTGGTCTCGTTGACATCCTTGACCTAGCAGCGGACCTTCGCAAAATGCTTGAAGTATTCTCGGAGCTTCTCCGAGGGTTTTTGTTTAATGGCGAAGAGCTGGTTCGCGTCGACGCGCTCGATGTAGTTCCCCTGGAAGTTGTTGTAGAGGCAGTCACGGATCTGCTCCTATGCGTAGATGGAGTTCGGCTTTATGGTAAAAAACCAGAAGAGCGCCACTCCCTATAACGCGAGGGGGAGTCCCTTCGTTTTTGTGGTGTCGTCTCCGCCCGCAGCTTCGATAGCGATCTCATACACGCGCACGAACTCCCGAGGGTCCGTGTCGCCTTTGTACGGCTCGATGGCGCTAAGGAACCTGAAGTCCTTCGGCCATGCCGACTGCTGCAGGCCCGCAGAGAGTGGGGACTCCGGGTCCACGCGCCGCTGCGAGACGCGGCTGGATGTGGGGGCGTCGCGGCTATCCGCCCGCTCAAGTGTGGGCTCTGGTGCGACCACCGGCGGGGTCCGTTGACTTCGAGCCTCTTGCATATCCCGCACTGCTCCCCGGAGATCCACTAACTCCCGCTGGAGCGTGCCGATAGCCGTCAGCAGGGCGCTCTCCACCGCTAGCGTAGCCGGGGCAATCGGCGCACCTGGTCGCACTGCCGGGACAGCGGCGACCACAGCCTGCGCTCCCGTACTGCCCGATGCGCCGATGTGGTGGACTCCAGAACCGCCTACCGCTCCCGCACCGAGTGTAGGGACGGCGGCCGTGCCAACATGGGCGCCAGCGTTACCGCCCCCGACTACCCGGTCAGTGCTGCCAGTGTCGACCGCCACGTGCGGGGTGGAGTCGGGGGTCGCGCCAGCAGCGGAGTCGATCGTCGCGCGCGGGGCCGACCGTTACGCCGGTGGTGGTGGGGCCGATCGTCGCGCCATAAGCATCGATGTTCGTGGCTGCCGCACCCGCGCCGTCGCCCGCGCCCGCGATTGCCGACGTCGATGCCCGGGTGTTGACGTGGGACTCCGTCGCACCCCCCTTCTTCTTGGCCGCCGATGATGGAGCTTTTTTCGGTGCCATCCTTCTTCCGGTCTTGAGGCTTGCTCTTGTCCTCCGTACGGTCGGCGCCAACTGTTGTGGTTACAAACCAAACAGAGAGAGAGGTATGGTAGTGGAGAGTTAGGTGAGCAATGCTTAGGGTTTTCCATATGGCCTGGATGGTATATATATGTCATCTGGGGAGTGCTTTACAATTATACCCTTACACTCAAGTATCCCTCCCAGGTGCATTTACGTCATTATACATGTCCCATTTTGGGCCTTACAACCTTCTAACAGGTCGGCTGGGCTTAGGTGGGGGCCACCCCTACAACAGATATGATATAAAGACTTACAAACTTTCACTCATGTAATAGGCCATGTCTTTCGTGTCAGCTATAATCTTGTATATAAAGTTATTTTACACTCCACATAGGTATGTAGTATTATCTAAGGAATTTCATGCACGATATCTCAATTCGACTTAGGGACATAAAGGATAAGCCCTGTGCCTATATTTAGCACAGTGGAGTGTCAGGTGAAGGTGCCTCCACGCCGACTAACGGCTAGGTAATTCCCTAGTCGGGTGGATGTCTAATATATTGAAATAGAGGGAAACATTCTGTACTCCCATTTAGGCAACGCGTCTAAGAAAATATGAAGAACCATTTGCAATAAAAAAAAGCAGAGTAACTACGGGTAAAGTGGTACAAGCCTGCACAATGCTATATACCATGAATTCATGCCTATCTTCTGAACTGGAGGCTATAGGAACCAAATAGGGGTTCTATCTTGTTACATAAGTGATTAGTAGATTTCTAAATTAAAATCCAAAATCTTATCCAACATAATTGTAATAGCCTGGGTTTTATTAAAATAAAAATAAATGAATAAGTAAAAACTAATTAAAATAAGTATTTTTGTTGCCAAAGTTTTATTTTTGCTTTGCCCTGATTTTCTGTTTTTGAAAAGGCTTCATTTGAAAAGTAAATTAAGTGAAAACCTAAAAATATTAATAAATAAAATGATATTTTAATTTTTTGTAAAAATCTTAATTCAAATTAATTACTTGGATTTATTTGGCTTTTATTTGGTTTTTTGAGTTTTTCTGAGTTCAAAAATCTATTTTGAAACTAAAAAGTATTTTAAGTATGAAAATTAAATACCAACCTGAGTTGTAAATATTTTAGTTAAGTCCAAATTATCTCGAGGAACTTCTGTGAATTTTTCTGGAATGTTTGGGATTTATTTCATATTTTTCTGAGCTTTAATGAATTTCCTAGGCTTTTCTGAAAATTAAAATTAAAAAATAAAAAAATCTAAAATCCCTCCCCTCCCTCCGGCCGACGCGTGGATGGTCCAGATCCGCCCACGTCACCGCCGCGCAACCCGCCTCCCTCCCTTCTCGGGCCGACACATGGCCAGCCCAATCTGTGCCACGTCGCCCAAGCCAGCCCATCCGCTCCGCCCATCTTTCTCGGCCGCCCGATCCTCCCGAAGCCACGCGTCTCCATCTCGGCCGCTCCCGCTCCCTCCTCCCTCTTTCTCTCTCCTCGACCCCACTTGTCAGCGCCCTCTCCTCTCTCCCTCTGCCAACCGGGTCCCGCCCGTCAGTGCACCTCCCTCCCCCCTTTTCCTGCTGACCGCCTGGGCCCACCTGTCGGCTTCGCCTCCTTCCCGCCCCTTCTTCCACCTCGCGCCGCACCCATCGCCGCCGGTCGTTGCGCCCACTTCCGCCCTTCCCGGCCTCCCCCTCTCCCCCACGCGCGCCCCCAACCTCCCTTTCCTCCCCCCGCAAGTCGCGCCTACCTTTCCCCTCCACTCCTCGCGCCCACTCGGCCACATCCACCCGCAACCACCGCCTCCCGCCTCCCCACTCCGGCGAGCAATTCGCGCCGGCCGCTTCCCTCCGCTCTGCATCCTCTCGCCCCGAAGGAACTCCGGCGAGCTCCCCTCGCTGCTCCGATCATCCACGCACCTCGCCGATGCCACCTTCGGCTTCCCCGCCTCGCCGCTGTGCCCGTGTGCCTCCCCTCTGCGCACGGACGTCGCTGGACCGCCGCCTTCACCAGAGCACCCGAGCCGCTGCCGCTTCTCCTCACCGCGCACCACCCCTGAGCTCCCCGTCTCCTCCTCTCCCTCCTCCGCCCTTCGCCGGCCACTGGAGCGCCGGTGTGATCCCCGGGCCCGAGCGCCGCCCCGGCCAGCTTGGCCACATCAGCAGCCAGAGCTGACGTGGGTGCCATGTGGCGCCACGCCACGGCCACCTCGGCCCCTCCTGCCCCGTGCCACCTCAGCCACTCCCCTCATCCGTGGACTCGGTCCACATGGACCGGGGCCCACATGTCAGCATGATTACCCTCGGGGCTGACTCCAGCCTGACGTAGTAAATCCTTTTTCCAGTTGATAAATAAATCTGTCGAAAAAGAAATCCTCTGTTGACATCATAATTTCTATTTTCCTTTAGAAAAATAATTCCAAAACTCCAGATTTTTCATTTTCTCTGATTTTAAACTTCCGAGAGCCCGTTCTTCTTCATCCTAACTCCGATTGAGCCCATTCAAATTTCTAAATTCTTCAAAAATTCCCCTCTATTCAAGTTAATTTGAATTTATTTGAATTTGGTGGGTTATTTTCACGTGTAGACTTCGACGATTCAGGAGAATTCAAAGACGAAGATTTGCACCAATTTGGGGAGCAAGGCAAGTCACACTCCTTGATCATGTTGATCCTGGATTTCAAAATAAAATTATGTTGTTTTAAATTATTCTGCGTGCACATTTCTTTTCAACGTATTTTAATTCAGTTTTAAATTTAGTTATTGCCTACTTGTTAATTCTTCCATTGATATTGAATTCCTCGACACCTTGTCACCCTAGAATCAAACTCTAGTTAGTACACTAGTGTTGGCTAGATAGTTTAAATCAAATGCTTAGACCTACTTGGTCATAATATTTGTTTTGGGATACATTTTCACATAAAATGATAAGTTTTTCAAATGTACTCTTGACTTTGATGAGTTAAGGAGGTTTATGAAATATTTTGAAAATAAAATACAAAAACTTGTTTAGACTTAGGCAATTGGTTAGTTGGTGGGTACAGGCATGCCCTGTTGTTCGTAGACGCAGGGTTGATTGTCGGGCACGAGGGTATGTGGTTAGGCCTAAGTCAATTAAGTATCGGTCTGTGAGCTACTGTTGCAAAGCCATATCATACTACCACATGGCTGGTATGGGACAACTCTGGCTGAATAATTTGCGAAGTTCCAACCTGAGTCAAGTCGTAGGTTGAAAGTGAGCATGGTTGGTGCCATGAGAAGTCTCACTTGAGTGAGCGTGGTTAAGCTATGTGATGTCTCACTCAGGCTCAAGAGGGGGTCCTGGTGTGGTGGATTCCTTACTAGGGTGAAACCTTAGTGTTGGTTTGGCCAGATTGAAGGCTTTGCATTGTAAAGGCCTTGTCACAACTCCTCACCGCACACCTAAGGAAGTGTGTAATCTAGTGGTGAAAAGGGATGATCGTGTCTTGTGGGTAAAGTTGTACAACCTCTGCAGAGTGTATAATCTATCCTAGATAGCCACGCCCACGGTCATGGGTATGCTGAGTAAAAGTTTTTCATGGATTAGACTTTGTTTTTTTCAAAAATGCTTTTGAAGACCTTGTGGATGGATGGAATCCGTGAGAGATTGAAACCTTGTGGATGGATGGAATCCATCAAAGTTGCGCAGTGAAAGCGTGTGGATGGATAGAATCCATATGTGATCTTTTGGAAAAGATGGTCCGGGTGGGATGTCCATGGATAGGTTGGTGTTTGGTCGAAGCCTGCACTGACGGTATTATTTTCAACTACAAGCATTGTTTTTCTTATTGTATTAAATTCAACAATTTCAATCTATCTACTGTATTTCTTTAAATGTTGTTTTATGCAAACTAACCCAATAAGCCTTCCGTTGAAGCCTTTATCATTATGTTGCATTTCTCCGTGTGATTTGTGGAGTACAAGTTTGTACTCACCTTGCAATCTCCATACAGAGGAAGATGCTTTCGACAACGGTGAAGATCAGGACGAGTAGGCCGCGTCTTACTATCGTTTGCCTGTGGGCAGGCTTGGGCTTCGCTTCTTTTCAGTTTGCTTCCGCGGTTATTTGCTTTATTTATCTTTGCCAATGGGCGTTGATGTAAGACTTGGCCATAAGGTCGTACTCTTTAATTTAATATAGCTGGTCATTTGTGCATGATATGTATCTTTGTTGTACTGTGTGCACTAGCTGATCCTGGACTAGTGTGATTTACACAGAGGATCCAGGAGTCGTTACTCCGGGTTCCGACAATAAAACACTTATTTTTTAGATGACATGATATGTATAGGATTCATTAAGACATTGATTAATATTCATAAAGTGGCATATTTACTATTAATGGTTGCTAAGGAGTTTTGTACTCACCCTTGTCATTATTCTCATTTGTTTAGAGGCTAGTCAGTTCGGAGTTCTTCCGGGTACCAATGATGCCTACCTAAAGGGAAGCTATGCCAAAGGGGATGGAGCTGACCCTGAGTATGACGCATACGAGGTGACCGCTAAGAGATTCTATGAGTTGGTACCTGGACTCGATTCTAGCCTATTTCTTCTGTGTGGTGGACAGAACATGTGATGGGAACGGGGTCCCGATCTTCCAACAGGTTCTGGATATGTTCGATTTGGTGGAGGTACGACACAAATCGATCCGGCTTCCGAACGACACGTTCCGAACCCCGCAATCGCAGCACCACGTCTCCTCAGGTTATCAACCGTGCGCGGCCCGGTTGACCTCGCCAAGAAGGCTATTCCTCGCCTGCGAATCAAAGAACACAAGCAAGAACAAGGAAGAACACAACTGAATTGCGGATGTATTGATGTAGCACTCGAAAGTTGGGGTCTCACAAACCGATGAACGGCGAAACTGTTCAAGACAGAATTAATCTAAGCAAAACCCAACCCTAATGGTGGGGGTGGTGGCTGGATATAAAGGAGTTAGGGGCGTGCAAAACCCCTGGATGCGCCCCTAATGGGCTCCAACACGATACAAAGCCGAACGGCCCAAAGACGGTGGCGCAGCACCCTGATAGATTCTGAATGCCCACTTGTTTCAACGATTCCCGTTGACTCAGAAGAAATTTTGACATGGGACCAGATCCATTGGAAAGGTAGTCTTCTCAGCTTTCCATACATATGTGGAACGTCCAAAACGGAGTCCGGATGCGATCTGGGCGTCCATTTTAGTGCGGCCTGGTCCTGGACTCCGAATTGGATTCGAAGTCGGCTTGAGTTGGACCTCCATCATGATTCGACCACCCTTGCTGGACTTGTGCGCCTCGTAGCCCTTCTCCAAGTACTTCTAGGTCCTCTCCATGGTTCCTAATCATAATTAAATCATTAGGTAGCAATCGATTCTCAAATGAACAAAAAGAAGTACTTAGGAACGAGCTCACCTGTAAATTCAATTGTCGGGCGCGAGCTCTAGTGATTGGTCCTTGAATGTCAAGTGGAGGAGTGTTGTGTGTATCTGACGAAGTGATGTCCTCATCATCCTCCCCCTCTTGAAGTGGAGTTGTCCTCAACTCGGCCTCATCTTCCTCTCCCAAGTATGGCTTCAAATCTGAAATGTTAAATGTGGGACTAACCCCAAACTCGGGAGGCAACTCAAGTTTATATGCATTATCATTTATCTTCCCAACTATCTTAAAAGGACCAGCAGCTCTAGGCATCAATTTCGACTTTCTTAACTTAGGAAATCTATCCTTTCTCAAGTGCAACCAAACAAAATCACCCGGTTCAAGTTTAACTTCCTTTCTACCTTTACTACCAGTAATCCTATATTTTTCATTCATCTTTTCAATGTTTGCCTTAGTAGTCTCATGCATTTTGACAATAAAATCAGCACGCTCCTTAGCATCATTATGAACTCTCTCACTAGTAGGCAAAGGCAAAATATCAATAGGGGCACGGGGATTGAATCCATACACTACCTGAAAAGGACTTACCTTGGTGGTGGAGTGTTCCGCTCGATTATATGCGAACTCAACATGCGGCAAACACTCTTCCCACAGCTTCAAATTATTCTTCAAAACAGCACTCAACATGGTAGACAATGTGCGGTTCACCACCTCGGTTTGGCCATCAGTTTGTGGATGACATGTTGTAGAGAACAACAACTTTGTACCTAACTTGTTCCATAGAGTACGCCAAAAGTGACTCAAGAACTTGGCATCACAATCTGAAACAATAGTAGAAGGCATACCATGCAAACGAACTATCTCTTTGAAAAAGAGGTCAGCAATATGAACGGCATCATCGGTTTTATGACATGGTATAAAGTGAGCCATCTTAGAAAAACGATCCACAACAACAAAAATACTATCCCTCCCCCTCTTAGTCCTGGGCAATCCTAAAACAAAGTCCATAGAAATATCGGCCCACGGAATAGAAGGAACAGGAAGAGGCATATATAAACCATGTGGATTCAAGCGAGACTTAGCTTTTTGACATGTAGTGCAGCGAGCCACAAACCGCTCAACATCTCGCCTCATCTTTGGCCAAAAGAAGTGTGTGGCTAGAATGTCCTCCGTCTTCTTAGCACCAAAATGTCCCATCAAACCGCCTCCATGCGCCTCCTGCAACAACAAAAGACGAACGGAACCAACTGGAATGCATAGGCGGTTAGCTCTGAACAAAAATCCATCATTGATCACGAATTTATTCCATGCTTGTCCCTCTTTACAATGCAACAAGACATCCTTAAAATCATCATCAAAAGCATATTGTGCTTTAATAGTTTCAAGACCAAAAATGCGACAATCAAGTTGAGACAACATGGTATAGCGTCGAGACAAAGCATCAGCAATCACATTATCCTTTCCTTTCTTGTGTTTAATGACATAAGGAAAAGATTCAATAAATTCACCCCACTTAGCATGTCTACGATTCAAATTGGTTTGACTACGAATATGATTAAGTGATTCATGATCGGAATGAATGACAAATTCTTTAGGCCATAAATAGTGTTGCCACGTCTCTAAAGAACGAACAAGAGCATACAATTCTTTATCATACGTGGAATAATTAATAGCAGGACCATTCAAGTTTTCACTAAAGTAGGCAACAGGTTTGCCTTCTTGCATCAAAACACCACCAATACCAATTCCGCTAGCATCACATTCCAGCTCAAAAGTCTTACCAAAATCCGGAAGTTGGAGCAATGGTGCGTGTGTAAGCTTGTCTTTCAAAAGATTAAAGGACTCCTCTTGTGATGGCCCCCAATGGAACACGACGGCCTTCTTTGTCAACTCAATCAACGGTGTCGCAATGGTGCTGAATTCCTTGACAAAGCGGCGATAAAATCCGGCAAGGCCAAGAAAACTCCTTACTTGGGAGACCGTCGTGGGCGTGGGCCAACTCCATATCGCTTCCACCTTGGCTCTATCAACCTCAATTCCCTGTGGAGTCACAACATAGCCAAGAAAAGAGACTCGATCCGTGCAAAAGGTGCACTTCTCAAGGTTACCAAACAAACGTGCATCTCTCAAAGCATTAAAAACAGCACGTAAGTGATTCAAATGTTCATTTATGGACTTGCTATAAATCAAGATATCATCAAAATAAACGACCACAAATTTGCCAATGAAAGGACGTGAAACCTCGTTCATTAATCTCATGAAAGTGCTAGGTGCATTAGTTAAACCAAAAGGCATGACTAACCACTCATACAAGCCGAACTTAGTTTTAAAAGCAGTTTTCCATTCATCGCCAAGTTTCATTCTTATTTGGTGGTATCCACTACGCAAGTCAATCTTTGTGAAAATTATAGCACCACATAACTCATCAAGCATGTCGTCTAGCCTAGGAATAGGATGACGATACCTTATAGTAATGTTATTAATGGCTCTACAATCTACACACATACGCCAAGAACCATCTTTTTTGGGAACCAAAAGAACAGGAACAACACAAGGACTAAGCCTCTCACGTACGTACCCACGGTCCAAAAGGTCTTGGACTTGTCGCTGAATCTCCTTAGTCTCTTCAGGATTGGTCCTGTACGCCGCACGGTTTGGCAAGCTCGCTCCAGGAATCAAGTCAATCTGGTGCTCAATCCCTCGAAGGGGTGGAAGTCCTGGAGGAATCTCATCAGGAAAAACATCTTTAAACTCCTGCAAAAGGTTAGTGACAGGAGCAAGCAAAGTGCAAGGCATATTATCAAGAGAAAATAAAGCATCTTTGCACACAAAAACATAGCATATATCATTAACATCATCAATTTCAGCAAGGTCTGATTTGGTGGCAAGCATAACAGAATTGTTCAAATGGAGTACTTGCTGTTTTTCAGATTTATCATGTTTATTTGGATCATTAGTAGCAACAGCTCGCTCCCTATCGGCCTCTATAATCTCAGCTGGAGTCAAAGGCAGTAAAGTAACTTTCTTTCCCTTATGCATAAAAGTGTATTAGTTACTACTACCATGGTGTAAAGCATCATTATCAAATTCCCAAGGTCGACCCAATAAAAGAGAGCATGCTTGCATAGGAACCACATCACAATCAACATGATCAACATAACCACCAATGGAAAAATGGACTCGACATGTTTGTGTTACCTTAGCTTTTCCAGAGTCATTTAACCATTGAATATGGTATGGATGTGGATGCGGTCGCGTGGTCAAGCCAAGCTTCTTGACCAAATCAGAACTTACCAAGTTGTTGCAACTTCCTCCATCAATGATGACACGTGCGCGACGGTTCTTGATTGCGAAGAAAGTCTGAAACAAATTATGGCGTTGAAGCTTATCGGGTTGTTGTACCTGTGTGCTGAGGACTCGTTGCACAATGATGCTCCGTAGCGTCGCTGTGGACGCCCCACCAAGGACCAAGTCGTCATCACCACCACCATTGTCGTTCAAGGCAGCAGCAACATCATCCTCCTCCTCGACATCTGAAGTGCTGATGTAGCCTCCATCGTCTGTGGCGATGTATGCCCGTTGGCTAGGGCAATTCTTCTGCACATGACCAAGCCCATGGCAGCGGTGGCACTGAATGTCGGAGGAACGGCCCGTTGAAGCCACGGAAGAAGAACTCCTGGCTGGAACCTGCAAAGAAGTTTTTGTAGGATCTGCAAGGCGTGTCGTGGAAGGTGGCTTCGGTGGCGCTGCTGCAATCTTGGTCACAGGTGGTGGAGGGGAACGAAAACTCGAAGAAGACTTGGGCAGTCCCGTCAATGTAGTCGTTCTTGGCGTGTAGAAGGGTCATCCGGTGCTTGCCTTCGCTGATTCCTTGCGTCCCTGCAATTCTTTTTCTGCAAGCATAGCAAGCTGGAACAACTGGTTGACAGTAGTAAATTCTTTATAATCAACAATGTCCTGAATTTCACGCCGTAACCCCCCGTAGAAACGACAAATCTTTTCATCTGTGTCCTCAACAACCCCACAACGCATCATACCCTTTTGAAGCTCAGCATAATAGTCCTGAACAGAACGATCACCTTGTTCTAAGCACTGCAATTTTTTTCTCAAATCAAGTTTATATGTGGGAGGAACAAAACGATTACGCATATCTTCTTTTAACCACTCCCATGTATCAAGTTGTAAGCGCATGTTACTTAGTTCATTCCACCAGATAATAGCAAAGTCCTTAAACTCACTAGTAGCTTGTCTAACTCTATGTTGTTCAGGAACCAAGTGAGAATTAAATTTCTGCTCTACCGTCATCTCCCAATCAAGATAGATATCAGCATCATAAAGACCAGCAAAAGATGGAATGGTAAACTTGACTTTAGCAAAAGGGTCGTCGTTACCATGACGGTTCTGGTTATTACCTCCCATACCATGTCGGTTTTGCTGAAGACGCCGACGTAGTCGTGCATCTTGTGTCGCCCGCTGATCAATGTTGCCATCCGCATCATACACTGTGTCATCATCAGGACGATGGCCATCATTGACAGGTGGCAGGCGTGCCTCCAATGTGTCCATCCGACCAGTGAGGTCAGCCAACCGCCGCTCCACCCGCTCAATGCCTTCCGTGGTGTTCAACTTGGCAATGGCGGCGACGATTGTGTCCATTCTCGCGCCGAGATCAGTGATTGAAGCATTTTGTTTGTCGAGCGCAGCTTGTAGATGGCCGCGACTAACACACTCGTTGAAATCGACCGGTGTCTCGTTTCCTTTGTCTCCTGCCATGGTTAGTGGAAACACAGGGAAAACAAAAGGATTATCCCTATCAACTAGAAAGGAAGGACAGTGGAAACCCGCAAAGGAAGTGGCTTACCAAGCTCTTACAAGTGTTCTTACCATCGCAAACAGTAGGTGGTACAACCGGTGGCTGGTTCGTGATACCTAAAGAGTGTGACCCAGCGATTGCAAGGGTCAAAAACTGTGTTGTCCGGAAGTATGTATATGGAGCTTGGAAGGCCAAATATGTTAGTGGAACACAAGCCAATAACAGATAGTAATGCTGAATAAATGTCCAAAGCAATGGTCCTAGTTGCTGGTCTAAATGTGTCCTATATCAGAGTTAAGATATGATGAACAAGGAGTCAAGACCAGAATAGTAAGGCAAAGACAGCAACAAAGATGGTCAGGCACTGAGAGACTTAATGCAGCATAAGCACAAAACAAATGAATTTCTGTCACCTAAAACTGTGCTCTTTTTTTCTTTTTTTCCTTTTTTTTAGGCACAGAACTCGCCTTTGCTCTTAGGCAAAACTAGGTGCCGAAATTTTTCTTTTTTGTTTCTTTTTTCTGTTATTTTTTTCACAAAGCAGAGCACAGAAATAGGAACCACACAAAGTTTCACCTCAATCTAATGTAAGGTGTGGCCTACAGAAAATGATGAATGTGCTGTAAATTTGGTGATGAAAGTTCGGAGCTCGAGTACTGCACTTTTCAGGCCGAATTTGGGCAAAATAAATTCGCCGAAACCTGACATGTCAGGTCGGTTTCAGATGCAAAATTTAATTTCACCCAATTTCAAAAAAAATCGCCTGATTTCGAGTCCGTATGCAAAAGTTATGGCCGTTTGAAGATGGGACTCCGAGTTATGGTTTCTGTGGAGGCCAAAACGAAATCGGGTGGAGGGAATTGGTGGAAATTGGTGGCGGAAGCTCGGGAATGGTGGGGGATGATACTGTGTGATCACGAGACGCGAAGGATGACTCAAACAGAGGGCGGGATATGGGTGGGAAAACAAAAACAGAGGGTGGAATACGCGATGGATGACGGCTAGGGTTTGTATGGGATGAAGCGGAAGCAAGACAACCCGAAATAAAACACAATCTAAACCAGCAACACAACTCGACTAAGGACACAAACTCAACACTACGGACTCTGGAATCAAATTGTGCAAAGGCTAAACGAGATCTAAGACAGGAAACAACCTATGACTACAATTATTTTTTGTAGGGCTTTTCATGGACTCTAGGATGAAACCGAAAACAACAAAGGAGGGTAACGCGAACCTGAAGGAACACCTGAAGCTCTGATTACCACTTGATGGGAACGGGGTCCCGATCTTCCAACAGGTTCTGGATATGTTCGATTTGGTGGAGGCACGACACAAATCGATCCGGCTTCCGAACGACACGTTCCGAACCCCGCAATCGCAGTACCACGTCTCCTCAGGTTATCAACCGTGCGCGGCCCGGTTGACCTCACCAAGAAGGCTATTCCTCGCCTGTGAATCGAAGAACACAAGCAAGAACAAGGAAGAACACAACTGAATTGCGGATGTATTGATGTAGCACTCGAAAGTTGGGGTCTCACAAACCGATGAACGGCGAAACTGTTCAAGACAGAATTAATCTAACCAAAACCCAACCCTAATGGTGGGGGTGGTGGCTAGATATAAAGGAGTTAGGGGCGTGCAAAACCCCTGGATGCGCCCCTAATGGGCTCCAACACGATACAAAGCCGAACGGCCCAAAGACGGTGGCGCAGCACCCTGACAGATTCTGAACGCCCACTTGTTTTGATGATTCCCGTTGACTCAGAAGGAATTTTGACATGGGACTAGAGCCATTGGAAAGTTAGTCTTCTCAGATTTCCATACATATGTGGAACGTCCAAAACGGAGTCCGGATGCGATCTGGGCGTCCATTTTAGTGCGGCCTGGTCCTGGACTCCGAATTGGATTCGAAGTCGGCTTGAGTTGGACCTCCATCATGATTCGACCACCCTTGCTGGACTTGTGCGCCTCGTAGCCCTTCTCCAAGTACTTCTAGGTCCTCTCCATGGTTCCTAATCATAATTAAATCATTAGGTAGCAATCGATTCTCAAATGAACAAAAAGAAGTACTTAGGAACGAGCTCACCTGTAAATTCAATTGTCGGGCGCGAGCTCTAGTGATTGGTCCTTGAATGTCAAGTGGAGGAGTGTTGTGTGTATCTGACGAAGTGATGTCCTCGTCAACATGTGCCTTATCCACTCAAAATAGCATGATGTTTCAGCCCTGAGTCTCTAACAACAACTGCCATATAGTTGTTCCCTACGTTTGTCTTCCACTGATAACAACTGACGATCAAGCATTCTCTCTCGGACAATATCTACCTCCCCAATTGGACGCACTGGCTCCAAAGGTGTCTTCCTCAACGGATAATTGGTGGCCTTTCAATGATATTTAAGGGATGACGAGAAAAGACAGAAGGACAATGGAAAACATTCGAATAAAGGCATTTCAAGAATATTCAAGTCAGTGCAATTCGACCATTCAGAGTCAAGTAGATTAAGCAAGTCGTATTCTTCCAGTGGGAATAACATAGAGGCTAGGGCTAGTTTTTAGGCCTATGTAAAGGCATCTTATAACCAGTTCATAGAAATAAAGAGCATCCTCATTATCTCCCAAGGATTTCAGTCATCTTTCTTATATTATTTTCTAAGATCAGTGACTCGCTCGTCGCTAGCTGACGTCGTTCGTAGGGAAGAAGGCGCTAAATCCTCATTCAGCAATCACCATCCTCCCCTGTTTTCATCGGAATCACTTATTGATCATGGCAGGAACCTAGGACGAGGAGAACTAAATTGGCTTAGTAGACTATGCCGACCTCGACATGGATGCATGCATCTGCACCATAGAACATAATGCCTCCTTATCGTTTTCTTCCATTCTAGGCTCGCCGCTCGCTGAGACCAATGAGATCGACCGCATGGAAGAAGACTCGCCGCCCCAACCATCACCACTGCCAAAGGAATTGGTCATTCTGACCAGATTAGAATACCCTAGTGCCTCTCCAAGCCTAGTGCTTCCAACCAGCAAACACGGTGACAAGAGCTTGACGCCACGATCTGAGAATGAAGGTACACTCAATGCAATCGTGGGCGATCTCTATTTGCCAATGGCTCCTACATATTTTGGAAGCTGATTGACACCTGGTCACGATGTTGATGAAATTATCTTGGGCAGAATGTTAGGTGAAGATGATAACTCTTAGTATCTGATCGACAATCCGTTGGATCAAGTTAAGTCTACCACGAAGCCATCCAGAGGTGGTGGTCTTCAATCGTTCCCCATCGTGGAAGCTACTTACTGAAGTGGTGGAAGGCTCTCTGTTAGTTTTGATGGGAGTTTGTCAGAACATCCCCGCTGGAGGTATGAAGTTAACACAATCGGTGATATCGATCCAAATGTCGTGCACGATTCTTCACAATAGGATCCCCCAAGACCCACTGGTTAGGATGGTGCAAATGCTTCTGCATCACCCTGAAGGGAAGGAGATAATAGAGCTGGTGGACATCAGTTGACTAATCCACCTGCTTCTACCCCACCACGCATGACGGGGTCGAACGAGACAGGTAAGGGCTTGGAGGGAAACTTATGTTATCATACTAGTTTTGCTAGCAGGAATCCTCCAAGGCCCTCGGTAACTATTCAGAACATACAACTAGTCCATGATATCTTAAATAACCCAGATCTTGCTCTAGCAAAAACTCTAGGATATGCTTAGATTGAATGTCAAGTGTCATAAATCCTCCAGCAGACCATACTACGCACAAAGATGTACAGGGAGCAAAGAAAGTCATACTCTGACTTCATCCGAGCACTCCTCCCTCAGCCGAAGCCAACGTGCCTAGATGGTAAAATCTGACAGCTGGTGCATGACCCCCTCAGAGGTTTCAATAACGAATCCATGAGGGAAGAAGGCACTTCATCAATGAAGCCACTCCTCCCCCACATTACGAGGAACGAACACATGGACCAAGTGATCTGTGACACCACCTAAACCAAATGTCTGGTCGGAGACACCATGTGATTGTCCACGACCAGATCGAGGCACCAATTTTCTAGTACGACTACCAGAGGAATAGGTCTCCAATGGACTACAATACGGCCGCCACGATTTGATCACATGCTATCGGGCTTTCTTGGTAGGCCTTCAAGCAGTTCGTTGATCGGATAGGTTTTGACCAGCAAATCATGAGGAATTTGATGGAAAATAGAATTTATTAGAATTTTTGCAGATTTACACCACTACCATCAAACCTGTAGGAGGCAATGATAATGTGATGGCAAATTACTTGCCCACAATTCTTGAGGGGTCTGCCCGGTCTTGGTTGCTCAACCAACCGATCAAATCAATTTATATTTGGAAGCAGCTCTGTGGCCTACTAATCGCAAACTTCTAGGGGATGCACGACCGCCCGAAAAAGAAGACAATCTCCACTAAATTCGGCAAGAACCCAATGAGACTCTCCAACAGTATATCAAGAAGTTCAGTCAGGTTCGTAATTCTATTCTAGAGGTTGCAGATCTCTCTGTCATCTAGGCTCTTAAAACTAGGTTAAGGAACCGACGATTTACAGAGGACATTTCGATGAACCCTCCAAGGACAAGTGAAGCGGTTTAATTGAATAAGGCCATCAACCAGATAAAGAAATTCTTCAACCCAGCTGGAAAAAGAAAGAAAAAAGCCCAAGAAGTCTCCCAAAGTTGAGAAGAATCACAAATCCAACACTAAAAAGGTTATTATGATTTCAGAGAAGTATACCAAGGGAAAGAAGGATTATTCTGATCGGAACAAGGCAAAAGCTCTGACTGATGAATCCAAGAAGAACAAAAAGTGGTGTCAACTTCATTAGGCGGTGGGGCATGATCTACGCAGCTATTGTGCCTGACTGAGGAAGTTGGATGATTATTCCTTGGGTAAGGGTCCTTTCTCTTCCATCCAGGAGGTTGGGGAACTGAGCTCCAAGAAGGACAAGAATGCGATGAATAGATGGGCTCTGTCGATACGACGTTTGGTGGGTCTTCCTCCTACGAGTCCAAGCGCCATCTGAAGACTGTGGAATGGGAATTAAACCTCATCGAAGCATCAATTGCCATCAAGCCATTCAGGTAGTCAGAAACAACTATCTCCTTCAATCGGGAAGACTGCCCTATTCTTTTTAACTCAATCAGCTAGGTTCACTATTATCGTAGAACCTACCATGAATAATTGCAAAGTTAATCCACCTTTAGTAGATAGTGGTAGTTCTCTTAATATTCTGTTTATGGGAGCTTTAGAAGAAATACAAGTTTCCAAGTCGAAAGTAAAGCCCATAAAGTATGCCTTTCATGATATAGTTCCAGATCTACTGTCAAACCGATCTGGTAAGTTTCCCTACCGGTTATATTTGAAAGTCCAAATAACTTCCGAACAGAAAGAATGCCGTTCGATGTGGTGGACTTTGAGACTGCATTCAACGAGATTCTTGGTCGACAATCTAGTTGGAAATCAACAAGCATCTCAAGGTTGAGTTTATTTATGAAGTCGATCACCCAGAGTGGCTTGCCAACCCTATAATGGTTAGGAAGTGTAATAGGAAATGGCAAATGTATATCGATTTCCTATATTATAATAAAGCTTGTCCAAAAGATGACTTTCCCTTTCTACATATCGATGAGCTTGTTTACTCTATTTCTAGGTGTAAGCATTAAGATTTTTAGATCTATATTCAGGGTACCACCAGATTAGCATGAGTAAAGAGGAAAAAGAGAAAACTTCCTTTATCACACCATACGAAACTTTTGTTGTGTAAAAATATCGTTTAGTTTAAAAAATGTTGGTACTATATTTCATAGGTTAATGCAAAAAATACCTTTAGCCCTCATATTGACGCTCTATCAATACTATTTAAGGGGTGACGAGAGAAGATAGAAGGACAACATAAAATATCCAAATCAAGGCAATTCATGAAAATTCAAGTCAGTGCAATTCGACCATTTGGAGTTAAGTAGATTAAGCAAGTCGTATTCTTCCAGTGGGAAAAATATAGAGGCCAGGGATAGTTTTCAGGCCTTTGTAAAGGCATTTTGTAACCAGTCCATAGTAATAAAGATCATCCTCATTCTCTTCTAAGGATTTCAGCCACCTTTCTCGTATTATTTTGTAAGATCGACGATTTGATCATTGATAAATCTCAAATTATTGTTCTACTACAACATTCTAGTGAATGTATTATTCAATAGAACATTGTTTTTATCGAGTTATAATGGTTGACACTGAAAGGGAATCAAAACCAGTATTGACACTATTTCATATCATATTTATAGATATAGCAGTATACACAATGTATTGATAAAAATGTCACTTTTGTCACTGGCAGACCGGGCGACAGCGCCCACGAGGCAACGCATGGCACTGTTGCCGGCGGCAGACGGTTGCCACCTAACCAGGCCACAGGCCGCCTGTCACCCAACCCCCAGGCGGCAGGTAATTAGGCCGTCTAATTAGCCGACCTAATTACCTGCCTAATTTTTTCGGTTTAGTGTATGTTTGAATTTTTAAATATATCAAATGACCTCAACAAATTACAAAAATTTATGTACAGCCTTCAGACACAACGTTCCTCGCAGGGTAATTTTTGGGAATTTTATCCATGACGAATGTTCCTCAAAAATTCATACAATTTTGATATTTTTATAAGTTTTTACATATAGCAAACGAGCTCCAAAAATTACGAAATTTATGTGAAGTATCCCAATATAGTAGTAGTTATTATGTAATTTTTTGAGAATTTTATACGGTCCAAATTAGCTGGTTTAAGTTAACATCAATTTAATCAATTTAATCCAATACTAGTACAAGGTGGAACAAGGAGGAACAGTAGGCTACAGTATGCCTGCCGCCAACCTAATTACCTGTCTAATTTTTTTATGTTTAGTATTTATTTGAATTTTTAAATATATCAAATGAGCCTAATATGAATTTTTTAGGAACATTTGTCGTGGATCAAATTCCTCAAAAATTACACTATGAGGAACGTTGTGTTTTGAAGACTGTACATAAATTTTTGTAATTTTTTAAGGTCATTTGATACATTTAAAAATTCAAATAAATACTAAACCAAAAAATTAGGCAGGTAATTAGGCCGGCTAATTAGCCGACCTAATTACCTGCCACCTACGGGGCTGGCGACTGGCTCGCCTGCCGCCTGGTGGCTGAGCGACAGCGCCACGCGTCGCCTCGCGGGCGCTGTCGTCTGGTCCGCCGATGGCAAAAGCGATATTTTTGTCAATACATCGCGCAGTATGCTATTTCTGTAAATACGATATAAAATAGTGCCAAAACTGTCTTTGATTCTTTGAAGGGAGCGGGATTCTCGTGACGGCCATGGCAGGACAAGGCGGAGGCACTAAGCCGGGATAGCTTGCATGAATAAGGACCGGTTTTGGAATCTAGGAGGCGGTACAAGCTGGCCGGGCACATGTCAGTGGGCGGCCCAAGTGAGTTGAACTGACCGAGGGAGAGGTCACCCGCCATAATTGTGGTCAAACCTGCAGCCGACCGGGTGGTATGGTCAGCACGCGGACGAGAGGGACGTCTTGCAGCGCCCGCGCACTCGCGCGGGGGAGAAATTTTACTATACCACAGTTGCACAGATGAGTTAATATGTGCAACCGACAAATCAGAGGCTGACACGTGTCTTTGACTGTAGCAAGAGTACTCTTTTTACTGTAGCAAGAGTACTCTTTTTACTGTAGCAAGAGTACTCTTTTTACTGTAGCAAGAGTACTGTAACATTTTGTTAAAGTTTCCACCGCGATTCTATTGTTGCTACAGTGTACGCTACAATACTCAACAGTGTTTGCTATGGTACTCAATAGTGCTTGCTACAGTTAAAAAAGACATGTGTCAGTTTCTGATTTGTTGGTTGCACAAACTCATCTGTGCAACTGTGGTATAGTAAAATTTCTCTGTGCAGGGAGTGCGTCCGGCCCATCTCGTGTAGCTCTCCCCGCTCGCGACCGGACACACGGCAGAGCTTTTTTGAGTGGCTTTTGGCTGAAAAGCACTGTATCATGGCACCACGTCCACGTCTACCGGTCATCACTCGCCTCTAGCCTACACCTCCGCCCGCTCGCCACTCGAAGGCCGAAGCTGCCTTCCACACAGACAGCCACAAGATGAGAAATAGAATAAATGTTAGGATTTTGTTTATATCTTAACCTCTTTGGGCGTGAGGAGGACTGAGGTGGAAAGAAAAATAGGTCTAATGTATTACATGGGCTGTGCGTGAGATACGGAGAGTGCGAGCTGAATTTATTTGCAGGCATAAAATATAGTTTTTAACACAACTAATAGTATATACATTTAATATACCTATTATATATATATCTGATATTTTATAAAAAATTTTGGGTGTTCGACTGAACACCTATGACCAATGGCAGATCCGCCCATTATTCAAGGTATAAATAATGTACCTTACCTCGATGAATTATGGAATACTGGATTTTCATGTAAATCCTGTGGAAACTACGTACTACATTTATTTGTGAAGGCTTGGGCTCGTGAGCCAGCTCGGGCTCGGCTCGGGCTCGTGAAGGCTTGGCTCGGCTCGTGGATGAAATGAGCCGAGCCAGCAAAAAAGCTCGGGATCTAAACGAGCCGAGCCCGAGCCAGCTCGCGAGCTGGCTCGCGAGCCAGCTTGGCTCGGCCCAACTGCCCGATGGCCCAATGGGCAATGGCCCGCCCGACGCCCCCTCCCGCTCCCGGACTCCCCCTGTGGCCCTGTCCCCCACTCGGCTCTCTCCTCTCTCTCTGACTCTCTCTCCCTCTCGGTCTCTCCCTCCACTCACGCAGTCACGCGCGGCGGCGCGGACGCGCCCCCTCCCTCTGACCCTCTCCCTATTTCCTTGCCCCGGCGGCCCGGCCGACGCCTCTCTTCGGTTCCTCCGCGCCGGCCTCTACTCCGGTCTCCGGCCTCCGCGCTCCCCTCGCGCCTTCGGTCCTAGCGATGCCGCACTGCCCCGCCCCTCCAACACGCCTCCCGCTCGCGCCGCCGGTGAGCTGCGGCCAGATCCGTGGCCTAGGGCCCGGATCTGGCGCCTCCTCCCTCGGATCCGACCTAGCCTCAGTTTGATTTGTTTGCCGATTTGTTTTTATTTTACTGGGCTTGCTCAAGACGTGCTAGGTTTGGAGGTGCGTTGCCCCGGTGTGGTTACGGCCGGCTAGAAGCCGCCCGCACGCCGGGGGAGTGCGCGGTGGTTGCTAGCTGAGTGGTTGGCTGGTTGCGCCGGTGGTAGCACGCCGCCACCTCCCTCTTCGAGTCTTCGGTGAGCCCCTGCCCCTTTACTCATCTTCTACTCCCTCTCTTCTACCTCCAGTGGCATTCTTTATGTTGGTTCATGGTTGCTAGAGCTATTACTGGTTACTACTAGTGATTTGTCATGTGTGGTAAGCTAGGTTTGGTATTGAGATGAATACTAAGTTCATGTGTGCGTGGGGTTACCTTTGCCGGTGGGTTTTGGTTGCTTTGGCGAGGACGGCGACTCGTGCTCGGCGGTCGCCTTCCCCGTTGATGGTGAACCGGCTGGTCTGCGTGGTGGTCTCCTCCTCCTACGGCTTGCTGGCCTGTGGTCTCCTCCTCTTGCCATCGCTGTCGCCGTCGCCTTGATCCTGATCGGTTGGACTGAATGTTTTTGGCTCGCGAGCTGGCTCGAGCCGCATCACGAGCCGAGCCGAGCCCACAAAAAAGCTTGATATCCTAACCGAGCCGAGCCGAGCCGAGATTCTACCATGCTTTCACGAGCCGAGCCGAGCCAGGCTTGGCTCGGCTCGTTGCCACCCCTAGTTTCAACCAGGCCTTAGTTAGGTGGATTTCACGGGGAGTCAGCATACTCCAAGGTATGGCGGCCTATGTGAATTGCCAAACTAATCCACATATACTCTCACCGTTTTTTTACTTACGTAGTAGAATCCAAGCCTTTAAATTTTTTTAGGTTTAATCATTAACATAATTAAAACTATCTACATTGCTTATATAAACATTATATCATCAGATCTATCATCAAAATACTTATAATTTTATTAATATATCATAATATAAAATTATAAAAAAATAGTTAAAATCGTATTTCCGAGACTGTAAAAAGTAAAAAACGAAAATAGACTGAGGGAGTAAGGGGGTGTTCATATTGAATTTTGCTGATGGCTTTGGCTTATGAATAGTAACAGTTTATAGAGAGAAACACTCGCATGTAATTTTAGTCAATATAAATAAAGTCATTACAGTGTGTACTTCAATTGACTAGTAGACTCCATCTTGAAAAGACACTCCGTTTGAAAGCTATTAGTGATATGCTCTAGAGACAATCATAGAAATGATTATATCACTTCTATGTTTATAATTTTTTGAATAATGTGTTATTTTGTCTCTTGAATAAATATCTTTTATATTAATCAATAATTATATGACTTTATACTTCTATGTTTATAATCTTTTGAATAATGTGTTATTTTGTCTCTTGAATAAATATCTTTTATATTGATCAACAATTATGTGACTTATTCGTAGACCTTTTTGTTCATGTTTTGATGTTGTTCTACATTATCCCCAATCTTATGTCATTATATGGGACAATTATGATTTATATCAGCATATGTATTGATTAATGATCATGTTTCACGGATCATGGATATGGGGACATCAAATCAACAATGTGGACACATGTGAGAGAATATGGTGCTAGATTGACCTACTATAAGGCACTATAGGAATTGTTATATTCGTAAGTGTCATCAGTTTGTCTCATACATAGTGCATGTAGGATCCTTAGATCTATGATCGTCACAGTTTGCTATATGTGTAATAGTTTAGTTAGGAGTTGCCAAACACTACTCCGTAATTAGGTGGTCATAAAGGTAGTTTTCGAGTTTACTATGAAACATACGGAGGAATGTAAGCGATCAAGATGAAATTTGCCCCACCTATATAACGGGAGAGATATCTTTGTGTCACTCGATGTGGTTGGATTGAAAAAGTGTATGGCCATACCGAATGTGATTGATGAGTCAATCACAACTGAGTAATCCACTATATATTTGAGTGAAGAATCAAGCTATCATAGGATGACATGCTTCTCGTCTGGAGTTTGATCTGATATTATGAGGCAAAGAGATCGTTACATAAGCACGCTAGCTGCAGCTGCAATCTCCGAGAACTAAAAACAGGAGATAGGAGTTGTTCGGGAAATGATATTTAATTGTGGATAATAAACGTTGTGGTTGTATTGTGCCATATGTAGGAGTTATGTGTGGGTTTCTAAGTGCTTTGCTTTCGGGCTTAAATTTTACCTCTAGCTAACCTAATATTGGTTTTGTTTGCTAGAGGAGAGAAGAATTAGCTAGGTCATTTACCTTCGAAATAATTTTAGTTTTAAAATCGGATTTGGTGTTATTCTATTTCAACTAGACAACTTACGATGTGGCACTGTTTACTAAGTATTTGTTCCTTTTCATATCTCACAGATGTGGTTGAGTTTAACCATGAAATTTTGCATGACTATAGAACATGTCAACCTCTGCATCTCGTAATTTTTTGAGATTTTTTAATGCTTTCACACCTGGTTTTCATAGGTTTTTAATATTTAGGTTGTTTCAGAGGACATGCTGTTATATATGCAGTGAGTGGCAAAAGGCAACTATGATGTGAACTTTGTGTTGTCCGTGCGCATGATAAATTAAGTGGTACAGTTGCAGTTTTAGTCCTATTTTTGTTTAATTTTATCTTGATTATTCTCTTTTCTAACTATCAACCGCTAAGCATCAATTTTGGCCATGTTCTTATCATGCAAACATTTTACTTCATTTTTATGTCACGTGGTATTTTGCATAACTTTACATGCAAACGGTACACGAGCAATACATTAGCTCTATTCTTTTCAATTTATAATTTTCTCAAATAAATAAATAAATAGAATAATTTTTTATAGCTTTTTTGAAGCGACTTACTGGGACAACCTTTTTAAAATTGTTTATTGACTTATCAGCATTCGATTCATTCGCACAAACATCCGTTCAAGAGGCAAAAATCATCGGTCACAGTTAAAAAGAACATGGCTATTGTCATGATTCAAAATAGTTACGAGAGAAGAGCATTACTAAACAAGATTAATCATCAATATGTGATTTCATATCCCCTTGCAACAGCAACATTATGTAACAGGGACGAAGCAGTCAACGAATCGTATATATAGCAATAACTAGGAGAAACAACTCGTAATTAAATTGTCATCCATCACGATCGATTATCTTAATTGCCAGACGCAACATTTATCCATCCTCGTACAAAAAATAGGTCAACATCTTACACAACACTGTGTGTACAGTACCACTAGCTACCGGATAAACTATTTGTCTGAATACTAGCTATTGTCTGGTATATCCTTTATATATATTTTAGAGTCAATATATTCTGTTAGTGATCGCTACCGACTTACAGATCGAAAATGAGTTTCTTGTCCATGTCTAAATACATATGAACCTATAAGGTCATACACTTAATAGGTCGAAACGATAAGAGTCTTGATGATAGATTCTGAGTGGGATGCGATATCTACTTATATTGGTTTCGGTTGGAGATTTTCCGAGTGGGATACGATCTTTACTTATATTGGATGAAGATCCAGCCCAGAGCTTTCCGAGTTGGATACGATATTTGATTGTATCGGATAAGCATTCGATTGGAGGCTATATAAAGGGAGGTGTAAGGGCCGAGGG
The DNA here is from genome assembly GCA_017311315.1 of Dendrocalamus latiflorus. NCBI lineage: Eukaryota > Viridiplantae > Streptophyta > Magnoliopsida > Poales > Poaceae > Dendrocalamus > Dendrocalamus latiflorus. The sequence goes on along the minus strand of CM029648.1, from coordinate 22,188,419 downwards.
AGGAATCCCAAAACACACCTATCGAAACCTTAGCCACCACCTCTCATAACCCCTGCCGTGCCGCTGGTGTTAGCACATCGACACACGGAGTTTCATCTCTAGACGTGTGGACCTCGGTAGAGGTGCTGTTGCGACTGTGGCGCTAATCGAGACGATCGCGAGAAGAAGACGCTTGGCCAGAGGATGATCAACTACTTTCACTAAACCGACGCATGTTTCGTTGAACCGGTCGATTCAACTCTACTTCCGTTACACTACGCGTCTAGTAGTAACGATCTATAATCTTTTATTCGCATGGGTTTCTAGTTTACACGATAAAATTTTTTAAGTTGAACTAGTATAGCCTACCCGTATCCCAACAAAGCTAAGTACTGTAGAAAATTATTTATTGTAGAAAAGCGACTTAGGGCATGTACAATAAGGTGGCATAAGTTGTCTATAAGATGTGCCATATAGAATTTTTGTTGAGGTGGATGAAAAAGAAAGATGAGAAAGAAGGAGGTCGACTGTAATTCTATAGACGGTCGAAACACGAGAAAATAGTCTATTATCGACAGTTTTTGTGTCATTGTATCAATGTTATCTATATTTTACAGACAACTCATTACAAATAATTTACAGATAATCTATTATAAAAGATGTCTTTAATGTTATCTATAGATGATATAAAAAAATACTATAGATAGTAGCTATCTATACTACTGTATATACCTCTATGGAAACCAAAGCAAGCAAGACCTAGGATAGCTGAGAGGTGCTTAAGATAGTACTAGCGTGTAACGATGGATGGATCGACGAAGTTTAATTGGCGGAGATAGGTACTCCTGCCAGTCATGTGGTACTGGCCCTCTAGTGGTATAAATGAGCCTTTGTGAAGGGAAGATATAATATGCACTGTATTCACCGTGCACTAAAAAAAATTTAAGATGTCCTTCATAGTTTACTCTGTTTGTATATAAAATTGAAGTCTAAATTCATTCTATATTAAGAGTATCTAAAAAAAGAGAGAAAATCTGATAGTTTCTCTTTTTTGATACTATTAACATAGAATAAATTTAAATTTAAAATTATATATATATAGATAAAGTAAATCATAAAGTATATTAATAAATTTTGAATTTGTTAACACACCATAAGAATGATTGCATACTGTATCTTCCCCTTCCTGAACGGTCATTCTTTACATTTGAAAAGAGAGAAGCCGTCGGATCTTCTAGAACGTGACGTCACGTCCAAAAGACGTCGCCGACCGAGTAAAGAGAGGACATACTCGAACCGAAAACGAGCAATCCAATCTCTTCATCTCCCATCGTAATCCCTTCATCGGGACCCTTTTGGCGCACCGGACCGCCGTCCAGTGACTCGTTGTAAACCGACTTTCTTTTGCCTTAATTGATTGGCGGTGCTCCCTGTCCTTTCCTTAAAAAAATGATTATGGAAGACGGCGTTAGGGAATTGTATAGCTTTTTTGGCAAAATGTCTGTAAGATTACAGCTAAATTTGAAGAGAGTAATAAACAGCCTCGTATGTTCTTGCTTGTCAACTAAGCAAGAACTGTATAATTTTCTATGAAGTTCCTACATGTCAAGTATATATAAAAGACTATTCATATTGATTTCTACTTCTGATTTCTGTTTCTAGAAACAGAAGCTAATACGGACGGCTCAATTTTCGTAAGGCGCTTCTATCAGATACTACTTTTCGTTTTCATGCATTGTAACGCATTTTTATTTTATTATATTACAATTCGGGCTCGTGAAGGCTTGGCTCGGCTCGTGAATGAAACGAGCCGAACCGAGCCAGTAAAAAATCTCAGGATCTAAACGAGCCAAGCCCGAGCTAGCTTGGCTCGGCCCAACTGCCCGATGGGCCGTGGCCCGATCGACCGACCGCCCAAATGCCCCGACCCCCGACGCCCCGAGGGCAGCGATGCCTCCTGCCGTCCTGCGGTCCTGCCCTCGCCCTCCTCATCTTCTCGGTCTCTCACTCACGCGCCCGGCGGCCGGCGCCCCCTCCCCCTCCCAGCCTCCCCCACTCGGCTCTCTCTCTCTCTCTCCCTCTCGGTCTCTCCACTCACGCGCCCGGCGCCCCCTCCCTCTCCCTATTTCCATGCCCCGGCCGACGCCTCTCTTCGGTTCCTCCGCGCCGGCCTCTACTTCGGTCTCCGGCCTCCGCGCTCCCCTACGCAGCTACGCTCGGCCCTCTCTCTCTCCTTCCCGGACTTCCCCCTCTCCTGCGCCTCCTTGCCCGTCGGCACTGCTTGGTGAGTCACGACCCGGCCGCTCCCTCCTTGCCGCTCGGCGCCGCCCGGTGAGCTATGGCCAGATCCGGCCGATCTGGTGTTTTTTCCCCATATCCTACCCCGATCTATCGGTTTTAGTTTGCTATTTTTGGGTTGCTCTAATGGTTTGCTCGAGGTGCTAGGCGCCGCCCGTACGCCGGGGAGTACACGGTGGTGGTTGGAGGTGTGGCTATGCCGGTGGTAGCTGGGAGCTCGGCCGGCGCCCGACGGTCGCACGCAGCCGCCATCCTCGTCGGTATTCGGTAAGCCTCTTCTCCCTCTTCTACCTCTGGTGATATGCTTGGATTGATTCCATGTGTTCTACTGAGGATGGATGCTTCATGCTTATGGTTTCTAGTTCAATGTTGGCTATAATGGATGAATGTAGTACATGGATGATGATTTGTGGGGTTTACCTTTACTGGTGATTGCGAGAAGGGTTAGGGTTTGGGGCTGGTGGTGGTGGTGGTCGCTTGCTTGCGGTGGGGTTGCCGTGCCTTCGTCTTCTTGCCGTGCCTTCGTCTTCTTGCCGTCGGTTCCCCTCCCCTCGGTGGTTGTTGGCTCGCGAGCCGGCTCGAGCTGGCTCGAGCCACATCACGAGCCGAACCGAGCCCACAAAAAAGCTTGATACCCTAACCAAGCCGAGCCGAACCGAGTCTCCATTCCACCAAGCTTTCATGAGTCGAGCCGAGCCCGGCTCAGCTCGGCTCGTTGCCACCCCTACCTGCAGGGAATCAAAGCCTACAAATCTGTATACGCCCCTGATTACGCCAATCTCACCTAACAACCACTCCCTCGCCAATGGGCGATTAGTCTAGTACTGCAGTACGAGGTTGTCGCAGTTTGGTAACGCAGGACACGAGGAGGAGGAATTAGGAGAGCAAATTAAGTGGTACATCGCATATGTGGCCGATTAATATGTGATTATAGTAGTCTTAGGAGAGCTATTGATGTCCATGTCCACATTGTTCATTGCACACAGCCATATATCTCTCTCCCTTGTACTGTTTGTCGCAATTGACAGATCACTACCAATATGCGAGGACCGGTGCCTAAAATATATAAATTTCGCATGTACTAAAATAGCTTATCGACTTATCAACATTTAGTTCATTCGTACAAATACTCGCTCTATGGGCAAAAACCATCAGGCACTGTTGAAAAAAAACATGCCTATTAACATGATTCAAAACAGTAATGAGAGAAGAGCATTCCTAAACAAGATTAATCATCAATATGTGATTGCATATCCCCTTGCAACAGCAACATTATGTAACAGGGACGAAGCAGTCAACTAGGAAAAACAACTCGTAATTAAATTGTCATCCATCACGATCGATTATCTTAATTGCCAGCCGCAACATTTATCCATCACAAAAAATAGGTCAACATCTTGCACAACACTGTGTACAGTACCACTAGCTAACGGAAAAATTAAGCATATGTTCTTTTCAGCTTCTAAAAACTGTTTTTCGACTTTTCTACAGTAAGTAATTTTTAAACGAAGTATCTTTTAAAGATAAGGTCTACTAGTTAATTGTAGTGCATACTGTACCGACTTCATTTATATCGGCAAAAACCGCATGTGAGTTTCTGTTACTCTGTAATCTCTCGTACAAACAGCCCAAAAGCCACAAGCCACAGCCAAAAGTCATAAGCTTCAGCAAAAAAGAACAGGCCCTATATAGCGTTAACTCACGCTAAACTAGACCAACGCACAACAAATACTATTTGTCTGAATTGATTCCTCAAAGGAAAAAAAAAAAGAACAGTCGGTACTAACATGCCATAACAAAACGAAAAAAAAACATAACTGGCAATGGCTGTTCATAATTTTAAAATCTTAATAAAGCTTAACATCAAAAATAGATAGCACGACACTTCATATAGCAAATCAATTAATGCATCCACAGCACCATCGCAAAGGGCAACAACCAAACAAAAAAGAACGCACGGTGTGCTGCAATATTACTACTGTAGATAAACAGTTTTTGTCGGCACGTCCTCTTTGTATAGTCGTGGCAACTGGCTCTTGCTTTTCATATGTCCATCTTTACATACACATAAGAAACTTCGTGAGGTCGTGTATTTGTCCCCGTCTTTTGTATGTCTAGAGGTGTGATAAAGAAGTATACTCGCATGTGTTTACGTGTGGTGGGTGTACGTGTGTAGTGGTGTATGTCTTCCTTGTAATAGCAAAAAAAAGCTGAGATGTATCCTTTTGAGAAAAGTAAAATCCATCCATCTATTATATTATTAAATCAAAGACAAAAAAACCACTATATTCTCTCTTAGGGTCTAGAAATTCCTACGTCAATCAGAGAAAAAGAGAAAGATTTACACCATTGATCATAGTAAGTCCAAGTTACAAAGGTCTAGAGTAAAAAAAGAGTCCATGTGCAATACCAAAAGTAAGCAAACTTCAGAATAAATAAATAGAATTTAGAATAAATATTAAACAAAAATGAGCAATTAGATCTGGTTATGAATTCCAACCAAAAAAATTAAAATTCAGTATAAAAATAAAATAAAACTAGTAATTTAATTTCCACTCAAATTCCTAAGTAAAATTCCTAAATAATATATATTGGAATCAAATTTAAAACATTAGTAATTGGATTTGTATACAAATTTTAGCAAAAAATAACTAAAATTTAGAATAAAAATAAAATAAAATTATCAATTCAATTTCTATATGAATTCCTAACTAAAATCCTTAAATAAATATAATTCAGAATAAAAATCATACAGAAATTAGCAATTAGATTTGTATATTAATTCCAACAAAATTACTGAAATTCATAATAAAAATAAAATAAAATTAGTAATTTGATTTCTATACGAATGTCTAAAATCCCTAAATAAATATAATTAGAATAAAAATTAAACAAAAATTAGTAATTAGATTTGTATACGAATTCCAACAAAAAATTATTAAAATTTTGAATAAAATTAAAAGTTATAGTGTAGATAGCACGAATGGTGTAGGTGGAAAACGCAAAAGAGTGCAATGGCGTTAATTTGCCCTACAAGAAGACATTAACTTACATAGAAGCGAAGAGCCGAGACGATGGTGATAGAGATGAGGACAATCGTGCTACTCACCTTAACCGTTCGACAAGAACAATGTTATTTTGCTAGCCAAAGCTGTTGAAAAGAAAGACCAAAATCGAAGTCAGTGAACAAAGAAGCTCGATGTTGGGAAAGCACTGGCATATAGGATAAGCTTTGCATCGAAGGCAAGCTATGGACTATATGGGGTCATTGGGTAGTTAGGAGTGTGCCCTCGCTAATGAGGGTCACGACGTCACCGACAAATGGCGAGAAGATTTTCATGCATAACATAGAGCATCATGCGCGACTAACTAACCCACACTACTACAAAATGGGTCATTACAGACAATTCGGAATAGTCATCACAGACGGTTTTCTGAACCGCCTATATTTATGTGTTAGTGATAATCGAAGGTTATCACAGACGGTTTGTGAGCCGTCTGTGATAAAGACAACACAGACGGTTTATAACTAGAATCGTCTGTGAAGAAAACTATTACAGATGGTTCGAACCAAAAACTGTCTGTGATACTCATACATCACAGATGGTTCTAGTTACCAATCATCTGTGATTGGCGAGTATCAAATATGGTTGGTATATAGAACCGTCTGTGATAGTTCATTGTATACCTAAAAATTTTTTCTGTTATTTAGCTAGCATCAAGAAATGATGTTACCTATGTCCTTTGAAAACAAGCAAATACAGTGATAAACCCAACAGCACATTCCATTACAGCATAACAAGATAATGAAACCAACTCTTTAACACAGCAAGAATATATAAGAAGCAGAGATCCTACCAAACCGTAGAAACTAGATGCATTGGATGACTGCTAGATATCACCGGCAATGGAGAGGCGGTGGTAGTCAACGTCGTCGAGGAACAAGCTGGATGCATCGGATGGCGGTCGGATATCATCGGCAATGGAAAGGCGGCGGTAGTCAGCATCTTTGAGGAACAAGCTAGATGCATCGGATGGCAGTCGGATATCACCAGCAATGGAGAGGCGGCGATAGCGCCACCTTTGTGGTACAACGGTGAGACTACACAAGACACTCTTATGACATTTACGATAAGAGTGTGTTGTGCAATCTACCATGGTGTCACAACGGAGGCGCTAGCTCACGGCGGTAGTCGGCGTCGTTGAGGAACAAGCGAGATGTAGCGGATGGCAGTAGCTCCATCTTTGTGGCACGATGGTGAGACTGTAGAGGACACTTACGACACTTACGATAAGAGTGTGTTGTGCAGTCTACCTTGGTGTCACAACGGAGACACTAGCTCACGGTGGTAGTCAGCGTCGTCGAGGGGAGGATGCAGGAAGCTATATGAACTCACGTGTGACTGCCGGTGGAAGGTAGATGGAGAGTAATAAATAAGGGTCGAAGGTGGGAAGAACCAGTGCCTACCATTCGATGTGGAGAGAATGGACGGGTGAGATCAAAATCCTGGGGGATACGCCACGGATCGATAACATGTCATTACCAGAGATGGTTTGTTATACGAACAGTCTATGATAATTCACATATCAGAGACAGTTTGTTATACGAACCGTCTGTGATAATTTTATAGACGGTTCTAATTAACAACCGTTTGTGATAATGTGTATATCTCAGACGGCTTTTAAACCTAACCGTCTGTAATAGTTTCAAAGATGGTTTTAGCCATGAATCGTCTGTAATAATCAAAGCACAAACGGCTCCACATGAACCGTCTATGATGAGATGTCCAGTATAGCTTGTTTTGTAGTAGTGTCAATTGCTCGTACGACCTACTGCGTGGATCGAGACCATTTTTCTTTCCTTGCGAACTCGGCGTTGAACTCCTCGGTGGCCTCTTTTGCCTTAGTTGCCATTTCTCTCTTTTTCTCGTGCTCCCTCTCACGAGCCTCGCGCTCCCTAGGCGTGCACACCTCAAGATGAGCTTTCGTCTCTCGTTGTATACACTCGGTTTGCTCGTCCTTGCGGCATTCCTCCTCCTGGATCTTGGAATTCCTTGTGATGTTCCACTCCTCGAAGTTGAGGGCCCACAGGTCCTCTTGGTGGATCTCAAGATTGATCCATTTGCGGTAGCCACATAGGGGTTCCGGGGACTATAGATACATGGGAGAGGTTGTTAGTGCGCCGTCCTGTCTTGTCGCTACGTAAAGGTATCTCGTCTGGCCTTCTCACTGAGCAAGTTGGCTCGTGCAGTCATGTCGTTGTGCAAAGCTGACGTGTGCAGTCTTCTCACTACTCAAAGCTGGCCTATCCTGTCGTGTCACTGCGAAAAGCTAGGTCATCATGTCATGTCACTGAGCAAAGCTGGCCCGTGCGGTCATGTCGGTACGCAATGCTGGCGTTTGTAGTCTTGTCGGTGCTGAAAGCTGGCCCGTCATGTCATATCACTACGCAAAGTTGGCTCGTGTGGTCTTGTCGCTGCGCAAAGTTGCCCTGTGTCATAAATGACGCCGCGACACCGCAATTACGCTATAAAATGAATGGTCAAGGCTTTGATGGTAGGAACAACTATCTTCTCTGTCGTAAAGTAAGGCACCATGACAGACACCAAGGGGCCAGTCAAATATGGGTCACCAAAGGGGGACCTTCCGCTCGAATGGAAGGAGGACTTCGACGTTACGTATCGCTTGTTGGCAAACAGGCACGCTCAGCCAGTGTGGCCAAAATGCAAACACATACAAGACATGGTGGTGCAGGTAGCAGAAGGCCACACGGATGGCGGGCAACATTTCTTCCAGTGCCCATACTCCGGGATAAAAATAGGCACTCGTCTATTTTGTAGTACTACTAATAGAGTTTCAATGTTAACATTCCTTTGTAGCAGATGGATAAATGTGACTTTGCGCGATGGATTGATCCTCCCCATGAACGGTATGTTGCAAGATATGTGCATATGTTGTGGGAGCGAATTACTGATTGGAGGCACAGATTGAAAGTCTCGAAGAGTAGAACGATGACCTCCATCAGCAGATGGACCGCGAGAGGGGCAATGAGGAAGTCATCAACATAGAGAGTTCGTACGACCCAACATGCTGCTGCGCGAACCCTAGCTGTATATGTGTTGCCACTACAACGACGGCCAGCCACGTCTGAGGTGGCCTCAGCAACATTCCATGTGGGTACCACGAGGCTTCTTACACTTGTAGGCAATGATGTGTATGGTTGTACGGTTGTACTCACGCCTGTTGTTTGAAATATTTTTGCAATGTCATTAAGCATGTAATTGAATGGTTTGTACATTGGTGTGGTTGCCATCAATGCAGTTCACTATTTGATTGGTGCGGTCGTCGATGCTATTGCCATCAATTGGGTGGTATGGGCGTCGACAAGGGAAAAAGAAGTATAACTAAGCTCGGCATAGTATTGTAAACATCACTACATAAACAAGAAACATAAGTAGTACATGAACAACAAGCGTACAGTCAAAGCTAACCACCCCCAACAGCATCCCCAGTCCCCCTCCGTTGCCACCCTGGCCCCCCTCTGTCTCCGCGTCCGCGTCCTCCCATACGGCCTCGCTTGGCCGTCTTCCTCAACGCCGGGTGACGGCGCCCTGACAATGTAAGACAATCAGGAGACCGTCGCACACACCCCTGAGCTGGTGGAGTGGACTGCACCGCCACCTGTGTGGCCACTAGTGCACCAGTGAGGGCGCTCCTAGAGAGAACCTTCGGGGGTATGCCCCGAGGTGCAGAGCCCGTCGCCTGGCCGGGCCAGTCTGAAAAGTATTGGTCCGTGTCGTCCTGGCCCAGGGAGACCCCCATCCCTGGTCAGGGAAGACAAGACCTGCAATACAAATATTATTAGTTCGTCAGATAAGGCAATGGGAAAAAACCGACAAGAGGTGAAGCGTACCCTTAGCTAGCGCCATAGCGTCTGGAGGGATGTATGACACAGAGTACGCCCCTGCATGGGGAAGCCGGAGATATATGGATGACGCGCAAACAGCTGCCCTGACGGTGTACGAGACCGTCCCCAAGCTCAACCCCCGGCCTCGTTATACACATCCTGTAGATTAGGCGTCATCTCCCCGAATGGGAGGTGGAAAGTGTGCGTCTCCAGACGCCAACGGTCCACCAAAGCTGTCAGTAGAGAACAGTCAAACGGGAAGCATCGCGATAACTCCACACCGTCGTCGCCACCTGCGGGCAAGGCCAGTCCGTCCTCATCGGTGGCCTACACCATCCGGGGAGAGGGAGTAGTCCGGCATCCCGCAGCCTGCAAAGCAAGTAAAAGTCAGCACGGAACCTACTTACGGCAACAGTACAACGCTGGCGAAGTGCACACTTGACTGTCCTGCGGGGATCTAGTCTCCAGGCGACTCGAGGTGTGTGTGTGTGTCCGTACCACTCCCAAGTCAGCTGGGTCTTCCGCGCTCCCTATAGGTGGGACACGATGGGAAGCGCAATGCAACCGGTCAATGTGCTTATCCAACAGGCCATAAGGCTAGTCCGATCCGCGAAGATCATGAACCATACCTGCAAAATGAATTGAAGTTAGCATTTATACGGAACCAGAAAACATCGCATGTAAAGCAACAGTAAATAGAACTTGTAAGTAAACAAACAAAACAATACTAGGTTACCAGCACAATACCAACTACATTATTGAAAAGAGGGGAGTAACATAGCAATTGTATAAACAGTACATGAATTTTATGATACATTTAGTACGACATTACGCACGTCAAAAATGCCAACTAGCAAAGTACACTTTACAATGGAAATTTATTTGTAGTCTCCAACAACGAGTAGAACAAATCGTGCCGCTCTGCCTACTGATCAACACATGCCTTGCATCGTCTAGCTGTGTGCCCCTCCTGACCGCATCGCCCGCAACGTGCACCAGATGCTCTGGCTTGCGCCTCGTCCATATCATTTCTAATACGCCAGCTCTATCGCCTACCCTTCCCACCCTTTAGTATGTCAACATCCGCAATCTAGGTCCTCCCTGTAATATCCAAGGTGGCGAAGTTCCCCACAACCCTGAACCCCTGAGGTCGCCACACCACGCATGCATCACTCTCTCCTTGAAGAAGTACTCCAACATGAAGTTCGCAAGATCCATGCCCATGGTTCCGCATGCAGCGAGCACATGAGAGCATGGCTTGTGTAATAGCTTCGGCTTGTTGCATGTGTAGCTAGGTTCATTTATATGATCTCTAAGACATACCTCGTGGGTAACAAGGACACGAGCCATCCCAAATCTGGCTCTATCATGGAGTACCATGTTGAAACGATGCTCCCTGTTGCCCATGACGAGCATCATGTGCAATTGGCCCTTCTGTGCCTTCGTCTCCATGTATACCGTAATTTTTGACGAGTACAACGCTCGTGGGTTGATCGTATGAAGTGCGGCACTTGCATGCCCCTCCCTGAAGTAGCCAATTAGCCCTTCATAATGCTGGCGTGACAATCATGGATTACGCACACACCAGGACGAGCACCGACAACTCCAACCCTCACATGTTTAAGAAACCACAACCAGCAAGTGGCGTGCGTGTCTTGTCAAAATTCTTTGAATTTTGTAATTGGCGCAACACCATAATACAACCTTTGACCTTTTTGTAAATTAGCTTCCATGTATTTTTTTTTCCCCACTTTCTGACTCTGGCGCGAAACCTTCAGAAATTGAATTGATTCACTTGGCTCCTGACCATAGATTTTTTTTTTCTGGTTCAGCGACGACGCCGGTGAAACCGGCCGGTCGGGGTGAAGAGGCGAAGGGTGAGCGGCATCACCGGCCGGCTCTGTCTAGCTACTTAATCTTACCGGCTGCGTGTGGTCGTCATATCAGTGCCGTGCGGTTCAACGTTCTCACGTATGCACTCCTCGAAACTGTGGATTTATGCAACCGATGCAAATGACGAAATCTCAGAACCGGGTGGCTACCTACGTGCCTTGGCCGTTCCAAGGGCACTATTTTATGCGTCAAGTAGAGCAGATGCATTGTTCTTTAGCAGCTGAGAGAGTATGCAATGATGCAACTTCGACGTAGAGATATACATGCAACTTGCAAAAACAACTAGCTGCATAAGCGCGGCGCACGCCGCGCTAGCTACCGTATGGACCAAAGTAAAAGAGACGATAATTCGCAGAGATTTTCGTAAAAAAAATTTGAGGACACATGCGTAATTTCGGAAAAGTCAAAGGTTTTTTTTGTAAAAAACCAAGGACCTGTAAGTAAGTAAATAAGGACCTATACGCAATTTCGGAAACCCGCCGGGCGCAATCCAAAAATTTTTTGCAAAGAAAAAACTTGCAGGGACCTTAAAGGGGTTTTTTGTAAAAAACCAAGGACCTATAAGGACCTGTACGTAAGTAAATAAGGACCTATACGCAATTTCGGAAACACGCCGGGCGCAATCCAAAAATTTTTTGCAAAGAAAAAACTTGCAGGGACCTTTTCGCGAGGAAAAAGGATCTATACGTAATTTTCGCAAAACCGGAGGAAAGTGCCTCCCCCGGCCGTACGCGGAACCGCCCTCCACGCGCCGGCCGAGGGAGCGCAGGGGCGTGACGTGGAGGCCCTCAGCTCGCGCGAACTGGGCGGAGTGTAATATGGTTACGATATGGAAAAGTCGATGGCAAAAAATTAAGTTGTTGGACCTACATTTATTTAGTTGCCATTAATTTTCTACGGAGAACGGCATGTACGATATGCCTATACGTCGACTTTATTCAGGAAGAATATTTGGCCAACTCACCGCTCACTGCTAAGATGCATGAAATGGATATTTGTCGAGTTCGATAGCGCTTTTCAATGGCTTAATGCTCTGATGTGCGAAAAAAATCAAAAATACTTTTTAAGGCCAAAAATCAAAATTACCTGAAAAATCAACAATTAAATTAAACTAGTTGGGCAAAAATTTGCGATCTATTGGCCAAACACCTGAATGCATGCCAAACTAGTTGGACTAATTAACCACGGTTGGTATAAAAGCAGCACTCTGTTTGTTTGGCGTTATTATACTAGTTACGTTGAGCAAAAATTGAACAAGTACGTTTGTACTTGAAACTAAACATGCATATTATTTAAAATAAAATATAGTTTTTATTTATTTGAAAGCATAGTTCCATCTCCAGTACTCCCGGCATGGTTGTTGCTAACCGCACCTCTCATACCTAAGGGCTTGTTTGGAACACTGAATTTTTATAAGATTTCGCAAGAATTTGACAGAAAATAATTCAATTTTCATAGAAATGTTAAAAATTCTAGCATTCTAATGGGCCTAAATGAGTTCGATATATTCCTTTGTCACGTTAAGTATGCTTATGCACCTATTAATTATTAATTTTAAGATACTCCAAAACCAGTTTTACGGAAAAATTCCAAGGGTGCCCCTGCTTAGTACTATTTATCCGTATATACATGTATACCTTGATATTCATGCATAAAAGTAAGTACACCTAAATAATTACACATACCACTTTTAAAAAGTATATATCCCACATAGGTGCCATCTCACATACTCGTATATTTCATGTGCATACCCTATATCACGTGATATATATACATACCTCCTACCTATGAGATACAACATAAGGAGTAAGTAGTTACTCCCAATAGTAGGAAAAAGACTTTACAAATACATGGAACATTTGAGAAACTAGCCAATTGGCCCGCACAACTGCGCGGTTTGGTATAGTATAGTATAGTATAGTATAGTATAGTATAGTATAGTATAGTATAACTTTACGCAAATCTAAATTTTAAAATATGTATTTTGCAATCTTAAATTTAGAATATTTGATTTCATAATTAAAAAACTATTTTGAGAGGTCTCTCCTTACGTGCGAAAGAGAGGATTGAGAAGTGGGTCCATCCAGACAATTTACACCCTCAATATTTGAATTAAATGTAGTGCTACCTATTTATTTTTTTTCTTCAATTTAATATATCTCTATATTAACTATTGAATCTCCTTTAAAACTATGGCTTACTAAATTAAGAGATAGATGTTTTTTAGATCTTTGCAAATTAATATATCTTTAAAACAACTATCGAAACTAAGCCTTTAAAATTAGGATCCACCAATTTAAGGATCGGATGTTTTTCTTTTTGTAAGGATTTGTATCATACTTCTATTTTTCCTAGCAATTATATAAGACATGTCATCGACTTTTAATATATAATAGATAGTTTAACTTTCATACTCACGAGTTTTAGATCCATCACTTATGAATAGATTGAAATACCCCAAAAATTCAAACCCAAAAATTTTTGTGATTTTTCCTGGATTTTTGAGTGATTTTTGGCAACTTTCCTTTTTCAGAAAGTTTCCCCGGAAGCTGTTTTCCCTTTTCGGCCTTCCCGCGTTCGCTTCTCCTTGGCGCCTTTCCTCTTTTCCGCCTTCCCTTTCCCCTCAGCGCCTTTCCCCTCTCCCCGCTCCCTCCCTTCGCCTGCGCTCGCGCCCGAGAGCATGCCCACGCCCCTGGTTTCGCCCCGCCTACGTCCCTGGCCACCGGAGACCCTTGCCGTCGCCGGAGAGCAGAGACCCCACCCCTCTGCCTCACCATGAAGCGCGCACAGCGAGAGGTTGACGAAGACCTACGTGGCCGCATCCCCGCCGTCCTCCCCAACCGTTGCGGTTTAAAGATGGCCGTCGGATGGCGACTTCTCCTCGTCGTCCGATCTCACTAGACACCTCCCTCTGCATCCGCCTGATCAAGCTCCCTCTGCCACCGTCTGATCCATTCCACCTCTGATCCAAGCCACCCACCCCGCCTTATCCCCACCGTCCGCCAGAGCCACGCGTCCACCATCCCATCCAAGTGAGCGCGCGCGCAAGTGGGCCGCGCCTCTACCTGCCAGGCCGCGCTGAGAGCGCCGCGCGTGGGCCGCGCGGGCCTCACAATGCCCGGGCTACACTGTGGCTTTGGGCCGGCCCGACACTGTTCATCCAATTTTTCAGGAATTTATTAATTTCCAAAAATCCAGAAAATCCCAATAAATCCTAGAAAATCACAGAAAATCCCAAAAATTCTCAAATTTCACCACTTTGCTCATTTTGATGCCCTGAATCCATTTTTGGCCTCCAGTTCCCCAAATTCATCCCAAAAAATTCAAAAATTTCCCATTTGAATATTTATGTATTTTACTCCTTTTTCATAGATTATTTTTCCTCGCTTGATTAGGCTCAAGCTGGACTTATGTTATTTTCGTGTGTTTGCACTAGTTTCAAAGATTCCAGAGGCTTCGATGCAAGGCCAGGACCAGGGAGTTGCTGCGTACGAGATTGCCGAGATCGTCCAGATCCAAGGCAAGTCGCAAAACCTTGAACATGTTGTATCCCATGTCATTTGATTATGTTACTATGCTACTTGCATTATTGTTAATTGTGAAATGTTAATTTGAGTAAAATAAAATGTTTAGAATGACATGATAAGTAGATAAAAACCTACCACCGATAATTGCCATGTTAACTTGTAGCCCCGCCCTTGTCAACCCTAGACTTACTCGAAGTGTAGAATAACTACTTGTAGGTTATTTACATTTCATGCAAAGTCTTTATACTACTAAGGTTGTGGCCGTGGGTCGGTAGATTTGAAATGGCTAAGATGGGGTGAAAGTGTTGTGGGACACCGCGAGACGGTCTTCGCCCACCGCTTGGCCCTGGGGTGGAGGTCGTGGACCTCGTGAAAATATAAGGACTAGACTCTTACGCCAAGCAAGTGACATAATTGGCCGCTCAACCACAGGTGTTGACTTGTCAACCTTGGTTTAGTACCTGCTCAACTTAAGTGAAGCCCTGCATTGGTAGTCGGTGTGGATCGCGGATCCAAACTAAGACAACGATAGGTCCCTACAACTCGGGCCTGGCGTTCCGTGGTGGCCAACGGATACCCGGGGGTGTGCGGGTCCCTAACCTATCAGGTGGAGTGTATACCAAGGGTTGAGCAGCGAAAAGACCTGGTTCCTTAACTCAGTCATGAGGGTTGAGGATGTGTGTGGGTAAAGTTGGGCAACTCTACAGAGTCAATCAAATGGTATTCGAATATGTCGTGCTCCCGGTTAATGGAGCTGTGTCTAATGGGTGATTCCAGCTGTGAAGCATAAATAGATTTTACAAGTGTTTTAACTGGATTAGTTGGTTAATTATCTTTTCATGAAAACCCCTCAACTTTAAGGAGTAGTCATAGGCCTTGAGTTTCCAAAACTGTTTACAAATAAAATATGCATCCACTCAAGTTAATAAACCAAGTATACTCCCTTCCTTTGTTGATCCGTACAAGTAGCTAAGATAGGGCTTTTCGTTGTGACTTGCTGAGCTGGTTAGCTCACGGCTTGCTAAACCCTTTAGAAGGTCAATACGCTGGTGCAGGTCTCCCTGTTGAAGAAGCTCCTGAAGAGCCTTTCTACGACGAGGACCCTTCATTTTAGGTCTCCGCCGCGCTCGAGTTTCCTGGAGGTTTTTGTAATGTAATATACTTTGGGCTTGCACGCCCGCTGCAGTAAAACGTGGTTAATAAACCATATGTTGTAATATAAGTTGGTCTTTTGTTGTAAGCATGTGCTGTGATGATATTCGCTTGCTCGATGCTCCGTAACTGTTCAAGCATGAATAGTTGCGGAATGCCGGGTCCTGGCGCTCCTAGAAACGGGGGGCGTTATATAGATCGAGCATGGAATGTGATTCTAAATAAACCTATCCAGTACAAATATTATTAAATCAGTCCATGAAAGAATACTGCTCAGCAGGTTGTATACACTGTTTGGAGTTGTTTATATCAAGAGGTTGATTGCTTGTTAATTAAATGTATAAAGTTCGACCCAAGGAAACAGCAAGATAAATATCCACTACTACAGAAAGGCTAATAGTAGACGCCAAATCACAGACGGTTTTGTGAAACCGTCTGTGATGTACACTATTACAGACGGTTTTAATTTGAAGGCCATCTGTGGTATTTGTGGCGGGAAAAAGGAGTATCACAGACGGTTCTTACCTCTGAACCGTCTGTGATACTGGAATATCACAGACGGTTTTATAATAAAAACCGTCTGTGATAATCTGGAATATCACAGACGGTTTTTATTATAAAATCGTCTGTGATAATCCGGAATATCACAGACGGTTTTTTATATAAAAAAACCGTCTGTGATATGTTTCCCGCCTTGCAATTTCCCAAAATTTCATAATTTCCCGCCTGAGTCCGAGTAGGATTCAGTTTTGACACACCTTCAGTAAAACGGGCATAACTTTTGCATACGGCGTCCGTTTTCGACGTTCTTGTACTCGTTGGAAAGCTAACGACGAGCCCGATCCAAAAAAAATGACCCGCTTGTGCCAGTCGCCCTCCAAGACCCCGAAAATTGGCCATCTTTGGGCCTAAACTTGCGTCGCAAGTTTTTGGTGTCTGTTTTTGCCTTTTTTTCTTGGTCTTCCTTTCGGAATTTGGATTTTGCTTCAACTGCAAAGTTGTAGATCTCGTCGAAACCTTTCAAATGAGTATATATAAGCTATATAAAACTTTGCTATTTTATCTTTTCATACTAGTTGTTTATATTGTATCGGTATATAAAATTCTGTGCTCTAATTCACAGACGGTTCTATATATAGAACCGTCTGTGATATTCATTCATCACAGATGGTTCTAGTCAATAGAACCGTCTGTGATAATCTGACCACTGGGCCCGTCAATCCTCCTCACCCCACGGATCGTAACTCCGCCTCTCTTTTCCCGCGCCCAAAATTTCGAATTCCCGCCTCTCCCTCCCTCTCCCTCCCCTATAAATATTACCAAAACCCAGCCTCCTTGCTAGTTTCCTCCTCCTTGTTAGTTTCCTCCTCCTTGCTGTCCTTGTTCTCCTCCTTGCTATCCTCCTCCTTGCTGTTCTCCTCCTCCTTGTTGTCCTCCTCCTTGCAGATGACGCACACGTCAACAGGAGGCAAGACACCGCAGAAGTAACTAGCTCGTGCTAAGGCAGCGCTCAATCAACACCGACGATGGTGGGCGTCAAAGACATCCAGCTCGCGCGCTGCATCAGGGGCGAGAAGGCCTAGGCATAGAGGATCTTTGCTTTTCTTTGTTCTTGTTGTGTTAGCTAGATGAGCAACCTGTTTGTTGTTCTCCTCCTCTTTATTGTTTGTTGTTTGTCTGTCTATTCTTGTAATGGTAGACTCTAATCTTAAAATGTGTACTGTGTTTCATACTGTATTTGTTTGTTCTCATTTCAATTAATTGATTTGCGAAATGGATGTTTTATGTTTATGAAATGAATTGAGATGTGAGGATGTATACATGTACATGTTGATCTGCTTGTTTCAGATAGCATGGCTAGCATTTCCTGAGGCTAGCCAATAAACAGAAATAGATTTAGGGGTACAAGAGAATAGCACAGACGGTTTTTAGTTAAAAACCGTCTGTGATTATAGCTATCACAGACGGTTTTTACTCAAAAACCGTCTGTGATGATCAGTATCACAGACGGTTTTTAGTTAAAAACCGTCTGTGATGACCTTCGATTATCACTGACCCATAAATACAGACGGTTCACAAAACCGTCTGTGATGACGTTTTCGAACCGTCTGTGATGACCTTTTCTGTAGTAGTGATCATAGAGATACGATGAAATGTCTAATCAAAATATTTATGTATTACACGTTAATTATGAAGAACTCTGTAGGGTGCAGACGAGCGAGCGCCTACCTGCGTGCTCATCTATTTTGCCTTCAAAATTAGCAAAAGTAATCGAAAGTTATTTTCTTCAGAAAGTGTAACTACCACACATAGTAATAACTACACATTTATGGTGTATTTTGACTACTACGTACCGGTTTAATTTGGGAAACAAATATGTAGTTATGTGAATACCAGGACTTCATTCCTACTTATAAATTTCATATTTTGTGGGTTATTTGTTTATGTAATAATTGAATGAGAACGGGTAGGCTACGCTAGCTACAACATTTGATTTTCTACCGTGTTCAACCAGAAAACATGCGTGTAAGGGAGTCATGGATAATTACCACCAGATGCGCTGCGCAGCGGAAGAAGAGTTGGAGCAGCCCAATCCAACGTAGATGCGCGTTGATGAAGAAGAAGCAGTCGATCGTTTCACGAACTGAATGTCTCCTCCTCGCGTCCTAGCAATAGCCTTGTGCTTCTCGCCGATCAGCACAGTAGCAACAGCAGCGGCGCCTCCACGGAGTCCACACGTTCGGGATGGAACGCCGTGCGCTGGTGTGCTAGCACCGCGCGCCCGGCTAGAGTTTCGGGATACGGCTGAAGGGAGGTGGCAGCCAGGATCTTCAGCACAGTGGTCTATGATACCTGCAGCCCCGCCTCCACATATTTATAGAGCATGCTAATGGGCTTCCACGTTGTAGGCCCATTAGAACCCTAATCCCATATGGAGAAGATACGGGAGGTGCGGTCCTGGAGGCTTCGACACATGACACGTTAGGAAAGTTGGAAGTGTGCAAAAACCCGTGTTAGGAAGGGTTTTGGGTCCCTTAAAAATTAGTAAGCCAAAAGCCTAGTTGAGATAAAAAAATGGTCTAGGCCCAGTTAGACGAGTTGGATTAGGATTTGGATTAGAGATTGAATAGGGTTTTTAGGGGGCTGCATATATATATATGCAGCCGCCGGTTGGCCATGGAGAAAAAAAGAATACGCGTTTTTGGGGATGGCGCGGTACGAGCGACCGTGAAGAAAAACTAAAAAAGAGCGTAGCGGCTGGAGACATGGACGAATAGTGTCTACGTTTTTTGAATAAAGTTTGTGAGTTTTTTAATTCGCATATATTATCTTTTTTTTCCTGGATTTCTGATTCCTATGAATTCTCCATGCATTGATCTATGTCTAGGTATTTTTCTTACTTACATACATGAATTAGTTTTGATTAAAAATTGATTCCTAGATTGAATCAAAAACGTGTTTTGCTGATCAGTTATCGATCGGAATCAAATATCGATCGGAAATTTTTGCTACAGTAAATTGCTGCAGTAACTGCTACAGTGATTGCTACGGTAGAATCAGAAAAAAACTGCTTTTTTGTTTGTTTTTGTTATTTCTGGTTATTGCAGATTAAACAATTAAAAGGCAGAAAATTTTTAAAAAAAAGTTTCCGCTGTGCGCTGCAATCATTCACCCCCCTGATTGCCACCGACGATCCTACAAGTGGTATCAGAGCAGGTTTATTTTTCTAATTGATCTTAACCGGTGATTAAAAAATATATCGACGGATAGGTATTCCACAAAACCTTGTGTTTTCGATGGTGTTGATTTTCAGTATTGGAAAGCGAAGATGGAGGCATATATTCAAGCTCAAGGCTTTGCAATATGTGAGAAGCTCTACAAGCCTTATCAAGTGCTTGAGAACGATGCTGCATCAGCAGCAAATATAGCACAAGTGGAGGAAAATAGCAAGGCAAGAAACCTGATAATTCAAGGACTAGGAAGGAGTGATTTTGATCGTGTTGTGCATCTTAAATCCGCATACAAGGTATGGAAAGCACTATGTGATTATCATGAGGGTTCATCTACTATTAAAGAGGTACGTCAAGATATGTACAAAAAGGATTACATGCATTTTGAGATGAAACCTGGTGAATCAATAGATAATTTCTTTGCCCGCTTTAATAAAATTCTTAGTAACCTACGTGATGTTAATGTTACTTATACTGATACTGAAAATGCACGTCAATTACTTGGAGCATTAGATATGTCTATATGGGAGATGAATGTTGCGTCCATTAGAGAATCTGTCATGAGTACACTTACATCAGATGTACTTTATTCTAAATTGAAAACTCATGAATTAGATGTTTTTGCTAGGAAAAATAATGGTAATAAATCAATTGTTTTAGCTTCACAATCTAGCAAGTCTAATGGTGATAATTCTTCTATTAGCTATGCTTTGTCTTCACTAACCGATGAACACTAGAGCAACTCCCGGAAGATGATTTGGCACTCCTCTCTACACGCTTCACAAGAGCTTTGCAGAATGTGAGATCAAGAAAGAGAGAAAATTTTGGTCCTCAAAGGTGCTATAAGTGTGATGATCTCAATCATATTCGTCCCAAATGTCCAAAATTTCTAGCAAGATTTGCAAGGGAAGAGAATGAGAAGGAAGAAGAGATGGAGAAAGAAAAAAAAGAATAAAAAGAAGGGCTATATGAATCGCAAGGTGGTGCATCGTGTTCTTTCGGCTCTTGAGCAAATTAATTTGAGTTATGTGGACATGGACAGTGAGGATGATACTCCCAAAGGCAAGAAAGATTTAATTGAGTTGTGTCTAATGGCAAGTAGCAAAAGCTCCACCGACAATGATGATCTTGACAGCGATAATTACAATGAGGTAGAACCTTCTTATGATGATTTAGCTAAAGCTGTTGTTAAACTTAGTACTTTTCTAGAAAAGAAAGATAAAAAGATTAAGAAATATGATACTTTGATTGAATCTCTAAATTCTGAAATTGCAAGACTTAGAGTTTTAATTCCTGATGATGAATGTTGTGAGTCTTGTCAAATTTTACATTCTGAGTTAGAGAACGCTAGGTCACTTAATGCTTTAAACATGGATCAACTTAGAGATGTAACTGCTAAATTTGATGAATTAAGATTAGCACATGACTCTTGTGATGAAAAATTGAAATGTGCTAATGATGAAATTGGAAAGCTCAAGTTTAGTTCTTCTTCATGTTTAGAATCAAGTATTTCAAATGTTCATTCTAAAACTTGTTCTAAATGTGAATTATTAGAAGCTAGACTTAACTCATCTCAGGAAACAATTCAACAGATGATTTATCATGAGATATCTTCTAGTTCTAATTGTCCTAAGCTTAACACAGAAATAGAAGCATTGACTAGACAACTTAATAATTTCGTTGAAAAAGAAAAATTGGCTCAGTCTAGTGCTTCTAAGAATTTTGTGAATGAACCTTTTAAGTGCTCAACTTGTCCTACTTTAGCTAAAGAAAATAAGTACCTTAAGGGCACTTTAGAGAGATTCTCTTTTGGCAAGAAAAATCTGAATATGATTCTAGACAAGTCGAAAATAAGTGTGAAAAATCATGGTCTAGAATTTAATTTTATTGAGCATGCCAAGAATAATCCTTCTAAGATTGTTAAGCTTCTTGAAATTGGAAAAATTGAAGTAACATCTGAACCAAAATAAATTATTTTTAAGTCTGCTGGTATTATGTCATCTACTAATCAAGTGAATGCAAATGTTGCTTCTACTCCTCATGTTAAACATAAAGTTAAGTACATTTGTAGTCATTGTGGTAAAGATGGACCTCTTGTGCAATTTTGCTTTAGACTAGCCAGACAACAAATGAAAGAAAAGGCTAAGCCTTGGTCTAGTTTGAGGAATGCACGTTCTTTTGTGACTAGAAACATGAGTAATGCTAAATCTGAATTTTTACATAAGAATACTCGTGTTGCGTCTACTCGTCGTGTGTCTCAGTACTGGATTCCTAAATGTTTTATTTCAACCCAGTGCTGAGGCCTCGACATCTTCTGTCTCTATGTAGGCTTCTCGCGCGAGGAAGGAGAATATATGGTTAGTGGACTCCAGATGCTCACGCCACATGTCCGGTAATAAAAGTTTGTTCTCCTACCTTTTGCATACATCTCGAGCTGAAAGTGTTACTTTTGGAGATGCTACTTCTACATCTGTTTTGGCAAAAGGTACAGTGAAAGTAAATGAAAAGTTTATGTTTAAAGATGTGGCTCTTGTTGAGAACTTGAAATTCAACTTGCTTTCTGTCTCACAAATGATTGATGAAGATCTTGAAGTATGTGTTTAAGAAAGGTGAATGTAAAGTGTTAGATGCTTCAGGTGATGTAGTTTTTAAAATTTCAAGATTTGGAAGAGTTTTTAAAGCTGATTTTGATGTTTCACATGATGCTAAATTTAGGTGTCTAGTTGCCAATGTTTCTAAAGATTTATTATTTTGGCATCATAGACTTGGACATGTTGGTTTTGATCATCTCACGTGTGTTAGTGGTTCACATCCTCCGCTTACTATGGTCATGACAAATGCACCAGGACAGCTCCTACACCTTGACACAGTTGGACCATCAAGAGTTCAGTCGTTTGGTGGTAAGTGATATGTACTAGTGATTGTTGATGATTTCTCTATATATTCTTGGGTTTACTTTATGGCATCTAAAGATGAAGCTTTTAGTCATATTTTAGAAGTCTTGTTCTTAGATTATCTATCGATCTCCCAGGATCTCTTAGAGCTATTAGAAGTGATAATAAAACTGAATTTAGAAATTCTTCTTTGGATGATCTTGTGCCGGAAGAATGTTCTTTGGTCTTTGTATGTGCAAGTTGAGCATGGAGGCAATCATGGTCGGTGACGAGGTGGACCGGGACTAGGATGGGGAGATCCGAGGTTCGGACGATCAAGGATGTCACGAGATGGTCGGACTCATACTTGGGGCGCATGGAGATCAAAGATGGATGATACGTGTTGGAGCTACGGAGGTGCGGTCCGGAGGCTACGACACGTGGTGGATGATGCGTGGAGAATATACGGGAGGTGCGGTCCTGAAGGCTTTGACACGTGACACATTAGGAAAGTTGGAAGTGTGCATAAACCCGTGTTAGGAAGGGTTTCGGGTCCCTTGAAAATTAGTAGGCCAAAAGCCTAGTTGAGATAAAAAAAGGTCTAAGCCCAGTTGGACGAGTTGGATTAGGATTTTGATTAGATATTGAATAGGGTTTTTAGGGGGCTGCATATATATGCAGCCGCCGCCGGTTGTCCATGGAGAAAAAAAAGAATACGCGTTTTTGGGGATGGCGCGGTACGAGCGACCGTGAAGAAAAACAGAAAAAAGAGCGTAGCGGCTGGAGACATGGACGAATAGTGTCTACGTTTTTTGAATAAAGTTTGTGAGTTTTTTAATTCGCATGTATTTTTTTCCCTGGTTTTCTGATTCTTATGAATTCTTTATGCATTGATCTATGTCTAGGTATTTTTCTTGAATACATACATGAATTAGTTTTGATTAAAAATCGATTCCTAGATTGAATCAAAAATGTGTTTCGCTGATCAGTTATCGATCGGAATCAGATATCGATCAGAAATTTTATTGCTACAGTAAATCGCTACAGTAACTGCTACAGCGCGCTACAGTAAAATCAGAAGAAAAAAATCTGTTTTTTGTTTGTTTTTGTTATTTCTGGTTTTTGCAGATTAAACAATTAAAAGGCAGAAAATTTTAAAAAATGTTTTCGCTGTGCACTGCAATCATTCACCCCCTCTGATTGCTATCGACGATCCTACAGAGACAGTGGCAATCATCAATCTCTTTTCCCCTTCTGCTTCTTCAGTCTGCAGCCAAAGGCAAACAAGATAGCTGCAGAGCCCCAGAAACAAGCAGGAGCCTTGGATTAGAGACCGAAGGGGAAACCTTTTCCCCAATCTAGGAGTATACTACTTTGAGGGAGTCTTTTGAGTGCATATACAATGTTTTTTCTTCAGGGAAAAAATATCCTAGCCACTACATGTGAGACCCCTGCTCAAAACAAAATGAAGCGTTGTTAATTACAGAATCTAACACTGAAAACATATAAAACACCAATCTATTGAAGTATTTAGATACAAAGCGATTAGAGATTTGGGCAAGTATTTATGAGAGCCCGTCAGCTGCTGTGCATGCTCATGTGCTTCCCACTCATCATCAATTCATCATCCTTTCCCAACTGAACAACTCCGCAGAAACAGAGAAAGGTCGAGAGGGAAAGAATGAGAAACCACATACTCCTACTACTCTCTTTTTCTCAAGAAGAGAGGAAGAGAGGAAGAGAGAGAGAGAGAGTAGCTAGCTACAGGCAGGAGCTGTCACATTGACGTAGCTAGCTAGCAGCTTAGCCATCTATAAAAGAAGCCCATATGCTGCATCAACAGGAGGACCATATCCCACACCCCACACATATGATCTGTACTGTCTCCCCTCCCCTCCCCGGCCGAGTTGAATCTTTCAACTGTGCTCCATCGGCCAAGCTGCCTCCGTTGTTTCACCCCTTGCCATCAATCATCTCTCCGGCTTGATCTCACAGGTATGAGCTGAACAGACCCTGTATGCATATTAATTACTCCATAATTAGAACATGTGATTTCATGCATGCAAACTTAAGTTACTTAGCACTAGTAATTCATTTACTTTGGACGAAGCTACGTATTACTCTTATATATAGTAGTTGAAACCAAATAATTTACGCCGGCCGCTCTGTAAAAAACGAGAGAGAGAGAGAGAGAGAGAGAGAGAGAGAGAGAGAGAGAGAGAGCTTTGTTCATTTAGCTAACAAGTCAGAGCACTCCAGATTTTCATTATGTTTTAGCATCGCGTCATGCAAGGCACAAATATACGATCGATGTACCCGTGTGACTGTTTCTTGATGTTTCCAACCGCGCGTTCCACAACTCAATTTTGATTCCCTCATAATCAGTCTCCCATCGATCGATCGTATGATTCGCATGCCGACATTTCCTAACATTTTAGCCGTCCTAGAATCCCTGCGCCAGTCGTTCCGTTTCCTTACTTCTCTCGGCGCGCGGCGCGGCGATGGACACCTTCGGCTGGGCCGGCGCCGGTCAGCACGACGACGTATACCTGCCGCGTTCCGTGGGTCAGGTGAGCTGCGGCCGGTTCGAGCTGGACGACGCCTTCCTCGGCGCGTGCTTCGGCCAGCTCCACTGTGACAGCGTCGGTGGTGGCGACGCCGGGGCGTGCCATGTGAGCTCGAATTTTGGTGCCGTTGGAGGCGCCGCGGGCATTACGAGCGACCCGCTGGGCTTCTCGAGCTCGGGGATCGACCTGTTTGCGTCTGTCGTCGACGGCGCGGGAGCGCACGACGGCCTGCTCGACACGGCTCTCGCCTTCTCCAGGGAGCTCGACGGCGGGGCCGTCTCGAACGGCGCCATGTTGTCCAGCTACAGCGGCACCACCGGCGGCAACATCTCCTCCTGGGAGTTCAACAACTACAGCGTCGGCGGTGGCCACGACGCCGAGGTGGTGTCGCCAACGTCCACTATATCGCCCACCTCGCCGTCGCTTCCCCAGACGACGTCGACCCAGGCGCTCAACCCCAAGAGGAAGCTAGCCGACGACTACCCCACCATAGCAACCGCGCCACCGGCGCCGCCGCTCCCACGCCCCGGCGCAAAGCGGAAGGCGACCACCACAGCAACAAGCATCACCTTCGGCCAGGGCGCCCACGACCCCACCACCGGAGCGGCCGGCGGGTACGAGCCGGACATGGAGGCGATGGCGCAGGTGAAGGAGATGATCTACCGCGCGGCTGCCATGCGCCCGGTGAACCTCGGCACGGAGGCCGCCGCGGACAAGTCCCGCCGCGAGAACGTGCGCATCTCGAGTAACCCGCAGACCGTCGCGGCGCGGCTCCGGCGGGAGCGCGTGAGCGAGCGCCTTCGCGTGCTGCAGAAGCTGGTCCCCGGCGGCAGCAAGATGGACACGGCGTCCATGCTGGACGAGGCCGCCAGCTACCTCAAGTTCCTCAAGTCACAGGTCCAGGTGCTGGAAACCCTAGGCGGCGGCGGCGGCGGCGCGCAGCAGCACCAACACCACCAGCAGCAGCACTTCCTGGTTAC
The DNA here is from genome assembly GCA_017311315.1 of Dendrocalamus latiflorus. Taxonomy (NCBI): domain Eukaryota; kingdom Viridiplantae; phylum Streptophyta; class Magnoliopsida; order Poales; family Poaceae; genus Dendrocalamus; species Dendrocalamus latiflorus. The sequence continues at coordinate 22,162,512 of CM029648.1, read as the reverse complement.
AGCAGCATTATTACAGCAACAACCCTGGATTTCTTGGATTTGCAAGAAATAATAACATTTCTGGCTTTGCAAATCCTAATGGAAATGCTACGAAACTGTTGTAGCAGTACTGTTTCTACTATTAGAGGTCGTCTATACATGTTGCTGTTTTTGTACTGTTTCAGATCTTGGTGTTTAGAGTACGTACGTACGTGTTTAGTGATCATCTGTTAGTAGTACATACTGAGTAGTAGCCATGTACGTACTTGTGCAGAATTTGGATCCGCTGCATTGATTGTTGAAGCAATTGAGCTGCGGTGAGAGACTGCATGCACGAGGGGATTGGGCCATCTGATAGGATATATATATATATATATATATAGATATAGAGAGAGAGAGAGAGAGAATCAATTATACTCGATCTAGAACAAGATCAGTACATGCATGTGAAATTGTAGTCAGAGCTTCTTACATGAATTAATTGCCAAATTTATCACTGGAAATTAAGTTCAACGATCTAGAGTACATGCATATTGTTTTTTTTTTCATCAGCTGGTCGTTGCGCCTTCATGCATGCGTGGCGTCACTAGCGCAGTTGCTGAGCTACGAACTGCAACTGATCATTTGATATCGATTGTTCCAAATGTGTATCGATCATGGGATGCATCATGAGGCTGGCCATCTTGGGTTCATGTTTGTGCAGCTGTGGTGCATCTTTCTGGTTCTAATTTTGGCCATGATTAACCACCACTTTTCTTCTCCTGTTGTATATATCCAACGATATCCAACGCCAACGAAATCTCGATTGTTCAAAGTGCAAAAGCGTGTATTAGAGAGAGATAAAGGCTTACACTTTTCGATCAAAGATGAGCTAGAATGCTAGATGCTACCTCTATCTCTCTATCTATGAATATATCTAGTCTTTTTATCTTATCTATCATGTATACTGGGGCAGGCTTTTCGCATGCTGATGATAAAAAAACGTGGGATTAAGTTAACCCGAAAAGGCCCTATTGCTGGCCATGCATGCATCGATCAATGCATGCAAAGCTAGCAGGGAAAAACCCTAGACGACACGCACTGCACTATTCGTTCATAGGCTTCATCATTAGCAAAAGTACTACTGGTAGTACTGCCTATATCCCATAGTACAGTGGTGCATGAGGCATGGGAATTTGGGCACGTCCTCTTCCTATGCAACACTAGCTTGGTCTCCTCCAGTCCTCCTCCTCCCTCTAGTCTCACTCTCCTCTCCCTCTAACCTTTGAGATGCGTGTGCGCCTGCCATGGGCAGAGGGAGAGTACTGCAGTTTGCATCATGCATGCGCTTTTGCAGGACGCTTTTGGGGCTGGGGGACGCAAGTGCAGTGGTGCAGCCGTGCAGGAGAATGGTATCGGTACCACACGCACGGCGCGCTTTGGCTCCCGACGAGGCGAGATCGATGCCGGCCAAAGGACATCCCTTTTGGGGCTGACCCCCATGCGTCGCAGTGCCACCTCTCCCTCCTCGAAATGAAGCGTGCGCCTTGGGAAGAACACCATCCGAAAGGTGTATTCCTGCTGCTCCTTCAGGCCATTGCTCCTCACATGCACGCGTGTGTTTCCTGCGCTAGAACTATAAACAGACGTATGGCCAGAGAGAGAAAAAAAAAACCCGTACTGCGTACAAAACGAGGAGTACTGTATATACTGTCTTCGTTGTTTTTTGCTCATCGGTGTGGACATCATACAGTCTTTTATACAAATCTTTGTTTATTACTTTTTTTTAATATATTAGTAAAATATATTTAAAATACAATGATATGAAGTGTTTTTAACGATAAATCTAATAATGTTATTTCCGGACGGTAAATCCAAAAAAAATTTATGATAAATCTAATGATGTAAAGGAAAATTTTTGTATTTTCCTTTGAATTTCATGCTTTACAAACAGGCCCTAACAGAGGATAAGCGAAGTACACGGCGGTGTATAATAGATTTGTCAGGCTTGTGCCAATCGTGCGGCTCTATTGAATTGTTATTTCCTTCGTGGTCTCAGGAACCACGTGCATATCCGTCAAACGTTCCGTTTCAGGCGTGGCACGCGAGCCCAGACTTTTCTCGTCGCCTCCGTGTCTGCATGCAACAAACTCGAAATTGATCGGTCGTTTCGTATACGTCATTCAAATTGACCGGAAATGATCAAAGTGTTGACTATGAGTGGGAAGGGAATAATATTTGCGATCGAGCTGTGTTGTAGATTGGATAACTGACTAGCTAGAGCTAGGCCGTTTGACGATGCATCCAGAAAACGGCGGGCAATTAATTGAAGGGCACAAATTTAAACGCTTGGAAACAACCTCAAAATTGGTTTGAATTCTTTTTAGATTTCTGCTTAAATTTTAATTTCTTATCCAATTTGGCAATCTCTCTTAAAAATCTGCTTTCCTCTTTTGCCTTCCCGCCTTCTTCTACTGACGCAGGCCTCCCCCCACCGCCTCACCATGTCGTCGCTCCATGTGCCCTCACGTCGCCGCTTCCTCCCGTTCACACCCGCTCTGCCAACTCTTGGTGTTGCGGTCCCACCATCCATTCACCCACCCTTTGCTTCCTCTCCTCGCTTGGTACACCTAGTTGATCGGCACCCTCTCCCGCCTTAACTCGCTGCCGCTTCTTGGTCGACGCGCATGCTTTTGCTGTACTAGCTGCATCATGCTTGTCAACTTCTACAAACACCGTACGCCACCTCACCCTGCGTGCCTTCATTCCCACTCATAGCCAACACTTTGATCATTTCCGGTGTGTGCAGGCGAGTCGAACCGCCTTCCTGCTCCCATCGCCTCACCTTGTCTTTAAAGCTCAATTGGCGTTGCAGAGAGCTCCGCGCCACTTCAGACACCCACCAGAACCACCCAATTGAACTCTCGCTCACCGCAGCACTACCGGCGACCTCCCCTGAGCCCGGTGAGCCCTAGACCTAATCTTCCTCATCACTCGATTAAAACTCAATTGCATTCACTAACATAACCTTCTTTTGTCTCCTGATCACGCTGGTGGACTCACTCGGCCATGAGCGTTTCTTGAGAGCTCGGACGGCGGAAGCTACTACCGGCCGAAAAGCCTCTCTCATGGACAGCTCAGATGACCAATCCCCTACCCAAACCAATACAACTACAGAGTAGCCTATGCCCGGTAGATGGACAAAACACTCTACATTTTTGCTAGAGGACCACCGGAAAAGCTTTGAGCCGTCGTAGGAGCCGCCGCCTTCTCTTCTGCCGCCAGCCATCACCACCCATTCTCACACCTTCCAAAACCCCAAAATGGAACCACCATCTCAAACCGAAACTATCTGTACCAGTGAAGTTCGCCGGAGATCGTTGCCAGCACCGAATCGTGGCAAGGAGTACTCCTTTGTTTTCCGCCGCTGAGAGGAAGCCGGAGGTTGAAGACGACCCCGGGCGCGATGTGGTTGCATCGTAACCAATCGCACACCGTGGCTGTTTAGATCGAGCTGTTCGCACGCGCCACATCGTGACCGTCCGCGCTTCGCCCATCTGGCGTGTGAGCGCGTGAGCGCACCGGGCCGCTCAACCACGCGCGTGAGCCCTTATCGGCCGCACGGTTTGGGCCGAATCAGCTGGCCCATTTAGCCAGGCCGGTTTGTTTTTTGTGCGGGCCGTGCATTGTTCATCCCAGGTCAGCCCAGCACTATAACTATTGTTCAAAATCACTGTTCACCCAAAAACTCTAAAACACAAAAATACCCCGTTTCGATTGTTTCAACGCCACGAATCCATTTTTAACCTCTATTCCACCAAATTGAGCTTCAATATATCCAAGCCCCTCTATTTGAATTTTATTATATTTTATTCTTTTTTATTTTAATTTTTCTCCTAGTTTGATTAGACTCATGCATGAACTTATGTTATTTTATGTGTTTACACTAGCTCCTGACCTTTCGAGGCAACGACAATAACCTTATGTTGAGTAAAGGGCACAGTGATCGCTCAACCACAGGTGTTTGACTTATTAACCCTGGATTAGTAGCTGCTCAATTCGATTTAATCTCTACATGAGGCAGGAATGTGGATGATGGGGCGTTGGTATGCGGAATGGTAAAACCATACCTAACAACGCTAGGAGCCACTCAGGACGGACAAAAGTGTTAAGTCTATCCAGTTAAACCAGGTCTTAGTGGATCTACTGGGTAGAGCCTATATAGAGAGCTGAGCAGTGAAAGACCTTGTTTTCTCAACTCAGTCGCACGCTAACTGAAGCGTGTCTATCGCGTGACATTGAGTCTAAGAAATCTTCTGGGTAAAGCTGAGCAACTCTATAAAGTGAAATAAATGGTATTCGAATACGTCGTACTTCCGGTAAATGAAGCTGTGTTTAATGGGTGATTCCAATAGCGAGGCATAAGTAAATTTCATTATGTTTTAATCTGAGGAAGTTGAGCAAATAACTGTTGAAAGAAAACCCCTTAAATCTTAAGGAGTTCTGTTATTGTTTTCCTGTTTGCAAATAAAATTGCATCCACTTAAGTTAATAGAACCAGTATATTTCTTTCCTTCGAATATCTTTGCAAGCAGTTAAGTTAGGATTTACCCTTGTGACTTGCTGGGTACGGTTGTACTTATTACTTGCTAAACAATAAACAGAAGATCAATAGAACTGTGATGATCAAGTTGTTGATGAAGCTCAGGAAGAACCCTACTACGCTAAAGACGACTGGTTTAGATCTTAGCCACACTCAAGTTTGCTTGGAAGTTTTTTTTGTATTGTAAAATAGCTTTGGTCTTGTATACCTCCTGTGTCAAAACTAGATTATTAAATCATATTTCTGTAATAAAGTTTGACTCTTTTGTTGTAAGTATGTGTTGTTGTGATGCACATAGCTCGTATACAGTACTTCGCAATAGAACAGTTCTATACAATTACAGAAAATTACTAACATCTCCAAAAATAAAGGCGTTACACACTTTTACTTTTCAGAAGTTCTGTTTATTTGAACCGACGACGCTTGGGTAGTTCAGCTTGTTTTCCAGCTCGACTGAAGATCTACCTAAAAAACTTTTGAAACGAGTTTGACCATCTTTCCGAGCCTGGTTACAAAGTGACAACAGATTTCATTACTGATATCTGATCGATGGAGATCATCATGTGCAAGTATGTATGCACGCACTTTGTAGATTTTTTTTTCTCTAACTCGACTCATCTTACGCTCACCCGAGTGTAGCTAGCTCACTCAAACTCCGATCAGCTCGTTTGCTATCTCCTTTCTCCGGGATATTTGATCCGGGATCTTGCAATTTGAACGGCCGACAAAATTTCAAGGACTAGTACGTGGTTGGACAGATTTTAGATGGATTTTTTGGCTAATGACTTATATAGCTTAAATATTTAAATTCTGACTATTCACGCGCCTAGCTAGGGATAGTTGATAGGCTAGCACACGTCCAGCCGTTCAGGATTAAGCTTGCGCAGTCGCTAGGAATGACCCGATCGATCCTGACGGCGTAGGTGGCCCTGGATAGTGATGCCCTTGTCAGTAACTGGTCTTGTTATTTGGCGCTGTATGCTTAATGGCTGTTTGTTATAGTTAATAATTTTTATCTATATTTTTAAGATAAAAATAGACTATAGAGATAACATATATAATTTTAAACTTCTAAAAATATTTAAAAAATCAGATTCAAAAAAACCACCCTATATATTTTCAGTATAAAAGAGAACAGAGCTATTGGCAACCGGCGTTCGCGTTCGCTTGCCGATCACCTGCATGACCTGAGCTCTCGGGACTCCGACGAGCTAGCTAGATCATTTGGACTTTGGATATATTGGTTGCTCTCCTGAGTCCTGGCTGGTCGACGAGTTTGGGCTCGTCCGGGCCGGTGCGTACGACGTCACGGCTGCTTTGATCAAGAACCGTCCACGACTCGACGCATTAACTCGTTTCACGCATGGTATTCTTCTGTTTAGAGTGGATCGCTCGCGTTTTTTGCAGTCGTCATGAATTGATTCTGCGCCTCGCATAAAACGGATTTGGCTGTGCGTTAGGACGTGGCAGGCAGGCTCCTTCCGTTCAGTTTCCAATTTTCTCGTAGAAAACGCTCACCCTTCCCTATTCCAGTATTCCTTTACCGTATTGAAATGGCAGGGGTGTACAGTGTTTAGCAATGGACTCATGAGGGACAGTATTTTTTTACTTATCGTTGTGTCTTATAGTTTTTAGCTATTTTTTTTAATTTTAGCATGTTCATAACAGATATTATAGAGAGATACTCACTTACAATTTTAGCCGGTACAGATGTTGGGCTTGTAACATGTATTATAATTAACTTATAGACCCTATTTTGAAAAAATATTTCGTTTAAAAATTAAATACTATAACAAAAACCAAAAACCGCTTTTAGAAGCCATGAAGAACAGACTTATTTCGGCGGTTGGATCAAGTTCGGATGCTCCGAGCCAATTGCTGCTGGATCACTAATACGGTGCCCCGTTGATCTGGAGTGCCCTTCTCTAATCCAATGGCCAGCTCTTGTTTCAAAAAAAAATTCAATGGCCAACAAAGAAATGAAGAATGTCACGGCACTATAGCCTTGCTTCGCACCCCGCACACTCAAGATTGTCTAAACTCATCTAGTTATGGAGCATATAGGGTAGGAAACTAGGAATTGTCTGAACTCATCTAGCTATAGAGCATATAGGGTAGGAAACTAGGAACTAGCCTTAAAATAGGATAATGAGAACTCAAATCTAGACCGAACTTTGAACGGTGTAGATTAAGGTGGATTGTCCATATCACTATGTGGGGAGGGGATTTTTGAAAGCATTGACGGTTTTTGGTGTTTGATATGAACCATTTAGATTCGTGTCGCCCTATTTTAATAATTGTTCTTGTTAGATTCGTTCCGCACTCATATCCCACGGCAATGCTACTTCAGGACACTAATGGTTCCTTTCCTTCAGAAGAGTTCTCCGGTGCTCCTTGTTAGGAAACCTGGACTCTATCCAGAGTCCTGATCTAATTGGGCACCCCACCGTAGACTATAAATAGGGACCTAGACCCCCTCATTATGTACGCATGAAAGAAAAGCAATAAAGAAAGACCGGGAGTTCTCTCTACCTCTCTGTGTGTTCAATCTATTCTCTCTGTGATTCTGTGATTGATTCGTTCTTGTTCTAAGCAGAGGAATCGTTCGGACTGGTCTCCAGCGTCGGTTCCTCAACACGTTATCAGCACGACTTCGCTCCGGTGAACGAGGTAATCATCGAAGCACAGATTGAATTTTCTAGATCGCTTTTGAATCTGTATTTTCTTTCCGCGTTCTAGATTGAAATTCTACGGTGCAAATCCGCCCTAATCTACCGCGAGCAGACTTGAAGTCGCCGGCACAATGCCGATCGATAGATTGTGAAACGGGGTAGATGTTGATTGCGCTGTATAACGATGCAAATCCGCCCTAAATCTACCGCGAGCAGATCTGAAATCGCCGGCACAATGTCGATCGGTAGATTGCGAAACGGGGTAGATGTTGATTGCATCGAAGATTGGAAACGAAAATTTTGCATTAATTTGTTTGATCCTGTATGATCGTTATATGGAAACTTGCATCTGTTCTTTTGTTGTTTGGCTTTTGCTTGGCCCCTGCACGAAAAGAACATACAACACAAAAGATCGGGCGGTGGCCAGAAGCCATCGCTGTAATCCATCACCAGCCTGGAGCCACCAAGGCCGGCCCTTGCAGCTTGGCATTACTGCGCCTGCACGCGCGTTCGCGCCCGTACGCGCGCTCTCCGCCGCTCGACCTCACTGCGCCTGCACGCGCGTCGCATGAGGAGGACCGGCCGAAGCCACATACGCACGTCGCCATCCGACGTTGCAGCCGCTCCGACCCCGCTAATGAAGCCATCGCGCCCGCACGTGCCACTGACTGTTCGGCTTCCGAGCCACGTCCGGCCTCCTCCCGCTTGCCGCCGGTAGGCGCCGCTCGGGGGACGCGCTCGTCCCGGGCCACCGCCGCACGGCTCCACGCCGAAGAACACAGCTCGGGGTGCGCCGCCTCCGCTCACCTTGCGAGTCGCCCGCATGCGACCGCCGGCCGCAATCTCCACGGGCGTCGCCCGCGCCTTCTCCCGTGAGCCGCCCGCAGCCGGCATCTCCCCGCGCGCCGCCCGTGCCGCCGCTACCCGCCCCACCGCGGCCCGCAGACCGCACCGGCCTTGCCGCCCCGTGCCGACATGCCTGCATGCGTGTTCGCTGGCCGCCGCCTTGTGCCGACGCGCCCGAATGCGCGCTCCTCGCGCCGCTGCACGGAGCCCGACCACCGCCGCGCCTTGCGTCACCTGCAGCACGCACGCGCCCAGTGCTCCGTCCGCCGTCGCCTCGTCTTCCGCATCGGCGCCCGAATGCGCCGCCCCCCGGCCCCGAATGCGCCGCCCCCGGCTGCGGCCCCGTCGGCGCCTGCATGCGCCCGCGCGCCGCCCGCCCGGGTTCCCCACCACCGCCGGTCCCCGCTTGGGCCTCCGCGCCGGCGTTCGCCCTCGCACGGGCCGCCTACTCTCGTGCGCGGCCGGTAGCCGCCGGCCCCGTCGCGCTGGCCCCGCCGGTCACCACCCGAGCCGCTCGGGCATGTTGCGCCGCCACCCCGTGTGAACAGGGGTAAGGGAAACCCTACCCCTACCCCGTGAAAACCGGCCAAAGCGGGCCGATGGTGGGCCGGACGAGGTGGGCCAAATGTGAAAAAAACGCCAGGCCGGTGGGGGGCGCTGAATTTTGCAAAAAAGGACCCGAAGTCCTGAATATTACCGATTGGCCCTTAATTATTTAATTTGAGTCCCATTTTTTGCAGAAAAGGCATCGTAGTTCCGAAAATTGCGAATAAGCCCTCAAATTTACGAGTGGGTCCAGAATTTTGCAGAAAACCCCTTGGTAAATCAGAAAATTGCGCGAATTTTCTCTGAACTGAAATTTTTGCGCTAAAACCCCCTGGAATTGCAGAATTTGCTGAAATTTCATATTTTAGCATAAAAGTGCCTCGGGAATCCGAATTTTGAATTATTTTTTTTTAGCATTTGAAGATTATTTATTTATGCCATTATTATTCTTTGTATTTTCTGTATTTATTTACTGTTTTGGTTAATTGTAATTGCTGAAAATTGCTTTTAATCACTGAAATTAGCAGTAAAATTATAGAGAATGCATAAGAAAATTCTGAAACATTACGAGAATCTATTGTACCATTTATTTACCCGCAGTGAATTATTCCGTGCATGTCTACCAGTAGTAGACTTATACACATTTAGATGACTAGCATTATGAACTGGCAGTTCGAGGAGCTGGCCCAGCATGGCCAAAACTATCTGATGTAGGCATCCGATGTCGAGATTGTGCTTGGAGTCAGGAAGCTCCGCGCGACTATTGGGATTGGTGGACTGAATGACGCCCAACCCATGCCTAAAGAGAATGATCAGGCACTTCATTTTCTCAGGCACCACCTCTGCCTAACTCTCAAGAATGAGTATATGGTGGAGAAAAGCGCGCTAGCACTCTGGATCGCACTCAAGAAGCGGTTTAAGAGGCTAAAGTACATCATTCTTCCTCAAGCAGAGTATGAGTGGATCAGATTGAGGTTTGCCGACTTTAAGACGGTCAGGGCAAACAATTCTGCCTTGCACAGGATTTGTACCCGAAAACAGAAAATTGAGAAAATCCTTCCACCCCAATGCAGTACAATCCGCACGCAACTATCGTCAAGATGGCTATGAGGAATACGCCGAATTGATTGATATGATGCAGTTGCGGAGGCTCAGGATGAAGTTCTCCGCAAGAACTAAGTCACTCAGCCATCTGGGAGCTCCACTGGCCATGAAGCCAACGCTGGGAGCTAAAAGGTGCGAAAGCCCTTTATGAAGAAAACGGGAAGGAAGGGTATGGCCGTAGCCCAGAAAGGCAAAATTAGATGCTCCACGTGAGAATAAGGCTAGCAAGCCAAAACGGGATGGTAAAGGGCACATGAAGTCCACTCTGCATCGGTTGAGGGGGAGCATTCTGAGCAGCTGCCTGCGTTGATGGTGTTTGAGACCATTACGACAGCAGCACCCCTCTCGACCTAGAAGCAGCCAATGCCATGATTTCTCTTGAAGAGAATGTCAACCCGAAAAAAAAAATAGCAGAAGAAGTCTAGTGCACTGAATGCATTTCGACTTTAATTGTCATTTATTTTGTGTGGAAGAATATGTTAGAATTTGCATGGATGGTACTTAAGAATTGTTATCTTCTCGTGATGGTTGGATGATATTTGAAGAATTCATTCATTTATTCAGTTTATGATGGCATGATATGTTCTGATATTGGAGTATTTTATTTATGTGTTGATTGCCTTCTCATACATGTTAATAAATACCCTATATTAGAACACGTGTAGCGCCCTATGATGGAAGTGTGCTTAGCTAGCAGCGGCACAAGGAATATCATCTTAAGAGAGATTAAGAATTTTCAGTCGATTCGTAAGAGCACTGGCAGCCTTACGACAATCGCTGGAAGCGATGCATGTATGATCGGTTCCAGAAGAGCCACAATGGGCACAACTTTGGTCATTAAAGAAACCTTATTGTACCCAGAATCGACTTGAACTCTCCTAAGTTTTAAGAATATCCGCGCAAATGGTTTCCACGTTGAGACTAAAGAAGAGTACGGTACGGAATACCTGCTCATTACGAAGCGCGACGAGAATGGAATCAGAAAAACTCCCTTCACTAGAAATTGGGCTATATTATACCAACATTAAGGCGCCTGCAGCGTACATTGTCCTGAAGACAGTACTTAGAAGCTCTGAACTCTTCTGTCTCTGGCATGACAGATTAGGCCACCCAAGTCTTAGGATGATGAGAAACATAATAACTCGCATGAGCATAATATTAATGAAGAATTTCCCAATCATGAAGATTTTGTGTGCCCTGCATGTGCACCGGGAAAATAATAACTAGTCCCTCCACTCTGAAAGTGAAGGATGAAGTCCCTGCATTCCTGGAACGCATCCAGGGAGACATTTGCGGTCCCATTCAGCCCATCTCAGGGCCATTCAAGTATTTCATGGTGCTCATTGACGCTTCTTCGAAGTGGTCATATGTGGGTTTGTTGTCCACGAAAAACCACGCCTTTGCAAAATTGATCTCGCAGATCATTCGCATCAGAAATGTGTTTCCTAATCATCACATCAAGTCCATCAGAATGGACAACGCCGGCGAATTTACTTCAAAGGCATTTGATGATTATTGCATGGCGATGGAAATTGCAGTTGAGCACTCGGTACCGCATGTCCATACCTAGAATGGTTTGGCAGAAGATTTCATTAAGAGAATTAAATTTATTGCCCAACCCCTCTTGCATAATTGTAATTTGCTAGCTACATGTTGGGGACCCACAGTCCTACATGCAGCAAATCTCATCAATCTTAGACCTTCGGCCTAAAACATCCATTCACCTATGCAACAGCGCAAGGGCCACCACCGAAAATTTCCCAACATTAGGGGGAGGAAATCAACCCCTTGATGAAGAATGTCGGGAAATTACGTGGTAAGCCTGGGGAATCCATGCAGATGACCCGCGCACTAGAGAAGTCCAGAAGACATTAGTAAAGCAACAAGAGAAGTCCAGAAGACAAGAGAAGTCCAGAAGACAATTGATTTGCAAGAATTAGCAAATCAGCTGCCTAATCACTTTAGTGATTTAAAGAGCGTGACTAAGTCGCATGTGCCTGCACGCACTGCACCGGAGAGGGTTGAAATACCTAAGAAAGCAGTAGGTATCCCTAATCTTGTCCAGAGGCCTCAGAAAAAAAAAATGAGGACGAGAACTCCGGTTCCTCGAATCCTTAGTAACCGGGGACGCCTGGTGAAAAAGGATAAGAGAGATTTATCACAGCCGATCATTGAAGTCCCCCAGAATGAGAAGGGGAGCCAGTTGAGACCTGGCACAAGTATGACACCTTCAGAAAAGGGCATACCGGATCTGAATATCCCCATCGGCATGGATGTGTGCGCACACATCGGAGCCGAAAAACTAAAGGGACTTGCCACCGCAATTGAAAGAAGCGATGTGCAAGGTAAAGCTCTAGCAGAAGCAATCGCTCCAGAAGAAGCAACTCATGAAGAAATAGCTATAAATTATGTGCACACGGGAGAGTCCCTGAATAGGACAACAGCTAATATCGATATCTACTTCGCAAAGAAAATTGCCACCATCATCGATCTTGATCCCGAGCCTGCATCGCTCGCTGAATGTAAGAAAAGATCAGATTGGGAAGATTGGAAGAAGGCAATAGCAACTGAATTGCTATCTCTGAATAAAAGAGAGGTGTTTGGGCTTGTATGCCGCACACCTCCCCACATACACCCCGTTGGGCACAAGTGGGTATTTGTTCGAAAGAGAAATGAAAGAAATGAAGTAGTGAGATACAAAGCAAGGCTGGTAGCCCAAGGTTTCACTCAACGTCCTGGAGTTGATTATGAAGAAACCTATTTCTCAGTCATGAGTGGAATTACCTTTAGATACTTGATCTCAATGGCAGTGAACTTGAATTTGGAAATGAAATTGATGGATGTTATGACTGCATACCTTTACGGTAACTTGGATTCAGAGATTTACATGAAAGTCCCTGAAGGAATTCCTCTCCCGAACCAAGACAGAGCAAATAGAAATCTGTACAGTGTGAAACTCAGAAAGTCACTGTATGGACTGAAACAATCTGGAAGAATGTGGTATAATCGCTTGAGCGACTTTCTCTGCAAGAAAGGCTACACGAACAATGAAGACTGTCCTTGTGTATTTATACGGCGATCCCAGAATGGATTCTGTATAATCTCTGTGTATGTAGATGATCTGAATATCATCGGGACAGCCGAAGACATAAAAGAAGCAAGCTCCTACTTGGAGTCAGAATTTGAAATGAAAGATTTGGGCAAGACCAAGTTTTGCTTAGGCTTGCAGCTTGAGCATGTCCCTGAAGGATTCTTGGTACATCAGTCAACCTACACCCAGAAGGTGCTTGAAAGGTTTGGCTTCGAGAAGGCAATTCCCTCGAAAGTACCGATGATTGGTAGGTCTTTACAGCAAGAAAAAGATCTTTTCCGACCAAGGGAAGAGGGGGAGGAAGTCCTGGGACCGGAATTCCCATACTTGAGTGCAGTGGGAGCACTCATGTATTTAGCAAACTGCACTAGATCAGACATTGCATTTGTCGTGAACCTGTTAGCAAGGTACAGTGCAGAGCCCACCAAAAGGCATTGGCAGGGCATAAAGGACACCTTCCAAGGAAGCAAAGACATTGGATTGTTTTACAGAAAGAATCAAGATTTGAACTTGATTGGCTATGCAGATGCTGGGCACCTGTCGGACCCGCATACCGCTAAGTCACAAACAGGCTATGTATTTCTGTGTGGTGGAACTGCAATTTCATGAAAATCGTCTGAGCAAAGCCTGATAGCTACTTCGACAAACCACTCAGAAATTATAGCACTGTATGAAGCCGCACGAGAGTGCGCTTGGTTCCGCTGAACGGATCACCACATCCGGCAGTCATGTGGAATGAACATTGTGCAAACCCCCACAATTATCCATGAAGATAATGCAGCTTGCGTTGCACTAGTGCAGACGGGCTATGTAAGCATATCAACCCCAATTTCCTCTATGCTCGTGAATTGCAAAGATGGACAAGATTAAAGTACTGCACACTAAGTCATGTAGACTTGTTCACTAAGTCACTCCGCGCATCTAGCTTTGAAAGGTGCGTGCGTGGAATTGAAATGATGAGACTTAGAGAAGTGCAGAATTCAGGGGGAGAATTCTCACAAGCCCGCTAATAAATCTTGATCATGAAGATTAAGTACCCAAAAATAAAGTCTTGCAGACTAAATGAATTTGGGTGAATTGTACTCTTTTTCCCTTGACGAGTTTTCCATGAAGTTTCTCGACCAAGGTTTTTAACGAGGCAATTCGTGCATCGCAGCATCACATGTATCATGTACTCTTTCTCCAAATTTTTCCCACTGGGTTTTTATGGAGTTTTGACGAGGCATGAGCATGTTGGGTGAGTGCCCAAGGGGGAGTGTTAGGAAACCTGGACTCTATCCAGAGTCCTGATCTAATTGGGCACCCCACCGTAGACTATAAATAGGGACCTAGGCCCCCTCATTATGTACGCATGAAAGAAAAGCAATAAAGAAAGACCGGGAGTTCTCTCTACCTCTCTGTGTGTTCAATCTATTCTCTCTGTGATTCTGTGATTGATTCGTTCTTGTTCTAAGCAGAGGAATCGTTCGGACTGGTCTCCAGCGTCGGTTCCTCAACACTCCTTACCTTCAAGGATATGATACCAATACATCAGCTAGCTTCCCTAGTCTTCAAGCTTGGACATCCCTTTGCCTTCAAAAAGAAAAGGCTTGGACATCCTTTGTATTATTGCCTACATATCATCAGGCTATCGCCATCAACCCGGGATGCTGGCCTTGCCCTTTTGCCCGTGCAATGTCCATTCCCCCAATGAGCAGCAAATCAAGCATAAGATACGGCCTTATCGCATATAGATACAACCCACTTGCCAACCTAGCTCAGCAGCTGCGTTCATGAGAGATCTGCACCTTCTGCGCTAGCTTCTGCATGCACGCCAGCACACAAGCCCCACGTATCGCACAATAATTCAGAAGGCATCTGTCGCAACCATGGCTCGACATGGATAACAAATTGGCCATTAGATGCGAGCTGGCCAATCACAATGACAACAGTTCAGATACTGGGATACACGTTCTCTATTGTGTAGCAAATGCACACCAGCACACGAGCCCCACGTACTGCACAATAATTCAGAAAGCATCTGTCGCGACCCTAACTGGACATCGATAACAACTTGGCCATAGAGGCGAGCTGGCCAATCACAACAACAATTCTGATACTGGGATACACGTTCTCTATGGTGTAGCAAAACAGGATGCACAACCTCCAAGGTGTAACAGAAATAAGTACTTCAGACCTCTTCAGACAGATAACTCAATTCAAGTAATATTTTTTCCCTTTTTTGAACAGTTTACATAATAGAAGTATCCATATACATTACATGACATGAGCCACTTGAATATTTGGTGTTTGCGGAAACAAATGAACTTGGGAGAGACAACATGTGTTGCCCAATATACAGTGTTCAGACAACTCTTATCACACAGTTACTGAGCAGAAATAGTTTGGAGAACCTAACTGGAGGCAGGCTTAATGAGCGAGCTTAAAGTACAGTATGAGAAGGATGGCCAGAACAAGAGCTGCAATGATTCCCCCAATGATCCACTTGTTCCTGTCCATCCTCTTTGACATTGCCGCCAGGATCTTTTTACTCTTGCCAACGTTATCATCAACCCCATGCAACTATGAGAGAGCATGAGAATGTCATTAACAGATATGAACAATAGCAAAGTATGATTACTGCAGACATTAGCATGCAAGTAAAGGTGTTATCACAAAATATAGCAGATTCACATACTAAGGATGCGGGTTGTGCTGCGAGTATTTTCGATCGCACACCTTTTTACAGGAATTTTGGATGCTTTACTGAACTGATGAATTCTGCAGAAACATAAATTCTGATATTCAACAATGAATCAACAAAGATAGTGTTGTGCGTGCATGTTCTACTAAAAGTTGTTGAAGTATAAGTAAATTGTCCATCTTTCCTCATAAGCTTAAGCATTTGGGTAAACTAGCTTATGTATGCAACACAACATGGTATAAGAGCCAAAAGGTATTGAGTTCAAGACTCGGCTGATACAATTAAAAAAATAATTACAGTCCACTTCTATTCTATGGGCCTGTTCGGCACATAAGAAGCCGGGTGGCTTTTGGCTTTTGCTACAGTACCTAATTTTCAAACGGAGTATTTTCTCAAGACGGGATCTATAAGTTAAACGTAGTACACGTTAAAAGCCCAACATCTGTGCGAGCCAAAATCACAAATGAGTATCGGTCTCTCCGTAATCTGTACCGTAAACAGCCAAAATTCAAAAATTTCAACCAAAAGTCATAAGCCGCAGCCAAAAAGAACAGGCCCTATATCTTAGGCCTAAAGGAGACTACACATGAGGGGGAGTGTTGAAGTATAAGTGGATTGTCCGTCTTTCCTCATAAGCTTAAGTTTTTGGGTGAATTGGCTCTTTTAGGAAAGCTTAAGCTGGTGAGGAAATACAGACAATCCTCTCGTGTACTTCAACAAAAGTGAGGTCATTATTTGCTCTTTATACCCAACGAATTAAGCAATGAAATCTTTTGTTCTAACATCTAAAAGAATCAGTGAAATGCCCCCAATGCCTTGCCCCTATGAGTATTCAAAGGACCTTTTCCTCTTTTGTATGCTATCACCAACACTTTACAGACACTGAGACACAAATTAGAGTAGGAGAATCTCATCCTTATATACAAATAGAAAAAGAGCACATCACGCAGAACAAAACACAGGTTCACCCTCACGGAATGGACTAATGGGCCTGAAAGAGAACTCTAAATTTTTATGACTGGGGTTCATCGCTACTATGTCATTTTTATTGATGATTATTCTCGATATACTTGGATCTATCTTATGACTTCTTGTAGTCTGGTTCTTTCTATTTACCAGTCTTTCGCCACTATGGTTCGTACTCAGTTTGATTCAGCCATTTGTGTTCTTCGTGCTGACTCTGCTGGTGAGTATCTATCTGCTGCCCTTCGTCATTTCCTTGTTGACCAGGGTACTCTTCCTCAGTACTCTTATCCTAGTACTCATACTTAGAATGGTATTTCTGAACGTAAGCATCGCCACTTACTTGAGATCACTCGTGCTTTGATGCTTGCATCTCATGTTCCACCTCACTTCTGGGCTAAGGCAGTTTCTACGACTGCTTATCTTGTCAATCTGCAGCCTTCATCTGCTTTTAAGGATTGTACTCCGCCTGAGCGTCTTTCTAGTAAGCCTCCTCAGTACAGTCATCTCCGTTATTTTAGTTGTCTGTTTTGTTTTTCCTCCACGCGAGCACACCAAACTAACTGCTCAGTCAGTTGAGTGTGTTTTTCTTAGCTACAGTTCTAAGCATAAGGGTTATCGTTGTTATGACCCTATTGCTCGTATGATGAGAATATCTCGAGGTGTCACTTTTGATAAGTCTCGTCCTTACTACCCAAGGTCTTCCTCAACTAGTTCAACGTCTTCTGATGTACTTTCTTTTCTGATTTTTTCTGACTCCGCTTCCTCCTCCAACTTTACCTGTCACCCTCATCTCTTTCACCTCCATCTGTTCCTTCCTCTTCAGTCTCTTGTTCCTGCTCCCACTACCTCTTCTATTGAGGTCGTCCCTCCTTTCCCGCTACACTACTCTCACTGTCCTCGCCCTAATACACCCTCAATTGTGCCTTCTTCCGCCCCTTCCCCTCTTCCGTCCCTGCTAGGTCCTACTCCAGTCTCTACTCCCCGGTATGATCTTCATGATCATCGTTCAGTTAAGCCTCCTGAGTGCTACGGTTTTGCAGCCACTGCTCTTGCTGAGCCTATGACTTACCGTGAGGCTGTTGCTCACCCGGAGTGGCAGCACATGATGGCAAAGGAGATTGCTGCTCTAGAGCGTACTGACACTTGGGATCTTGTTCCCCTACCTGCTCGTACCACTCCTACCACGTGCAAGTGGGTGTACAAGATCAAAACTTGCTCGGATGGTTCCCTTGAGCGCTACAAGGGTCATCTTGTGGCACGTGATTTTCAGCAGGAGTATAGTCGCGACTATGATGAGACTTTTGCTCCTGTTGCTCATATGACCACTGTTCACACTCTCATTGCTGTGGCTTCTGTTCGTCAGTGGTTCATCTCTCAGTTGGGCGTCAAGAATGCTTTTCTCCATGGTGAGCTACGTGAAGAGGTCTATATGCAGCTGCCTCCTGGGTATTCTGTCCCTGATGGTATGGTTTGTCGCCTTTGTCACTCTCTCTATGGGCTCAAGCAAGCCCCTCATGCTTGGTTTGCGAGTTTTTCTTCTGTCATCACTACTGCCGGTTTCACTGCTAGCGATCACGACCTTGCTCTTTTTGTTCACACCTCCTCGTGGTTATACGCTTCTTCTTCTTTATGTGGATGATATGATTATCATCGGGTATGATCCACACCATATTGCATCTGTGAAGCATCTTGGTGAGCACTTCTTAATGTCTGATCTTGGTACCCTTCGTTACTTCCTTGGGATTGAGTTTTCTTCTACGCCTGAGAGCTACTACCTCTCCCAGGAGAAGTACATTCAAGATCTTCTTGCTCGTGCTAGACTCACTGATCAGCGCACGGTGGATACTCCTATGGAGCTTGGAGTCCATCTTCGACATACTAATGGCGAGCCTCTTGAGGACCCCACTCGATACCATCACCTTGTTGGTAGTCTAGTCTACCATGGGATCACTAGACCGGATATTTTACACTGTTCATATCTTGAGTCAGTTTGTTTCGGCTCTCACTCAGATTCACTATAGACACCTTCGTGTTCTACGATATCTTCATGGGACAATCTCTCTTCTTTTCTTTCCTAGTTCTAGCTCCTTACAGCTTCAGGCCTACTTTGATGTGACCTAGACCAATGATCATTCTGATAGCCGGTCTCTTTCTGCCTACTATGTCTTTCTTAGTTCCTCTCTTATTGCGTGGAAGACTAAGAAGCACACTGCAGTTTCTCGTTCAAGTGCTGAGGCTGAGTTGAGAGCTATGGCATTGCTGACTGCTGAGATCACTTGATTACGGTGGCTCCTCGCGGACTTTGGTGTTTCTGTTTCTGCGCCGACTCCTCTCTTGTCAGATAACACGGGTGCGATCAGTATTGCTCGTGATACAGTGAAGCATGAGCTCACAAAGCATATTGGTGTTGATGCTTCTTACATGAGATCGCAAGTGCAGGCACAGGTGGTTGCTCTTCAGTATGTACCTTCCGAGATTCAGCTAGCAGATTTCTTCACCAAGACACAAACAAGTGCTCACCACAGTTTTTATCCCTCCAAACTCAGTGTTTCTGATCTACCATGAGTTTGAGGGGGTGTTAGACATGTAGAGGTTGCAGGGTTATAACATTGTATAGGAGCTCATTGCATATTGTCTCATGTATATATTTGGCCTCTTGGCCCATTGGAATAAAAATCCCACACTCATAACAAAGCCAAGATAGAGTAAGGCAATCAAATCTAGAATCTAACTAGTAGCATTCTTAACACTACGTTTTGCTAGGTAGAACTATTGCAGCTGATCTACCTGCGAAGCCAGAAAACAACAAACCAGGTTGGTTGGAATGACGAACAGAAGAAATATGTAGTAGATCCGATGATGACTCATCCAACATTACCAGAAAAGTAAAACCTAAATATTAAGTTAAACAGTTATGACATTATACATACAGTAGTATGAGCATGCAGCAGTGACTGCCGTTGTTGATGAAGGTCCTGAAGAATTGACACACCAAGTTCTTCTGTCTCCAACATAGTTCTTCGGCTCTCTTTTATTCTGTCAGTGGACTGATTCAGTCTTTCTGTTGTCATCAACAACCTTCCCCTCTGATCAGTAGACACCTGAACCACACAATAATCCCCCAATTAGGCCATGAGTACTAAAAGCAACAAATGGCACAAACCTTGAGATAATGCTTAAGAAATCGAAATCAATGTGATAATGTAGTATTATCATATACAATACATCAGTTGAAAAATATGACAGACCAAGAACTTTTCAAGAATATAGAGGAACCATTCCTAGAAGAATACAGCAACATACAAGAATAATTAAGGTAGATAATGTAATCCTTTCCCTAAACATTAAGGAGCCTTCCAAAAGAAGTAGATCAAAATAAGAGTTCCCTAACGTCAGCTGGTACCAATTCTTAAAAACAGGTACAATTCTTAAGAACGTGCAGATATGATTCTACAGTGCTTTTGCCAGGCTACAGAACCATGTTCTGGAAATCAGAATGGAAATACCTTGTATAAGAAATCAGTCGTGTAGTAGAAGACAATGGCCATTAAGAATCCAAATCTAAAAACAAACTAGCATTGGAAATAATCTGATATGTGCTTCCAAATCCCAATATTTAGAACAGCATTACACATAGAACAAAATAAAAGTCTTCTAACCAGTCAAGCATGCACACATAAGATAAGTCATACAGGAAGTCTGACATGCACGACTGGCAAAAATATACATAAACTCGTTGTCATGCCATGAAGCTGTTTAAATACCGATACTTAACACTAAAATGAGCCCGAATGCTCCTGTAGTAAAGAAAACAACATCCGAAATATAAAGCAACTCGGCTAGCTTGATCAACATCCAAATCTGTTTAACTACGGAACCTAACAAAATTGTAAATTGAATTGCTCAATTGACAAGGAAATCAAACTATAAAGTAGAAAAGATTTCTATTCATAATTGACACGCTGTTCAATAGTAGATGTAGATCACAAAATTATTGACTTTGTCACTACACACAATTTAACCATGATTAGTGTAGTGCACATCGTTACAAAGTACAACTCTAGTGACACTCAAATAAAGACTGAAATAATATTATACAACCTAATTGAATACAACTCTAGTGACACTCAAATAAAGACTGAAATAATATTATACAACCTAATTGAAGTTGCATACAACACAATTAAATATTAATCATGGATATCAATAGCATACCTTAAGGTTCCATAATACTTTCAGTGACATATAGCGATACTGCCACATTTTGAAGGGAAAAAATACACACAACCATGTGATTCCCAATCATAATTTCAGCACCAACCAAATCATCTGATATCAAGAACCACATTTAAAAGTGCAAATACAGCTAGTTATTAGCAATTATAAGCTCACAAACATCCTAATTTTCCCATACAATATACATCGAACACCCTGATGCAATATAGGCTGCATACTACAACATCAATGTAATTAACAAAAGGAATAAGCCCATATAACACCCCAAATTTTATTTGAAAGCCCGTCTAGCACCTCGAGCTATGAAACCAGACATTTGACCCCCCAAACTTTGCAATCCGATTCAAATAACACCCTGATCCGGTTCCGCATGGCGGTATTGCCCGTGTGGAGCGATGAGTTGGCGGTTTTGCCACATAAAATAACACACTAGCCAAGTTGGATCAGTAACATGTGAGGCCCACAAGGACTTCTCCCCCACTGTGCTTCCAATCGTGCTTCCATGGTCATAGCCCCCTATAGTTCCCTCCCTCTCTATTTCGATTTGGGAGAGAAGTGTCACAGCCCTTGGATCGTAGGGCGTAGCTGTGACTCGCCGGCGGCAACCCTTGGCCTTGGTGACGGCCAGATTTCCCCAGCTTGCGCGCCGCCAGCAGGAGCAGAACAGGGGGAGGTAACTAATACTAAAGACTCTTTATTATTTTCTGCTTGTCCCCAAACATTGGATCTCAAGCCATATATATATGCTGTTTTACAAGAGTCCGAACTGGACTTGTAACCCTAATCCAAGTCTTAAACGGAAATAGAATCCTTAATGGATTCGGAAGACTTAACTGAAATAGAATCCTTAAGGGATTTGGCTGCTATATAACTGGTAAAGCTAAACCCTAGTCCGGCGGCTATAGACTATGACATCTCTCCCCTCCTCGCGAAGCAGCTCGTCCTCGAGCTGAAAATCTGGATAAGAATCCTGAAACTGAGCTAGTGGCATCCATGAAGCATCAGCCAAAGCAGTGCCAGACCACTGCACCAAAAGGTGTGGCTGTCCATTGCGGCGAGCTGATTTCAACACCCGCAGCGGAGTGGGCAGAACCCGGCCATGGTGAACTTGCGGTAACGGCGGTGGAGATGGTGGTGGAATCCCCTGGAACTTTTGCAGCAATCCCACATGAAAAACATCATGAAGTTTAGCGCCCGAAGGGAGTTCCAAGCGGTATGCAACTGATCCAATCCGCTCCAGGACCTTGTAGGGACCGAAGTACTTAGGTCCAAGTTTAGTAGTGGCTGGAATGCCCATGGAAGCTGCCGGTCTATGCAGAAGGCGCAACCAAACCAAATCGCCCACATTGAAGGAAACATCGCGGTGATGTTGATCATAGTATTTCTTAGCATAGGCTTGAGCTTGCAGGAGACGATCCCGGATATCCTGAATGAGTTGATCCCGTGCTAGCAGTGAGACTTCCACGGCTTGAACAACAGCCTCACCCTTTTCATAAGTGCGTAGAGAAGGTGGATCCCTGCCATAGACGACTTTGAAAGGAGTCTCACGGAGGGCTGAGTGGAAAGATGTGTTGTAGCAATATTCGGCCCAGGGTAGCCAGTCCAACCATTGCCGCGGACGATCGCCGGTTAAACACCGCAAATACATGGCGATCACTTTGTTAACGGCTTCAGTCTGGCCGTCGGATTGTGGATGATATGCTGAACTAAGGTGGAGGTGAATACCCGCCAGGCGAAATAGATCCTGCCAAAAGTTGCTTGTGAAGACTCGATCGCGGTCACTGACAATAGATGTTGGGATTCCATGAAGGCGGACGATCTCATCAAAGAAGACGCGGGCGACCGTTGTAGCGGAATACGGGTGGGCCAATGGGATGAAGTGGGCGTATTTGGAGAAGCGATCAATGACGGAGAGGATAACAGATTTACCATGCACCCGAGGAAGCCCTTCAATGAAATCCATGGCAATGTCAGACCAAGGTTGCGTCGGGACGTCAAGCGGCTGAAGAAGGCCCCCGGGTTGTAACTGTTCAATCTTATTGCGTTGACAGACGTGACAATTTCTGACGAAATCCTGAACAATGCGTTTGGCGCCCGGGAGGAAGAAGTCTTGGCGCAAACGGCACAATGTTTTTTGAATGCCTTCATGTGCTGCATGTGCTGAAGTCAGAATGTGCTGTAAAGAGGGCGAAGATGCTAGCACATAGACCCGGCCCGAGCGGAGAATAAGTCCATCCTGTACCGACCAAGGAGCACTCAACTTGCCTGAAGTGATATCGTGCTGCAGCTGCTGCAGTGTCGGGTTGTGTAGAGTCTCATGTCGCAGTTCGGGAAAAAGTGAGAGAGCCGGTGATGAGATGGCCATTAAGCTGGTCGGAGTGCAGTCACGCCGGGACAAAGCATCAGCCACGGTATTGAGGCGGCCTGGCCGGAATTCGACTTTAAAATCGAAGCCGAAGAGCTTGCTCACCCAATGATGCTGTGGAATTGTGGAGAGTCGCTGATCAAGTAAGAATTTCAAACTGTAGTGGTCTGTGCGGATCATGAAAGGACGACCCCAAAGGTATGGTCTCCAATGGCGAACAGCTTGGACCAAGCCAATTAATTCGCGCTCGTACGCAGGTAGCTTGGAATGGCGTGGTACAACTGGGCGACTAAAAAACGCGATAGGTCCCTGACCTTGGTGAAGTACAGCCCCAATGCCTGATCCTGAAGCATCACATTCCACAATGAATTGCTGAGTAAATTCGGGCATATGCAAAACTGGTGCTGAGGATAAAGCTGCCTTGAGCGCTTCAAAGGCTTGCTGAGCGGTTGGCGACCATCCAAATGCCTCTTTCTTTAGCAAATTTGTCAATGGAGCTGCAATCTTGCCAAAATCTTGAATAAATTTGCGATAATAGCCCGCAAGACCTAAAAAACCGCGGAGTGCTTTAATTGTCTTGGGTTGTGGCCAGTCAGCAATTGCTTGTACCTTCGACGGATCCATGGCTACTTGGCCGTTGGAGATAATATGGCCCAAGTAAGAAACGGAAGATGACCCGAAAGAACATTTAGACTTCTTGAGGAATAAGGCATTTTGGCGAAGAAGCAGAAAAACCATGCGGATGTGTTGCAAATGTTCAGACCAGGATGAACTGAAAATCAAGATATCATCGAAAAAAACAAGGACGAAGAGACGCAAATAGGGCCGTAGGACGGCCTGCATTAAAGCTTGGAATGTGGCCGGTGCGTTGGTCAATCCAAAGGGCATAACCAAAAACTCGAAAAGACCTTCATGAGTCCGGAATGCAGTTTTGAAGATATCGTCGGAATGCATGCGGACTTGGTGATAACCCGAGCGAAGATCGAGCTTAGTGAAAAACCGAGCTCCACGTAGTTCATCCAATAATTCATCCACCACAGGGATCGGGAATTTGTCTTTGATTGTCAACTCATTCAGGGCCCGATAGTCCACACAAAAGCGCCAAGTGCCATCATGTTTCTTAACCAGTAGGACTGGAGAGGAAAAACAAGATTGGCTGTGGCGAATCAAACCTCGTTGGAGCATATCCTTGCATTGCCGTTCCAATTCGTCTTTCTGGTGGTGTGGATACCGATATGGCCGGACGGATACTGGGGCTGCTCCTGGACGAAGAATGATGCGATGGTCCTGTGGTCGAGCTGGAGGAAGTCCCTGTGGCTCAGCAAAAAGGTCATCAAATTCCTCCAGAAGAGGCTGCAAGGAATCCTGGCTGGTCTGAACTAGAGTATGCACGGTTGGGGTCGGTGAGATTCCTTGCCATTGCACCCGTCGACCCGCCAGCCAGAACATCATGGTGAGGTCATCAAAATCCCAAAGAATTGGGCCAAGTGTCTTCAACCATTGGACCCCAAGGACGATATCAAACCCATCCAAGGGTATGCCATAAGCTTGAATGAGAAACGGGGTCTGGTTCACCATCAGCTGGAGATTACTGCAAAATCCAGTACAGGCCAGCTTCTCGCCGTTGGCTATCTTGACGCTGAGGCTCTGGCGGGGAAGTAATTGCAGGGCAGCCAATTGGACAGCCCGAGCACTTAAAAAATTGTGAGTAGAACCAGAGTCGACGAGGGCGATGAAAGAATGAGTACCAATGGTCACTGCTAGTTGCATGGTGCCCCCGTTGGATGCTCCGGTGACAGCGTGGAGGGATATCTCAGGTGAGGGTTCTTCTGTTTGAATGACATGCAGTCCTAGCTGATCCTCGTCCGTGTCTCCATCTTCATTCATATCAATGTAGGTTAGGAAGGGTTGCTTGCAACGATGTCCCGGCAGGAATTTGTCGTCGCAGTTGTAGCACAGACCCTTGGAACGACGATCAGCCAATTCCGTTGGAGTGAGGCGGTATGCAGCGAGCCATACCTTATCCCCCTCCTCTGTACGCTGACCGCGGAAGAATTGGTCGCACCTGTTTAACCAGGAAAGGGGATCGTCGGCGCCGTCGTAAGTGGGAAAATCCAGCCGGTGGTATCTTGGTGTATGGGAATATGAATTGGATGGCACATGTTGGCGCTGGCCCATGGGGATGTGCGCAAACGCCGGCGGTTGGTGAAGAAATTGCGGTATGGGCGGCGGCAGGCGGAACAGAGCATCGGTGGTGTTCGCCGGGAGTGCGGAACGGTTGGCGGCAGATGGAGCTGGATATGGTTGGTGGAAAGTGGGGAGATTGGCGGAGTCCTCCAGGCTCGGAGCGGATATGGATGGTGGTCTGTAGCCGCTGGTGAAAGTGTCCGCCGGTGGAGCCGACGACGCGGTGAAGACCGAAGGAAGGGCTCCTGACGGAACCGGCGAAATCCCTGGCGCAGAGGTGGCCCCAACGCCGCCCGCTTCCATCGCTGCGATCTTGACGTTGGTGGCGATACTCTGCCGCGTCAAATCTGCCATCGCCGACTGCATCTCGGCGTTCTGCTTCGCGAGTCCCGCCATCTGCTCCTGGATCGCCTTGAGCACTGCGCTGACCGAGCTGGTCTCGTCGCTGGACTCGGAACCGGGCATAGCTGATACCAAGTTGTCACAGCCCTTGGATCGTAGGGCGTAGCTGTGACTCGCCGGCGGCAACCCTTGGCCTTGGTGACGGCCAGATTTCCCCAGCTTGCGCGCCGCCAGCAGGAGCAGAACAGGGGGAGGTAACTAATACTAAAGACTCTTTATTATTTTCTGCTTGTCCCCAAACATTGGATCTCAAGCCATATATATATGCTGTTTTACAAGAGTCCGAACTGGACTTGTAACCCTAATCCAAGTCTTAAACGGAAATAGAATCCTTAATGGATTCGGAAGACTTAACTGAAATAGAATCCTTAAGGGATTTGGCTGCTATATAACTGGTAAAGCTAAACCCTAGTCCGGCGGCTATAGACTATGACAAGAAGGCCCTGTGAATTTCACCTGTCATTCACCTAAACTTGACTTGACCGACGTGTCATCATACGTGGTAAAACTGTCCACTCATCACGCCACGTGAGCAATACCACCATCCAAAACAGGATCAAAGTGTTATTTGAACTGGATTGCAAAGTTCGAAGGGTCAAATGTCTGGTTTCATAGTTTGAGGTGCTAGACAGACTTCCGAGCAAAGTTTGGAATGCTATATGGACTTTTTCCTTAATAAAACCAGACACTTGTGGAGGCTATAAATCTGCAATGTTAACCCACATCGCTGAATCTGTGCGACAATTGAACTACTAATGATAGGAATTAGAGAGCTCACCGCGAGCGTGTCAGCCATGCCAGCCTCAAGGAGCTCCTCCCGTGTAGCCTGCTTGGCGTTAGGCGCCGAGATCCTCTTGAGCTCGCTCTTGAGGTTGTTGAGGTCAGATTTGTACTCCCTCAGCTTCGCAAGCAAACCTGCCTTCACGCTCGGCTGCAAGCTCCTCGCCTCCAGGTCCATCTTCCGAATCTGTAAACGCCCAAAAAGAGATCAAATACTGCCCCCACGGCCTCCCAAATGAAACGAGCACACATGAGAAGTCTCAGAGCCAATCTATTAAAATCTACACAACTTCCCATAAATCACGGTTACGACGTTAGAAACCCAATAATCTATTAAAATGGTGCCTCCAGCCCTCAACCTCACAAAATCACCAGCCCAATTCTAATTGCTTCCCCACAGCAGAACGTGAGGCATCAGAATCGTAGAGCCGTGTCGGTAAATGGACCCCCAAAAGAAAATAAAATGCGATGTGATATTTACCAGCGATTCGGCTTCCTCCACGCCGGACTGGATCTCGGAGAGCCTCTGCTTTTTCTTCTCTGCGGAGATCTCACCGTGTTAGACGAAACCAACAGCAAAGGGGGGGGGGGGGGGGGGAATTCCCCCATGGTATCGGGAAGGCATATCGGATTAGACAAAGGGAGTCGACTGGGTACCTCCATCGAGGGCGGAGGCGGCGGTGCACTTGCGGGAGAGGGAGGCGGAGACCTCGCAGTACTGCCGCTCGTAGCTCTCGAATACCTCGCCCATGGCTGCTCCCCTCGGTTTCCTCTACCCGCGGCCGCAAATCGCCCTCCGAATCCCGCACCCAAATCACTCCTCGACCTCGAATCGAGCGGTAATCAAGGCGAATTCGACGACAGTTCGATCCGGGCGGCTTGGCGAGGGGAATTTGGTGGAAGCTTCGATGTTGATCGGATCAGGATTGGGGATTTGATTTGGGGTGGGTGGGAGAGCCGAATAAATTAGAGGGAATTGACAATACTACTGCATAAGCGCGGCGCACGCCGTGCTAGCTACCGTGTGGACCGAAGTAAAAGAGACGATAATTCGCAGGGAGTTTCATAAAAAAAAATCAAGGACAAATGCGTAATTTCGGAAAAATCAAAGGGTTTTTTTAAAAAAAACTGAGGACTTGTAAGGACCTGTACATAAGTAAATAAGGACCTATACGTAATTTTGGAAACCCGCGGGGCGCCATCCAAAAAATTTTTTTAAAGAAAAAACTTGCAGGGACCTATTCGCGAGGAAAAAGGACCTTTACGTAATTTTCAGAAAATATGAGGAAAGTGGCTCGGCCGGCCGTACGCAAATTCCCTTGCCACGCGCCGGCCGGCCGAGCGCTGGGGGCGACGTGGCCTCGCGTGCTGCCTGGAAACCTTCCGGGAATATGGTTGTTATGATACCGTACCTTTTGTTGCCACTTCCATAAAACTTTCAAAAATTGATTATTTGTCATAGTGCTATTCACTAGGTTGTGCCGGCCGACATGGCACAAGCCTAGTTTAAGTATAATCCATTTAGGGTGCCTTTGGTTGAGCTTTTGGGAGCTGCTTTTGCTTTTAAAAAGCCAAAAGCCAACCAAAGGGTGGAAAACAGAAGCTGCTTTTTCAGAAGCAGCTACGTTTGGGTAGTACAATTTTGAAAGCACCTTGGACCCTGCTTTTGGCTTTCTGCTTTTTGAAATGGTGAAAATAAAGAGCTGTTTCACAGTTGTTTCAAGGAAAATAGAGATAGGAGGTAAGTTTTATACTTGTTTGAACCAAACAGCTTACAGCTTTTCCACAGCCCACAACCTACAGCAGCTTTTCCATAGCTCACAGCTCACAGCAGCTTTTTCAGAAGCCACAGCTCAACCAAACACACCCTAACTGTGTCGTTTTGGCTTCAGCTTCTGGTTTCTGGCTTATTTTTTACTATTCATAAATTTGTCTTTTCCTGAACTTTTGGCTTTTTTGAGCTTTTTTGCCGGTTCTTTTTTCCCGTATTTGTTTGTATTATACGTAATGGGCTAACATATTTTTTATATTTTTAATTTTTTTAAATTTAATTATGCTAAATAAGACTTTGTCAGCTACAGTGTTTTTTCAGCCAGCTACAGTGCTTTTCAGCCATAAGCCACTAAAAATGCCCAAATGATCACCACCTTAGGTACGATAAATAAATAGACCATATCATACTAACCCATGGGTCAAGATCTAAGCCTAGACACAATCCACAACCGTGCCCTACCGGTACAGGCAAGGTTGGGCTTTAACAGACTGTGCCGGCACGGTTGGCCCGTTAAGCCGAAAAAAAGAAGAAAATCAAAAAAATATAGAAATTTACAAAATTGTAGAAAATTGTAGACATTATTAACTATCAAGATAATTATTTTCAATGACATAATGAGCTTTATTAATGTGTTAAATTACATGGCATGGCTGTCTTATTAAAAACTTTACCAAGTAAAAACTCAACTTGAGAAAAACATTGGTAAAAAAAGAGTACATCCTATAAAACTCACTGGTGACTACATCTGAAGACAAAATATTGAAAATCCTATTTATTGTTATCTAGATATAAATTCTCGAAAGATTCTTCTAAATCTCTATTCTCTGCAGCATGTTGGAGTCTTGATTAGCTTGTTCACAGTCTTTGATGGTTAGAAGGATTTCGACCATCTTGTTCGAGAGACTTGTTCGCCGCTCCTCGATTATTCTTTCACATGGACTGAAGGCTAACTCCGAGGAGACCGCAGAGATAGGAACAGTGTAGGATCAAGGATACCGACTAAAGGGGATGAATAGAAGGTTTTTCAATTTTTCTTTTCTTCTAAACTAATTCCCTATAATTTTAATAACAAGAATGTAAAGCACTTAACCCTACACAATTCTAGTCAAGAGATAGACAATGCTAGCTCTAAAACAAGCAAATGATCACAATAATATCAATGAATAAGAGTTAGAAGGAAAACAAGTAAGAGATGTCCATAAACGATATTTTACAGTGGTGTTCGAAAACTTACCGGTTTTCCCTAATCCACGTTGAGGTTAGCCCGAACAAATCGGACCGGCTCCACGAATTAAGCTGAAGCACCTCGATCACTAGTGGTAGCTCTTTCTCGCTCTGGGTAGGTGAGCTCCGACCTTCACAAGAAAACAGGGTCATCTCACAATCTCCTTTGAGAAGATCACCGACCAATCCTCCGCCCAATCGTCCATATGCCGGCAAGCACCAAGAGTAATAAATCAGGGCTTCACTTGATTGCAAATTAGTGCCAATGGATCAACTAATGAATGCAAAGCACTATTTGCTCAACCACATCAAATTTAATGCACAAAGTGAGAATAAGGGGTGTAGTGAATGCTCTATGCTCAAGAAATGTTTAATGAGTCTCTTCTTACTGTCCTTGAGCAATGGTATGGGTATTTATACCTTCCACATACCAAAACTAACCGTTTGGAATAAATTCTAGAAAATTCAGGGCGAGCGGAACTACCGCCGGTCTGAGGCCGGTAGTACCGCTCCCCTTTCTGGAGCGACAGAACGGCTATGTCAGAGGCTCTGTAGTGACCATTGGAAAGTCGGTGCGGTACTACCACCGTTGTAAAATCTGGTACTACCGCTCTGCAGTAGTTCCGCAAAGTCGGCGCGGTACTACCGCTTAGGCCGAACTCTCAAAGTCCCCAAACTTGGCGCTCTCTGAAAAAAAGGCTCCGCTCTGCCTCCGGAGCTTCCGGGCTCTAGAAGTACCACTCCGGATAGCGGAGCGTTGAAATTATCGGTACTTTCGATCCGCGAAATCTTAAATTGCATCCAGAGGGTGCTCTCTGGAAAAAAGGCTCCACTCGGGTTCCAGAGCTTCCGGTCGCTAGTAGTACCGATTTTTCCTGCGGAACTACCGCTCTGCGGTAGTTTCGATGTTGAAATATGCGGATCTGCCGCTCTTCCGGACAAAGCACTGTTTTGGTTTTAAAGCAGATTTTTAATGAATGCATGCTCCTAGTTTGATCCAAATGGCACATAAATTTTGCTATTAAGCTCCTTGCCATGATCCCTCTTTATGGTACGAATATTTACCCTATAATCTGGTCTTCCACATTTTCTCCTAAGACCGGTAAACATAAAAAGGGATCATATTCTAAGTATACCTTTGTCTTGAGCCATTTTTGGTCTTCATATTTATCTCTTGGCTTGCATCTTGTCAACCACATATGGACTTAACCTTTAAACACTCATTTAAACACGTTAATCCCATATTCACATAAATTCATTAATTACCAAAACCATTTTTAGAGATCTAGATGCTTTCAAACTGTCAACACATCATGTGCTAATATGGATAGCACTAGATATGTTACTTTCTGGGTTTGCCACCGTGAGATGATATTCAACTCTTGCTCGAAACTGACACTATCACTGTTGAGATAGCTTGATAGTCTCTGCTGCTTTGTCACTTTCCTCCTTTTGACTGATGTATATCTGCACGAGAATATCTAGAGGAAGAACAAAAAATCATGCCCGATTGCATAGTCCCCACAGAAGTGCTAGGGGCTACCGGGGGGTTTTCCAAATGTACGGACCCAAATTTATTTTCGTATTTCTCGTATACCTCATGTAATTTATCTTTAACTACTCTATAGTATGTACGATAATCTAAACCAGTGGCATCACTTAAAGGTTGTAATACATTTGTAAATACTTGGAACTTGGCCCTAGGGTCTAAAATAAAGGCGAATGCATATAAAATAGGAATTTCTCTCTAATATATTAAAAACTTAGTTTTCATGCCAACTGCAGCATCTCGTATTATAGGATCATTTTCAAAAGCCTTTAGGTGAGTGGCAATTACAAAAATGTTATGAACAATTACAGGAGAGGTAGGGCGGTATACTTAAGAAAGATAAAGTGTAACTTTATGAAAAAGTTCTAAAAAGAAAATATTTTTTCACCAACAACCCAATCGGCCTCAGTAAGTTTTGGGTCTTTAACTTGAGTTCTACTGGAGGAGCTACAAGATTTATGAACTTAGGTGTGAAGGAAGACAAATAAGATGCTCTTATATGGCAATATGTGTTTAAACATAAGGTAAGTAGAGTTTCATCTAACAGGCATGTCTAAGCCAAACTTTCTAGGACGGACATTCATTGCTGTGCAAATGCTCTTATTGTAGCTATTCGTTGGTTAGTATGATTAATATATGAAATTGCATCTCTAAAATAATCAAGACGAGTATTTAATCTTTTTAAACCAGATTTAACAATAAGATTAATAATATGGCAAGCACAACATTGATGCAGTAAGAAAAATTGTGCATAAGTATTGAATAAAGGAGTAAGAATTTACATAACCTTAGTATTTGCACGTGCATTATCTAAAGTTATAGAAAAAATCTGCATTATCTAAAGTTATAGAAAAATCTTATCCGTGAGGCCAAAATCTTCTACAACTTCAATAATGCATTCTGCAATATTTTCAGTACTATGTGCAACATTAATCAATTTAAATTCTATAATTCTTTTTTTCCATTACTCAGTCATCATTAACATAATGAGCAACAACACTAATATAATCCTCCCTAACCCTACCACTCCATATGTCTAATATCAAACCAACAGAGAATGTACCAATATGAAACAGTTCTTTCAATTTTTCATCATAGTTACTATAATATTTAATTTAATCTCTAATTGTAATTTGCCTAGATATAGCACTAAATCTAGGGTTATGAGCAATCCTAATATATTTTTAAAAAGCATCAGACTCACCAAATTTTAAAGGTAAATCTTGATAAGCAATTAGTCTACAAAGGAATTCCTGGGCTACCTCCGGGTTGTACTCCCAAGTACGTACCGAGCTGTCAAGGTTGTACTGCAGTTGCATCTGGCGTATTTGTATTCGTTGCCTTCTTTTGCAACTTGCAGCATGCCATTGCAGATGACTCGTCCCACCTAAAGATTTTGCAGACAATTTGTTACCACAAATTTTACAAATAGCATACCTTACCGAATTCCTATCATCGTTGGTCTTGAACTTTTTGCCGAAATCATTCTAGACTCCCAATGTAGTAGCTCTTGTTCTTTTTACACCCGCGCTCTGGGTTGTGGATGCACTCATTGAGCCAGCAGAAGATGGATCCAGCAGCACTTCTTCTAGCTGTACAGTTTGTTATGGATGTCCACCTTTCGTGGATGGACGTGCCTCTTGAAAAGATTGTATATCCTTCACCGCGAGGCCGAATTCGGAGAGTTAGAAATCGTATTTCTCCATTGAATCAATTGTAAATCTATATAGTAAAGTATAATTAACTTACTATTGAATCAATAAATAATAGCAAAAAATTTGAAATAAGGCAATACTACTATTAGTCTATTACCTCTTCTGCAGCTCTCTGAAGGTTCTTCAAATTATTCGAATTTTGCATGAATTTCTTACTAATATTACCAAATTTGCGCAAATACAACTAGATTTTTCACAGCTAACACATAGGGATGAGAGTGAGATCTGAGGTGTGGAGAATGGAGGCCGGATGACCCCTTATTTATAGGAAATAACTTGACTTTTTTTTTGAATTTTTTGCTTTTTTATTTTTTACCTCCAATGGTAAAAAAATGGTTAAAAAGGCTATTTTCATGGGTTGTGTCGTGCCATGTCGTCA
This sequence comes from Dendrocalamus latiflorus, assembly GCA_017311315.1. Classification (NCBI taxonomy): domain Eukaryota; kingdom Viridiplantae; phylum Streptophyta; class Magnoliopsida; order Poales; family Poaceae; genus Dendrocalamus; species Dendrocalamus latiflorus. Next base: position 22,129,432 of record CM029648.1, on the reverse strand, counting down.
AAGCCCATTTACGCCTGTTGGAGCCTGGCACGGCTGGGCCATGCCGGCCCGCTGTGCTGCCCCCTCAGCCTAGGCACGGCATGATACCGTGCCTGGTCCAGGCCAACAGTGATGAGCCGCAAGCCGGCATGCCATGGCCCGGGCCCATTGGTCACCTCTAATTTATCCCATCTTTCACTGACCCCTTAACCATTTGCTCTTTTGAAGAAAAGATGTTCATTTTGTCCTTCTTCTCTATTTCTCCCTCCTTTGTTCTCTCTCCCTTCTCCTCTCATCTCTCAGCGAGACTCTAGCGACCGCTCCATCGCCATCATCTGCGAGTGCCTCAGGTGAGCTGTCTCCTCCACCACTGTTCACCGTTTAACCCCAATGATAAGACTGCCGAATCTGACTCAGGGGAGACAAATTAGGGTCGGTGCCATTGGATTTCAGCTTTGGGTGGTGGATCTGGCTCAGTAGCGTCCATGGGGCTAAGATCCCATGACGGTGTAGGGTAGGGGTCACTGTAGACAGACCGGCAGTGACGGATGAACCGAAGACAAGGTTGGACCAGAGGAAGGCCGGAATCGTCTCCCAACATCACGGACAGACTGGCTTCGCGCCCTTAGGGTGCACTGCTTCATGCGTGTGGTGGCGCAGCCCACAAGCTAGCGACAGCATGGGCTCCTGTAGTGGTGACGCGGCTTGGGGAAGAAGGTGAGTGGGGGGAGGAGAGAAACAAGAGCGATCGAGCGAGAAGGGGTTTGCTAGGTCAGCCATAGCCGGAGTAGGAAGAAAGAAGGAAAGAAAGGGAAAGAGGGGAGGAAGATAAGTACAAAATTATCTAAAAGGGCAAATGGTCAAGTGGTCGGTAAAATATGGGGGCAAATAATCAATTTTTGGGAACTTCGTGGCATATTGTTAAGTGGCAGCAAAATGTGTGGCATATTGTCAATTCCCTCAATAAAATACGTAGATGGGGATGGCAGGCATTAGGCCATGTTCAATGCATAGACGCTTAGATAGATGAGTTTAGGAAAGGAAAAATGTCACCTCACGAAGCATCTATATAAGAGCTAACCTTCAACAGGAATATTTATTTTACAAATGCTTAGATGATTTGAGAAGATTAGATTGATCATTTGGGCTTTTTTTTTGTGGCTTATGGCTGAAAACACTGTAGCTGGCTAAAAAAACACTGTAGCTGACAGAGGCTTATTTAGCATAATTAAATTTAAAAATATAAAAAAATATTAGCCCATTACGTATAATACAAACACATACGGGGAAAAAAAGAACCGGTAAAGCTCAACAAAAAGCCAAAAGTTCAGAAAAAGACGAAATTTATGAATAGTGAAAAATAAGCCGGAAGCCAGAAACTGAAGCCCAACTGATCGGAGTTAAGAGCCTGTGTTAAGCACCTGCTTACCTAAGAGCAACTCCAGTAGTAGCCCTCAAATCAAGGCCCCTACTTTTGATTTGAGGGCTCCTCCTATTTTTGAGGGCCCATCCTATTTTTGAGGGCCCAGTTTTTTTGCATATACTCCAACATCACCCCTCAAATCTAAGCCCTCAAATCCATTCCACAACACACTGACACATGGGACCCACTCCTCAAATCTGGTCGGAGGCGAGCGGGGGATTTTGGCAGCGACGGCGACGGGCGGAGGCATCGGGCGAGGCGACGGGCGTGGCAGCGGGCGAGGCGACGGCGACGGGCGGAGGCGTCGGGCGAGGCGACGGGCGTGGCGTCGGGCGAGCGGAGGCGGCGGGCGAGCCGAGGAGCCGGGCGAGCGGAAGCGGCGGGCGAACGGAGGAGTCGGGAAGTTTCACCGATTTTGGGGCGGCGGATTTTGGGGGGCGCGGGGGATTTTGGAGGAGGCAGCGGATTTTGGGGGGCGCGGGGGATTTTGGGGGGCGCAGGGGAAGTTTCACCGAGCGGAAAAAAACCGTAGGATGAGAGCCAGAGTAGGGCCCCTGGGAATGAGGGCTTGGAGGCCTCATTTGAGAGGCCTCCTATTTTTGAGAGCTAAGTAGGGGCCCTGTTGGAGCTGAGTTTTTGGCTCCGGCTCTCAAATATGAGTTTGAGGGCTCAAGTAAGGGTCTTACTGGAGTTGCTCTAATGCAAGCTCTAGTATGAACTATGCTTAGATAACTATTTTTTAGGATTTTCCACACGTGACCTGCTCCTAGCGTCGACCTCCTCTTCAAGCTGCGACTCCAGAGCAGCCGCTAGCACAGATATCCATCGTGGCAAAGTGAAACAGTTATTTTGCCCAATTAAGCCCTGCGTTGGACATGGTCACCGCGTTGTTACTGTGTGTTGATTGGGAGACTGTGTGGTGGGCCGTTCAGTTGTGGTCGTTGCATCCTTAAGCAAAGTGGTGCTAGTGCCCGCCCCTCGCGCAGCCCCGGTACGGCACGGTGTTCGGTCGTAAACGGACAGACGGGCGGTGGGTTGCCTATGGCTGCGGTTTCCGTCCGGAGAAATGGTGACGAACACTTGTTACTTGTATCTTGGTGAGTCGGTGGTGGTGGCGCTGAACTCTTAATCTCAACACACTAAAATAGGGGTAGGGTGAAGCTAAGTATGAATCGAAGCTAAGTATGATATCATGTATACAATGATATACTAAAAATTTTGGGTATCATGTATACAATGATATACTAAAAAATTTGGGTTTCTATCTTGGTGAGTTGGTGGTGGTGACGCTGAACTCTTGATCTCAACACACTAAAATAGGGGTAGGGTGAAGCTAGATATGAAATCGTGTATACACTGATATACTTAAAAATTTGGAAAACCCACTATGAGCAAGGCGTGGCGAGCAGTGAAGCCAGAGCACGAGTTTATGCAGAGTGAGCAGCGAAGCTAGAGCACGAGCTCAAGCAGAACGAAGCAGAGTGAGCGAGTGGCGGCGTGCCGCCGCCGCTACCAAGATGTGAGGAGGGGCGAGAAAGTCGAGGGGGTGAGGGCTGTGCTCGGTGACCAGCATGTGTCATGGACGGCGGCACAGCGGGGGGCAGGGGGTGGTGCTAGGAGACCGGCATGGGCTGTAGGTGGCAGTGCTACGGTGTCGGTGGGCGGCGCCGGTATGTGTATATTTATTAAAGATTTTATAGCTTTATTGTCATTGCACTGAACCGCAAAATAATTTTTCATCTCGAGATGTCGTGCAAATAATGTAGTCCGAATGTCTCATCTAAGATCATCAAAGGACGATTTTCATCCCTAGATATTCCTTTTCTTTAGGACCTATTACCTCTTGCCACTAGCGTGAGAAATGATTTGCATTGCGCACAAGCTACGAAAATGCAAAAGAGATCTTCAGAGAAGTAGTTTCTATTGTTCTGTAGTAGCATTTTGCACGTCATAATAATAAGACAGTTTGAAACTAGCATACTATAATTGTATTTTGTTTTCAATTTGATTGTCAAAAAATAGTTTGGAAAATTTACTCAGCGGCACTGTATAAATTGGAAAAAAAAATAAACGTTCAATGTACTGATGAGAGTGGGCAGTACGTGATCTTTGTAGTGCCACGCGTCTGCATCACTCGGGCCAGACTGGGGAGCGAAGGTGGATTAGGCTGCCCTGCCTCGGGAGGGAATATTAGCTTGGATTTTTAGATTTCATGTTTTTAGTTTTTGATTTTTTATTATAGCAACTAATTTTTAAATAGTATATTTTATGATGAAGTCTATAAATTAATTATAATTATACTAATTTCAGATATATTGGTTAAAATTATATGTAATTTTCTTTTTCTTCGTCCTCTCTCACAAATAAAAAAAATTCAAAAGACATAAATCACAGTCAAAAAAATCTATTCATTGAATGGCTCACGCCGGGCCACACGGACATCTAGGCAGCTAAACACCTGTTCATTGCATCCACAGAGACGAGCCAGGCTTGGTGCAGGCAACCGAACACATTCGTTAGTAAATCGTGTGTCACCCAAACTGTGACTTCATGCATAGAACGACCTACCTGCACTTCCATTTCGGGAGAGGGAGGGGGGAAGAGGAATTGAAGAACTAGAGCAACAGACGTAAAACAAATCCCAAGTTCTTGCTGATCACAGTCATAGCAATAGGAAGAAGGCTCCACCTGCTCATCTGTTAGTCACACGCTGTTCTTCAGAAGAAGAGTGAATTGGAGTGGCTGGAACGTGTAATTTGTCCAGAGATTGCTCGTCCTGTTGATCTCGACCACGTCGACGGCCTCGTACGTTCGTTTCTTCCTCGGCACTTCTTCTCCGTGCTTACCCTGTTTCATCAGGTTTCTTCAATTGTGCGCTTTCCAATTGCTCGATTCGATCTCGCTTTCTGCTCAATCTCAGTTACCAAAATTGTATACTAAATTCTCCTTCTGCTCCTTACTCGCGATTCTTTTTTTTCCCTCGTCTCAAAATCTCCTGCTTTCCTCTCCCTTCTTCTGATTTTTTTTGGACGAGTCATAAATTCCATTTGATTTGTTTGGTTTTCCCCTTCAGTTCTAAGGCTAATTAGGATGTTTGGCTGATCTTCTCCCGTTGCAAATTTCTCATATTTCTTTACCTTTCTTTCTTCAACTGGTATTTGGATGAGTTAATTTGAGCTGAATTGTGATGAGGGTTTCCATTTTTAATCGGGTTTGATTCGCTAACTTTTCCCGGAATTCACATCAATTTAACAACGGAAACAAACAGCCCAGATCCTTTCTGCCTTAAAAATCCTACAATTTGCAAATTTGACCTCTCTGATCGCCCCCATCGAAGTAGAAAAATTCTGTAGTTCCTATCATTCCCCCCTGCAGTTCTTGTTTGACTAATGGAATTCTCATCTGATCTTTGAGATTTTGACGGGCCGCGTCGAGCGGAATTTTGAGGCAATTCACTAAAGCTTACTTCGCATCTACGTCTTCTCTATCCTAATTAATTCCATAAAATTCGAGCTTACTTTCTTCCCTGAAATATCCCAATGTTTTTGACATGGTCTATTCCTTTTTATCTGGAAATTTTGAGGTCTTCCTCCTTGTCCTGCCTTCACCAAGTAATGGCTTTGGTTATGCGTGACACGGCAGGGCCAACTCACCTGCGGCGCTCATCAGGCAATGGAGAGGGAGGCGAGCAACCACTACCACACGCGCGGCAACGGCGGCACTGCGGCGGGGAGGGACCCGCTGCTTCAATGGGGCAATCGGAAGCGGCTGCGCTGCTTCAAGGTGCACCGCCGCGACGTCGAGGCGGCTGCGACGGCCGCCGCCGAGAGGATCGCAGCCAGCCAGCGACGCGCTGCAGCGCAGCACCGCGTCCTCAGGTATTTACCACTGTCCACTGCTGCGTTTCTCTCTCTGTGTGTTCTTGATTTGTTTTAGCAAGCTTGTAGCCTTCTTAGAGCAGTCCCAGTGCTCCACGTAGGATAGTATCTATGGCATTAATTAGATTGTCATGTAGGAGTTTTAGATGATGTGGCGCTATATTAAATAAGAGAGAGAAGAAAAAGAGGAAGAAATTGGGTCTCATGCAAGACCTAACTTCTATGAGAAAACCAATGCAATAGACACTACCAAATTTTGCATTGGAGAGATGATGGCATCTTCATGATAGATAGAGAAAAATTATGATTGGTGGAGAGGAGAGAGAGATTTTGATGCTTAATTAATTGCTTGGATTATAAATAGATATGGTGCATTGGAGACAATAGTGTCTAAAGTAGTGTCTATATGACATGGTATAGATAGAAACTACTTTTGTGGTTTCTGCACTGGGATTGCCCTTAGCAAGCGATTGGTTTTGCACTTTGTTTTGCAACAAAGAGTAGATTGTTACACAAGTTTGGAATGTGGACAATCCAAGCTCTCCTAGGTCATTGTAAATCAAATCGGCTACCTGGGCATGTTCTTGGTGCAGCGTGTTCTTTTCTTCCTTGAGTGGTCAAATGTTTTAGAAACAAACAGATGTAGCTTGGTCTGGATTCTGCTTCAGCTTATGTGATTATGATTCAAGTTAGGACCAAATGGGTGTGGCTTATTTCAGGGATTACTCAATAAATTGAGGAAGCCCTATCTAGGCCTAACACGATGCTCCAAGTGACCATTGTTATTCACTTATTTGGGCTGTGGCTGCATTTGTCCTGTATGTTCTTCTTGTCTTTTTTTGTGACTTTTGGTTTTGACTTCTTCCGAAGTCAAAATAAATAGGGCGACTTCTCTAAATAGCTTTCTAAGTCCAAAATCATGTACGCTGTCCATGTCTTTGTCTTCACCATCTCGAAAAGTGCAGCCATCAGCTGCAGCCTAAAAGAACAAGCCGATAGTGTTTTGTTTGGGATAGCTAACCATCTATCCTTCTGGGGATATTTTGGACACATATTTATTAGAAACAATTTTGAATTTATCTGTAAATTCTAGAAGTAGGGGACAAGTTAGCCCCTCAGCTTTCAAGGAGCAAAGAGTTAGCTTTTGTACATCAAGCCTGACTACAGACAGTGTCCCTTGTCCAACTCAACTTTTCTTGAAAGAAATAGTGCAGAACCTGATTTGAACTAGGCCTGCAAGTCATTTTGCTCTAAGCGTCGTTTTTTCTCTTAGTATATTTTTTTATCAATCCAGGCTGAAGCTACATCAGTGGGTAACACAACTGTAATTTAAGTCGATGTGTCAATCATGAAGAGATTTCTTCTGGATAAGAAAAACAGTCCTCATTAGTGAGGGAAAAAGCCCATATCCATTCTGTGCCATTGCTGCCGTATCTAATTTTAAGTTGTCTATATCCATGATGTGCTTTGAATTATTTGTGAATTGCATGGCTGATGTTGACAGCTGAGAATAACAACTGATGTTGTAACACATCGCCCACTCTCTGGGCCAAGATGCTACCACCTCTGCATACTCTTATCATCTCAACGACACTAGAAGAATTTAAACCAACAATTATCTTTATTTATATGAATGCGTTCGGATACATCATAGCATTTTTAGTGATTACTCTAGCCTAGTAACAGCTAGAGTACATTAACAAAAGTGATACATGAGCAGGGGCGAATCTAGGATAAATTGTCGCTGGGGTCGGCCTAGACTTAGGGCCATAATTATAGTTAATAATAATCTAACACCATGCATAAAAAAGAAAAATATATTGCAAATAGTAAGCGTTCATATAAGGATCAATGTAGCGATAACATAATACGACAAAAGAAACTGTTTACAATAGCGGTTACCTCTTATAATTTCACCCTACGGGTACGGTCATCCATATTCTGAAAACGAACTATGATATCATCATTTGGAATTGCATCGAGAAATTCTTGTTCCACGAAGCAAATGACACAATCATTCATAAATCCATCGCCGATGCGGTTTCGTAGGTCTGTCTTCACAATTTTCATTACTGAAAAACATCTTTCCACTGACGCTGTGGCAATAGGAAGAACTAGCACAAGTTTGAGGAGCCGATATACCAAAGGAAAAGAAAGATTTTTGTTTGTATCCACCATCAGTTTACCAAGCTCAGAAATAGTGGCCACTTGGGCAAATCTAGCATCAGCTCGTACATTGTCGATATAAATATTAAGCTCAAGAATAAGATCTTTTAGGTCTGTTGTATCAAAATCATCAGGGTATGCCTTAGCCAATTCCATCAAACTCTCAATTTTGAATGCATCGAAAGAATTCTTTGGACTAAAAGCAGCAATGTTGGTAAGCAATTCAGAATTTACCTCGTTGAAACGGTCATTAAATTCTGCAAGCTGTAAGTCAATAACTGGGTTCAAGCAATCATATCTGTAGTGTTCATAGTTGGTGCGGTTGGTCTTCTTCCGTGGTTTGTGCCTATCAATGTACTCTTGTTCTATGTCTAACTTTGGGATGCCATGTTCTTCACAAAAAGATAGCACAGAACTCAGTAAGGAATCCCAACCATCATCCCTAATTTGCTGAAATTTCTGTTTTGTTAACTGCACCTCTGACATAGCCTCTAAGATGTCTTTATCTTTCCTTTGTAATGACAGTGACAAAGAATTTGCATGTCCCAATATAAGCAACATTAACTGCAAGTGGAACACAAAGTCAAAATCCTTGAGATAGTCCATGAGGCCACGGGCTTGACGTCTCTTAGCATCAGTGGGACCTTCTTTTTCAACATATTGGAGCACTTCAATAACATCAGGGAACAAACTGCTTAGCCTTTTAAGAGTTTTATAATGAGAGGGCCAACGAGTGTCACCGGCTCTTTGAAGTGATTGTTCTTGATTTAATCCCGTTCCACTACTAAGCTGTCCACTGCCTATTGCTTTAGTAACTCTCTCTTGTTGACTTTCTCGAATCATATCCTTCCTTTTGCAAGAGGCTCCAGCAACATTAATCAATAGAGATACCATGTCAAAGAAATCACTAATATCATCATTCTTTTTAGCTACTGCAACAATGACTAACTGCAATTGATGAGCAAAGCAGTGGATATAATATGCAGAGCTATTTTCTCTCAAGATTAAAGCTCTCAAACCATTAAACTCGCCTCTCATGTTACTTGCTCCATCATAACCTTGGCCTCTAACTTGTTTTATGCTCAATCCATACTTACCAAATAGACTATCAATGTTAGCTTTGAGACATGAAGCCGAGGTCTCGCTCACATGAACTACACCAATAAGTCTTTCTTTTATTAACCCAATCTTGTCCACATACCTCAAGACCACTGCCATTTGCTCCTTGCCAGAAACATCGGCTGACTCATCTACCAATAAACAAAACACATCGCCACCAATTTCTTCAACAATAGATTTCACTATGGTCTGAAAAAATATAGACACCATTAATTCATCTACATAAATAGTCTATGAGAGATATGATTCTATATGTAACCAAAGCAACAAAGCATTTTTTTCTTACCTCAGCAAAACAATTTGCAATATCCCTTTGGATGTCTGGAGCCACCATTTGAGCGTTCCTCAAAATAAGCTTTTTGTTTTTCTCATTTTGCTTTGCCAAAAGCCGCACCAACTCTCGAAAATTTCCCTTATTTTTGGACTCTTCTAATTCATCATGACCACGAAAAGCTAAACCTTGATGCAACAAGAATCGAACGGCATCAATAGAAGTATTCAATCTAATAAGATACTCCTCTTTAGTGGCATCTCTCTGCTTGTCGAGAGCATTAGCAATTGATCCTTTAGGCTTCATCAAATTGTTACATCTTTTGACTGCCGTGTTATGAAAACTATTAGGTCGGGTGCCTACATGATCTTGCAGCCTATCCAATTTGTTAAAGCCATCCCAACCATCTTTTGCAAATGCATCATTCCCACCTTGGCCCTCATTGCTATCTCTGAATAAATAGCAGTATAAACAGAAACATTTATCCACCTTCTCACTATACTCAAGCCAATCATATTTTGTGAACCATTCAGCTTGAAACCGACGTGGATGACCTGCTATGATTTTCTGTGGATATTTAAAACCAGGTGGTGGTCTAAAAGGACCTCTAATCAAATACTTCCGTCTTATCTCATTTTGTAGCTTTTCACTTATGTAATCTGAAATTCTCCTTCTATCTGCTGGATCATACGGAAGCTCGTCAAAATTTACCTCATGCCGTGGGATCCGCGAAGAACGATGAGTTGTATAGTTGGTGTTTGCTGCATTTGCATCTCTTCTTGAAGTTCCTCCATCAAGATTCTCATTGCCATCTCTTCTTGAAGTACCACCATCAAGATTCTCCCTTCCATTTCTTCTCAAAGTGCCTCCTTCAACATTTTCATTATCACTTGCTGGGGTTAATTTTCTTTTTAAAAAGCGTTCCAATGTGCTTTGATTGCCTATCAGATATTCAATCAACAAAATTAAACACACAAGTAGATATTGAATGCACAATCAGCAGCGTACTATGATTAAAAAGTCACTAATTTACTATTTTACTTACCTGACATGTTGCTGGCAAAAGGAACAGAAGAACCACAAATTTCTTCTTCATTTGCAGGAACAGCAGTCACCTTGTTCTTGGGATTCTCATAGCACTTCAAGCCTCCAAGGGCATTAGAGTAGCACGTTACAACCAATAAGCCAAATCAGTAAATCACCAAATCACTTGGCCCCTGATGGCTGATGCGAGTGATGTAGCAGTATGCCTAGAGATGAGCAGCTTACAGATGCCACAAGCAGCGAGGAGGTGGACTTGTCGGAGAGCAGTAGAGCACAAACGCGTAGCTGCGAGCAGCGAGCTGCCGGTGAGCTGCGATGCCGACTCGCCGAGGCGCCAGGCGGAGCGTCGGACGACGAAGGGAGAAGAATCGGGAATCGCCGAATGGTTGATTGGTTTCTGTAGCAAGCCACCGGTGCTGCCCTTTGGCCTTCCCTTCTATCGTTTGTTTGGGCTGTCAAATACTCAAATGTGGGCTGCGCTGGGCTGCTAGTGCCGGGCCGCCGCCCGCCGGGGTCATCCTTTTTTTTACTGGGGTCATAGCTGGTCAAAAAATGCAGGTATAAGGGCTTCCTAGCAGATCGTCGGGGTCAGCTGACCCCGACACCAACACGTACATCCGCCCCTGTACATGAGTGTTGCTGGTTCGTGCCAGTTATCCATGTGCTACTCCCGCCCGCATGTCGTCCTCGACGGACACCTAAAAAAATATCAACAAAGCAAGGCTGAGTCCACCGACTCAGCAAGTACAAAGCAAAACAACAAATAACAGGTTCATTCATTAGACCATACTCATTCCAGTTTCATTAACCACTTTTCCATTTAACCCTTTTCAAGTTCCGAAGAACCATTCATCATGCACACGCACCGTTCACTTATTTCTTTAGGTTCTCATCAACCGATCATTATGCATCTGCCCATGCACATGCTCATGCACTTCTTTCTCAACTCTTTAGCCTATACCGGTACAGCAGAGTGTGCACCCGTCGATGCTCACCCAGGCCCGCCCTGTTTCATGCGGGGACCTCAAGCCCGTCCTGTTTCATACGGGGACCTCAGTTGCCCGTAGCTCTCATACGGGGACCCAGCTCCACTCCCGTGGAGCATCCACTCAACGTGGACCTACACTGTCTCTTTTTATGACATGCATGCAATGCAAGTTCATTTATGCATACCAACATGCCATGTCTCAATCTTTACTGTGCATCATTTCTCAGTATGCACTCCAAGTATAATCAACTTACCCCAACATGGTAAGCCAGGCATCATTCGGAAATATTTGACTTACCCCAACATGGTAAGCCGGCATCATTCGGAAATATTTGACTTACCCCAACATGGTAAGCCGGCATCATTCGGAAATATTTGACTTACCCCAACATGGTAAGCCGGCATCATTCGGAAATATTTGACTTACCCCAACATGGTAAGCCGTGCATCATTATTCAATTTTTAACCGAAATCACTACCCGAATTCACCGCTTTACAATGCACTTGCCTGGTTAGCCTCGGGGATGACGCGTGGACGGCTCCGACCCGGGACCTCCACCTGCGTACATGACCACCCGACTCAACAGCAGATCGAAAACCAGAGCTTAACGGGTATCATCAATTCTACGTGCTGACTCGACTCGAGCGTAGAATGCACGGGGTCAAGGTCCCGTCGCGCGGGTACCACCCCATCTTTTTTCTTTCTTTCTTTCTTTTTCTCCTCTTTTCTTTTCTTTCCTCTTTTCTCTCTTTTTTTCTTCTCTTCTTTTCTTTTTTCTTTTCTTTTCTCTTCCTAATCTCTCTCCTCTCTCTCAAGCCGGCCGAACCGGCCTCCCCTTTTTTTCCTCATGGCTCCCCCTCTCTCTCCCCTATCCTCACTTCTCTCTCCCTCCCCATTTTCCACTCGGCCGAACAGGCCTCCTCCCCCCTCACCGGCCTCGCCTAGGGCGGCGCGATGGCGCGCGGCCGGGCCCCGACGCTGGCGGCCCCTCCGCCGCCCCCCTCCTACCTTCCTCTCCTCCCCACTCTCTCTCTCCCTCTCTCTCTCTCTCTCTCTCTCTCTCTCCGCCGGCCTGGCCCAGGGTGGCGCGACGGCGCATGGCCGGCTCGGCGTCGCCGGCCCCCATCCACCGCCGACAGCCCCTCCGCCGGCCTCCGCCTCCGCTCGCCTCCCCTCTCCCTCACAGTGGCTAGTGGCGCGGAGGGCCTCGGCCCGGGGATTTGGGGCACCGGCGGCGGCCCCTCCCCAAACCGGCCGCCTCCACGGCGTCGGTGTCTCCCCCACTGGCCCCCTGCTCCTCCCCGCCATTTCCCCCTCTACTGCGCCTCGGGTCCGGGCGGGACCCGTGCCCTCCCCTTGCGCGCGCGGTGGCGGAAAGGCGCTGCTCAGCCGGCTCAGCCAACGGCCGCCGGCCGCCTCCTCCGCCCTCGGATATACCGGCCACGGCATCACTGCCGGCCGGTGCCCTGCACCACCTTGCCTCCACGGCTCACCGGCCCTAGTTCTACACAGGCCGGCCTCTCTCTCTGTAAATGCTTGTTATTCCTCTACTATGCGTATGGTCGGAGAGGCTCACCTCACTTGGCTCGGGTCCCCCGCAGTTGTGGACTTCTCCGGGATGTTGTCGATGGCGTCACCCTTGCTCCCACCGTCCTCTTGCCGTCATGACCGGCTGCTCCCTTGCCTCTCCTCTTCGGCTCTTCTCTTCTCTGTGGTGAGCTTGGAGGATGAGCTTGTTTTGGCTCCTTGGTTTGGCTGTGAGAATGAATGGAAGGTGTGCTTCGGTTGGCTTTGTTCTTACCTTGAGGAGAGAATGAGAAAATGGGATTGGTTGGTTGAGGTTAGCTTATATGAGCATGGTTGGGGCTACCTTGCATTTGGGAAATGTCCGGCATGCCCTCCCATTCCTCTCTCATATAAATTAACGCTCAGGGGCATTATGGTCCAAGGGGTTATACTGCAGCGGTAAGTCGGTAAAAGGTAAGATGAATTTTTCCGGATGACGAACACCCACGTCGCGAGACGGTGCCGACTGTCCCTGGGCAGTCTGGGAACCTCTGAGAGCGCTACCCGGCTCTCTAGACGGTGCCGACTACCCTGGGGCGATCTGGGAACCTCTGCGAGCGATAAACATTCGGCACGTTAAAAGTCGATGGGTCTGACGGCAAAAACCCTTAATCGCTATCATTTTCCCTTATGCATAATTGGGGTATTACAGATGTGCTAGGTTGGTCTAGTAATCAGTGTCTCATCATGCTATGTTCTAGAGTCATGCCATGTTTGTTTCTCTTTATTCAACAGTTTTGGCTTGAGAGGGAAATGTTGTGAACTAGCACAACAAAGGGGTAATTATCCATTGGAGAGAGGTCGGACGACGATGACTTGAAGTAGAAAGGCGCTAGTGAAGAGGACACCAATTGAAGGAGGAATAGCTCTATATAGCTGGTCAAGGGAACAACCATAGCTGGACTTTAGGAACTAAAGACTTATTTATTCATCTTTGCTTTCTTCATAATGGATACATGCTATCTCTTTTATAGAAATGACCCGACTTGGCTCATAAGAAATAATCTATAAGAAAATTTATCTCTAATAATCCAATCTAATAATAATTTGCCTAACTAATAGATAATATCAAACACATAATAGATAGATTCCTAAAGAACAAATCATGCCTAATACACGCGGTGGTGGCCATAGTTGAAGACCTTTTGCTCCTCACTGTTAGCCTTCAATTTCTCTAAGAGAGATGCTGCGGCACCGGAAGCCATGGTGAGTGGCTTTGATACTAATTGTTGTGAATTAACACAACAAAGGGGTAATCATCCGTTGAAGAGAGGTCTAACAACAATGACTTGAAGTAGAACAACACTAGGTGAAGAGAGCACCGATTGAGTGAGAAATAGATCTAAAATAGCTGATTAAGGGAATGAGCATAGCTAGACTTTAGGGATTAAAGATTTATTTATTTGTTCATCTTTGATTTTTTTCATGATGGATACATGCTATCCTTTTTATAGGGACGACTCGATTTGACTCCTAAGAAATAATATATAACAAAATTTATTTTAATAATCCAATCTAATAATAACTTGCCTAACTAATAGATAGTACCTAATATCTAATAGATAGATTCCTAAATAACAAACTGTACCTAATACACACGGTGCTACAGTACTCTCGTGTGAACAGTGCGCATGCTACAGTATGCCATGGTGAACAGTCCTTGCGCTACAGTCACTCGCGTTACAGTACACTGCTACAATACTTTCCTGAATATTAAATCATAACAGGAAACACTTATCCACTTATCTTCAATTTTGCACCACCATTTATATTGTGGGTGGTGATACTTGCCAGGTGCCATTCATTGATTGTCCCTCCCCTCTCTATATCCATTCCTGTTGTGATTGAAGGGTGATATAGGTAAATAACTGAATTTATTGCTTCCTCATTCCTTGTCCTTTTTATCCCCTAAACAAGAGGTACGGTGCAATGAAGAAAGATGCTGCTTCTGAAATTTTGTTTTATTATGATGTTTGTAATGTTTCCAGATAAAGAATAGCTAGTCCAATCTATTGGTGAAATCAATCACTACTCACTACAACTCAATGTTCTCTTTCTTTATATCCATGGTAAATGAATCGGTGCATAAATAAGAATAGCATATATTGCAAACCATGTTTTTTCACTGACAAAATGCGAAGCTGCTTACAGATAACCAAAGAGCCACTCACTGTAGTTGTTAGTTCCGCTCAACTTTTTCTTTGAGAAAACGAAGGGCAAAAGGCACAATTTGGTATGGATGCGCACGCGCCCCTTCTTTTTTGTTCTCCATGTTGTTCGGCCTTTGTTATAGAGTGTGATTTAGTGGTGTTTGTTGGGAAAATTAAATCAGTCTGACATTTTTCTACGAGGACAATGTGTCACTGTGTGAGTGATACTTCATAATAGATTCTTTTCATCCTGTAAACTGAATCTAGTCTGTCTGCTTAACCACCATCTAACCAAACTCGCAACTGTATAACATTAGTATACGAAACCAATTTTCCATGTTGAGATGATCACTTTTTATTGTCTTCTATTGGTAGCAAAGATATCATTTCTGTTCCTTTTGTTTTGACCTTTGTGTGGTACAAAATTAGCAGGAATTCAGAGGAGACAGGAGCCATGAGATCATCAGCACAGCAGCAGAACAATGTGATCCACATGATGGCATCGCCAGACAGGGAGCGTCCAGTGAGGGGTGGTAACAAAAGCAACGATGGAAATTTACCAGCCTCTCCGGACAACAAGAAGGGCTCATCTTCAGGGAGTGAGGGGTCTGTGTGGCCGAAGTTTGCAGTTGCACTGACAAACAAGGAGAAGGAGGAGGACTTCTTGGTGTTCAAAGGTTCAAGACTGCCTCATAGGCCTAAGAAGAGAGCCAAGGTCATCCAGAAGACCATCAACGTATGCTTCCCACCTTCCCCCCTCATCGTCCTCACCCTCCTTAACCTTCTTTCAGTTCCGTTAATTGTTCAAGTAAATTGTAGTATGTAGACACTTTTCACATTAATCATTATTGCACCTAATGCCCTACTTTTTGTAGTAATTGGCGGCACCAGTTACCACAAAAAGTATTTGGTGTAGAGTAAGTTTATTTCTTCCTTGATACAGTTATCAAATCTGTGCATTTGACACACAGCAAGCAGTAATCATGGATTCAAAACTATGGCTTGGTTAACAAATCTGGAATATCATTAATCTCATTGGCAGGCTAAATTAATTTGATTAGTGTATTCTTCTTGAATAGATACAAGACATGAGGTTACATGGTCCCAGGGCCACCTTTATTTCTGTGTAGACTCCTGTCTTGCTTCTTGACAAAAGGATACGTGCAAATGAACTGGCAAGATTCATTGGGTGCGTCCTTTATTTACTGAAGTTGCTTGTCAAGATAAGTCCTTCGGACCATAGCATTCTTCTGCCTGTATCAAATATATGCCACACTGTTCATTAGCATTCCTTATATTTGCCACTTGCCAGTCCAGAGATGACAATTGGTAAAGGTCAATAATGTAGGTTCAGTCATATTACATTGGTAAAGCATGTCACTGTGAGCTGATGACAGATGAGCAATGGCTGGATTATAGTGCGCTAGTGCAAGATTGAGCCCATTATGACTGGCACATAATGGTATTTGCCATCACAACAGTTGGCAGTTACGCGGAGCTTCTGCACTAGTTGTGCAATGAGAGGCGAGAGTTTCATAGCCTGCCCGTGATGTCTGGCTTCTGCACTGCGAGCCCAACTTGAGTAGCTTGAGTTCTGACTCTTTACTGCAATTCTATAAATATCCGTTGCCTAGTGTTTACTTTATCCATTGGACAGCCTAGTTGCTCTTTTATGGAGAAATTACACTTTGTCTTGTACTTGCTTCTTCATCTTGTTGTTGCGTATCTATAATGCCAATTATGGCGAACTTAATTTATGTTCATATCTTCTAAAGTAGTAATCTATCGTTATGTTATGAAATTCTTTCATCCTCAAAATTTGGAAACTGGTTGATTCAAATGAAAATAAAAGCAGGAATTCTGTTTATTTCATAATTATCGAAATCCAATGATCAATGCTTCCTTGTCAAATTTGCATATCCACACTAGCATCAGCCTCCATTTTCTAAGCTAAAATGTGTCCATGCTTGGCAGCTTGTATGCCCGGGGACATGGCTGTGTGACTTGACTCTTGAAAGGTATGAAGTCAGAGAGGAAAAGGTTTCGAAAAAGGTAAGTGGACTAGCTCACATTTCATATTTATTTCATCCTACAAACCCTTGAGCATGTTCGTGGACTGCCTTATTCGCTCGACGATTGTCATTCTTTTTACGATATCGCAGAGCCCAAGGGGATTGAAAGCTATGCAAAACATGGACAGTGGCTCGGGCTAACTGAAAACGACTGGATTAGCGTGGTTGAACGTTACAAAGGAAGGCGCTATGCATACCCAGCAGCGAAGGACACCAAACACAGGCTGGGAGTACGCTCACTCGTCCGAGGCTGGTGGTACGTAAGGGCCTGTTTGGTTGCCTGCATCCGGTTGAACCAGGCTAGTCGGATGCAGAGTCTCCTTGTTTGGTTGCCTGGTCGCTGGGTTCAGCCTGGTTCTGCTCATGCAAGATTCCCCCCGCAGCCAGGCTCTGGAGAAACGTGGGAATCGGGCGTTTCTGGGGAGCCAGGCTCGCGGGATGCAGGTGATTAGCCAGTTGATGATGTTATTAGTGTATATTAGTAAATATCAAGTATTATTAACGTGTTTTGAAGAAGTTTAAGATATAATAAGATACGAACATCTCATATAACATATCTTCATAATCATAATCATAATCTTATATTATTTTTATCTCATGCAACATATCTTCGTACAGGCAACCAAACAATATCTCTTCTCAGTCAGACTCTACTCGTACGTGAACCAAACACGACAGCGTTGCATGCGCTCAACCTGTCCCACGAGAGCATATCTCTCAAATATGTGTTAAGTTCTACTCGTACGTGAACCAAACAGGCCCTAAAAGACCAGGGCCACCGGGCTGCTCGCCTTGTCCCGTCGCTTGCTTCAATCGCCTGATGAAATGTCGGCAACAAACGGAGAGGCTGCAGTGCCATGTCCACACCAATGCAGCTGAATTAATATGCCTGAACGCCTGATGCGCGTGTCGCCGCAATGCGACGCGGAGGATTTGATGCGCCTGTAGCCGCGCGCAGGCCAGGGTACGCCCCTGCGCAGCGAGAACTGGCAGTGCCCAGTGAAAACGCTCGTGAATTATTGAGGTCCACGCCAAAGCCAGGATGCTACGCATATGTTCTTTTTAGTTTTTAAAAACTGCTTTTTAATTTTTTTTATAATAGCTAGGTTTTAAATGAAGTGATTTTTTACAATGCGATCTATAAGTTGATTATAGTACACACTGTAGCGACTTTATTTATATCGGTCAAAACTGTATGCGAGTTTTTATTATTTTATGTTTTTTCTTATAAACAGTCTAAAAAACTATAAATTATAACCATAAACTATAAGTTACAGTAAGAAAGAACATGCTTATAGCTTACAAATCCTAAGTTTTCATGCGCGAGAACGAGGCGAAGAGGACGTCCTGCGTACAGCGATCCACGCTGCGGCCTGCTGCCTGCCTGCATAGTGCCGCCGACGAGTAAATGTGTTGTCTAATCTGTAATTGTTGTACTGTGATTGATGTTTCCTGATGTACTCGGAGCAGATGAAACAGTGTTGTGATATATACTGATACGGTCTAATCTGTAATTGGTGTGCTGTGATTTTTTAGGAAAAGATATCTGCATTTTTTTGAGGGGAGATAGATGCGGGTGTCTGATGGAGCCTTTTAAGTCCGGATTGGCATTAATCAGAGCGTGTCAGCTTCGTTATGCGGACGAGTTTACCCGGAACTAGTTGCATGATAGCTGCCTATGAAGGATCACCGTTTCAAGTTGATTTGACAAAGTCTAGAGAGACTGCAAAACAGGACAACGATAAGAAAGAAAAACGTGTGATATGGATCAACCTCCTCTTGATGCCCAAGGTTGGCCCGGTTTTCATAGTATGGTTCAGTGGCGTCAGTCTTTTCATCTTTTACTAGTGCGCAGCCACCAATTGAGAAAATAGAGGTTCGATTGAAGTACAAAACCCTGAACGACCAGTAACTATGCGCTTCCTTCTTGGCTGAATTGCACCCTCAATCAGCGAGAACACCGTAGAAGCAATCAATCTGGCCCACCCAAACCGTGAGCAAAGATATGTCACGAATGAGCAGGTTGAATCTTGTAGATTGTATAAAACAACTCAGAAACTTTAGTTCCCAATCTGCATCACAATTACAAACCCTAAACGGAAAATCTCAATAGCTCGTGCATGTTGACCACCAACAACCACTATGGCGATTTTCTGCTTATTACTCAAATGTAAGAAGATAACCTGACCCCCTCTGTTACAAAGGCCTCGGCCCTATTATTTATGCACTCTCACCATGGCTAAGCCGACTCCTACACAACGCAAACATTGTTTCCTTCGTGAATTCGGAGCAACTCATAATGAAAACGATGGATACAACTCGGACTCCTAATTTGACTTGAACAAATCACGTGTTATAGTCACATGAAATTTACAACTCGGGCTCAATAGAAAGAAAACAAACCGAACTTACGGAAACTAATCTCAACTTATGGCAATATGCATACCACTCTGTTTGGATCCCAATCCAAAGGAACTTGGAGTCTTCCAACATAGAAGCTCATGCCCGGTTCAAACTCAACTTCCTGGCTTTCCTTTCATTTCCTTCCCAACTCGACATCACGCGCACTTGGGCCCTATTTGGATCCCTTGGGCTAACAACTAGTTGCTAAACTTTAGCCCTTGAGGATCCAAACAGGAGGGCTAATGGGTGGACTAAAGTTTAGCCAAAGCTCTAACTAGTTGTTAGCCAACTAGTCCATCAAACCCAGCTAATGAGGGCTAAAGGACCAGCAGGATGGAAAAAAGACGCTGATACCCACGCCAACCCTCCCAGACCGCCATGCATAGGGGTATAACAGACTTTGTATTGAGATAGTAGTACTTATTAGTCCTTGGATCCAAACAGGACTAGGCTAATCTTTAGCCAGCTAACTACTAGTCAGCTAACAACTAGTCCTAGCTAACAACTAGTTCTAGTCCATCCAAACAGGCCCTTGGCTTGTTCCTTGCTTCCGACTCGTAGTTCTTATTCTTGTTTATCATGGCAACTAGATGGAATCCCACTCGGATTCTTCACACGGAAAGCACTTGGATCTGAATTGAATAGCTAGACGCCCTCATTTCTTTCTTTACACGCAAGGCTTGCTTGACTCCAGGCGGTTGTGGCCCCCACGTGTCTCACACGTTTGTCCGCACAGCCCCTGTTTGCAAATAATACACAGAAAAATAGAGACAAGAGATATGAATTTTTATGTGAAAAATCCTTGCAGGAAAAACCACGGACACTTAAAGACAAATCACTATAATAAGGAGAGATAACAATGGAGCGTTTGCTCTTCCGGCTACTAAGGTACATATATAGTGTTAAGGAAAAGAGTCCCACACGGAGAGAAAACCAAATCAGGGTTGGTAACCTGTGCATGCACCTGCCATGCCACGTCTGTCATAAGGTGATGAAGTGTTCTATACGGATACGGTATGAATTCGGATCAATTTTAACAGCCCCTTTCTTGCATACCCCCATGCGACCAACCCTCATACACGCACTCACGCAGGTGCACACGGCCACATCAACATGCTCCTCTCTCGCGGTGGCACAGAGGGGCGCTAGGTTTTCTAGGACAGCACCTACGGGTGTGCCTTGCCCAGTGCTTGTTGGTGATTTCGCTTCCACCGGCTTGATTCACTTCTAGACGGCTTTGAGTGCTGTCTGCACTGTGAGTATTTTGGTTCCTTTGATTGTAGACATTATGGGTTGTGCTTGTTCTATAATCTCTGGTTTAGGTTCAAGTACTGGGAGACATTGTTTGTTGCTAGCTCAGTTCAAAGCTCTGTGATGAAAATTGTCGATTACTGACATTGATCCGAATAACTAGAGTAGATTCGAGCTTTACTTGGGTGTCTACTACTATCTGTTCGTCACTCTTTAAATTGCTTATTTCGGTTGGTCAGATATGTTTACCAGCATTGTGATTAAATGTTATACAGTAGTTTTATTCTTGTTCAGTTCGATTCAGTGGAAATTATTTCTCTCCGATATTCTTCAGTTGATAGTGTATATCAGTGTCGGTTTGAACATTGATTGATCATACATTGTTGGTGAACACTTGTTATTCTGGAAATTGAGATTGCTATTTATTTTGTCTGACAGTATGAGCACAGAATAGAGCTCAAATCCTAGTTACTAGTTGTCTGATCATTAAAGAAGAGTAACAACAAAGTAGCGGGATGGCCAAGATTGAATTTTGTGTAACCCTACATCTGAGAGCACTAATCAATAATTAAAACTTGTGCTTTATACTAGTTTTAATTTATTCCCTATTCATGAAAATGCTTTACATGATTAGTTCAGCAGTAATTTTGGTTCATATGATGAGTATATGTTCTTATATAAATGACATGATAGAATTACATGTTTACTAGTTAGAGACCAGTACGTTGCAACGAAGTCATAAAAATGGTGAAACGAAACTTACTACTTGGTCAACTTCATACATCAAACATTGGAGAGCAAACAACAGAGATAGAAGGGTGGTCAGAATGCACGAGGAGATAAGGAAAGTGGAGGGGGTGGGCGGTTGTATCCTGAGAGAGAGGAGGAGAGAGACGAATGGTCTAGATCAAATCGGATGGTTGAGAGGAGAGGAGGGAGAATGGATCAACCACCAACTCAAACTTTTATAATAGTAAAGATATGCAATTTATGTTATTTATATTTGCTGAAAATGTATTTTAATAATAATTAATTATGCTAGAATTAAATACAAATATATATATATATATATACACGTACATATACTTATACCGTATTTTTTACAACAACACTAATACTTAGGGCCGCATCACGGTGTTATTAGATCACATGCAGATTTGAACGGGCAGATCCTGGTAATTCCACGCGTGGCGCCGGGTCCGATTTGAACTAGACTACCAGTGAGCCCACGACATATGTTTCGACGACGGGCAATCGCCGCTAGTCCAACTGGTAAGACATCGTGCTTTCCTCCTCGATGACGACTCCAACCACACCACATGTATCGGTTTTACATGTTATCCTGACTATCTCTGTTGGTTTATTAGGATATCCTTCTGTGTCGGTGTCGCCTAGCGTGCGTGACGACGCTCTTTGATCTGATCCACTCGCCTCGGCTCCGGATGGCGAGAAGACGACGACGACAAGAACCCAGTCACCACCTACTACACCAAATCTGCATCGTTCAACCGATCTAGAGGCTGATCCAAAGGCGCCCGCGCCGTTGGATTTTTTCCATGGTTCGTAGCCCGTCCGCTCCACGGCTCGCGCCTACCTTTTCCTCGCACGTGTGCTAATTCCCCGTCGCCCTCAGGCACGTTGGCCACGTGCGCCCCCGCGGCAGCGTCCGCCCCACGGCTGTGGAGGGGGAGGAAGAAGAAACAGGGCCATACATAAAGGACGAGACGTCGCGTACGCGCGGCCACCGCCTCCACCACAAGCCCGTTTCCTACGGTTCTTTGTCCGTCCTCGATCGATCGAAACAGCGCGCGCAAGCGCGCGCGCATGCGTGCGTGCAACCACCATGGCCGCGCCCGAGCCGCCGCCGCCGCCGAGGAGCGCAGGCCTCCTCGCCCGCGCCCTGCTCGTCGTCATCGCGATGTGGTGCCGTGACGCCACGGCGGAGGGGGGCGCCGACGTGCTCCGGCGGGCGAAGGGGCCGGAGTTCGCGGCTTGGATGGCCGGAGTCAGGAGGGCTATCCACGAGCGGCCCGAGCTGGCGTTCGAGGAGCACGAGACGAGCAGGTTCGTGAGGAGGGAGCTCGACGCCATGGGCGTGGGGTACGAGTACCCGGTCGCCGGCACCGGCGTCGTCGCGGCTGTCGGCACCGGGCGCCCGCCGTTCGTCGCGCTGCGCGCCGACATGGACGCGCTCCCGCTGCAGGTAACGCGCGCGTGCAAGCTGCCAAGGCTACTACTGGATTTTGATACGCGCATGCTGGTTTTCTTGTTTTTTGTTAAGTGTTTTGGAGTTGGGGTAACAGCAGAGTTTCTGTGACATGATTTTCCGTCGAAATCCAAATAATCACAGTAAATTGGATGGTAAATTCAGATGCCTAGCGGAGTGCGTTTCCATTTGAACCGCTGAAAGCCAACGAACCAAAGTTTCAGAATGCTAGAATGGCACTGGTTTTTTCTCAAAAGAAAAAGAAAAAGAAAAAGAAAAAGAAAAAGAAAAGATGAACAGCACTAGGCTTAGTAGGCTACAGTACTGCTATTGAAAATTAGAAATTGAACTATGAATAGCCTGCTTTTTTTCAGTAGAAATGCAAATATATCTATAACCAATTGTTAATATCTAAGTTGGTTTCATGCTTTGCGCAATTCGTGCACAGTTTTCGAATTTCTCAGTGGGCTTGTATTGAGCTCGAAGCGCCTTTTTCTATTGTAAACCGTGTTGTTATGCAGGGTAACATAAGACAATTCGAGACTCATTTTGAACAACAAAAGTACTGGTGGTAAAGCCTTAAGACACCAAAACAAGATTTTGAAACTCTGAAGTACTCCGCATATTGCTCTGAAGATGCATTCTCTGATTAAAACCGCCCCGTTTATTTGATGATCGCGTGGTCACAAAATTTTGTCAGGAGGAAGTGGAGTGGGAGCACAGGAGCAAGGTGCCCAGGAAGATGCACGCCTGCGGCCACGACGCGCACACCGCAATGCTGCTCGGCGCGGCCAGGATCCTCCATGAGCGCCGCCACAAACTCCAGGTTACTATTGCTGCTGCACTGTCCCCCCGCGCATCCTTCACAGAATCACACAGCGTGTCCACTGTGCTGTGTGCACGTCAACTCTGAACATTTTTAGCCTGATTTCTTAGCTGCCTGGTTTGAGATTCTTAAGTGGTGTGTGGTTTGGTTGCACCTGATTCGCGCAATTATTCATGCACGGTTTCGTGTTTGGGAACAGTTAGCATCAGCATTCGTTTGTTGCGGTGTCTTCTTCCCCGGCAGATTCTTCAAATCTTAAGTGTTCCAGTTGAAGCGAGATTCCTCTTAAGACCCCTCGTTCTTTTATTTTTTTTCAATCAAAAAGGTAATCTAGCGTTAAGGTTTGCTTGTCTTCTCGGGCAGTGTTAATTGGGGAGACACGACCTTTTTTTATTTCCTATGGCGAAGTAAAAGGAAAAAAATGAATTAAAATGGGCAGCTCTTTGACGAGCACACACGTGTCGCATAGTTTGACGCAGATCCCTGTATACTAGTACGACGTACGCATCAAATGATAAGATTTTCGATGGGACACGACAGGCGTCTCTGTCGACCTTTCCAGTGTCCCACGGAGTCCAATGTTTGCCGATGAAGTCGTGCCTCTGGATGGATGAAGCCGCAGGAAACCAGAACTCTCTTGGAGGTGTGTTATCTCGGGCAATTGGGATCTAGGACAGTGTTCTTGGTTTTTTCTTCAGCGATGGACGTTTGCCTGCAAGCTTAATTTGACTTCGATTTGAAGGGTTTCTCTCTTGTGATGGAACAGTAATAAGTACCTTAGTAAGTAGTACTAATTATTCTTTTAAAAGATTTGCATGTCATTTTTGTTGTGGTATAAGTCAAAGCAGTAGTGAGTAGTTACTACTATTTCTCCGCAAAGACAAAAAAAGAGGGTGGAGAACACCACTTATGAGAGAGAACTAGTGAAGAATATCGTGAGTCTACATTCTCCTCCATACCCCTAGGTTTTGTATATATGAATGAGCCAGAATAAAAATTGACCATCTTGCTTTTCAATAATTACAAAGAACAAGATTATATCGATACACAAAAAATAAATCACTATAATAAAATAATATTATAATAGAGATTTTGCTTTTTCTATAGACCACTAGGGTACATATATAGGACAAGAGAAACGAGTCCATATGGAGATAACCTAATCAGAGTCGATTGTTACAAATTGATACCGTGTCTGATATAACCTATGTATAACCCTAATACCTGTCATGTTATATCTAGCATGACGCAATGTAGTGTCCTACACACAGACACAATACCATTTTGGTTCAACTTCAAAAGCAGATGAACATATTCTCTCATGAAACAATTCCGCTTTTCAGTGCAAAACACAGCAATGTGTGTGTGAAGGGTTCTTGTCCGCTGTGGTCTGTTCATACGGTAAATATGGTAAGCAAAGCTCTTTTTTGGTTGCAGGGGACGGTTATCCTTCTTTTCCAGCCGGGCGAGGAGGTCGGCAGCGGGGCCAAGAAGATGGTGGAGGCCGGCGCCGTGGAAAACGTCGAGGCGATCTTCGGGTTCCACGTCACCGTGATGCTCCCCACCGGCGTGGTGGGGTCGAGGGCCGGCCCGCTGCTGGCCGGCTGCGGCTTCTTCGAGGCGGTGATCACCGGGAAGGGCGGCCACGCCGCCATCCCCCACAGCAGCGTCGACCCCGTCGTCGCCGCGTCCAGCGTCGTCCTCAGCCTCCAGAGCCTCGTCTCCCGGGAGGCCGACCCGCTAGACGCCCAGGTACGTACGGACGCGACAATGTAATCTTTCTTTTCTTGCTTTCCTCCTCATGGCAATGGCATCACTGGGACGTACTTTTTTTTAATGGTTGCAGGTGGTGACGGTGACGAGGTTCCAAGGTGGCAGCGCGTTCAACGTGATCCCGGACTCCGTCACGATCGGCGGCACGTTCAGGTGCTTCTCCAGCGAGGGGTTCATGCGGCTGAAGCGGCGGATTGAGGAGGTGATCGTGACGCAGTCGGCGGTGCACCAGTGCGGCGCAGCGGTGGACTTGCACGCCGGCGGGAACCCACTCCTGCCTCCGACCATCAACAGCGCTGCGCTGCACGCGCACTTCGAGGCCGTCGCCGGGGAGACTCTCGGCCCCGGCGGCGTCCGTGGCGCGATGGAGCCGTGCATGGGGAGCGAGGACTTCGCCGCATTCTCCGAGGCCGTGCCGGCCTCCCACTTCTACTTCGTCGGGATACGGAACGAGGCGACCGGGTCGGTTCACGATGCGCACTCGCCGCACTTCCTCGTCGACGACGGCGCGCTCCCGTACGGCGCGGCGATGCACGCCGGCCTCGCCATGACGTACCTGCAGAGCCACCGCGGGGACTCGCACGAGGAGCTGTAGGTTCTGTTGCAGCATGAGAGTCGCGTCGCGATCTCTGCTCAGCAGGGCGTCGTGCGCGCGCGCGCGCGCGCACGGCGGCTCGACGAGCTCAACATGGCATGCTACCGTCGGCGCTTGTCGTCTTCGAGTACTCTTGTCGGGATTCTGTTTGGGATCCAGATAAAAACGTAGGAAATTCGTACTAGGAATGTAGTGACTGATTATGCTGTCCAATGCGCGTGGTGGTGTAGACCTGATCAAATTGAACGCAGAAAATGTTGTGCGAAGAAAAAGGGGAGGCAATCATTCGCTCATGTGCAGTGTATTGCAGGAATGAGTTGGAGAAAGGTTTTGCTAAGGTCCGGACTTACGGTGGAAGCATTCTCATGATACGATCCAGAAGATTGGTGTAACAATTCTATATAGTATCTATAATAATTTTTGCACGAAAGGTGTTTTTATATTTTTCTCAATAATGATTTGCGTAATTTTTAAAGAACGATGAATGGCATATAGATATTATTTATCTCTTTATATACTTTGAGGTTAATGTTACTCTTGTTAAAAAGAAAAATATAAAAACACTTCTCTTTTTACTTACATATGCAACATTACAAAGTATAAGTGGTAACATCGAAAAGCATTTAAAAATTCTTATTTCATCGACAGATTCAACAAAACCTTGAGTAATAAAGGACATCTCACATAGTGTAAGACTATGATATATTTGAAAAGTGGTGTAGAAATCCCAAAATGATTAAATCTAATTTTAAAAAGAAGTTACAAGATTGCAACATTCTAAAAATATAGATGTAACAATAAACAATGGTGTTTGTAATATTTTTTTTATAGAAACTGTGCAATCAAATAAGCCACAAAACATTGATGCAACAAACAAGGATTCCTCGGTGCAACAAATAAACATCCTACTATAACAAAAATTTACCTTCATGCAACAAATGAAAATACAGTTGCAATAAATACCTCTTAGCAAACTCATTGCAAGAGAAAATTTTTTTGTGCAATAAATTCACAACCCAACTACAATAAAATTTCTATGGACACAATATTTGCGAAAACACTCTGCAATAAAACAAACACCTTATACAACAATTTGATAAAGGTGTTGCAACAAATACAGAAGATACTTGCAACAAGCATACCAACGGACGTTAGGGGCCAATAGTTGCTGACATACTTGCTCCACTACCGAGCGCGTCCCAGCCGCAACAGCGCTCTTCGCTGGTGTTCACGTTGGGGTTTCGCGCGTTGCAACAGACAACCACAGTGTTGGACGCATAGCATAATAAGGCGACGCTCGCCAGGCAACTCACAGGAGGTAAGCCGTGGTCGGAATTCATAGGAGGTCGATGATATGTGAGTGTGATGGAGAGAGATGGCTGGATAGCAGGTGGAGGATAAGGCAAGAGAGGGTGGGGAAGGAGGCGTGGAGCTCGTCGGAGCAATAGAGGAGAGAGATTTATTTACTGTAGTTGGTGGAAATGAGAAAAAAATAAATGAGGAAGAGGTTGGTGGTCATTGGTCAGAAATTATCAACAGATAATGGGAGGAACGGATGAAGGGGACTGTGTAGTTGGAAAGCGTCCGATACTACTTTTTTTGCTTCCGACGTCTGGAGCACAGCAATTCCCGTTGGAAAAATGGGAGGATTTCCGATGGACCAGAATATTCATACCGCTCAACAATCGTTTTTTTAAGAAATCAATCAATAATCTTTTTCTTGATTGCAAGTCTGGAAAGGACAGCCCTAAAAGGATTTATTCATCATATACCCTCCTCTTAGATGGAAATTCAGAATTTACCCTCATGTCCCACATGTCAGTGACTTATGATAACCCCACATGTCATTGAGGTGGGAGGGTAAATCCTGAATTCCCAAAATAAAGGGAGGGTATATGATCAACTTTCCCGCCCTAAAAACGTGCTGGTGTTACTTAAACAGTTAACCCTGACATTCGGCCAAACAGAGACTCGTATTGTATTACTAGCAACCACTAAAATTTTCAAATAAAAAATAAAATCCGTTCTTTTCTTAATTATTGTTTTCAAAAGACAGTGACATTAGACATAAATGATAAAAAAATAACAAAATGAGAAAACAATTTTTCATACACTAACAACAGAAGCGCAAAACTACCGAGATTAATACTACCTTTCTTTTGTTTTATTATACGTGATATGCACAGCTTCAGCTTCTGGCTTTTAATTCACTATTTCTTAATTTCGTATTTTCTAGTTTTTTGGATTTTTCCCTGTATTCCTTTGTATTATTGGTGATGTGCTAATCTATTTTTTATTTTTATTTCTTAATTTAATTATGTCAAATAAACCACTATCAATTATAATAAAAAATAAGTTAGGTATAATAAAAAACCTTAAGTTATCGCCAAATTAAGCGCCCCACCATTGTCTGCTGTGGTGAGGCACAAACGTTAACAAAGTGATCTCTGTCCCGCGGTCCCAAGCAGCTGAAGCAAGATATATACAAGGTGAAGAGGTGGGTGGGTGTGTTGGGGGGGGGGAGGGGGGGCGGGGGTGGCTAGAATTCGCAGGGTGTTCATATAATCCATGATTCATACCAAGTAATTGAACGATGCATGAAGCGTAAATAAAAATCAAACAAGTGAAACAGCAAAGATCAATTTCACGGTGGGACAAAAACAGATCAAATAATTAATGGAGCGAATGCTGATATTAAATTATCCGAATCAATACAAATAGATGGGTAGCACAAGAAAGGAGAAGAACACAACCATACTAACAGAAGAAGAAGAAAGGCGCTGAGTACACGTACGAAAGAGGAGGTAAAGAAGGCACATTAGGCAAGTGATCATGCAAGGACAGCACGATCTTGGCCATAAAAATCCGTCATGGAGCGAGCCTCCGGGACACGCGCGCGGTGCGACCTCAACCAACTCAGTGGCGCAGGCTGCCGAAGAGGAGCGCCACGGCGGGGCAGAGGACGGCGGCGACGAGCGAGGACGAGACAGCGGTTGCTCCGGACGTCGGGCTCGGCGCGGGCCCGTCGGCAGCCAGCGCAACCCCGACGAGGGAAGACACGGAGACGGCCGCGATGACGACGGCGCGGAAGGTCTTGGAGGCCATGATCCCACGAGAAATGTTGCAAACGCAGTATCGTAGCTGGTGGAAAGCGAGAGCTGGAGAGGTGGCGTGTGCGAGGAGCGTGTGAGGTGAGGCCGGAGTGAAGCAGAGTCGAAGCGCGCGCCTTATAGCCGAAGAACAAAGGAGTTGGGGCCCTACATGTACAGCCTGCCTCCCCCGAGACAGCTCACGATCAACGGCTGGTAGGGTCTGCTGCATCTGCATGCATCGCTCCTCCTATCCATTTATCCTTCAAACATGCCTGTTATTTTTGGCTACGGCTTATAATTTTTAGCTAAAATTTTCGAATTTTGGCTATTTACGGTACAGATTACGGAGAGATAGATATTCACTTGTGATTTTGGCTGGTACAGATGTTGAGCTTTTAACGTGCAGATCGTTTAACTTGTAGATCCTGTCTTAAGAAAATACTCCGTTTGAAAGTTAGGTACTATAACAAAAATCAAAAGCCACAAGTTTCGGAGAAAAAGAACGGGCCCTTCCAGCCTGCTGCAAGCAATGGCATTCGCGTTTTGCGAGCATACATTGGCATTTTTATTAGCTGCCTGTTCTCGTGCGAGAGTTCCTGTTCTTCAGAGTACTTGTTTGACTGAATTTTACACAGCACTGCTGGCTGATAGATGAGTTGAGACGCACGAGTGTTTCACGTATATATACGAACTTGTGTGCCAAGAATTCCATGCCAAAGATCTAGTTGGTTTGCTTGTTCCCACAACCTTTCCAGCGAGATTGGTTTCAACAAATTTGAACTTTGATTTGAATACCCGGGGAGCCAACGCAAAGCGAGGGGAGTGGACCGCACGCCACATGCTCCCTTGCCAAAGTGTTCCCCAATGATGAACGCCCGGTGGGGCTCGCTCTCATGCACATGGCGCCGTTGCGTTTGATTCCTTTCGGTCGTCGTCCGTCCGAGCTTGAGGCGCTAGGTGGCGTCGCGCGCGGTTTGGTTCGGCGCGCAACGGCCGGGGAGAAGCACAGGTAGCATCCCATCTCGTGAAATGTGGCTGTCGTTGATGTACTTGTTTCTTGGCTAATTGCTAGCTTGCCCCCGTCGGTTTGCCAGATCAGGCTTAGGATCCTCTTGACTTGCAAGAGGCAAGTTTAGAGTAGCACAGTGCTGTGACTTAGGGACGATTCTCAGCCGTCGGATCGAAAAAAGACCGGTGAGGATCGGCCGCTACAGCAGAAACATCATGTGTGGAACAGTGTTTTTGCTACAGTGATGCACGGCTCTTCTCTCGCAATGCGTCGCTGTTTGCTGCTGTGGTTCTCTGACTTACCTCTTGCAAGTCAGAGCAGCCGGATCCCGGGAAACAGTCTGCGTCTCTGAAACAAAATCAAAATGTAAAAAGGATTTGATTTTTTTTGTTTATCTTTGATTTCTTGTGAACCCTAGCCTAATCCATCACCCATCTTAGCCGTTTACGTCGTGAATCTTCTACCAAGCCATGCTCTCCGTTCTTCTGCACGCACGCACTGTTCACTATCCGAAAATATAGCCGTCGTCCAGATCTTTTCACCGATGCACCTTCCTGTCCCTTCCCGCCACTGCCACACCACAGTAAATCGGTCAGAGACCATAATGCCTCGCCCTTCCTACCCTGACCCCCTCTTAATTACCCTGGCCGCGCGTCAGAGCAAACAACAAAGATCGCTGTCGCCTCTGGCTTTTCCCGCCTCCTCTGCTCTCTCATAGCCGACAACCGCACACGTGCAAAAATCTTGCACTCTTGAGCTCACTACCGCCAGCAGAAGCCACGATACACTCCTCATAAATGCCACAACACTTACATGGACAAAGCACCGTCGCCGCCTCACTCCCCACCACCTCGCCGCCCTCTCTGCACTCTCACTGTACCTATCTCTCATAGTCGACCTGAGCACTTTTGACCACTGCAATGCCACGCCCAAGGCAGCCTGTACCTCCCCTCTGCCAGTTGCGTCGCACCCTCCCGCACCTTCCCGACCTAGCCCTACTCCTGTGCCGAACCGCCTTCATCGCCCTATTTAAACTCCCGAGTCCCTCCATTTAAAAGCATCGGTGCCCAAGGTGAACCACACACCCCCAATTGAGCCCTCGATCGGAGCATCGCCGACGATCATCGGAAGACCCCAAAGTAAGCCAATCTTCAGTTCTTACTATTCAGTCCTTTTCGTTTCAATTGCTTTTGCTTGCAGCTTCTTCATGCCCTTAGTAACACTTCTGAAGCAAGCCCCCAGCTTCCCGATTTCCCTTCTACGCTGGCGGCTAGTGCCACCGCTCGGCCATAGGAGGTCACCGTGGACAGCTCGGCTCAGTCATCCCCGACTCAAACCACCGCACCCCTAAGCTCCCCTACTCCTAGAGATGCTCTATCACAGATGTTATTGTCCTCTTAACCCACCGTTAACCCTTGTGCTATTTAAAAGTCTCGAGAAGAGAAGACCTCACAGTCGACGCTCGCCTAACTTCTAGCCATTCCCGAGCGCAAAAATGGTATCCTCGTGGTCCTAGGATTCTACCCATGGTCACCAATTGTTATTTCGACCACGAATTCTCCGACCGCTCCACCACTTGAAATCTCCGACCGCTCCACCGCTTGAAATCTCCGATCGTTGCACTGCTTGAAATCTTCGACCGCCTTGTAATCGAAACAAACTTCAACCGTACCACTTCGAGTTCTGAGCAACACCACTCAAATGTTGTTCGATGCTCTTAAGCCGCTCGAACGCCGTACGATGCTCTTAAGCCGCTTAAACGTCGTCCGATGCTCTTAAGCTACTCGTACATCGTCCGATCTCCATTGACTTCACACTCAAAGTCGAATCTCGACCATCTACCCGACTTCGTAGTCGTACTCGAAACTCCTATATTCTCTGAGTATACAGCGACAACCCGATAAAGACTAAACCCACTATGAATAGTAAAACCCACGATGAACAGTACCCGAACCTGTTACTGTTCACAGAACCCTAAATTGCATATACACACACACATACATATATACATACATACATACATATATATATCGATCATTTCAAGCCCGTCTATCCATTTCTCAGCTCCGTTTTTTCATACCAGACTTCTATAATCCCTAAACCTATTTTATTTGATTTTTCTAGATTTTACTTATTTATTTTCTTTCTTTATTTCTAGCTCAATCCTTCGAGCATGGAATTGAATTGTTTCTTTTGCTTTACGCTAGCACACAACATCATAGATCAACCAATCTAGGAATGAGAAGCTCAAGTGCAAGCACAAGAATCGAAAGAATACGAACTTGTAGAATATATTGATCCGCAAGGTAAGTCATATGCTTTTGATCATATTGAACCTACATTCCTTTAATTATTTATGTATCAGTATTTTTATTATATTATTTACACATTGTTATTTCACGTATAATAAATATTTAGAGTGACATGATATTAGTTATGTCCTACCACTTGAAAAAGTCCAGTTCAATTTAATGGCTATATTTATCTTGACAAGACTTAGTATTATTATTAATACTACTTAAATAATCATGGTAAATTAGGAACTCAACTATTTTATACTACTAAGAGACTTGGCACTTTGCTGGTAGAATTTCAAAAGTGGTTCTAGGGTAAGTAGACATCATGGGAGGCCACTAGATGGAAGGGTCCCATGACTTTATCCTAGGGTAGAGGCTTGGACTGAAAATGTGGTAGTGAGGATGGGCACTGAAACAGGGGTTTGCGATGGAAGTTGTCTAAGTGAAAATATAAGGACTAGAATCTTATGCCAAGTAAAGAACATGGTGATCGCTCAACCACAAGTGTTGATTTATTAAACCTGGTTTAATAGTTGCTCAAATTTGATTGAATATCTACAAAGGGTGGAGGGAGATTTTATGGTATGGGAGGGAGAAACCATACTTAACAACAGTAGATCCGCTTCGAATCGGGTGAGGCCGCGGGGCACCCAAGTTTGTTGGACAATAGCACTTACTTTGCAGAGGCTACATAAAGAATTGACAGTGAAATGCCTTATTTTCTTAACTAGGTCATGAGAGTTAAGAGATCTTATGGGTAAAGCTAGGTAGTTTTGCAGAGTCATGATTAATAGTATTCGAATACACCGTGCTTTCGATAAATGAAGCTATATTTAATGGGTGAATCCAACAACAAAGTATAAGTAGGTTGGGAATTGGTTAAGGAGGTAATTAAGTTGTTAAAACTCAAATTTCCTCAAAAGGGTTGTGATTTTATGTTTGAAATGTTTGCAACTAAACTTGCATTCACGAAAAATAATAAAACCATTATATTCCCATCTATTGGAAATCTCTGCATGTAATAAAATATCAATTTCTCATGTGACTTGTTAAGTACGGTGATTTGTACTCATACTTGCTAAAAATATTTACGTAAAGTATGTAGCAAGAAAATGAGGAAGTCTACGAGGACAATGTAGAAGAATACTACGAAGTAGACAATGTTTGGAATTGGGATTTTTCTTCGTTCAGGCATATCTGTGGTGTTCTTTTATAATGTATTGTATCCAAGGGCCGCATGCCCGCTGTAAGAACTGGCTGATAAGCCATTATCCTATAATAAAGTTGACTTTTGTATTTGAGCTTATGATGGCAATAATATATACTCGATTATATTATCTCGCAGCTGAACAATCCTGATCGAGTTGTAAGACAAATACAGTGCCCCTATAAATGAGGGCGTTACAGTCTCGACGATACCTGGTTGATTGCGAGGTCTGAGCTCAACTGAAGATCACAGGTGAAGCAATCAAGACAGTGGATTTGGTAATGTGTAAGGGGGGAGCAGTCACCTCCTAGATCCTAAATTAGTTCCCAACAGGTGAGGCGTTGGTGTCATCCCTGCGTATGACGAAACCTGAAGCAACAGGCTAGGAAAAATAGGAACCACTTGATCCATTCAGTCAAACATAGTAATCACGAGTCCTTCACTTGCTGTTGATTCATCGCTTTCAACGGCTCATCGATGTTATCTTGTTCAAATACTATTTCACTTGCGTCACTGTGATTTAAACTGGGTTTTAAAATTCAGGCTACTGCGCTGCTTACTTAGGAACAAAGTTAAGCAGCTGTCTACACCATCGGAAGTGTCACTGGCACTAATAAGTGGGAGTAATGGGGTATTTGAACCACTTGAAGAATCTTACAGGCACAGGGCCCCAGCTAACAGTGCATATGTGGTGGAATGTCCCTGCAAAGTGGAAAATTTAGGGCATATTTGGTTGGTGCCTAATTTTGCCATGTCTAAATTTAGACAATATATGGCAGCCCACTGGCCCAACAAATTCATCACATTGGCCCATCAAAACACCCATTCCAACTCACAAACCTAGCAATTACAATTGTTCCCACTTCCATTTCCTGATTTCCCAAACCGGCGGCAGAGGATAGACCCAAAGGAGTCAGAGATGCGTCGGCCGAGCGGAGGCTATTCGCTAGTCGCCAGATCCGGCCATCTGGGGTCGGGGCCGGGGCCGGGGGGCAGGATCTGGCGGAGGAGGACGACGAGTCTGGGCGGCGCCGCGGAGGAGCACCGGGGTCGGGGTCGCGGGGCCATCCGGGTCGAGGTCACGGGGCCGGGGGCCGAGAGGCGGGATCTGGCGGAGCGGGGCAACGAGGGGAGCCGAGCCGGGGCCGGCGAGTCTAGGCGGCGGCGCGTCGTCGCGGAGGAGTGGGCAAGCGGCAGAGACGGCGGAGCGATTTAGTTTGAGAGAGAGAGAGAGAGACGACTAGGAGACGAACTGACGAACCGATTCAAGCGAGGAGGCGAGGAAATAGCATCGGTGGGTGCCTGGGTCGGCTGTCGGCCCGTCGCCTGTGTCTGCTGTAGAGCTTCAATTTTTTCTTATCAATTTTAGTACTTTAGAGTTTATATTTTAGATTTTTATATTTAATGTGTATAAGTAGTTCATATGATCTAAATTTTTATTGTCATTTACAATTTTCTATTATATCATTAATTTTCATATGTTTCATACACAGGTGATTTATTGCTACTCCATACTCATGGGTATGTGCTTTCTATTGTCAAGGTACTTATTTTATATTTCTTTATTTTTCGTTGTTTGTCTCTAAGACTCTAATTTTATAATTTCCGTATGAATTTGAAATTCTATAAGAGTAAAAGACTATACTTGTGCCAATTTAGTTTAGTCCGATAAATGATTCAGCCCACCCTCAATTTTATTTCTGGCTTCGCCACTGGCTGCCACAGAAAGTGTGGCTAACAAAATCGAAGCCACACTTGTGGCAAAGTTTGGCAAGAAACTGAGTCTATGACGTGTGGGGCCAGGTGCTAAGAAAGTGTGGCATATCACAGTTACGTCAGCGAACCAAACAACTACCTAAAAACTGTGGCACACCTAACTTGTGGCGAGGCAACTTCTGGTCATGAACCAAACAGGCCCTTAGCCTCTCTGACAGCGCAAATCGGATGCGTATCGGGTTTGTAGTCATGATGTCATGGAGGCACTTGGATCGTTCGTCGATCCTAGAACAAGCATAGCTTGGTGCATCAGAGAACAATAAGAAGAGATCTCAGGTCACAAGTAGCTGTCACTGCAGAGGTTTACTTGAGGCTACGGTTGCTTTAATTACTTGTGGTGAAGCAACAAATGCATCATAACTGCTAGCTAGCTAGTTTGCTATTGCGAGTTAGCGAATCCATGCCTAAGGACAGGAAGATGGCAACAATTTGGTTCTTGTTGTGATACTTGGTTGCTATTTAAACTACCACAACTAAAATCTTACCTAGTATATTTGTTTGGTGAGCCGTGTGGGAATTTTTGGTACAAATAATCCATTTTTTATTCGAAATTACAGAAATATACCCGCGAGAAAATTTTTTACAAAAATAGGCTCCAGTCGCCCAATGGTTAAGCGACTGGAGCCTTTCGCCCAACCAGCGGACGACACAATAGCTGTCGCCCAACCATTGGGCGACTGCATCTAGTCGCCCTCCCATTGGGCGACTTTCATGCAGTCGCCCAATGGTTGGGCGACTACACTCAGGGGCCGACAAAACCGTATGTACCGATCGTTTTATATATCGATGCAATATAAACAACTAGTCTGAAAAGATAAAATGGCAAAGTTCTATATGGCTTATATATACTCATTTGAAAGGTTTCGACGATATCTACAACTTGTCAGTTGAAGAAAAATCCAAATTCCAAAGGGAAGAACAAGAAAAAGGCCAAAAACAGAAAGAAAAAACTTACGACGCAGGTTTAGGTCCAAAGATAGCCGATTTTCGGGGTCTTGGAGGGCGACTGGCGCAAGCAGGTTGTTATTTTTGGATCGGGCTCGTCGTTAGCTTTCCAACGAGTACAAGAACGTCGAAAACGGACACCGTATGCAAAAGTTATGCCCGTTTTACTAAAGGTGTGTCGGAAACGGACTCGAATTCGTTTCGGTCTCAATTGAAACTGCTATAACTTTTGATCCTATGACCGAAATTGCTCAAATTTTTTTCTGGAGGCTTTTGGATGTATGAAGAACAGCTCCACCAATTTTCACTATTTTTGGCGAAGGTTTGATGCACTTTCCAAATTTCGGCAAAATAGACTCTTTCCTCTCTTTTTTCTGTCGAGGACCTGAGTGCAGTCGCCCAACCATTGGGCGACTTTCATGCAGTCGCCCAATGGGAGGGCGACTGGATTAAAGTCGCCCAACGGTGGGGCGACTGCAATTAATCACCCAACGGTTGGGAGATTTTCTAGTTTTCGCTGCTGGGTTGGGCGAAAGGCTCCAGTCGCCCAATGGTTGGGCGACTGGAGCCTATTTTTGTAAAAAATTTTCCTACGGGTATATTTCTGTAATTTCGAATAAAAAATGGATTATTCGTACAAAAAATTCAGCCGTGTGGTGTGGATAACATTATTATTCGGCTTCCGTTGTGCTGATAATTGGAGTCTTCTTGTGGCCCTCTCCTGCAAGTGTGTGTTATTCTGCATGTTACCAGTGTAGTTAAGATTCTCCAAGAATGTTGGTTAGCTAGTGTTGAGTACAAATGGGATGAGAATGTTACTGATTCCTCATCAGCTCATCATATTTTGTTTTTGGCACTGCTTATTGGACACATCGCAAAATAACTTATGCCTGAAAACTCGGATGGGTTAATTCAGAACAGAGACAGGAAGGAGTGAATTAACCGATCATTCTCATGTAAAGGTTTGAAACCAAGAAAATTCCAGGTAATATACATCAATCATGTGGTTCTCCCCCACCTAATATGCCAAAACCCAACTATTTCAGCATCGTATTCGCCTGATCCATACTAGCTCATCATGTAGCGCAGTGATCCTCCTCTCCGGTCCAGCTGACAAACAGCAGATGTTAAAGTTTCTGGTCGTCCCAGGAGACGAACAAATTAAAGTACGTTATGCTCTGGCTTATGTGTCTCTTCTTTTTAGCTTATAAAAATTATTTTTCGGTTTTTTTAATAATAACTAGTTTTTAAACGGAGTATCTTTTCAAAACGAAATCTACAGATTGACTATAGCATACACTATATCGACCTCATTTATATCGGTCAAAATCACAATCGAGTTTTTGTTACTCTATACTCTTTCTCATGAACAATCTAAAGGTTATAAACCACAACCAAAAACCATAAGTCAAAACCCAAAAAGAATAGACTCTACTCAAGAGTATCTAATTCTGGTAACCGTTTACCCCATCTTACAAGTTAGTTCAGTGCTATATAAGTACTCCCCTACTAGACTACTTAAGTACTAACTTGTATTTTCACACTTCTGAAGAATTAACCCCTAGCCATCTCATCTAGATAGTACCACTGAGCACTACTCCAAAATTTAGGTGACAAGCTATCAATCATGGTAAGGGGTATCAACTAACTGATGGCCCTCTAGGATCTCCTAGGGTTTAGATCTAGGGGGTTTCTATTGCGTTCGGGTTCTTGAGTGCTACACTGAGAGGGAGAGATGTGTACTAACCGTCCGACGGCGTGGAGGAGGAGGTGGCCATCTCACGTTCGCTCGGTGAAGTCTGCGCACGGGCAGCGACGGTCGGGGAAGAAGGAAGACGACGGCGGCGGAGATCCGGTGAAGGAGACCGGTGGTGCTTCCCGTCGCTTCAGCGCCCCCTCTTACAGATCGGGTCTTAGGGTTTGTCGGTGGGGTGGCGGCGGCACGGTCAACCTTGGGATGCGTGCCGCCCGGCCCCCACCTCTGTTTTTATAGCGCTGGCGACAGGGGCCCACCAGCCATTATGGGCTGGGTGCCCCCGATCAGGGCGCGAGCAAGGGGGGATTTGGCCGTTGGACCAAATCCCCTGAGATCATTCTAACATTCTCCCCCTTGATCTCAATCTGTACTTTATCTTTAATTACTTTTGACTTTACACATTCCATCACAGATTAGTGCATAGAACATGTCTCATCGTCACGGTCAATCGCCGATAGATTCAACAGTTACAATACACCTCTCTGCTCTGAAATAGTTACTTTAATCTTTTGGGCCATCTTTTAGTCCAGGAATCATAGGCTTTCCCTTAAACCCATGCCGGCTACATGTTCTCTGAACACGTTGGGTGGTAAGCCTTTTGTAAGCGGATCCGCTAACATCTTTGCGGTACTTATATGCTCTAGACTTATAATTTGATCCCGAACTTTATCTTTCACAACATAGTACTTTATGTCAATGTGTTTGGCAGCACCACTTGACTTATTGTTGTGGGCATACGTTACTGCGGGTTCATTATCGCAGTACAACTTAAGTGGTCTATTGATGTCGTCAACCACTTTTAAACCGGGTATGAATTTCTTTAGCCAGTTCACCTGCCCCTTAGCCTCATAACATGCTACAAACTCGGCATACATTGTGGACGATGTAGTGACGGTTTGTTTTGAGCTTTTCCACGATATAGCTCCTTTAGCGAGAGTGAACACATATCCGGATGTAGACTTTCTATCATCTCCCGCAAAATCAGAATCTGTATACCCCACTATATGGAGTGAATCCGATCTTCTGTATGTCATCATGAGGCCTTTTGTTCCTTGCAAATAACGCAAAACTTTCTTTATCAATTTCCAATGTTCTATTCCAGGATTGCTCTGGAATCTGCCAAGTAACCCGGTAACAAATGCTAAGTCAGGGCGTGTGCATACTGTAAGCTTCCGACAGCTGAAGCATATGGAACCGCTTTCATTTGATCGATCTCATACTGGTTCCTAGGGCATTGAAAATCCCCATATCTGTCGCCCTTGACTATAGGTGCAGGTGAAGGACTACATTTATGCATA
This sequence comes from Dendrocalamus latiflorus, assembly GCA_017311315.1. Taxonomy (NCBI): domain Eukaryota; kingdom Viridiplantae; phylum Streptophyta; class Magnoliopsida; order Poales; family Poaceae; genus Dendrocalamus; species Dendrocalamus latiflorus. The sequence goes on along the minus strand of CM029648.1, from coordinate 22,090,341 downwards.
CCAAATTTCTTTAAGACTTTCTCTATGTATGCCTTTTGTGACAGTCCCAATATCCCCTTGTTTCTATCCCGGTGAATTTCGATCCCTAGAACGAACGAAGCTTCACCAAGATCTTTCATATCAAAGTTTGAGGACAAAAACTTCTTTGTCTCCAGTAGCAGACTGACATCACTACTAGCCAGTAGGATATCATCCACATACAGGATTAGGAAGATAAACTTCCCATCTTTAAACTTTGCATAAACACAGTTGTCCTCTACATTCTCTTTAAACCCAAATTTTCTTATTGTACTGTCAAACTTCAAGTACCACTGTCTTGAAGCTTGCTTTAACCCATAAATCGATTTCTTTAGGCGGCATCCCATTCTTTCATTTCCTTCCACGACAAAACCTTTCGGTTGTGCCATGTAAACATTTTCCTCCAAATCCCCATTAAGAAATGTCGTCTTTACATCCATCTGATGTAACTCTAAATCATAATGTGCTACTAATGCCATTATGATTCTGAAAGAATCTTTACATGAAACTGGAGAAAATATCTCATTGTAATCAATCCCTTCTCTTTGCGTAAAGCCTTTCGCCACAAGTCGCGCTTTGTATCTTTCTATATTCCCTTGGGAGTCAAGCTTTGTCTTGTAGACCCATTTACAGCCTACTGTTTTGGCTCCTTTAGGAATAATTTCCAAGTCCCAGACTTTATTAGTCTTCATGGACCTCATTTCCTCTTCCATGGCCTTAAGCCATTTTGAGGAATTTTCGCTTCTCATGGCATCTTCAAATGAGGTGGGATCATCCTCCATTTGAAATTCCTCTGTATGATAAATCTGATAATCATCAGAAATAGCTGATCTTCTTGCTCTTTGAGACCTCCTCGGGGCCTCCTCATTTGGTACATCTACTGTTTGAGGCTGCTGTTGCTCCCCCTCATCTGTGGCAATAGGTTCTATATGATCCTGAAGAACAGGTTCTTCATTCTCATTCATTGTTGCCACGGGAGGAACAATAACAGGTGCTGGCACCACAGTGTCTTGCACCGTCGGTGCAGCGACAGCAGGTAGTGTGAAGAATGGCTCTTGAATCATCGGAGTGGGCGCAAACACCCACTTCTCTTCAAGCTCAATCTCTCGAGCTACCATGATTCCCCTCATCATTTCATCCTCTAAGAAGACAGCATGTCTCGTTTCTACAAACTTTGTGTATCTGTCTGGACAGTAGAAACGATAACCTTTTGACTTTTCAGGGTAGCCAATGAAATGGCAACTTACTGTTTTGGGATCAAGTTTCCCAAGGTTTGGGTTAAATACTTTAGCCTCAGCAGGACTCCCCCACACACGTAAGTGGTTTAGTGAGGGAACTCTTCCTGTCCACAACTCGTACGGTGTTTTGGGCACCGACTTACTAGGCACTCTGTTGAGAATATGAATGGCGGTTTTCAACGCCTCCATCCATAAACTCAATGGGAGTGTGGAGTAGCTCATCATACTTCGCACCATGTCCATCAGGGTACGGTTGCGTCTTTCAGCTACTCCATTTTGCTGAGGTTCGCCCGGCATAGAATACTGGGCCACTATTCCATTTTCCTGTAAAAACCTTGCAAAAGGTCCAGGAACTTGTCCATATGGGGTATGTCGACCGTAGTACTCCCCCCACGATCAGATCGGACTATCTTAATCTTTAAATCGTGTTGGTTTTCAATTTCAGCCTTAAATATCTTGAATTTATCCAAGGCTTCATTTCTTTCTTTGATTGGATAAATATATCCATAACGGGAGTAATCATCTGTGAATGTTATGAACGAGTCATATCCATCCACACTTTTCACAGGAAAAGGACCACAAATATCTGTGTGAATAATTTGTAGAACTCCTGTGCTTATTTTAGCGTCTTTCTTTATTTTCTTTACATATTTTCCTTTAATGCATTCTCTGCATTGTTCTAAGTCTGAGAACTCTAATGGAGGAAGAATATCATTCTTTACTAGTCTTTCTATTCTCCCCCTCGAAATATGGCCTAAACGACAGTGCCATAATTTCGACGACTCATCTAGAGTTCTCTTTCGTTTTCTGTTTACATTCGTAAACGAGGATTCAATCACTTTCTCGCACGCAACGTTCTCATTATCGCATACGACATTCACATCATCACACAATGATAACAAATAAAGCTCATTCTGTAATATGGCAAGACCAACACATTCTTTATTAAACATTATTTCGCACTTGCCATTTCCAAAATTGCAATCATAACCATCTTTGTCCAAATTTGACACACTAATCAAATTCCTCTGTAAAGAGGGTACAAAAAGGGCATCTCTAAGTAAAAGAGTGGAGCCATTAGCTAATTGTAATGAAAGATCGCCAACGGCTTCAACTTCAGCTTCGACTCCATTTGCAACTTTAATACATCTTTCTTTTCTTTGCGTAGTCCTCGTCGAACGGAATCCCTGTAATGAATTAGCAACATGAACAGTTGCTCCTGAGTCAATCCACCAAGTGGATTTTGAATATTTCACATACAGACATTCATTAATAAAGGTAATAATGTTCTCACCTTTCTTTGCCATTATCATCTTTAAATAATCAGGACAGTTCTTCTTGTAGTGTCCTGTCTTCTTGCAGTGAAGACACTGGTCTTTGTCTACAGCAAATTTATTCTGTTGAGGCTGATGTACAGAGGCTTTGCCCTTGTTCTTTGAGAAGGGGTTACTGTTGTAATTCTTTTTCTTGTTATCCCTCACAAAGTTGATAGAACCACCATGTGAGGATTTGATTCTTTCCTCCTCTTGCACGCACATAGCTATGCACTTTTCCATGTCCCATTTCTCGGGCTGCATATTATAGTTGACAACAAAAGTGTCAAACTCTTTTGGTAAAGAAGCAAAAGCCAAATGAATAAGGAACTCATCCTTGAGAGCCAAATCCATCGGTTTAAGTTTAGATGCCAAGTTGCTCATTCTAAGAATGTGCTCTCTTATGCCATTGCCACCGCCAGAATACCTTTCTGTTACCAGCTGCTTAATCAGCTGTGTACTATAAGTCTTTGAAGAGCTATGGTCGAGGTCGAGGCCGTGGTCGAAGGGCGTCATTGTCAAAGTCAAAGCTATGGTTGAAGTCGGGGCTGTGGTCGATGGTCAACGCTGAGGCTGTGGTCTGTGGTCGAAGTTGAGATCATGGTCGAAGGGGGCTATGGTCGAGATCGACGCCATAGTCGATGTCGATGTGGGTGAAGTCGAAGCCATGGTTTAGGTCGAAGGGCCGTGGTCAACGTTGATGCCGTGGTCGAATTCGATGTTGTAGTCGAAGGATCGTGGTCGAAGGACTGGGTTAAAGTCGAAACTGTGGTCAAAGTGGAAGTCGTGGTTGAAAAGGCCGTGGTCGAAGTGGAGAGTGCGGCCAAAGAGGAGGAGGGTGGCATGAGCAAAGAGGGAAAAGAGCGGCGGGCACGACGCGGGTAAAGAAGAGGAACCGAGAGCAAGAGCAAGGAATTAAGGGACAGGTAGAGAATAGCAAGTGAGGCAGCACCTCAGGTCCATGAAAGAACAAAAAAATAAATTCTGAAAAAAATAGATAAAGACAACACCTAATTTCTGGGAAATTCAATAAAGACAACATTTAGAACAGGAAAGATAACACCTAATTTATGGAAAATTCGTTAAAGACAGTACCCAGAACAAGAAGGAGAAGAAGAGGCATACGAAGATGGAGTCGGCGCGGCCAAAGAGGAGGAGGGCGGCATGAGTGAAGAGGGAAAAGGGCGACGGGTGCGACGTGGGCAAAGAAGAGAAACCGAGAGCAAGAGCGAGGGTAACAAAATAGAACACACGAGTACAGCTACAAAAAAGTCAGCTACAATACGCTACGACGAAAGTGATGCAAAAATTTCGGAGAACACACGGAGCTAACTCGAGAGTCCTGCATCGTGCTGCCCGCCCGCTGCACGTCACGGCGCTGCGGCCAGAGACGTTCTGCGACGTGGTCCAGGAGCTGGGGGTAGGGGTGGCAACGAGCCGAGCCGAGCCAGGCTCGGCTCGGCTCGTGAAAGCTTGGTGGAATGGAGGCTCGGTTCGGCTCGGCTTGGTTAGGGTATCAAGCTTTTTTGTGGGCTCGGTTCGGCTCGTGATGCGGCTCGAGCCAGCTCGAGCCGGCTCGCGAGCCAACAACCACCGACGGCAAGAAGAGGGGAATCGACGGCAAGATTCAAGAAGACGAAGGCACGGCAAGTCGGCAACCACCGAGTATCGCCAGGCGCCCAGGCGACCACCCCACCGCAAGCAAGCGACCACCACCAGACCCAAACCCTAACCCTTCTCGCAATCACCAGTAAAGGTAAACCCCACAAATCACCATCCAAATCCATGTACAGATTAACAGATGTACTACATTCATCCATTATAGCCAACAGCCCAACATTGAACTAGATTACTAGAGCATCCATTCTCAGTAGAACACATGGAACCAATCCAAGCATATCACCAGAGGTAGAAGAGGGGAGAAGAGGCTTACCGAATACCGACGAGGACGACGGCTGCGTGCGACCGCCGGGCGTCGGCCGAGCCCCCAGCTACCACCGGCATAGCCACACCTCCAACCACCACCGTGTACTCCCCGGCGTACGGGCAACGCACTTCCATACCTAGCACGTCTTGAGCAAGCCCAGTAAAATAAAAACAAATCGGCAAACAAATCAAACTGAGGCTAGGTCGGATCCGAGGGAGGAGGCACCAGATTCGGGCCCTAGGCCACGGATCTAGCCGCAACTCACCGGCGCCGCGAGCGGGAGGCGTGTTGGAGGGGCGGGGCAGTGCGGCATCGCTAGGACCGAAGGCGCGAGGGGAGCGCGGAGGCCGGAGACCGGAGTAGAGGCCGGCGCGGAGGAACCGAAGAGAGGCGTCGGCCGGGCCGCCGGGGCAAGGAAATAGGGAGAGGGTCAGAGGGAGGGGGCGCCGGGCGCGTCCGCGCCGCCGCGCGTGACTGCGTGAGTGGAGGGAGAGACCGAGAGGGAGGAGAGAGTCAGAGAGAGGAGAGAGCCGAGTGGGGACAGGGCCACAGCCCACAGGGGGTCAGGGGGAGGCCGGGAGCGGGTCAGCGGGAGGGGGCGTCGCCGCGTCGGGTGGGGCCGTGGGCCATCGGCCAGTTGGGCCGAGCCAGCTTGGCTCGCGAGCCAGCTCGCGAGCTGGCTCGGGCTCGGCTCGGCTCGTTTTATCCACGAGCCGAGCCAAGCCTTCACGAGCCCGAGCCGAGCCCGAGCTGGCTCACGAGCTCGAGCTTTTTTGCCAGCCCTAGCTGGGGGCCATAGCGTACCGGTCCTTCGTCTACGAGACCGGGTCAGGAGCACAGCAGCCAAATGCTCAGAACAAGAAGGCATTCGAGTGGTGCTGTAAATAAATAAATAGTAAATTTCATAAACCACACTATATTTGATAAAAAAAACTATCTTAAAACTACTCTTTAAAGCATCGGTTTTATAACGTCACGTTTACTTTTTTTTTATAATGTTTCATAAAATCACACTTTTATACAATATCATCGTATGCAATGGCTTGATATTCCAAATCCACTCTTCTACTAACAAGGCCATTTCGTTTAGAGATAGACCAAAAGGCATGGGCTTCTCCTCAAGTCATCGACCAAGTTTGAGTGGCGCGTGCAAGGAGAGACGAAAGGCCAGGGGCGTAAAAGTGGCATAAAGAGGGACGCGGTGCGCAAAAGTGGTATGAAATGGGATATTAGTCTGGTAAGTGATATATGATGATATTATTTAAAAGTGTGGTTTTATACAATAGTAATGCAAAAATAAGTATGATTCTATGAAATAGATGCTTAAAAAAAGTGATTTTGTGATAGTTTTATCAAATGTAGTGTAGTTTGGTAAACTTTACTCATAAATAAATAGTGATAACAATATATGAATGCTAATATAAATTAAAAAGAAAAAGATGATTCCTATATAAAAAGAGATAATTGATTGTATGCCACCGAATAGCGTCCGCTTCTACAAAATACCATGAAAAAAAAACTATTTCTATTATATGCCATCGAATTACACTGAAATTTAATTATATATTATTGCCATCAGTTAGCCTCTGTTTGGTCCTGAAAAAAGACGATTTTGTCCTCAATTCAAAATTAGTCCTTGAGATAAAAAATTAAACATAGGGTAAATTGGCTTAGCCAAAAATATTGAATTTTTGGTGGATCATGAGGGTAGTTTAAAACTCAAATATAAAATTTTATGAACTGACCCTTTCATTTGATCCATTTTTGAAATTCAACTCTAAAATCAGCCTATTTGAGCTATTTTATATATTAGGACAAATTCACTGTATAAAAATGCAAAATAATAATTTTTAGGATCTATGTGACATCTTAGGAGTATGTGAGACTTATTCCAAAATATTTAGACCTCATTTAGTCTTTGTTTCTAAATAATAGCCTTTATTAGCATTTAAATCAGAAATATAAAAAATTTATTTGAATAGTATCTTGAAATATTTTTTTCTAGCTCACTGACATAATGAGCAGCACCCCTGTGAATTTTCATAATTTTTAGAAGTTGTTTGCTATTTTAAATAAATCGGGTCTTCTGTCTTTTGGTAAGGCATTTTCATCTTTTTGAGAAGATAATGACCTCCACTAACGGTGCACTAATGACAGTGGTATAGAATTAAATTTTGGTACAATTCAATGGTATATAGTAGAGTGAGTATTTTCAGCGGTATTTTATAGAAGCGGACGCTATTAATAGTATAAAATCAATTATCTCATGTAAAAACCATGTTCTTCCATACTTGGCAAAGAGTACCATGTATTTTCAGGAGGTAAGGATACGTGTATATTGAATAAACGTCATCGATCGATCGTAATTAAGAGATGACAGCGAATCGGTTCGAATCGAACCACACACAAGTGGTCCATCGGATAGGAGCAAACCACTTTTACCGAGGATGTAATCCGGCGAAGATGGATCGACGACGATGCAAGATGCTGCTGCTGCCCAGCGCTATACGGCAGCGACTGCTTCACGAAAAGACGAGCACAGCAACGGAGGAAAACGTCTCTCTCATGTCGAAGGCATTCATACCGGATAACACGGACGGCAATCTGCCCCGGGGCAGCACGACGGCGATGGACATACAAAACCGAAAGTTGTCACCGCCGGATTGGAACGTCGCGGCTCGCGGAGACGGGACAAAGGAGCCGGAAGAAGAAGAAGAAGCACGTCATGATCGATCAAGGGACACAACCCGTGGCCGCCCCCACGGCCCACTCTCAGCCGCACGTCACCCCCATTAATCCCCCTTCTGTCGAAACCTCCGCCCTAGCTGGCTGACTCGGCTGCCACTGGGTTGAAAACGGACCCAATACAGATGGACAGTGGCTCTGTCACATTTAATTTTATGTTTTTTCTTGTGTGCGAATGCCTTGATACAGATATAAATTTGAATAATATCGAATATAAATATAGAGCAAATATAAATTAAATCTAATGCGGGTACAAGTATTTTTTAGAATATGAAAATCCTTTAAACTGTACTCACAAAACATAAAATAGTTTACTTGATCCATATATTCGTCAACAACAAGTTAAGATTTCTTCCCTAGCTCTATGCATTGATGTATATGCTAATGTATAATGGGCCACTAAAGTACCGTGTAAATAGACTGGATTGAAATAGAGGATATATGTTGTAGATATCTAGCCCCTGAATATACAGATAATCTGGATCCATATTTATATTCGACGAATAGTGAGTTATCAAATTCGTATTCATATTCGATAGAAAAAAATCAATATTCATTTTCAATCCGATACTATCCAACAAATATCTGAACCGACATAACCATATTCGAGAATTGTCTGAATCGATTGCAAACTGTGGATGTGTTCTTTTCAGTTACGGTTTATGACTTTTGACCCTGATTCGAATGTTTGTACGAACAAACTAAAAACAGATAAGTCACTTTTAAAAAGCTATATTTATAAATTATTTTAAAATAACAATACAAAACCATCATATTTATTTATTTTAAAAAAACCATAAACCATACACCGCACACCGAAAAGAAAGGAGTAACAGTTTTCACCTCAACCCCCCTCTCAGACGTCCTCTCCTGTCCCGCACTGCACACGCTGCCGACCCTCCGTTCCTCGCATGTCACGAGGACCGTTGTACGTGGGGCTCACTTGTCATACACCAATCGTGCACAAAGTCACGGCTTCCTGGGCCCACGCACAGCCACGGCTTTCAAAATCACGTCCTCCGATTCCTCGCCTCGTCTCCTCCTTTTCTCTAATCGCACGCCTTCCCATAGTTTTCCTGTGATCAAATCGCCGCTTAATTACGCCCACAAGCACTGCGACATCGGTTAATCATCCAACTAATCAAATCTTAAATCGAATTAGACACAAAAAAACCGGTCCTCCCGATCCTTTACCCCCCGTGTCGTCCTGAGTTCCTCGCCTCCGCCATTCCCAAAGACCAAATTTATTTGTTCCCCTTTCCTTTTATGTTTTGTTCTTTTTCGCTCCCCGCATCTTCCTTTCCCCCTATGCGGATCCGCCTCCTTGTAACCACCGCCATTCCCCGCCTCGCCGGCGTCTGATCCGTGGAGATGGGAGGAGGAGAAGGGGGCGTGGAGGAGGCCACGGCGTTCGAGGTGGCAATCGTCGTGCCCAAGCTCTCCCACGCCGCGGCGGCCGGAGGCGGCGAGGGAGAGGACTGCGTGGCGCGGCTGGTGCGCGAGCTCGAGGGCGCCGGGCTGCTCGTCGAGCGCGTCCGCGGCGTCCCCGCCGAGTTCATCAAGGTCCGTGCCGTGCGGCTGCGCCGGTGCTGCTGTGTTTTTGAATTCGGTTTTGCCTTGGTACCTTAGTTTGAACCGTGGAGGCGATTCGGAGAGAAAGCCCTATGATTTGCTGTGCTCTGATATCTATGACGCGTGCTTCTTACTCTTCAAATTATTTCTAATGCTTGTCGATTTACTGTTCGGATTTAGCTGTCTGCGCCCATGGGGACTCTGGGGAGAGCCGCCGCTGAGATGCAGATGAAGAAGCTAACCTATATCGGTAACTGAACTACTCTACCTAGGATTATTTGAAATGTGGCGTCTGTTGGGCTGGGTGATTCGCTGATGTGTTCATGTGCTGTTGTTCTGCGTTTCAGGAATGGAGCTTCAGTTTGAATGGGACCAGGTCGCAGCGTTCGTGAGGCAGCCCGATGGGTCCCTGTTTAGCTGGCGAGAGCGGTTTACCTGCTTCCGCCACTTGATATACGGCATTGTAAGTGCACCATTGTCTTCCAGTATAGGTGCTGCTGTTCCCAATTGCAATACATTGCAGCTATATTAATTGTCAACTAGCAGGGTGGCGTGTGCATTGGCACGGCTCGATTTACCGATTTAGTATAATTTGCCGAATCTAGGAATATATTTCGAATCAAGCAGTAATTTTGGAAAACTTAGCATTCCAAACAATCCTGAGAACTACACGCTAGGTGGGTGCTTGTAGATTTTCTGGGATTTCATCATGTTACCTCTTGGTTGCTAATTAAGTAACCCTACGTATCACTATGTTAACCAAATGCACACTTTCGTAGAGAAGAATTATTTTTTCTATATGTTTTATTGGGACTTTTTTTATATCCCAATAGAGCGGAACCTAGAATGAAATTTTCTGGGGACAAACTGTAATTCTGTAAACTACAAAAAATATAATTAGGAAAGAACGGTGCACGTATATATTTCTTACATGAACGCTAGCTTCGTAGGACCTTGCCGTGAAACTCTACACTGACAAATCTTGCTCTGACCTGAGAAAAGCAGATAAATCTCAGGCATGGACACACATAATCATGTTGTGGATGGCCAATAGAAGCAACTATATGATAGATGAGTTCTCATGCCTATAGCTTCCTGGCAATTATATTGTTCATTGGATCAATAATGATTGTCAGTTTGTCACATAGAGTAGTACTCCAGGAAGTGAATCCATCCCAAGGCACGAGCAATCCTTGCCATGGCTGATCCTGCCTATCAGCGACTTCTCTTAATTAGCCGAGGCCAACACAATCAACACCAGACATCTTTACTGTCATCAGAGAACTATATGCTCATATACGATCCTGATGTCCGTGCGTGAGCCTAATGCAATAAGCCGATAAATTTTACACAATTACTTTCATCTATCTAAGTCACTTCTCAGTCTAATGCATATCATAATATTCTCTTCTACTACCCTATCTTTCATGGACAATGCATCCGCTACTTGCCTGACGTTGATCCCGATCATCAACTTGAGAAGGAACTTGGCTTGAATTGTTGTTCTTGGCATAGGCACAACATGTCTTCTATCACCTTTGTTCCACATGAACATGGTGAAAGAAATCAAACCATTTGCTTGTACATCTCGTTGGTGGTCTAGGCTTGTCTCTTTAAAGTCTCTTATGGTTGGAAGGATGTTACGGCTGACCAGCGCTACTCACTGTAGGAGATCGGTGTGTTCATGACAGAGGATTTGTATGCGCCAATCGACCACGCTACTCACTAGAGGCGATATGGATTTTATCTCTGCCTTCTTTATTCAACTGGACTCAATGAAGGAAAAAAATCGAATCACTTGTTTCCTGTACGGCTTTGTTTTGGATGGCCTGGTTTTCTTATGATGCACGTCCCATCCTTCATTTGTGAAGTCCTTTGTATGCATCAACTCCTATATGACGTGTTTAGCTTGGCATTTGAGATTAGTACTTTGAATGCACAATTACGATTCTCAACTTGGCTGCCATGCATACCACAATATGCACACGTTACAGACTTGTTGAGCTACCTATCGGCTCGTTGCATGTGTCCGACCTTTGTTGTACTCTATCGAGGGCCTATGGAGGCCGCCAATCAACAAGCCTTGACACCTTTTGTAGTGCAAGCTCTCACATTCAACACCTCAGTGTGCCAAGCGAGCGTCGTGACTAGGGGTGGATATCGAGCTGGCTCGGCTCGTTAGCCTAACGAGCTGAAAAGGTAGCTTGGCTCGGCTCGGCAGGAAGCTCAAGCTCGGCTCGTTAGGTTCGGTAGGCTCGTTACCATTTTATCCATCAGACTCATTGCTATGTTGGTTAACATCATCCATACTATCATTTGCTCATTTTAATTATGCCTTATCATATAAAATTAAGGACACCATCATGTTAGTATGGATCGTCAAGCCAAATCCTGAAAAATGTAATGCAAATATATGTGCATATCATCCATCTATGTTTCTAGGCATCAATCATCCACCATTCAAGCATCAATTTAGATATTCCCCATTCATCCATGCATCATCCATGACTCAGCCAAATAGGATTTAGGAGCTAGAGATAAGGGGGCCAAACCTAGAGAGTAGGTGGTCGGCTGGAGGTGCCGAACACCACGCCACCCCACGACTAGCGGCGGTCACCGGCGAGTTGAGTGCGGCGTTGAGGATTGGACAAGGATCTGCCTCAAATCCAAATTCATAAAGGTAGAGAGCTAGAGAAGTAAGGTCGGGGAAGTAGGGGCCCTTGGGGTCTCCATGGCGAGGCCACCGGTGTCAGTAACATGGTGGCATCGCTGAGGCGCCGGCGGCCTCAACAGTGGCAGAGGTGGTGCCTTGAACCCGGCATAGAGGAGCCGGGGGAGAAGAGGGCAGCAGCGTGAGGTCGCAGGCAAGGAGGCCGGCGGCATCGAGTGAGGAGAGCAGAGAGAGAGGTGGGGACCGTGGGGTGTGTGGCTCTAGGGTTCTACTTCAGGATTGGGAGGATTGGGGAATTTTGGAGTCGCCTCATGCCTGGGCCGGCACTGGAACTACGGTGAGGAGGAGGCCGAGGCGGATAGGGAAGGGGATAGGAAGGAGAGGCGGAGGCAGACGGTGAGGAGGGGAGGTGGCGACGGAGGCGAACAGCGAGGATGAGGAGAGGCTGAGCATGCAGTTAGGAGTAGGAGGGAGACGGCGGCGGAGGCGGACGGCGAGGAGGGGAGGCCAAGCATGCGGTGATGAGGAGGAGGATGACTGCTTCTTGTGTGTGATACTGCGGTGACGCCGGTGAGGCTAAGATAGCCAGCTGGGCTGGGCGGTATTGGGTTGGAATCGGGCCGACTGAGCAACTGAGCTAGCAAGCGGTTCGTGAGCCGGCTTGGGCTCGGCTCGTTAGTGAACTGAGCTAAAATGCTGGCTCGGCTCGGCTCGTTTATGCCACGAGCCGAGTTGAGCCTCCAACAAGCAGAGCTGGCTCACGAGCCTCAAGCTTTTTTGCCACCCCTAGTCATGACTCTCACCTTCCATGTCTCCCTGCATGCTTGAATCACTTCCTTGCAACACAGCTTTACTGAATCACGTTGTCCACATATAATGAGCACCTTTCCTTGATATTTCTTTTTCCAGTTCGGAAAGCATGTTGATTTTATTAGTCCGGATACTATGCTGAATTTTAAGTGTTTGGATTCAATACATTTCCTATTGGGATAATTCATAGTCCGGATACTATGCTGAATTTTAAGTGTTTGGATTCAATACATTTCCTATTGGGATAATTCATACTATACCACTCCAAAGATTGGCTTGGCTTGAGATGCTACACCAAAGATTGTCTTCCATATCATACCACTCCAAAGAGTTTTATATTCACACAATGCCATTACCATTATTTTCTTGCCTTTTCCTTCATTTTGCAGCATGTGACCCATGCAAAAAAGTCCATTATACCCTCTTGTCAATTAGTATGATATGTGAAATGTCTACCAGCATTTCACACCAGAGCTAAGGGCTTCTTGTGCCTCTTGTAAACACATTGTGCTTGTCTCTACATCTACCTCAGCGCTAGCTGCAACCTTCAAGTATGTCACCATAGCGGCATGGGTGTCAACAATGGAGGGTGTCGTAAAGCGTGCTTGTTCTCTCGGAGAAGCACATGATTCTAATAGAAATGACTTTTTCATATTTCATTTCATTCACAAAACAATCAGCCAAGGTGGGTGGCCTACATGGACCTCTAGATGATAAGGAAGACATCGGTAATACCGTAATAGGCACTTAGTAAGGGCCCTGTATAGCCTTGAGGCTAAACTATATACAGTGCTAAAGCTAAGGTCGATACGTTGGTTTGATGATTAAGTGACCTAAGGTTTGCTTCACTTTCTTTTGGCTGAAGTCATGTAATTGTACTAATTGACTTGAGGGTATAATGGACTTTTCGCATGGCTCAAATTCTGCGAAATAAAGGAAAAGACAAGAAATGAGAGGTGATGGCATTGTGTGGATCTAAAACTCTTTAAAGTGGTATAATATGGAAGACAATCTCTGGTGTGGTATCCCGAGTTGTACCAATCTTTGGAGCGGTATAGTATAAATTATTCCTTTCCTATTTTATGCCATAAATAGTTGTATTCAATTAGATGTCCTATTGCAATCTGATCGATCTTTACCGTTATAATCTGGACCCACCACAATCGCCGGTGTAGATTTTTCTCTTTTTTCACCGATTAATGTGGTAATTTCTAGCCCTTGAGAGCGAACGTGGTGGTTTCTTTTTACTGTTTTAATAAGATAATAGATTCTGTTACATTGTAGTTATAGGGCTTGTTCTTTTTGGTTGAACCTTATGGCTTTTGACTGCAACTTGTGACTTTTGTGCTGTTCATGCGAAAAATTATACTATTACAGAGTAACAGAAACTTACATGTGGTTTTTGCCGATATAAATGAAGTCGGTACAGTATGTACTACAATTAACTAGTAGACCCTATCTTAAAAAGATACTCCGTTTAAAAGCTAGTTACTGTAGAAAAGCCGAAAAGCAGTTTTTAAAAGCTGAAAAGAATAAGCCCATAATTATTGTTACTTCTGTTACTCCTACATCATAGCTATGAATGCATTATATGCTTTAGTTTCTGTGACCTGCTTGTTTGGAGATCAATGCTAATTGCTACATTAAACTACCAAGGACAAAGTGGTAATTTTTCGTAATGAACTTTGCTTCATTGTTGGTATCTGTGTGTCCTGCTTAAGTAAAATGGTATGCATCTCCCGACTGGCTTTTGCACTGGATATTTGATATTCTTCCCGATTGATAAATAGTAACCAATGCGTACTTCATCAGAATACCTATCAATTAAACAGCAATATATGCACATTTAAGATATAAGCTATAGTGGAAAGTTGCTGAGTATTTCTTCTGCTTATTACTCTGGCTATTCAGTCAACTTAAGCTTTGTTTTTTATCCTTTTTTTTGGCATGATGAGTGAATATAAAGCATATCGAGGGGGCATCTTTATTTAATTTGGACATCCTTATGTGATAGTAAGTTGGTATTGGGCCATGCAGGTGAACAAGACCAACTCTGAAATAACTCTCAAATTTGATGATAAAGAGTTCCACTGGAATCAGAATGAGTCGCTATTAAGCAGGCTGGAAGATGAGGGAGTTGTGAAGCAAGTCTTCCCTTTGCACGGTAAAGTAATCTAAATAGTAAATATACTCATATTTGTGAAATTTTTAGTGTTAGCCAAACTAACATTATGGTTGCAGATGAAGTTAAAAGGAAGCAGCTCCTGAGAAATTGGGCACTGAACTGGCTTGACTTCACATGGCAGCCTATTGATGAAATTTACTCATACTTTGGAATGAAGGTAGAACAGTGTAACAACACGTTACACCTATCATATTTAATTTATGGGCCAGTCTATCTGAAGCAAGTCAATTAATGGGGTTTTTCTTTAGTTCATAAAATCTCCATTTTGGGACTGCAGATTGCAACATATTTTGCTTTCCTAGGAATGTATACGCGTTGGCTGTTCTTTCCAGCTGTATTTGGCCTGGCAACTCAGCTTATAGATTTTGGGTATGCATTTTACTTTGTCTCTTTTAGAAAATATAGTTGAAATATAACTAATATTGTCAGCTAAGTGCTCTAAATGTTCCTTTCTGCACTTTAAATTCAGGCCATTGCAGTGGTTGGTTCTTCCTACTTTCTTTATCTTTGTAATTTCTTGGGCGGTCTTCTTTTTGCAATTTTGGAAACGGAAGAATTCAGCACTTATTGCTAGGTACAGCATGCAATTTTTGTTCAATCTACACACTTTCAAGTTAATTAAGTTCTCGCTCACTACCGTTTTCTTCCTTCTATGATGCCTTCAACAGATGGGGTATTAATTATTCATTTTCTGAATACAAAACATTGGGCAATGAACTGGACTCCTTAAGCCATTCTCTGGCTGTTGAGGATGTTGAGGAAAAGAAATTTAGCGACGTGCCCGCTGAGAAAAGAAGATTACAAAGAAATGAGTGGTTTGGTGTCCTCCTTAGAATTAGAAACAACGCTATCATTGTGTTGGCCATCATCTGTCTTCAGCTGCCATTTGAGTTGGCCTATGCTCATTTATACGAGATTACAGAAACTGAGGCGCTAAGGTAAGTATGCATCGGTTGTGGTTCAGTTTCATAGCAATGTGGAACTGACTTGCTAGCTAGCTTTTCTTCCTGAGTATTTTATACCTATTTCCTTTGCTTTACTTTTGTCGTTTCTGGCTGTGAGTAAAATATGAAGTATATGATTCTTATTGATGGTTATACCATGCAGGTATGTATTAACTGCAGTATATCTTGTTGCAATTCAGTATTACACAAGGATAGGTGGCAAGGTGTCGGTCATTCTAATAAAGTATGAAAACAACCAAGGAGAAGAGTCTAGCGCTGATAGTTTAGTTTACAAGGTAAACACTATGATACAAGGAGGATGGTTCATGCTTTAGATAGCCGTCTTACTCTTTTTGCAATTGCAGGTCTTCGGTCTTTACTTTGTGCAATCATATATTGGGCTGTTTTATCATGCTTCTCTGTATCGCGACATTTTGACACTCCGGCAGGTCCTTATTCAGCGTCTGATTGTGTCCCAGGTATGTCTGCAATGTAACTGTTTCATTACTGGATATGATAATATTACAGTCACCCTATGATGATATATGTCAATTTCCAGGTATTGGAAAATCTGATCGAGAATTCCATTCCTTACCTCAAGTACAGCTACAAAAAGTACGGGGCTGTTCAGTAAGTTTTGCAGCAAAACCCATTGTGCTACTATTCTCTCTTTTTTTTCAAATCAATAGAGGGATATAAGAAATCTCTCCCATCTTGTAGCAAGAAAAAACATGAGAAAGAATCACCAGCAGGGAAGTCGGTTCGATTATCAACAAGGGTGGAGAAAGAATATTTAAAACCCTCTTACACAGCGAGCATTGGAGAAGAACTTGAAGATGGTTTATTTGATGGTAATAACAATTAATAGGCAAGGGTGTTCAGCTTTTCTGGTAGTCATGTGGTTCGTCTATACCACCTTTTCTGAACAATTATTTGATGGCCTTTGTGCTTACAGTGTTGAATCCATTGCAGATTTTCTTGAGCTAACTCTTCAATTTGGGATGATCATGATGTTTGCTTGTGCGTTTCCATTGATATTCTGCTTTGCTGCTCTGGTATGTGGTCTCTATCACAACAGTGCTTCGTGTGCGTGCAGTGCACGCCTGCGTGCTTTTGCTATTATGTATGTGTTAAGTTTGTTTCTTTTTACTATATTCGTGACAGAACAATGTGACTGAAATAAGAGCAGATGCATTGAAGTTGTTAGTCATGTTGAAAAGACCTGTACCCCGTGCTGCAGCTACCATTGGGGCATGGTTGAACATATTCCAGGTTTATTAACGGTTGATTGTTATATTCTACTCGTTGCTATGCATGCATGTATGTTCATTCTGATGTTTTTTTCAGTTCTTGGTTGTGATGGCAATCTGCACCAACTGCTTGCTTCTTGTGTGCCTGTATGACGAGGAAGGAAAATGGAGGATTGAGCCAGGACTTGCGGCGATCCTCATAATGGAGCATGCTCTCCTCTTAATCAAGTTTGGTTTCTCACACTTTGTGCCTGAGGTGATTCTCTATCCTGTTATGTTTGTTCTGTGCATATTTATTGTTTTCTGAAGCACCTAGATGTTGTTTCTTGGCTTTTTTGTTCAATTAGGAGCCAGCATGGGTGATAGCAAATCGTGTGCGATATGTAGCTCAGGCACAGAATGTCTGCTCCAAACAACTCTTGAGGAGCATATCAAAATTGGAGACAAAATGGGAGTGAGGAACATCAGGTACAGTTTTAGAAGGCAAAGCTAGTTTTGTAGATTAGGATAGAGCGGAGATCTGTCTCGTGCAGCAAGTGTAGAAATTGTAGTTTTGTGACATCTTGCCGTTGCTAACGGTTCCAATTGGTAAATTTAGATATCTCTACATAATTTATAGGAGTATGATAAGGCGTGTTGCCCAGTATTGCAAGGATGCAAGATGTTTTTCTTGCCAGTACAACATGTATGTGGTGTGTGTTATTTTGAGTTGTACAACAGCATCATGGTTCACTAACAAAGTAAATCTAACTCAGCACAAGGATGAATAGATAAACGTGTGAGCAAAGTCTCTGTAATACAACCATCAGTTTACAGGGAAAAAAGAAACATGCGTGCTGCTGCTTATTACAGCAGTGATCTTTGCAGCTCAATTTTATTATGTTTGGCAGAACGGAGAGATTCAGAGCACATACGACAGCCTGCGTCGCTTATCGCTTGAATTAATGTAATCAATGAATTGTGTATATCGTCTGCTGCATATTGTTGGCTGTAGCTCGGAGACCGTTGCCAATCATATCAGTGTTGTTTTTTGTTGATGAATGTGAAGTTACCATCAGCTGTTCAGCTAGGTGATCCGTCATCGCGTGCGTTCTGGTGCTCCGACGAGCCGTCGAACTTCTCCGGCCAGGCGCCGAAGCTGAGCTGCCGCACCAACGCGGCGACCGCCTTGGCCCATCGCCGGATCTCGCCCTTGACCTTGTCGGGCTCGATGTACACCAGCGTGCCGGCGCCCAGCCCGGACAGGAGGCGGTCGAACCGCGCGCTGCGGGATGGCTGCTTCGGCAGGCCGGCGCCGGCGTCCGTGGCCGATGCCTCGGCCGCCTTCTTGCCGACCGACATGTGTCAAGAGTATCGGAATTTTCGGTGAATCATGGGGTGCAGTTCGGCTTTATACCGGCTGGGGGTTGGACAACCCGCACGGCTGGTGAGCCTGGCTCCATGGTTCCTTCCAAGATGCTCCGAGGTCAATTTCGCAATTTCCGGTGCACGCAAAGGCTAGCACGCGGGCGAAATACTAGAATAGTCTAAATTTGACTTTGGTGATTTCCGATTATAAATGTGTTCTGAAATGTTAATTTCCTGAGTATAAGTGTAGCTTTGCTTGCAGAATTCAGACTCCAACAGGCAACAGAACAAAATATACATATTAAAAAAACATCGAAGTCTAAAGTGAGGTACCAAGGAAATTCCTCGAACAAATCCTATGGTCGAATGTCGAAACCGTGTAGCATGATCCACAGAAGAAAAAAAAAGGAATATCCATCGCATAATCAAAAGACAAATTCAAGTTGCCGACAAGTACTTTCCACACACAGGATTCAGCAATACCAGCACAATTTGTTCATCCAGTTGCCCAGAACGATTGGTATTTCGTCTAACATGTCAAACCACCACACCATGGGCGACAAGAGTTTTCTAGAAGCGCAAAGATAACAGCCAATAATTATGGAAATGATTTTAAGAGGCCTAGCAATATGTCATGGGTACAAACATGGAACCTACTACGAAAATTTGTAGCAGTCTGGTGAGCACATCATTCATCATACTTCGAGTCCCATACTCTTTAAGAACAAATCTAAAAAGCTGGAAACATAAACACCAACACCCATCCACAAAACAAGCAGACTGACCATGTGTTTTAGTTCGCCTGCCTGTTCTTCTTCTTGACACCAGACTTGGCAACCTGGAGGCTGCGGTAGACTGCGCTCAGCCTTGCAAGAGCTGGCTTGGTCAGATCAGGCCTGTAGTAGTTGTCACCGACCTGTTGAAGGAACAAGCAAAACCATTAGATCAATGGCACCAACTTGGTCTGCGAAAAACTAAGGTAACAAAAAACATTTCACCCATTCAAAACAAGCAGTAACCGGTAAAAGCAAGAAACAGGCAAGTTCCTGCTCATTACAGAAAGTGACTTAAGAAATAGAATACAAAATAATATGGAAGGGTAGCTCAGAAGCCAAGCGTAATAAGTATATTGCATCGAAGATCCAACCTTTACCGAATGAATCTTCTTACATGTTAAGGCTCATCACAGCAATTATATCAGAGAACCGAAACAACAAACAGCAGATATTCCACTACCATACAGTTTAAAAAATTGGCAGGTAATTCAATTTTCGCTAAACAATGGTGTTGGCATGTACAAAAAATAATATATAAGCTCCAAGAACTAAAAAGGTTCAAAGATAAAGAACCACGTTGCAGACTCGACAAGATAGGAAGAGAGGACCCACCCTGATGATAATGCAAAAACAAGCTGTTTGTTTGAGCTCAGAAGCCAAGCGTAACAAGTGTATTTCATTGATGACCCAAACAGATGCATGGATCTTCTTGCATGTTAGGGCTCATCACAGCAATTTCATAACAGTTCAACCATTGATATTTACAGAATTCTCTATCATTCAGGGCATTTAAAGTTTCAAATCAGATCATCTACTGGGCATTTAAAGTGCCAAATCGGACCATCTAGTACCAGACATCAACATCAAACAAGAACTAAGCAGACAATAATTTAAGAACCATAAGGTTCTTCTAGTGCTAATACCTGGTTTTTAACAGCCTTGGCCATCTTGCAGAACTCCTTGCGCATGACAGACTTGTGGTAGAGGCTGGCAGGCTTGTTCTGCTTCTTTGTCTTGGTTGTCGAGAGGACCACCGCCATCTCCTTACCACTGGCCGGCTGCACTGTCACGGTCTTCTTGTTTGCCAGGCCTGCAAAAAAATGACCACCAACCCACAACCTCAGTTGGTCGGTGCCACAAGTAACATGCATCAGAAACTCAACCAAACAGGTACTGACCAGAGTACTTGTAGGAGTGGACATTGTAGAGGTTGTTGGGCTCCTTGCTGAACTGAACCTTGGCATTGCCGTTGCCGAACTGCTTGACCAGGAAGGAGTTGTTCTTCTTGACAATCTCCCAGACCAGAGAATCCGGAACCGTCGCCATTTGTCCTAACCTAAAGCACCAAATCAACCGCCCAATATGAAACCCAGCAGCAAAATAGGCGCAATACAGCTAAAGAAGAACAAATCACAAACTTCCTAGCATCTCACTACAGCCGAGAGCTCTAGTATAACAACTATGGCAACACAGACCATATTTTGTTGCAAGTTGGCTAGATCCTGACGTACCAGCGCATTAGATTTAGCAGAGCAAACGAACATATATTGAACGGAACAAACATATCAGTGCCCTAAATTCCAACACAAGCAATACATATAACGACACGCAACAAACGATTCTACACGTATCGCACGGGTGATGCAAACATAGCCACGAACATTAGATATTAGTCCCACTAAACTAAATCACTAGCGCCTCAAATCACGAATGGAGAGGGAGCGGAGCAAACAAACACTTCCGAGAACAAACAGGCCAATTCATAGGGAGGACAGCTTAGGTTAACAAAGATCAAGTCATGTAGCATGGACATCGTACGGAGTAGGGAAGGTTCCTTTCTCACTAGAGATTGCAGTGACGCGCCGCCGATCTGCTTCGTTCCGGGTGTGGACGGGTGGTGGCTGCGGTAGCACGGCGAGTTTTGGAGGCCCCCTTTTATAGCATTGCGGCGCTCGTAAACCCTAGGTTCGGCCGGCTGTCTTGTGGGTGGCTTGTTTCGGTCTCGTGGTCGTCCGTCCAGCTTGATCTGTGGCCTAATTGCACTTTTCGTTTTTTTCTTTTTATTTCTCCTGAGTGAAAAAGACTAGAAAACGTCAGCACAACCGAGTGCCAATATGCTTGAAGAAGTTAGAAAGTAATATAATATCTGATTTTTTTTAAATAGTTTCTTTATTCTCTAGCTCTCGTTTCGCTTCGGATTTAAGGCAGAGAGTATGCATTGCACACACCACTTCTCTCGCTTCTATTTCGTGCACACATCTCTCATTCTCATCTTGCACACATATTTCGATCAGGGTTGTGGAAACTTTTTGACCAGAAAACTAGACTAAACCGATTTGAGTCTTTCGGCCTCAATACCGGTCTTTATAGATTGCATTTTGAACAAGTTCAGTTCCACATTATTTTTAAAAAAACATGACCCACTTATTATACACACATTTTCTAGCAAAAAATTTGCCATATTTGAGACAACCACAGAACGTGAGATACCACACTCTTGACACAAAAATTGTGGCGATGTACAGCTCCAAACAGGCCCAAAGCCACAGTTTGTTATAGGGGACAGGCATCGACTAGCTTTCCCCGGCTTACTGTTTATTGATTGGCG
Organism: Dendrocalamus latiflorus; assembly: GCA_017311315.1. NCBI lineage: Eukaryota > Viridiplantae > Streptophyta > Magnoliopsida > Poales > Poaceae > Dendrocalamus > Dendrocalamus latiflorus. The sequence goes on along the minus strand of CM029648.1, from coordinate 22,068,937 downwards.
ATCTCGAAGCTCTTCTGTAAGCAAATGTCCAAGGCAAAATTGAATTAAAAGGCCTCTCAAGGAAAACTGATTTTTTTACCTCTGGACCCCTGTAGCAACTTTTTTTTGTATAATTAGCCACGTCGATGTATTTTACATTTGTAGCCCTTCATGACTACGGAGCCACTAGAGGGCTGCGTGTGGCATTTCCGTGGTGGGGAGACACGGTCTAGCGGTCGCGAGCCGAGGCTTCTCCGTCTCCCCTGCTTGCGCGCATGATCGGCTGGGCCCACCTAAGAACTACGGTTGGGGCCACGAAAAATACCAGATCGAATCCACGGTGCGGGGCGCGGATTCACGCTCGTCGACCGGTCGGTACACTTTCTTTGAAAAATATATTCGAATTATCTTTAAAATTTAAATATACGAAATGAGGTTGAAAATTTTGTAATTTCTCCGTGAAGCCTTGTAACACAGCTTACTTGTTTATATAATTATTTCCTCGCTTTCCTCTTCTTCCACCTGGTCGACAATGTACTCATGGCAGTCAATACAGTCTGCCACCATCTCCTTGTACCTTCGTTTGGCTCGAAACCCGTGGCACACCTCCGCAGGTCTCCATCGTTGGCTTGCTCGTCGGCTTCTACTCCAACTCCAACATCTACATCAGCGCCGGAACCCAATCCAGGCACTTCATCAACAGGAGCTCCATCAGAACCACACGTGCTGGATGATTCCGTCCTCTTCACAAACTGAGCATACATCATGGGCCTGACGTATATTGCAGCGGTTAGGTTGCATACAACCTCCATGTAATTGGCCTAGGAGGCATCACTTAACACCTTCATAAGTTGCCAAAAGGTGCCCCTGCAGCACCCAACGTCGAGGCATACACCACCTCAAAGCGTAGCTTCTTCCTTGCAATAGCGTGCTCAAACGCACAACGCATGCACCTTCGTGCTCCGACAGACCCATGTCCTTCTGACCCGACGCCCGAATCATGGTCCGATCACAACCGAATAGGTCTGCCCCGTACGGTCTGTCGCGTACGAGACAATTCCCATATAACACAAACATATCTTGAATGTTTGACATGGCGCACCTGAAACCGGCGCGTACAAAACATAATTATCGACTGTTTACTAAAATACCGTAATATTTAATCGTACGGTTCAACTGCTTTTCGGACATGATGTAACTTTTAGTTTGCTTTGCTTACACATGCACTAAACATTAAATGCCATACATATTTGATATTTATGTACTCACTGCTGGGAAGCCCAAAAGCCATGCCATCCGACTGCTGATTAGGGGTGCAAACGGGTCGGATTCGGACGAATATTGTTGTTACCATATCCTAACCCATATTTTTTCTCCGGATTCGGTGTCGGATCGGTCGGGATTAACCCGTTTTGTAAGGAATGCATGCAGTACAGTAAATGGAGTAGGAGGACGTACTGTCAAGAACTTGATATTACTACTTAATAGCTGATGTGGAAGATTTTATTTTACCATTGCAAAAGAAAATGAAACGTCAAATAGTAGCACTAACCTGAAATCAAACTTGAAGACATATCGGATTCGGACGGATATTGCTGTTACCATATCCTAACCCATATTTTTTCTCCGGATTCGGTACCAATCGGATTCGGTGCCGGATTAGTCGGGATTAACCCGACCCGTTTGCACCCCTACTGCTGATCCACGCCCTCCCCTCCCCCAGGCCCCACCCCCCACCGTGGAAACCGCGACACGTCGTCCACGGGCGGTTCCACGGTTGGGAGGAGGCAAGTTACGCAAAAAATGCCCGTGGGGCCATTCATGCAAAAAAAAAGGGGGGGGGGGGGATAACATCCATCTACATGAATCAACAACAGAGCAGGCCGGATAACGCAGGAAAATCTCTCTAAATTCATGCATAGCCAGAGCGTATCAAATATGTACTGAGTTGTAGTTACAATGGAACAAATTAACATGTCAAAAGAACCCCCCGGAAGTTCTGAGCGCATAACGTGCTTATTACAACATTAATATGAAAACATCACCAATCAAAGACGTTGGCTATCTAAGGCCAAAAGTGAACAAAAGAATAATATGATCACAAAAAATACTATCGCACGACGGGACTCACCGCATATTTTAATAAGATCACAAAAAATACTATCGCACGACGGGACGCACCGCATATTTTGTGTAGCTAACTGTACATAACTCAAGTTCTACAAAATATCATGGTCTACAGTAAATATGAAACTCATATAAAACTCCAAGTGGTATGTATGTGTAAACCTAGCGGCGATTGGTTCGAAGTGACATAAAATGTGCAGCGAACGAATCATAGTCTGTCGGAAGCTTGGGGTGAACATGTGCGGGAGCAGTTTTTGAGGTGCTTTCTTTCGGAGTTCCCGCTGATGTTTCTGTGCTATCTTCATTTTCTGGAACAGAACTTCTATTCACCTCAGCTTCGTGTGACTTCCCTCTAGCCGTGGGAGGTTCAATGCGCACAGGTTTTGGTGAAGGTCGTTGCACTGGAACCCTGGAGTATGCAGGTGCCTCTCTCCTTTGTTCAGTACTTGTGTTAGAGAATGCTTCAGCAGGAGCTTTTGTCTCCTCTGTCATGGTTTCAGTTTCATCAGCATACTGTGCTCCAGTTCGGTTGCGGCCATATCTCCTTGTATCTGAAATTACCTCCCGTGTCCTGCGCGATTGTATCTGCTCTCTAGACAACTTTGTCTGAGCAGTCTGTCGTTGCTCCAATTCCTCCTCACTGTCATCTGAATCAAAATAACTTCTGGCATTTCTTGGTCTAGTTTCCCTGCGGGCTCCAATACCTGTGTTTTCGTTATTCAGCTCTTGACTGGAATTTGCACCTACAGAAATCTTATTTGTCAAAGAACTTGGAGCATTGCCAGATTGTTCAGATAACTTCCCTGTGTCACCTGGCTCAAAATAATTCCTTGTCATTGTTAATCTTGCTTCCGCACGTGCTCCAACACTTCGATTCCTGTCATAAAGTTCACTATTGTAATTGGCACCAAAAGAACTCTTGGTTGTGTGTGAGCTTTTAGGAGTATCTGCGATCTGTTCAAATGAAGTATCATTCTCTTTGGAATGCACTGATTCTTCATTGCTGGCAGCAGCCTTATGTAAGGACTGTTTTGGCATCATGTTATCCCCGGAATTCTTAGTGTATGGTGGAGGTTGCCTGAGTTTATTTCTCAGTCCAGGAGTTAACCTTCCAAAGTTCAGGCCAAGATCACCTTCATTATTGCCGTCAGATGTTGCCGAAGTTTGTTTGCCAAAAGACAACGGCTGATTCTCATTTGTTCCTGATATCTCTGAGGATGCACCTTTCAATTTATGTAGCTCTGTTTCTTCTTCTGAAAGATCATAATCTCTGCTTTGTACACGACCCAAGTTCCCCAGTGCCCCTGAATTATCAGATCTAGGTGAACCATCACCGTGTTGCTCAATATCGAATGAATTAAAACCAGGTAAATTCTGGTATTTCTTCCTGGACCTAGATTCATCATCATCAATGCTTTCATTAACATCAGGGGCAAGCTTTCCAGAAATTCTTTTAGCTTCTTTGTTCTCAGAGAAACCAGATCCTCTTGAATGAGACCTTAAAGACTCTGCATGCATGGCTGTGGTTATTTCCTCATCCGAACTAACACCATCTGAATCAAAAGTAGGTGGTGCATTATCATAAGAATGAGGCGAGGTAATATCTTTTCTGTTTGCTTCTAAATTATACGGTGGCTGTGTTTCTGTTCTTGAAAATAGTGTTGAAGTGCTATGATTAACTGGAGATTCACTTCTATGCTGTTGACTCCAATCTGCACTCGAGAATCCTTTGTGATCTTGGACAGTGGGTGGTTCATCAGTATGCTTTGAAGAGAAAGGATCCAATAAGTTCTCTTCTTCAACATCAGATTCATATTGATCAAAAACAACAGCTGAAGAATCACCTCCAGTTTTATTGTTCTGTCTGTCCCTAATAGTACTGCTGCCACTGTGGAAAGAACTAAAGTTGCTATAGTAGGTATTTGTGTTCTCTTGATCAAAGCTAGCTTGCCTACTTTTCATGTCCTTGATGTTGCGCCCACCAAGTCCAGCATCTGGCAACCCTTCACCAGGCAAATCAAACGGATGATCTTCAGGTCTTCCAAAGTAACTTTTCTCCAATGAATCATCGAAATATGGAGGCTCAGGTGAATGAGCACGAGGTGGTTCAGTTGTCATGCCATACACATCTGAATGACTTTCAGGACCATAAGAGTGGAATTGAGCTGAGTAAGGAGATGACATATTCTGACTATCCACACGGTTTGTTTCTGCTCTTTCCACATCTTTTCTTGCGTCACTTGAGATCACCCTTGGATCATTAACACCTGAACTCTGCTCATTAAAACTCCTATTATCATCCTTCATTAAATGTTCAGCTTGTTGCTTCCTAGGTGTAGTTTCATGACTGTGTGCAGCTGATTCATAAGCTCCAGTATTTTGCTCTGCAGAAAAGTTTCCACGACTAGCAAGTTGGGCAGCAGCTCTAGCAGCAATGCTTGCCATCTCTGCAGAGTCTGCTGCTGCCTGTGCTGCAGATGTTGCATCCTTAAATTCCACATTCCAATTGGAACCACTAACTGAAGATTTTCCTTCCCTAGGCTGATTGATCTCTTCACTCCTGGACATTGTGTCTGTAAAGAAAAATTAAGGTAGTAAATCAGAAAATGAATAAGAAAGCATTAAAAAGTGCTGGTATTAAAATAATATAACCTTCATCTGTACCTGGAATTGTTGCGCCATATTGGGAGTAAGGTCTAGAAACACTTGAACCCCCAGTATTTGCATGAGAGAAATTGTTAGAACCAGGAATATGTGCTGAAGAATAAGTAGTTGCGCCATGTTGGGAGCTAGGAGGCACTGAAGCATCAGAACTCCCTCTGTTTTCTTGTGAGAAAGCATTAGAACTGGCAAAGCCATATGGAGTTCCACTTGCTGAAACCTCAGCAGATGAATAAGAAGGTGCTGTAGGCATACGAGATGTGGCCGATTCCACAGATGTATACGAAGGTACAGGAGGTTGTGGAGTTGACATGCTAGAAGCAGATGATCCCGTCGTTGGAATGTTTCCTCCAGAATATGTTGCAGATCCATACTAAACCATGAAATAATCAATCAGGTTAAGAGCCATAATACTCAATCAGGACAAAAAGAATGTTTTAAGTCAGGTAGTTTACCAGCAGATCTTCATTTTGTTTCTGCAATTTCTCTTCAAATGCTTTGGGTTCCCATTTGATGTTGTGCTCCTCCGCAATTGAGCTCAAAGTTTTGGTTTTGGTCTGTACATCAGGTGCTCCTGCTGACAGCTTCTCGATTACCTGTATCCAAAATAATTGTATTGGAAAGTATAAGACTACAAGCAGCAACATTCATTTATTTAGCAGCCAAAAGAAAAAAAAATCCTTTGTCAAATTTAAAACTTCCAAAAGCAGAAAAATTTACCAGACGGTTTACACCACTGTCAGGTCGCACTTCAAGAGCTGCTGCAGCAAACTCTTTCCCATACTTGTTTGTGAAATGTTTCCGAACATCCGCTAGTTCAGTGACATCTGAACATCTCATTGATGCAAATATAACACTGGCTATTGCCTCCTTCAGATCAATAGGGCAACTCCTAAATTTCAGGTAAGAAAACACTTAAGTACGGAAGTATTTTCAGAACGAAGAAAATATATTTTTTTCATGAGAACAGAACAAGCCATAAGACCAATAAAAATATCTCAGGAAGGCCAAAATAAATGTCCTTCTAATGAACCAACATTAATTCCCAATTTGTTTTCTACCCAACGGGCTTCATGTTTCATCTTCTTACGGATGTTCTTCAGTTCTTTCCCAGTTTCCCCAACTGAAAACCGCAGGAGTTCTAAACAACTACGAAACAATTTTCCCCTACCAACAGGACGATTAGTAACTGTAGCCAATTGATCTGTGTAGTCTTGCTTTATGAAAGCACAGAAGCACTCTGCTATGTTCACATATTGCCAATAATGAACATGTTAACAGCTCTACGCAACTATTCCCCAAGGAACTGATTTTATGTCAATGGTAGCACTTCGCTTGAGAAACAAAGGTATGCACATTTTGATTAGTTAAAGATGTACTAGACTGTCTGAATTGGATGGATATGGTCAGTTCCTTTTAAAAAATGGAAATATAAGAATTTGAATCCAAATCCATGTTTAGATACAATAGAATTGAGTTCATAAAAAGTACTATAAGCTAAACCCCGCACAGGAGGAGGGGGATTGGTTGCTCCCAAAATGTCATAGTGGATTTAGTTTCCAAATTGCCCAAAAAAGACCCTATCTGGATAAGGAGCAATTTTCAGAAGCTTGGAAAAGCCAGGCTATCATGATTTGCTCTATGGAAAAAGTAACTCCTATATCTAAGAAACCGTCCCATGCTTTGCTGATAATGGGGGGAAAATAATCCTATTGTATTAATTAAAGAAGTAATTCCAATATGAGATGTCATAGTCCTTCAACTAACAGAATGTGTTTCTGCTATCTCTGTGACAATGAAGCAGTCAGCTAAAGGCATGCATCATCAAGTAAATGCTTAAATACAAGAAAGAAAAACTTGGCTTACTTCTGTGAGTCAATAATGGATAAGCGTGCCACTATAAGTTCACAGTATACTTCAATTAAGTCATATGCTTGCATGAACTTCTCTTCCCTTATGACATGTTCAACCTGTGGAAGGAAAAAAAACAAAGGAGCAGAAACAAGAGAAATGAGCCTTTTGGTGACAAAGTACCATTACGACACAATTTGTGAGTGTATTTTTCATCAAACTCACAAGGAACTGGTCATGTTCTATGGTTTATAAGTTATAACCCAACAGAGTTGCCTACCAGGACAGTAGTATGTCAAGACGCTTGTGTACAACCAGACATACTTGAGCATAGACATTTGAAATGACAGGTGTGTAAAAGTGAAGATGGAACTACCACAATTAACCAACTATATTGGCCCTGTACCGACCGAGGGGCAAAGTTACACACCTCCATCAGATAAGAATACAATGCTCCCATGGAACATCAGAGTTCAGTAGAGCAAGACAATACTCGTGAGTTCACAAGCACAAACATGCATCCTCAGACAGTGACCGCACTGAATGAATGGTATCGGTGCCAAAACCAGGCTGCAATTGTGGTTATTACAAGCATATAGTCCAATAGACCCAAGGAGAGCATATAGTGTATTCAACATGTAGCATGCCTTTTATAGTTGTTCCAGTTTGGAATGTAATACGGCGTCAGCATATCCAACAATTGGTAACCAATAATCATCACTTATCTAAAGTGGCAAGATGATTTCTATTACCTTTCAAATCATAGCCAATTTACCCATTTCGCATATAAAAGCCTACAGTACACTTCAACCGAACAACTACTGAGTATTCCGTTTAAAACCGGAATGTTTCTGCTTTCGCATCCAAGCAACCGGAGTACCCAATTCTACGGTCAATCCAATCCTACCATCAATCGGGTGGGCTGTACTATCACGCGCTGATTCCAGCGCATGGAGTCAAGCAACCGTGGGATGAAACTAGATGAACCCGTGGGAGGGAGGGAGACAGTCAGGCGATGGAGGCGCCGCGAGAGGGGTCGGGCGTACCCTGATGCGCGCGGTCTGGTCCTGGTTGGCGTCGAGCAGCTGCGCGATCTCGCGGCGCATCTGGCGCACCTGCGCCTCCTTCCGGTTCCGCAGCAGCTTGATCCGCGCCACCGCCATCCGCAGCGCCGTCTTGCTGCAGCATCACGAAAACAAACATTATTTTTCCCCCTTCTTCACCTCCACCGGGGTGAAAAAAAAACCGCAGCCAAAACGATCTCGAAACCAGCGGCGACCGAGCGACCGACCACTTGTCCGGCTTGAAGCCCTTGTGCAGGACGCCGGACAGCTTCCCCTTGCTCTTGTGCATCTCCGACGCCTCCTCCTCCCGCCGCTCCCCGTGCGCGGCACCACCCTGTTCCGGCTAGATTCGAAGCGAATCGGCTCGTGGGAGGCGGCAGGGTAGCTATAGGTCCCTCCGCTGGTGCGGTGGATTGGAAAGGAAACTCACGCGGACGCGGATGCGTGTGCGGCGCGCTGCCGCCAAGGGGAAGAAGGCAAGGGGAGGAGACTTTTGGTAGGAAAAGGAGGCGTTTTTGTGGGAAGGGGACGGAAGGGAGGAGGGTTGCGTGACGAGGAAGCACAGCGTGAGCGGGCGGGGCAGCGACCCTTCCGTCCCGGCTTCTTCACCGCTTCCGTTTGTCGACTGGGGTGCACCGCGGGGGGCGGATTGACCTTGACCTGCCGATTCGAGGCGCCGGCCGCGTCCGCGTACTGGATGTGTCCAGTGGGTTTGGCGGGGATCTTGATGACACCAACCATTCTGTTGGGGCTGGGTAGTTTTGGCTCGGGGATCTTGATGACACCGGCCATTCTGTTGGGGCTGGGGCCTGCTCTTTTAAGCTATATTTGATATCTTTTAATTATAGTTAATAGGTCTAATATATAGTATTAACTGAATAAAAACCAGCTAGAAGTCTAAAAGAACGGATCCTTTTCCCCCCTTTGCCCTCCTAGGATCGGGGCCTAGATGAGTGCTAGAGGTGGCAATGGGCCAGGCTAATCTTGCCATCTCAGCCCAACACGGCGTTCTGTGCTTAGATAGTAGCCTCAGTCTAGCGATCCGGCTCGACGTGTACAATACCATGCTGTGTTAGGCACGGTCTAGGTACAAGTGAGCCCGACACGGCTCACTAGGCCCAGCGAAATGGGAGCCAAGGCAACAACGAATCTGCTAGGTGGTGACACACGGAAGAGCCGAGGAGGTGTGCAACAAAAGGACTGGGGTGGGCAAGAGGCAACACACCGATGGAGAAGGGAGCGAGGGACCGATGGAGGGAGGGGTCGAAGTAGGTACAGATAAAGCAGTTGGAGGAGGTGGGTGGGAGGAGGTGCGCCGACGGAGGAGAGAGAGCGGGACCGAGGGAGGGAGCGGCAAAGGAGGTAGACTGGTATAGAAAAAAGCATATAAATAGTACCAACTCTTCTATAAGGCCTTTACAAATCTATAGTTCCAACACAGGGTATTCACAACCGAGTGTTGATAAAAATTTTAAAACCCTTATAGTGTCGAATTGCCTTATTATAAGTTTTTGACATAAGGCCTCATTAAGAAGATTTACATAATTGCTTCAATAGAAAAGTACCAATTTCTCGGCGAGCAAGAGCTAATAATCACTTAGAGGTTTAGTAGCCCAACGACTTAATTATTAAGGTGGAAATGTTTCACAACTTAACTAGTAGCTAAACAACTTAATCGTTTGATAACAACTTATTCATTTGATTGATTCGCTTTTAGATATTTGGTATTTGGTTAGCTGTTTTCTCATAATTAAGTTGCAAAACAGATATATTATTGGGTTTCATAACATATGAGATAAGATGTAACAGGACAACCATTAGAGAACAAAATATATCAAATTTTAATTTAATTTACCAAACAAAGTAATGAACTTTTCGAAACCTCCTTTTGAACATAAGCAAAGCACAACTATAAACTGAGCATGAATCTGTGATCGATGTTAGTTCGTTGGTCGTGCATGATAAAGATAGGAATGAAGATAAAACCACGACTTTACCCCACCGGGTTGTTTTGGCTAATTTCAGGGCTAATCCCCTGGGTTTACAAATAAGAAGAGAAATGTAGCCACATCTTTCTACATGGAAGATGGAACCAAGAAGTCAAACATTCTCTCTTTAAAAAAAGAACGCTCATAATTTCAAGTAAAATTAAGTTTCAATTCAAATCTCAATTTACAAGCAGACAAATGTGTGTTCTAGCATAAAAAAAGTCATGTAGGTTAAATTTAGGCCTTGTGTAGGTTAAATTTAAGCCTTGTTTGGGAGTTATATTCCTGTAACATCCTATTTTTGAGAATTCAAAGTGTTTAAAATAAAATTTTGAAAGTTGAATTCATATTAAAGCTCAAACTCAAAAATTCAATACCAACCCATTCTCTCTCCTCCCCAGGCCTTGGTCTAGCCCACACCAACCCATGCCACCCCTCCCCCTACGTCGTACACGCCCACACGCATTCCTGTGTTGAAGGCCACCCATCCCTGTGCGCCAGTAGGTCTCGCCAGTGTGCGCCGACTTCACCTAGCCTTCCTCTCCCTCTCCTTCTCCCTGTTACGTCGCACCCCTTCCCGCGCTATTCACCGCGTCCGCACCGCGCGCCCGTGTCCTGTGGCTCGACCATTGTCTCTACGTTGTCCCGTCGCATTGACTCCCTTCGCGCATGCCTGCACCTTGCACTAGCTTCGCGCTCATTGCACTATGTCGTGCCAAACGCTGGTGCCGTCACCCTTGGCTTCTGCCCGCATTAACGCCTCCCAATATCCACCTTCCCTCTCCTCGGCTATAAAGCCTTCAAGTCATCGCCCCTTGCCCTCAACTACTTCCCCACCGCAACAATCATCATAGAACACTTACTGCCCCTTTTCTTCCTTGACTTTGGCCAATTCCCCATCGTTAGTGCCATCCTCGGTTCTTCGTGCCTCCGCCCGATTCCAGCCACTAGGAGCATCGCATGGAAGCCCCGACGCCATCCTGGACAATGCCGACCTCCCCCACCCCCTTCAGCGAGCTGCCCTCACTGCCATCCTCTCCGCCGCCATGAACCACACCGCCAACCCACTTCGTGCTTCCCCAAGCTACGCCATCACCTCTGGTGAGTTCCCCTTAGTCCCAAGATGCTCCCCTAGCGTGTAATTGAATTTTGGTGCCATAGCTCACCGTGGCACCATGCGCCCATGCGCTGCCTTCGCTTAGCTCAGTGCTAGTCAACTCGTGTGCAAAATTAGGCCATGTTGCCTTGCCTCTAGGTGAAGTACAGTGCGGGCAATCCATTTTTGCCCTTCCCTTCGGCCGCCATGGTTCCCCGCGATGAGTCGCGTGCTGCTCAATAAGAGGAAGACAACACTTTTCACCCATGATTAGTTTAAACTATGTAATTAATTAGGATTAATGTCCATAGTTAGTTTTGTTAATCCCCCACTAATGTGCGGCCCCCTTCATTAAGTTAACTATTAACTCTACGACATGTGGGCCCTATCTATTTAAAAATTCTTTTAAAATTGGTTAATTGAAGAAGAGCCACTAACAAGTGAGCCCTATTTCACTGTGCTCTATAGTGATTGGCCCCATCTGTCAGCCCCTAAAGCCTTTTTCTTTAGTAAATTAATTCAAAAACAAATAAAAATCGTGGTTCCACCAGTCAGCCTCTGTGACCTTTCTCAATTAAGAAATAAATCAAAATTGAAATTAAATTGTGTGGACCCCACTTGTCAGTGAGAGAGTATTCTCTGTCCTCTATTTATTTTTTGGATTGAATCCTAATTTAAACTTTGGAGAGATTGTTCTCACTCATTTTAACTCTAAATTTAATGAAAATTATTTCTAAATTCATCTAAATTCAAGATCTATCTAATGGTAATAAAACTATTTGATTTGGAGTTTATTTAAATTTTTATTTAATTTTATTTATTTGTTCACGTATTTATTTACTTCCGTTGTGATCGCCGAGTAGAGTACGAGTACACGGAGGAGCCACAGTTCGAGCCGAGTCAAGACTTTCAAGACCAATATACTTGTGAGCAAGTGAGTAAATTCTTTGATCGTATCGAATCTATATGTCTATAAAAATTATATTTGTTTAAATTATAAAATTGCATGCTTTTATTTGTTATACAAATGTATGTTCATCTTAAGGTTATATATACATGCCTATTCAATGTTGTATTATTATGCACCACCCTTGGGCACTTCAATCATATAATCCTTATCATTCTAGAAACTTAATGATAACCATACTAGCTATAAGTTGTATTTAAACGCCATACTTAGTCTTACTTAAATACCATGCATTAAATTGCCCTATCATCATCTTTCAATTATGAAACTAAGTTTTCGGCAACCATTGGAGGAAAATGATTGGTATGGTGAGATAACTTTGTTTTATGCTCTGGTATGGTGAGGTAACTTAGTTTTATACTTCTCAAAATTCTAAAACTTGCTTTACATATGTGGGCAGATAGTAAGAGTAGTTTATGCGGATGTAGCACAAGAAATTGTGGTTTGTGATAGCGTCATCCAGATAACTCTAAAGACTACTATGCACAAGAGCATACGACCCCCCAATTCGTCGATCATCATCGATATCAGAGACTCCAGCTGAGGACGCAACCTCTCCCATTCTCGCTCCTGCTCCAACTCGCTTACCTATAGTTGCAACTATACCCATTCCCTTTCTGGAAATCTGCCTTCCATGCCGTGTGCCACGACCCCTTCCTTTCTCATGCTCGTCGCCTCACTCGCTTGTCGCCAACGGCCACATCAAAAGCTACACAACATCTATGCCACCTCATCGACAGCCTGTCCCCACCTTAATGCAATCACTGACCAGGCGCCTCAGCACTCTACCATCAATTCATGCTAATGGAACATCCCATCGCTAGCTGCTCGACCCGCATAGAAAACTGTTGTTCACCGTGCTAACTTGAGCGCTTTTGCTAGTGAGAGGCAACGCTTCTCCTGTTGCTAGCACACTTACTAGTTCCACCATTGCAGTGCAAAAGTTGTCCGTTAGTCCACACCGCCGTCCATGCACCGAGCGCACTATCGCACCACTCCTGGTGGCACCGCCTTGGTCGCTATAAGCCAAGCTCAGTGACTCGTTATCCACATTCTGCAACCCCCTACCCCCACCGCGGCCCTTCCTTCATCTGCTCTAGCCACACCATGCCAAAATCACCAATGCCTAAATCTTTGCCTGTGAACCCAATTCCAATTCCTCACCCTTTGCCTCCTTTCTAATCCAATTTCTTGCGTCCTTAGCATCTTATCACCACCATGAAGCTAGCCCTGGCTTACTACCTTGCCTCGTTGTCCCTAGCTCGCCGTTGCCATGCATCATTGCTCCGCCACCCACGGCCACTGTAGTTAGACCTCCACAGGCCACTCCGAGCCAAGCCATTGTTAACACTGAGCTCCCCTCACCTCCCAAATGCTTGAGCTACCTCCAATTTGGCCGAAGTGCCACTGCAGTTCCATCGTTCCATGCCCGTATTTTGGTTAGACACCGCTATCACTAGCCATCTCCAAGCCACCACCGCCTGCGCTTGTGCCCCAAATGAGTTGCTCACATTCTCTTAGTGCTTGTTGCACAACCGCTTGCCGCCGCCCACCATCGTCGACGCCAAATTAGACACCGTTGTTGTTTTCGCTGTCTTAGCTGCCATGAAAGTGAGCTCCAGCTCGTTCTGAAGTGAGCTAGGCCATGGGCTACTTGGGCCACCATGGGTAGGCTGGCAAAGCTAGCCCGAGTCGTCTTCTGGCCTAGTCGGCCAATTGTGCCAGCCAGTACTATGCAACCAACTCTATTCACAACCTAGCCCAACACTTTTAATCAACAGCCTAACACTGTTTAGCCTGTTAATCCTAGCCAAAACCCATACTGTTCACCAAACACGATCCGCTAAGAACAGTGCCAACCCAGATTGTTCACCTGACCCATTACTATTCATCCAAAACCTGGTAACCTATACTCATTTCACCCGTTTTGAGCACATCTAACCCATTTTCAACCACTGTAGGGTCAAATACTGCAATCTAAGGGGGGTGAATGATTGTCGTAGTTTTCTAAAGTCTCCTGGAGGTCAGTAGAGTTTTCGACTGCTCAACACTCAATTGCTTGGTCATCGTATATTTTGAGATGGGTTCGACCACTTAGCGCTTGATCGCTCTACCGCTTCAACCTATAGGATCTACAACTAGTTTGCATGTGGTCACAAACTTCAATCTACCAGCACTCTTCAAGCAAAACACAAACTAGTCTGGTTCAAGATGATATTTATTGCAGGTTTTCCGTGGATTTACAAAGTACCCTTACAAACACCCCTAAAAGCCATCCCGATGAAAGCCCTCAAAACTCGTCACGTTAGCCCTTAGCCACTCCTTAATTTTGTAAGCTAACATCCCAAACTGTGTTTACCTCAAACACGGACTCAAAACTTTATCTCTTTCAAAAACCAAGGGACTCGAAACCTTTCTGAACATGGGTTTGAACCAAACTCTAAATCTTCTCAGTTATGGACTCCATCCACAACCCCTAACTCACCACGTGACGAAGCCTCCAGGACCGCACCTTCTATACCTTCATCACCCTCATCACCTCACGTGATGAAGCCTCCAGACTGCACCTCCTGTAGCTTCTCCACTGTCGGACCCGGATTTTTCAATCCAAATTCACTGTGATTTTACTGCACTATTCCCTGGATCAGTAGATAGTGCTCACAGTTACAGTAATGGATATCAAAATACATATCATGCGGAAGTGTAAAAATAATGTTAGACTTACTCATGGGCCGATTAGGCCGAAATCATTAAATTGCAGCAGCGGAAGAACGAAGCACACAGGTAGGGCCTTCAGGACATGCCCACGGGCAGCCAACTGGAGGTTCGCGACCTAGCCCTTGACATCTTTATCTTCTCTGCCAGCTTGTCCAATCTTGTTGCTGAGGCGGGGTGATTTGATTCCTGATTCTGAATTTTATCGCAAAAGCGAGTGTGAGCACTCCAACCCCGTGCTCGCAAGCCAACACACAGAATGCAAATATTTATAACATGCATGGCTCGACAAAGGAAATGCATAGGGTTATTTTGTTTTGCCAAAGAGTGCTTTTGAATACAATTACTTAAAATTCCCTATGACCTAGCAGGTTTGAAATCACATTTTTTTAAACCATTCGTTGTAATAATCCATGTAATCATTGTTTTCCATATTTATGGCATCCCACCATATCCCATTCTTGGCATCACACCAAGTGTTGTATATGACATCGCACCATATGCTTATTGTTGGCATCACACCAATTAACCTTATGGCATCGCACCATAAGTTACCCCTTGGCGCCACACCGAGGGTTGCGTATGACATCGCACCATACGCTTATTGTCGGCATCGCACCAACTATCCTTATGGCATCGCACCATAAGTTACCCCTTGGCATCACACCAAGGGTTGCGTATGACATCGCACCATACGCTATTTGTCGGCATCGCACCAACATTACATATGGCATCGCACCATATGTTGCTTATGGCATCACACCATAAGCTACCCATTGTGTTCATAATAGTTCGAAGAGTATTCCTTGGGGCATTAGTGTCACCCCAAGTATCTAGCATTCCTAAGCATGCCGTATAAGTAAGGACTTAATTTGTGATATCATATGTTAATTCTTACTATGGCGACAAGGTTCACATTTCCAAGTTTGGCAAGGAGAATAATAAACACAATAGCAATAACATGGTATATCTAACTTGCTGAAATCAAACATATCATATTTCATGAAATAATAGTATGCAAGTTGATAATTTAAAAGGAAATAGCTTTGAAATGCTGGGTTCAATATGATCAAAGTGTTGACTCGCCTGGCGCGGTTTACCGCGGTCTTGAGCTCACATGAAGTTGTCTCATACGATGATCTTTAATTCCTGGTCTTCATCAATCTCGGTCTCGCTTGATTCATAAAATCTTCCAGACTCCAATTTCTAATTACGTGTTAAGCAACTGAATTCAAATAAAGGCAAATAACACAAAAGATCCAAACAAATCCAAGTAAACTCAATTCAGCTTCATTATGAGTGATTAGGATGATTTGTTGCGAGGTTGGTGGTAGAATACGATAACTTGATCTTTTATTAATAATTTCTTTTATTATTTTTGTATTTATCAAGAAAGTTCTATGAGTTAGGGTATTCTCATGAATTGGTGTATTTTGTCGAGTAGTAATGTTCAGGGCATATGATTTACATATATATATATATAAAAGTAATATTTGCAAATCTTTGTGTATCGAGTTAATCCTATCGCCTATCTTCTTAGCATTTTGTGGTACTACATTTTATGTACTTTAGTCATTACTAGGCTAAGTTTAATTTGAATTAGGGTCTATTTATACGGATCCTAGCCTACTATATATACCGTTATGCTAAATTTTATTATGTATTAAAGCATGTGTTGAGATTTAGTTAATGGCACTATTTTTATCCTGCTTATACCTTAGCTACTGTTAGGCTTAGCTCTATATTTGATTCATTTATCTAGGCAGAGATCTTTGTACAAGGTAGTATTCCATTATTCTATTTAATAAGATACATCACTGAGACTTATCAGGTGACAGCATGTTAAATATTGAACATATGTTTTAATTATGACTAGTTAAATGCTCGTGCGTTGCTACGGATTTTTAAAATTTATCATACTACATGTTTTAAAATTCATGGGTGATAAATTTTTTTAGAATATACATACAAACTATTTATGATCGAGACTAAATGTTCAACAATTATGTTTGGGGATCCAGCACTTCCTGTTGGGACAACACACAGCTTGGTAACAGGCACCAGCCTTGCTACCAGGTTTCAAAGCAGAAATAGCAGCATCATGCGCCTGGCGGAGGACCTTATATGCATTACATTTTCCCACAGTACAATCGATCAAGAAGGTTCTTGCGACATTTGAGCAGTAGCCATTGTACTTGGCACCCATCGCGCACACAATAAGGCTTCCAGAATCATAGAACAGAACATCATCATTGCTAAAAGCAGCAGGCCTAAGGTCATACTTGCCTCCACTTTGAAAAATAGGTGGGTAGCATATGTCCACATTTTCTGCCTTAAGCTTGACATTTATCTTCGTGGGGGAAAGTAATATCTTCTCTATCAGATCCATCAGCTTAGAATGTGGAACCTTCTTTTCATCCATTATAATGTTCTC
The DNA here is from genome assembly GCA_017311315.1 of Dendrocalamus latiflorus. Classification (NCBI taxonomy): domain Eukaryota; kingdom Viridiplantae; phylum Streptophyta; class Magnoliopsida; order Poales; family Poaceae; genus Dendrocalamus; species Dendrocalamus latiflorus. The sequence continues at coordinate 22,052,055 of CM029648.1, read as the reverse complement.
CAGCTTTGGAACTACGTACTTTCGCAAAACTGATGCAGTTAAATATGCAGCCTTTTTCACATACATAATCTCTGTAACATCTTTGACAGCAAGGAGCTCAGAGATGCTGCTTGACACATCAGAAAGCTTTAATCCTGATCCATGCAGCTTTTTAGACCATGCTTCAAGAACCTTGCCTTCAGGTTTCTCTCTTGCTAAGTACCCAATAACACCACCATTTGATTCAGAATGTGAGCAGTAGATACGTGCTGATGGATCATGAAACTAACTCAGAATGGGTACTAACATAAACATACCTTTGGCTCCCCAGATTCCTTCAACTTATCAGCATGCTTTGCAACACATTGCAAGAAAAGCATATGCTTAATGGTTTTCTCCAGTAGAGCATCAATGCTACACTGCTTAAACAAACAGAAATGTAAGTACTGAAATTAAAAGGATAAAAAATTTGCATAGGTTTCATGTAAAAGTCAAGGACTCAATGTAGATCTCTCTGAGTTGAGAGATGTTACCTTTGAGCTGTTAGGTACTATTTCACGAAGTTCCTTTATACGATCAGCTAGTACTACAGATGTTTTTTTACACTATGCCAAAATTTGCTTACTCACATCCATTCTCAGTAGTAGAAAACTGATGCAAAAAATTAAACAAAAAAATGATTACTGCTTGAACCAAGTCAAATTCTACAACTTGTTTGAATCTAGAGCTTGTCTAAGTTCAGCCTGAGCAGATTAATCATCAAAACACACAAAAGGCTACTTCATCATCTTAACCCAACACTGGAATAAGAAATAAGTAGTTTTATGTTAATTGCTGAAAATATCTTCTTACACGTATTAAAATTTCGATGTTGTTTCTCATTAACAGATGTTCCTTGTGCATGTGAGCAGTAGATACGTGCTGATGAATCATGAAACTAACTCAGAATGGGTACTACCATAAACATACCTTTGGCTCCCCAGATTCCTTCAACTTATCAGCATGCTTTGCAACACTTTGTGAGAAAAGCATATGCTTAATGGTTTTCTCCAGTAGAGCACCAATGCTACACTGCTTAAACAAACAGAAATGTAAGTATTGAAATTAAAAGGATAAAAATTTGCATAGGTTTCATGTAAAAGTCAAGGACTCAATGTAGATCTCTCTGAGTTGAGAGATGTTACCTTTGAGCTGTTAGGCGAATCATGACAAGATGAATTAGTATGATGATCATCACAAGGTCAACAATAGCTTACCCGAGAGGCTTCAGACAAACATCACATATAGTTAAGAATGCTATAGTGTAAAGAGCATGCCTGAACATCTAGCTACACACCTATATTTACAGCACATTTGCATTGCATCAAGTACTATATTTTGCCCATGTAAGTTGTTGTACCGACAGGTTTCTTTCCAGAAGCCAATTGAGAAACGGTCTTCATTAGAAACCTTGCAACCTGTAGGGAACAACAAAGGTTATGACTATACTATTGACCAAAATTGAGTGAAGGAAAAACATATTACAGAAAAAGATAAGATACGATCCAATATGTGAGGTCATCCATGCTCAACCACAAGCAGGTAAGAATACGATTAGTATCCACAGGACTAAGGAATAGCATATTGACGTGCAAACAAAAACAAAAGCAAAATAACATTGTCTCCTTCATAAGTGCAATCAGGAACGTAGACAACAAACAATTCAGGAAGCCCACTTTTAACATAGATAGCAAACAATTTCTATGATTCAACAAGAAGCTATAAGAGTTCAGCTATTTAGCCAAGAGTGCAAAGTGACAATCACCCTGATGATAAACATGGTGTAAATTAAGCTCACAACGAGTACAAGATCTTGAAGCACTTCATAAGTCTAGTACTTTATTTGCTGATTTTGAACTGAACCAGTGGTTTGTAGAAGGTGCTTGGACTTGAGGGGTGCCTGCACGAAGGAAATGGTTAGCATTACAACCGACTAACCAATACATGATTCACCAGGCAGGAGCATATCTTACCATTGTCTTCTGGGTGAACCCTCTTTACCATGGCCTTTGATCTCTGAAAAGCAATAATCCATTTAAACATCATAGTGTGCGAAGTGGATAATGCGTTCCAGTGACACATAAGCTGTAGATTATATAGACTTACAGCAAGTAGTTCATCGAGACCTTCCATCACAGGTGGATCCGAGCTACTCAGGTCTGCAAGAACCACCATAAAGTATCTAGTGTATATACCCACACAGAAATACACTCACAGAACAAAAAGGGAAAACAGATGTAGCTCAGTTTACCTTCACGCTTCAGACTGTCCTGCGTGATCTCATGCCCCGCTTGCGCCAGAGACATGAGCTGCGGTTTGCAATTTGGAATAGACCCAATAATCAGCAACGCAGAAGCGCATCCACATCTTTCCATACAAGCAGCACAGGCTGCGATTGATGCATAAACACGAGGCGGCGGCGGCGCGGGGTGGGGGGAGGAGGAGGCGGCGGCGGAGCAAAGTGGTGGGGGAGGAGGCGGCGGCAGCGGAGCGGAGGGGTGGGGGATGGCAGAGAAGCGGGAGGAGAGGAGCAGCGGCAGAAGGGAGGCGGCAGTGGTGCAGATTAGGGAGAGGAGCGAGGGGAGGGGAGGAAAATGGAAGGGAGGATTAGGAAAGAGGGAACGAGAGGTTGCGGGAAGAGGTGGGGGGCAGCGGTTGCGCGAACGTGCAGGTGCAGCGGTTGCGTGAGGAGGGAGGCGCGTGCGGGTGTGCTGCGCAACGGAGGAATGGGGGGAGGAGGAGGAGGCGGCGGCGCGGGGGGGGGAGGCGAGGGCGGAGCGAAGGGGGGGAGGAGGCGGCGCCGGAGCGGAGGAGCGGGGGAGGAGGCGACGACGGAGCGGAGGGGTGGGGGAGGAGGAGGCGGCGGCGGTGCGGAGTGGGGAGGAGGAGGCGAGGGCAGCGCGGAGGAGCCGGGGAGGAGGAGGCGGCGGAGCGGGGGAGGAGGAGGCGACGGCGGCGCGGGGTGGGGAGGAGGAGGCGAGGGCGGCGCGACGGAGGAGGGAGGGGAGGGCGGAAGAAGCGAGGTGGGGAGGAGGAGGAGGCGGCGCGGGGTGGGAGCAGGCGAGGAGGCGGTGGCGGCGGCGCGGGGTGGGAGGGAGGCGTCGGCGGAAGATTCGGGGGGTGGGGGGCAGGGAGGCAGACGCAAGACTCGGGGGCGGGCGGCCGGGGGGGGGGGCAGGGAGGCAGCCGCACGTGTTTAGGAAGGGGGTAGGGCCACACGTCAGCTAGTGTTTTTTTTGTGAGAAGGGGTGGGAGAGGCCGTACCAACCACCAACTCCTTCTTTTATATAGTAAAGATTAAGAGCATCTTTACTAAGTTTGGATGTTTAGCCAAAGTTGTTCCTCTTTATCAATGCCCTAACTAATATTTAGTCTTTTCAACTTATTTATGCAAACAACATTAAATATCACCAAAAATTCAATTGAGCTCTAAAATTTATGGTTTCAGTTCCACTGGACAGATCTTGAATTTAGATGAATTTAGAAATTTGTTTCATTCAATTTGGAGTTAAAATGAACAAGTTATGCTCATTTTAAGTTCTCAGTTTAATTAAATCTAGAAAATATTAAATCTCTAACAGGTGGGTCCCACTCTCTACTTTTAAGTTTCTGTTTTCTTTTTATTTCCATTTCTCTGTGCTAATGACATGTGGGACCAGCTACAGGGGCATGGCCCACATGTCAGTGAGGGGTTTCAAATGATAATTCTGGCATTAGTATTGATGACAGTCTGTTATCCTTAATTAGCATTAATTAACCTCTGTCTGAACACTAAATGAGCTTGTTATATATTTAAATTAATCTTTAATACTCCCTTAATCCTTTTTAATACTTTTCCTAATCTCTTTTAACATTTCCCCAATTACCCTTAGTATCTCCTAATTACTCTCCCTCTACTGTAGCCAACAAAAATTTCTTAAAAATACTACTCTAATTCTGCGGCCAAGGGGAGTCGAACTCAGGCCGCATGGGTGAACGCGCACTGGGCTAGCCATCTCGCTTTCGGGTGTTACCTGACAATTGAGGCGTGGTAAACCAGCTGAACCGACGGTGAGAGGTGCTTGTAACAGAGGAGCTCGGGGCAGTGGTCGGGCGGCGGCGTCACCGGCGAGAGGTGGCCGGAGAGGAGCGAGCGGTGGGCAAAATGGAACGCCGAGGCTGAGGGGATCCCGAGGGAGGTGGCGGCGGGGACCGGGGACCTCCGAGGCGGACCGGCGGTGAGCGGTGGCGGCGGCTTGAGGAGGGGCTTCGGCGCCGACGAGCTAGGATGGCGGGGAGCTCCGGCCGACGGATGGGGGAGGTCCGCGGCGGTGAGGTGGTGCTCCACCGGTGGGGAATTGAAGGGGGGCCCGCCAGGGAGGGAGCGGCGGTGGAGGCGCGTTCGGGCGGCGGGGAGGAAAACCAGCCGTGCGGCGAGCTCCGATGGGGGTTTTCCGATTACGTAGGAGGGGAAGTAGAGGACCTCTGGAGGCACGCCGGAACGCGCTTGATTTGTGGAGGGAATGGTTGGAGCGACGGGGTCGGTGAGGTAGCTACGGCGGCGAGCTCATGGCGCTGGGCGGGAGGAACACAGAGGAGCAAGGGGAGTCGCACGGGGGGTACTTTTGGCCACGGGTCGATTGAAGAGACAGTGGGCGGCGGTGGGGTGCATGAGCGCCACGGGGAGGCTGGAAGCTGCGCACAGCAGTGAAAGGGGAAAGAGGGCGCAGGCGCACGGGGGAGGAAGAAAAGAAAAGAGGGAGGAGCGTGTGCTGTGAAGGAGAATGCATGGTTGCCACGTGGAAGGGAGAAGCTGAGCGCACGGCGATGTCAGAAGAGAGAAGAAGCAACGCACCGGGGGGAGAAAGAAGAGAGGAGGCGGGACCCGCGGCGTAGCGACCGCAGCGAGGGGAGGCGTAGTGGAGGCGGGTCGGAAGAGTTGGGCCGGGCCGGGGGTGGTGGCCGGCCGGCTGCATTTTTTTCTTTTTTATTTATGTGTGCCCATGGATGTATATACATATAATTTCACACATTGATATTTATCTAGCTTATTTAATTTTGCACATTTTTATTTCCTGTTGCTAAACTCTTTCTTGCACAATTTGTATATGCACACCTATATATACATATATATATATACATACATATATATATACACACACGTGTGTTTGTATTTTATTCATTCACTTTTTATTGCTATTTATGCCATTATTTTCAAAATGAGATTTTATATTTTTAACTTAGATTTCTCCCTTCTTATACTGGATCATCTTTTCAGATTCGTATTTAAAGTTTTGAATTTCCGTTATTTGTATATTCCTTTTTATGGCATTACTAATATTTGTTTTTGTCTTTTATGAGTTCTTAAATTTTGAAACCTCAACCAAATTCAGGAAAACACCATAAAATCCAAATTCCAATAAAATATATTGTAAAATAATTCAAAAGTTTCACATTTTCAAATTTCAAATTTTTGGGATGTTACATCCACACAACACCACCTTTGATCTCCACGTGCTCTAGTGTGAGCCCGACCACCTCGTGACATCCTCGATCGTTTGGACCTTAGATTTCCTCATCCTAGTCCCGGTCCTCCTCGTCACTGACTATGACTGTCTTTGTGCCCACCTGCACATGTAAAGATCAAAGAACATTTTTCCTAGCACAAGTTCTTCACAACTTGACCGATATTAGTCCACACACTCAAACCACACCTTTATCCAACCATACACACAAACCAGGTCATCCACAACCACATTACCCTTGCTCTAGAAATCAACATCCAACCACTCATTACGACCTCTACGACCATCATGCACAGGCCAGCCACTAGCTCATCGAGTACTAGAAAAACACAAGGACTCAGGAATTACTATCGCTCTGCTCAGAACACTCTCAAAACATAAGCATCATAGCACTCTCAGTCTACGACTATCGACCATCAACCAATCACTGTTCCATCGACCACTAAGTACCAAGTACCGATCATCGAGTACCGACCAGGTACTAAATGCAAACTATCAACTTCCCACCGTCGAGTACCGACCTAGTACTATAGCAACGACCATCGAGTACCTCCTTGGTATTGTAGCAACGGCCACCGACTGGTTATTGCCACTTTCGACCGATCTACTGAAGCTCATGATTCAACCATCCTAGTCAAAGCCTACTAACTACCACTGTAGTCCATTGTAACTTGTTCACTATTTAGTACGACCGATTCACAATAGCTACGACCTATTATATTGAAGCATACGGTCGATTCTTCTTCGCTTATGACCATCGACCGATTTACAGTAGCTACGACCAGTTCCTTTGGAGTCTCCTACTCTGGGGTCTTCAACCTCTTTGACTGCTTTCCAACTCTGCGGTCTTTGACTCTTCTAAAAATTCCAGACTGAGGTCATTCCGACGCGGTTGTTCAGTCGTGGTCGATCTGCCATGATCGAAATGCTGTGGTCGACCTCTGTCGACCAATCTTGAAAACTCCAGCAACAAATAGCGTATCGACCAGAATTTTCACAAATGTAAACTCCAATGAAACTCAATTGTCAATTATTCATCATCACTTATTGTACGGCCACCACATAGTCTAACAACCCCATTTAACCTAACCAAACTTAGTTTAAACTATATCCGTCCAAACTCATCTTTTAAATCTTTTTTGGATTTGTATTTTATTTTGTCCCAGCTTGCATCTTGCAGAGCGAGAACTTATCTGTATTTGTTCTATTATGCTAGCATCCAAATTCAACTAGTTGGCCAACAAAGAAGCTACTAGAGCAACTAAAGTAGATGGTGTTGAACTTAAAACCTACGAATAAGAAATCGAAGACTCTAATAAAAAGGCAAGCTACACATTTTAAATCATATTGATCCCATATTATTTAACTATTATTACTTTCATTTATGTTATTTGAACACCATTATTCATATAAAGTAATAATTTAGAATGACATGATGAATAGTTAGATCTAACCACTGACAAGCCCAGTCATACTCTTGTAAGCCATATTCACCTGGATAACCATAAGTGTTATTATAATATGAAATCACCCCATTGGTAATTAGTAGGTAGGTTAGAAAAATGTAAATGTTTTACAAAATACTGTTATGGATTATCTAGCCTAGTGCTGACAGACTTTGAAATAAAACTAAATAATGAGGATTCTTGATGGACAACAACTAGATGTTTAGAGTCCATGACCTCACCCAAAGATTGAGACTCTGGGTTAGATATGGTGGCATACAGTGTGCACGTGATTTGTGAATGATAGCCTCATCTTTGACAAATAAGGACTAGACTCTTGTACCAAGTAAATAACATAAAACTCACTCAACCACAAGTTTGACTTCTCAACCTGATCTAATACGTTGCTCGATCTGATTGAATATTTACAGAAGAGACCACTATCTCAGAGTTTCAAGATAGCCCACGAGAAAGGGGTGAGATGGAAGTTGGGCTAGTTACGTCAGTTGTCATTTTTCACAACGATAGGTCCACTCATTGTTGGGTTGCGATTTCTGCACTGGCTAGTGGATTTCCGATAAAGATTGAATGGTTCCAAGCCTACCGGGTAGATGCTAGAACAAAAGAGTAGTGAAACAACATTGTTATTCTCAGTTGAGTCGTACGCTATCATGTTGCGTGTCTACAGCTTAACATTACAAGACTGATATATCTTGTGGGTAAAGTTGGTGTTGTAGGGGTGGCCCCCATCTAAGCCCATCCGGCCTGCTAAAGGGTTGTAAAGCCCAAAATAGGATGTGTGTAATGACATAGATACCCTTACAGGGGGCACACGGATGTAAAGGCATAATTGTAAAATAATTCTCATGGAAATATATATATGCCCGCCCTTGACATAGGGAAGGGGGCAAGTATTGTTCATCCATCATCTCCACCACTACACTCTCACTTTACTGTTTGGTCAGTAGCCACAACAGTTGGCATCTTTGTAAAGTATAATGAATGGTACTTGAATACACTGTGCTTTCGATCAATGAATCCGTGTTTTTGGGTGATTTCAATAACAAGACATAAGTAGAATTTGGATGATTTTAATGTGAAAATTGTGGATGACAAGAACCCATTGTTAATTAAATAATATTTTACTGTTTTAAGGGAAAAGTTTTTTTATCCGCAAACTTACATATATTCTTATCATATTACAACCCGTGACCCTATCCACTTGAATACATTGTATGGTATTTAAATAGCCTTTTCATATAACTTACTGAGTATCTAGTGTGCTCAAACTTGCCTATTTTTATCAAAACAAATACCTAAATGATTGAAGGATGTATCAACTAAAGTGTTAGGATTACGACTGCACCCAAGCATTCCTATGGAATTTCATCGGTTTTTTATATAAGTTAAGTTTTAGACTTGGACGTCTATAAAGCGATTGTAGTTTGACCGTTAAATCATATTTTAATCAAACTAATCCTTTTTAAATATTTGTAAGTACGTATGATATTTTTTATGTCTATAACTGAACTTCTGACCAGTTATAAGAAATACGACGGTCATATTCAGGTCGTTACAATATTCACCAAATGGACACCTAACAACATCCACACGACTTAATTAAGGTTCCCAACTTGCTGATCCACCCATCCACCCTGATAACTGTGGCACCACATGATTTATGAAGACAGCAACATATCGCGTGCGCAGCTGCAGCTGCAAACGACTAGTCTCCAACGCGTCCAGCTATTGTTCGACGCATCTAAAAAAAACAAACAAACAAAAACTACGACTAAAACCAAACAAACAAAAAATTATGACTCGACGAGACGTGAAGGCCCAAACCCATAGGCCTAGTACTGACAACTTCACGGACCAATATCTGGGCCCTTAGCCCAGGAGTCTCCTCTTCCCCCATCGACGCAGCGTATGAGCGTAGTGTGTAGCCTGCAGAGTTGTACAGAGGCGGCGGCGGACGGCGAAGGAAGCCGAAGCATCGCTGTTAGTGAGTGGCGGCGGCCGGGCTTCGACATGGACGAGGAGACGCAGAAGAAGGTGGAGGCGACGGTGCTGTAGATCCTCGGGGGCTCCGACTTGGAGTCAGTCTTGTACAAGGTCCGCAACGCCGCCGCCGACCGCCTCGGCATCGACCTCTCCCTCAAAGACCGCAAGCTCTTCGTCCACCTCGTCTTCGATGATTACCTCCCCTCCCTCTCCCAGGAAGACGAGCGGTAGCGGCAGGGCGGCGCCGGCGAGGACGACAAGGACAAACAGGAGGAGGAAGAGGAGAAGGAGGAGGGAAGTGGGAGGAAGAGGGAGTACGACGACGTGGGCGACCTCATCCTCTGCCGCGTGAGTTCTTCCTTCCTTCCGTGCCTAAAAACGCTCGGATTCGATTGTTTGATCGGGCGGGGTGCTAGGTTTTGCGGTGTGATGTGTTTGCGGTTGCAGCTGTCGACCAAGAGGAGGGTGACGCTGCAGGAGTCCCGGGGCAAGACGCTGGTGTCGATCCGCGAGAACTACTACAAGGACGGCAAGGAGCTGCCCACCGCCAAAGGTGGTGCTTATCTTTCGTTCTTTCTTGAGCTGAAACCTTGGATTACTGCTTGGATGCTAGATTTGAATATTTGATGCGCTCAGCTCAAATGAACCTTAGTGTATTCACGTTTCTGACGAACTTACTAGTTACGGCAATCTTGCGGCAATGCCAGTTCGGTTAGATTTTGTCCAGCCCTTACAGGAAAGGGTGTATCAGTTGCCTGAAATCCGCAACATTGGATTGTGTCAGAACTGAAAACTCTCTTATGTCATTTTGCCGGGTTCATCCGTTCTTTTTTTTTTATCACGCTCGCAAGAGGTGGAGAGCATACTTTGGTTTAATTTTGCACATCTATAAGCTCTCACTTATTATAGTTCATATTGTAGTAGGACTAGGGGTTGCTTAAAACCAAAGAGATGATAATAGGGAGAATGTTTATTTGGCTATACATTGCAATAACGGGAAGAGTGTTATTCCGATTTACGTGACCATTAACTGTGGACAAATTCCCCATGTAATTTTTATGGTACTACTTGCTAATATCATTCTTGATTGAAGTCTTGAAGCCGACTTACCTATTGCCATTTACCTGTGCTATTAGTTATCCCATGGACTTTGATCTTGTGTTAACGAAGCTATGTTATCCGTTATCCAATAGACTTTGATCTTGTGTTAATGAAACTATGTTAATAGCACCGTGCAATTGTTTATTTGTCGCTGCTTGATTATGACGAGGGTGTCTTTTCTTCTTCTGCTGCTGCAATATACAGATTTCATTTATGGTCCTTGTTATGACTTCTGAGTTATAGTCCACTGATATGGGATTACTCGTTAGCCTCTGCCTCTGGTTATTTTCTATGAGATGATTCATATCAGTAGTACTATGATATCTATCTTAAGTTGGATTTCATGCATTGCGAAAGTCCTTAGTCTAGTTTGGAAGTTGTTGCAGTAGTTTTTTCATACAGTCCAGCTGAACATAGTTGCTGAGCAAGAAATTGCTGCTCTCAGGTTCTAACTAATTTGTGGAATATTTGAATAGGTGCAATGTGATTAAATCTTGTGCAACAGTAGGTTTTGTTTATCTGCACTGAATCAACTCTATTTACATAGTTATTAAAATTTAGCTTGGTGGAATGAACATTTAAATTCAGCCCTGCATACTAACTGGTCTTCAAAAAGTATCTCCACACCTTATGAAGCTGTGCTCTGATCTTAGGGTCACAAACCAGTGGATGGTGTTTTCCTTTATCATTTTACTCCTTGAGTCCCTTCTTATATTGTCCATAGTCGGAAATGGTTGGTGAATTCTATTTAGCATTCAGTCTTAATCATGTGGTATTAAAGAGTAAGCAATCATCAGTCAATTACCATCCCTTAGTGTATAGTTATTGAGGGGTCAGATCCTGGTGATTGTTTCTCATGGGACAGCATGTTCCAGACATGTTGATATGTCAAGATTAGCCACTATACTATGCTTTGCTGAATATTTTTTATTTTTCATGGGGGAGAACAGCTTGTTGGCTTCAGTTTTTTTATATTTTCTGTTGAACTATATATAATTCCCATTCTGTTTCCACAAGTTTGCTAGGTGTGTAATATTATGAATTTTTTTACTGCTGATTTATTTTATGTTATATATTTTTTGTTCATCCCATGCTTCAGTGTGTCATGTTTGATTTCACATTCTTTGTCTCTGCTCACATACTGCTTAAATGCAGGGATAAGTTTGACAGTCGAGCAGTGGGAAGCATTTTGCGATTCTGTATCTGCAATAGAGGATGCTGTTAAGTTAATAATCTTGTTTAGTCGTATTCAAGTCGGTTTTGCCGTATAATACTTGTACGAGTTTGTTTCCGCGTACGAGTCAGTTTTTCGAGTCCGTCTCGGAGTTGAGCAATGTAACGAGAGAGAGTATGAAACGATCGGTGTTGATCGATAGCAAAGGCTAGGGAGTCTTCAGGTGTAAGAGCGAGAAGTTGGGGACATCAGTTGTGATCGTAAAGGTGATCAGATGTAACGAGAGGGAGAGAAATAAAGAAAAGTGGAGTGCTTTGGTTCTTGGAAAGTATCGAATACTCGCGAAGCATTCGAAGTTTATGAGCAGAGGTGTTTGTGGAGCTGGAAGACATGGTCATAACTGAGTTACGACTACTGTGATCGAGTCTACCACGTGATCGCATTCTTCATCGTGAAGTCTTATCAGGTGTTCGTGGCCTTCATCCATCAAAGTGGTTGTAAATCGACTTTGCGTGGTTGTAAGTTGTAACGACTTCTGAGTAGTCGAAACACAACAGATGCCATTAAAAAGCTTGAAGAATCAAACTGAAGGCATGTTTTAGAAGCTTTTTTTTGTCTGTATCAAATCTAAAGGCTACTAGAGTTTCTATGAACCTGTAAAACATCTTCCTTACTTAACCTGCCTACTGTTGTGCGTTGGGTAGACAGTTGAGAATATTTGCTAACAAGTTAGCCACCGCTATGTTGGACTCGAGTTCCCTTGTGCTACGATGTGATATCTCGTGCTAGTTGTCCCTTGTAATATCGCACGGATATCATGAATCCTGAAGTTTCTCATGCTGCCATGCTATGTGTTGGGTAGAGGGTTGGGAGTTTGCAAACAAGTTTATGCAAGTTTTGCTCCAGTTGGCATGCAGCACTATATACATGCGCTGCTGACAATGACAAGGTTGAACCAAACTTTTAGAACTAAGGTTTGTTTTTCACTCTATAATGATGTTAACCCAAAAATGCCCATTCGTAGCTGACCAATTTCCTCCATTATGCACCGAGGTATTATAAAATGACTCCACGGGGAAAATTGGAGGTAGTGCATGCAGTGCATAGACACAGCTGTAGCCAAGGCGATCTTCCTAACCGAAAGCAACGTGGAAAAGCTGGAGTTGTTATTAAAACTTGTTTTGATTTTTCTTCCTTATCGGCATATGGATTATAGTAGTCATGCTTAGGTAAGCGAAGGTGATATCAAAATGCTTATGTGCGTCACTGAACAATCTGACGGCAAAAGTCTTCTACTCTATGGAAAACCAACCTGTCTTCTCTTGCAAATCTACTTATTATAGATGTGTTGAAACGCTAGCCTAAGAACAATATCACTGAATGTCTGAATTCTATGATAGGAGAGAGTAAGAGACAACGAAAGAACTGAAGGTGCCAGGGCCGACTGCTGAAAGCTCCTGTTTTCCTCTGAAGTAAAATCGTGGACTTTCCTGTTCACACATCTAAATCTGTCACAGCTTGAAAGCTTTGGCTGCACCCGCAAACAAATGTCTCTACTCCAATAATGCTGCTGCTGGTGTACGTAAAACAAAACATGAATACCGGCAGGAAGGACGTGAGAGAATCAACATGAGTTCTGGCCTGAACCTGGAAAAATTCACAGTAACTAGGGCGTGAAGTATCTGCCTATCCTGCCTTCCAATGTTGCATGTGCAGTAGGTCTCTATCACATTGAGGCAGAGCCCACATCATCTCCTGTGGATTACATTAATCAGTCTGTTGAAAGCTAGTTACTGGAGAAAAACTGAAAAGCATATTTTAGAAGCTAAAAATAAGAGGCTATCAATGTATTATCTGTAGTGTCTGTTGTCAACTTGTCATTACTTGATGGTCATGCAGGGTCAGCAATAGCAATCTCTCCAGCTAGTTTGCTGGGGCAATTGTACTATTTATTTAACTCGAAGCAAAGACGTTCTTTTTAAAAGGATGATTAGCAACATGATTAGATGTGCGACCTACTCTCTGATCAACTAATCATCTTGTAGGGAAGAGGACAAGCTTGCTAGTGTCTTTGGAAATTATCACTAGCTCACTCCTAATGGATGGTGCTGTCCTGAGTCTCCTGACTACTTAAAAATTGCACCTTTGGGTCTGAAAGCTAAATACTATATCAGAAGGAATAGGAATCTCCATATATTTGGGGACTAGAGGAGGAGGTGATCAAAGCTCACGGGTTTCACGTCTCCTTCCATTCTGAAGCCAGGACAAAGGATGTAGAAAACTTTAATTTCTAGGCCGCAGTGAAATTAGACATTTGTTGCTTGATTTGAACCGCCTCCTTGACCACAAGAGATGCTCAAAGGAAACAAACAAACAGCCATCAATTAGTTGAGTACGAATTACAGGGAATTGTGATGTGAAGTTTTGGAATAGCGCAAAGTACTGAACTAGTGGACTTGGCCCCTAGCCAATTCCTTATGATGGGCTGTGTAATACTCCATTGATAATTAAGAAATTAGTACTATGTACCACACACTTAAGATCAGTGCCATCGGTCATGTGCCTGATTATTTGCACTTAATTGCTGGAAGCGTCGTAAGACTCAACAATTAGTAATTCAGTATATTCTCCGTCAAACAAACCATACTTCCTTTCTATACTATTGTACTAGCACGCATCTAAAAGCAATCCAAAAACAGAGAAGTTTGGTGTCCGAGCACTATGGTACCCTATTTCAGTGTCATATATATATATATATATATATATATATATATATATATATATATATATATATATATATATATATATATAGAAAATACCTTGTACTCCTAGATGTAGTTACTCTAACCGCTGATATACCACCTAAACGAACTCGACGTACTCCTTTATAACTTTAGTTATACTTATATACTAATTATAAGATACTTCAATGTAAACCACATGAAAAAATGCAAGAGAGTCTATAATTTTTAGTGTATTTTTCAAATACCTTCATATATGCATATAAAAAGGAAGATGTCTAAAATATGCATACTATCTTTGAAAAATGTACATACCACCTAGATGATCTTATATAATCGTATATTACATGTACATACCCTCTGTTGCAAGAGATACTCCCTACGTTGTGTTATATGACATAGGGAGTAACTACTCCTAGGAATAGAAAAGAGACTTCCTAGATTTTATATAATCGTATACTACACATACATATCCTCCATTATGTGAGATACTCCCTAAATTATGAGATACAATATAGGGAGTAACTACTCCCGAGAGTAGAAAAGAAGCTTTGTGTGTGTATAGGAAAATGATTCCATACTCCTGTGAGTACGTACTCCCAATTTTCATATACCGCTTTAATAGTATTGTTATACCTTTTTATTTATTTGAGTATACTATAATAATAATAATAATAAGATACTCCAAATTGAGTTCCATGAAAAAATTCATTAAAATCCACTTCTTATAGCATGATTTGTGTACATACTCCTTTTATGTATGGAAAAAGGGTATATAACAAAAACAAAATATTCTGATAATTTTTTTAACCAAGTCGCATCGAAGTATATTACAATTTGTACTTAAGTATATCAAAAGTGATAAAGGAATATAAAATATTCGTTTACGTAGTAAATTGGAAGTAAGAGCACATATTCTTGGGAGTACGAAAAAAGCTTCACACTCATACAAACACACACTAAAATGGGGCACATAGTGGCTGAGCACCATAGTATAAATAAGTTGAAAACAGAGACAAAAAGAATTGCCCTGGATCTCTCCTATTCTGTACAGAAGAACCAACCTAAAGCAACGACATCTTTCCATATCTCACCAACACACACACCCCGTGCCCAAGCCCGCGAGGTGCACGATGCCGAGCTTTTAAAAAAACCACCATGCGTCTTGTCAAGGAATCAATACCGGAATGATCCAGCTTTAGACACATGATATGTATGTGCCTCATAAGTCATAACATATGTAGCTGTCAGTCCAAACAAACACATTAACACACAAGCAAACAAACCATTCAACAAACTCCACCCGCCCGCCCGGCAGCAGCAGATCAGTCGAGGTTTTTCAGTAGTTATGGACTTACATGGTGGCTGTCATTCTGTCGAGCATGGCTTTAATTAGCAGTATCGGTCGTAATTACTATGTTTGGCTCTTGTACGGCTTGCAAGGTGTGCCTGCAGCCTGCACATCATAACAACCATATTCCCATAAGGTTTCCGGGCAGCACGCGAGGCCACGTCGCCCCAGCGTTCGGCCGGCCGGCGCGTGGCAAGGGAATTTGCGTACGGCCGGCCGAGCCACTTTCTTCATATTTTCTGAAAATTACGTAAAGGTTTTTTTCCTCGCGAATAGGTCCCTGCAAGTTTTTTCTTTAAAAAAATTTTTTTGATGGCGCCCCGCGGGTTTCCAAAATTACGTATAGGTCCTTATTTACTTACGTACAGGTCCTTACAAGTCCTCAGTTTTTTTAAAAAAACCATTTGATTTTTCCGAAATTACGCATTTGTCCTAGATTTTTTTTATGAAACTCCCTGCGAATTATCGTCTCTTTTACTTCGGTCCACACGGTAGCTAGCATGGCGTGCGCCGCGCTTATGCAGCTAGTTTGCAATAGGGCTGCTGTTAGCAGTATGACTTGTAGAACTGGGAGGCAGAGTTTCAACTCTTTCTAGAAGTTATTTGACCTCTGGTGGTCAACTATGACGTCAGCAAGCTTTAGCCTTCCATACGTCTGCATGGATAAAGATTCTGCAAGAAGGTCGCATGCGTTGCACATGCAAATTGAATTTCGTAACCTCATCTACATGGATAGAGATTCTGCAAGAAGGTCGCATGCATTGCACATGCGGATTGAATTTCGTAACCTCATCTATCACTCCATCGATCGATCCCTAAAGGTTCATGCATGTGCATGCAAGTCCATGGCATATTGATACGGATGCATGCATCCCTATTCGTGAATAATGAATTTGCAATGTGCACGTGGGCTATGTTTAGGTACGTACGTAGCGACCCCCTTTAATTTGCCACCTAATGTTATGATCACTGATCAGCCATTGATAGCGATCGATCATTGGTGTGTTCGTGTCTTCGTCTAACCCCAGTCGTATTTTTCTAGCGGAGTCCCGATATATATCGCCTAGTCTCATCATATTTCTCAACTCTCATTCATATTACGAGAATGGACAGTGTTGATAATACTAGTATCTCGTGATAGGATTTGTAGCAACGGCAGAGGAGCACGATGGTGTGACATTGCATCAATCCAAACCATTAGATTCGAGAAGAACGGCGCGGATCGATGTTACAGTGCGACCCATACAGTGTTTTCGCTTCAATATTTTTGTTTCTTTTTTAGAACTGCCACAATAATATTGTTATGCTACAGTTTACCATTCTGTATATATACACCTTTCAATGTTGTTTTGAAACCAGACACACCTCTCAATATTCTTCCTTGCCATTACCTCCCTCACGGCAGAGGATACGAGTCCCCCGTGACCAGGGGCGGAGCTAGCTTGTTTACCGGGGTCGGCTGACCCCAATG
Source organism: Dendrocalamus latiflorus (assembly GCA_017311315.1). Classification (NCBI taxonomy): domain Eukaryota; kingdom Viridiplantae; phylum Streptophyta; class Magnoliopsida; order Poales; family Poaceae; genus Dendrocalamus; species Dendrocalamus latiflorus. The sequence goes on along the minus strand of CM029648.1, from coordinate 22,035,246 downwards.
AAATTTCTTATTTTCAATAGAAATCACTGTTCATAGATGCTAATGACCCCATTAAATAAAGAGGAAGACCCCGGTCATCTTCTGACCTAGCTTCGCCACTGCCCGTGACATGGCGAATGCATGAGCGATAGAAGAGGAAAAGCAAACTAAACACCAAACAATACAGGTCAGCTTATCCTCCAATCGCCGATATCACTATATCAGTTCGGCATGCATGACAATTCTGGACAGGCAGCGGAGGTCCACTAGTAGGTCGTCTGTCTTCTAGCTAAGCTAAGCTAGCTAGCGTTCTGTCGCCACAGAACGCGTGTGCATGTATACCGGCCTGTTTGGTAGAGTAACGTGCACGAGTCTGTTCGGCACGAGTGGTCACTAGTGACCACCTGCCTAACTCTCCTGTTTCTACTGTCCTCGTGCCGTCGTCGTACGTGCCACAAACATTGTATCACACGTGCAAATGTGACGTGCGGATGTTGGACGGAGGTAATTACTTCATATGCGAAACTCAAACCGAGGAGAGACGCATGCAGATGAAGCTAGCCACGAGCTGTTTGCGCGCAGGAAGGATTGGTCGCTGCACGCGGCCGGCCAACGTCGTCATGAGATTCCTTGTGTCCGTCGACGCCGCCTGCGAGGACCAAGAAATTAACCGCGTCGCATTTCAGCTCCGGCCGGGCCATCAGTCGGTGGTTGCGGTAGCGCCTGCGGGTAGCAGCAGGAGCAACGGTAGATCGCAATTTCGTGTGATCTGCACAGAACTGCACCTTGTTCTTCTCCGATCGCGTTCGCTGTGTTACTCTGCCGAATGGCCAACTAATGCGGTGTACGTGCACGTACGTTCTGTCTAGCTCATAGGGCACCATTTTTGTCGTTGGCGCCGGACCCCAGACAAGCACAAGTATTGTGCGATTCCGTACGTCCTCTTGGAGCGTTCAATCGAGATTTCAAAGCTTTTAACGCGAGTGCACTAATATCAAAGACGGCGTGGCAACCATCTCTTGGCCTGTGGCACGGATCTAAGATTTAAATAATAAGGGTACAAAACTATAAATTTAGAAATTCAAAGTATACAGTATGAGTTTAAACTAGACATGTGCTGTGCTAATGGAACGTATTAGTATGTGTGTGGTTTGTGTGTGTGGGATGTGTGTACATGTACATCTACCTTGTAATCGAAAAAAGAATATCAAATTTGTCATAGTACTTGCTGAAGTATATGCTGAAACTATCGGATTTGCTTCTCAATCTAACGGCTATAAGATAATTGTGTGGCACTATAGCACCGTGCAGCTACTTCTCAATGCATGGGAACGGAAGCGAATCCATTTTGTTGAGAATTTGAGATTGCCAGTGTTCACTATTCAGTTCAGTTTAACGTGACACGTGTCGACCGTTGGGGAGTCCATGAAAGGGGAAAGGATGGGGAGTTCGGTAAATGGATTTTCTGCCCGTAGGGGCATGCCCCTATAGAATCAACCATCTACGACGCTTTAATGCAATATAAATAAAAACCTAACCGTATTTTGTACACAACCGTATACACAACCCCACCGCATCACTAAAAACCTCGCTAGGCCATCAAAGACCTCGCTGAAAACCCGGCCCAAGTGGTTGTCGTCGAAAACCCAACCGCCGACGAAACCTCAAGGTTTCCGACAAGGTTGTTGCCGTTCGAGCTCCGCAAGGCCGCTGGATACTCACAACCATTAGATCCGACCACTCCACACCAAGCCACCGTTGGCAAATCTGCGAGTGGTGCATCGCGCCATCGCCGGATCCGACCACAACTCGTTGCCGCATGTCACAGGATCCAACCACCTTGAACCATGTAGCCGCTAGATCCAGGGGTGCCGTGTCGTGCCTTTGCTAGTTCCGACACCGCTCGTCCCTAGAGAGAGGCTAAGAGAGACAGAGGAGATAGAGAAAGAGGAGAGAAATGAAGAGATCCATTATACTACTAAAGCAAAAGCAAAAAAGAGCCACCACATTCACTCTCAAGGAGTAGAAATTTGATCATTGTGGGTCCAAATTATAATTGCCTATATTAAAAGAAAGAGTCCATATCAAGTACAATCCAAATAATAATTAAAATTTAGAATAAAAAGAAATAAAATTAGCAATTTTAATTTCACATAAATTCTTAAGTAAAATCCCTAAATAAAATAATCCACATTAAAAATTAAGCAAAAAAGCAATTGGATTAGAATATGAATTCCAACAAAAAAATAACTAAATTTTGGAACAAAAAATAAAATAAACATAGTAATTTGATTTTGATATGAATTCCAAAGTAAAATATCTAAAAAACTATAAATTGGAATAAAAACCAAAAAAATTAGCAATATGATTTGCATATAAATTGCAACCAAAAAATTGAAATTTGAAATATAAAAAAATTTACAATTTAATTTCCATATAATTTGAAACTAAAATCCTTAAATAAATAAAATTAACAATTTTGTTTACAAACGAATTCCTAAGTAAAATCCCTAAATAAATATAATTAAAAACAAAAAATAAACAAATATTCAAAAAAATAAATAAAATTCAAAAAATATAATAAAATTAGTAATTTTATTTTAATATGAATTCCAAAGTAAAATCCCTACATAACTATAATTATGAATTAAAAATACAAAATTAGCAATTAGATTTGTATATAAATTCCAACAAAAAAAAATTGAAATTCGGAGTAAAAAAGAAAAGAATATTTCAATTTGATTTTCGCGCAGTTGTAAAGTAAAATCCCTAAATAAATAAAGTTCAAAATAAATTAAATACAAATAGCAATTCATTTGTATATGACCTCCAATTAGAACAAGTAAAATTCATAACAAAAATAAGAGTTATAGTAATGATAGCATGGAATAGTGTTGAAGAAGATCACGAGAGAGTGCAATGGTGTCGATTTGTCTAATAAGAAGATATTGACACATCACGAAGCGAAGGGCCAAGGTGATGGCGAGGGAGATGAGGATAATGTCCTGCTACCCTCCTTAACTATTTGACAAGGACAATATCGTGCTACTTGCTGAAGTCGCTAAAAAAAGGCCAGAGTCAAAGAAGCCAAGAGGCACAGCGACGAGTGGTTAGTTCAGCATTATTGAAGAAGTCTGTATCCAAATAAGCTCGATAATGAAGCTTTGGCAGAAAGAAGATAAAACTTTGCGTTGAAGCTGAGCTATAACGATATAGGACAATCAAGTAGCTAGGAGCGTATCATCACTGGTAAGGGTAACGACGTCATCGACAATTGTGAGAAGATTCTTCATATCATTAAACAATGACTAAAGCAGATATGCTGGTGTCAATAAACATGTAAAGTCACCGTGGTTAGTGAGGAAGCCATTACGTTGATGTGGCCAATGTCAAGGAAGAGGAGCGATTAACACGGGAGAAGAGGGACATTGAGTACGTATAACATCATGCATGTGTATATACATGAATACATATGTACAAATAGAAGCATGGGATGTAAGATCAAGGAGGCCAACTAGAGGGGGTGAATAAACGGTCTAAAAATTATCTTCTAATCATTATCCAATACTATTCATCTAAACAAAGTATATTATGTGGAAGCTTAACTTAAATTGGTTTAGCACAAACAATGCATAAAATAATTATGTTCACCAAAGTGCACCAGCAAATTAAAATAATGGCAAGGTTTGTAATCCTAGGAAGACAACCAATCAATTTAATTCTATGAATATAAATTGCTTGAATGTAACTTGAACACAAGAAAACAATCACAAATGATGAAGTTGTCTTTTACTGTGGTGTTCAAAGACTTACCGGACTCCCCTAGTCCACATTTAGGTAAGCCTAAACGAATTAGACCAACTCCATGAATTAAGTCAATCACCTCAAATCCAACAGTAGTAGCTCTTTTCTGCTACGGGTAGGTGAGCTCCAACCATCACACTTTGCCGAGTCTTCACACAACCTTCTTTGAGAAGATCACCGCGCACAACGCCTGCAACGTTGTCTAGGAGTCAGCAACCTCTAAGAATAATAAGTTAAGCTCTCACTTAACTCTCACCACATGCAACGATTGCACAAGTTTGAGTGGATACTCAATCCACCTCTAGATGCAACACATACAATCTTGACCCATCCTCCTTGCTTATAAGGTGCAACACATGCACAATTAAGAGAAGGACCTCACACTAGCTCAAAGGAGTGAAATGGAGTGTCAAAGTTCTTATTCCAACCAGCCACAAGGGGGTATACATACCCACACTATAAAAACTAGCCGTTGATAACAAAACATATGAGAAACAGGATTTTCGGAAGTACTGTAGGCAAAGGTTCGGTACTTTCACTTCCCTTCGCAACGATAAGAAAACTAGCCATTATCAGTGAATCCGGTAGTTCCGACGGCTAAAGCCCAGTACGTCCGATCATCGGAATTACCGCTCCACTCATGCAGAACTACCATTGTCGTCGGGGATGAGAAGACTCTACAAAAGTGTCTCTCTAGAAAAAAAATATACCGCTACACAAGCTAGTCGTTTCGCAAATCGGAAGTACCGTTCTTAGAGCCGGTAGTTCCGTTCACTGGTCGATTGCTCACATAGAACTAGAAGTACCGCTCATCAGCTACACTAGTCTACGATCACGCCGGTCTCCGACCATGCTATCGGGTTCGACCACACATGTCTCTGACTACGCTGATCTTCGATCACGTTGGTTTCGACCACTCAAGTCTCGACCACATCGACAATGTCGATCTTTGACCACATTAATATTCGATCACACAGATCTCCGACCGCTACGTCTATCTTTGACCACGTTGTTTCAATCACGTCGATCTAACCATGTCGGTTTCAACCACACAGGTCTCGACTACGTCGGTTCCGACCACGTCGATTTGACCACATTAGTTTCGATCGTATAAATATCGACCACATCGGTTCTGACCACGTCAATTTGGCCATGCTGGTTTCAATAACACAGATCTCGACTACGTAGGTTCTGACCACGTTGGTTCAACCATATTAGTTTTGATCACACAGATCTCGACCACGTAGATTTTGATCATATTGATTTCGACTATGTCGATCTTCGATCACATAGATCATCAACCATGTCGGTTTGAACACGCAGGTCTTCGACCACCTTGGCTTGACCACTTTGATCTTCGACCACCTTGGTTCTACTATACTGATCTTCCGTCCACCAACAAACATGGTAGTTTCGTGATTACAACACCAGTTGTTCCAGAAAGCAGTAGTACCACAAAATACACTACGGTAGTTTTGATTGTCCTAACAATTGCCGATATTTCAATAAATTTTGCAAAACACATTTGCAAACTATAGTATCATACACATAAGGATCAAACATGATTCTCAACAAGTTGCAACATATATTTACACACTTTTATAATCATGACACAATTATTAAATATGAGCTTCAACTATTTGCAAATATAAGCCTCATACAACAAAGAGTAGGAAATATAGACTTCAAAAACTTGGAAAAAATATTCGTAATATATAGTTCCATGTTACAAGGATTCAACACATGAGCCATAACTATTTGCAAAATACATTTACAAATATAGGCATCATGTTATGGAGAGCTAGCGGATGTGAGATTGAGCTATCAATACGTGATGAGATTCAAGCTACTAGACATGACCCCTGTTAATAGTACGACAACATATACTGGCAATCCGGTCTTGCAACCAAACATCAAGACCAGTAAAAGACTAAAAACACATATTTAGCCCTAGCTAGTTATACATTTGCCTTCGCATCTTCTTGAATCTTGATGACACACATCTTCACTTCAAGTTTGGGTCCTTGTCTTGTTATGCATTAACCCATGATGTATCATTTTTCTTGACTTGATGATCAACTCAAGTCATCCTCATTTGTGAAACATAACCTATTCATCTAACGTATAGAAAATGTTAGTCTACAAATCAGTTATCATCAATTACCAACTTCACTACTAATACATAATGGAGGGACTAGATTCTACAATCTTTGTGTTTTGGTAATTTATGACAATCTTAACAAATAATGAGATAAAGATTAATTTGTGAGCATACAACATGTACACAACAATTATATATTCTAGGATAAGCTTAAGCAGATCTTATTCATCCAGTTGTCATGAATCATTCAACTATTAACACATAATAAAGAAACTAGATGACAACCCGATTTGAGTGTATATGAACTACACAGGCTATATATACTCAAAGGATATGTTTTAAAGTAAAAATTCTTGATATGTGGAAAGATGAACGTGGATCAATACTAATGAAACCTCAAAACATAGGGTGAACTCCCCCTAAATGTGTGCATACAAGAATGTACTGTGAAAGCATATGCACATATTCAAGTTAGACTACTTGGTAAAGTTCAATATATATTTTGGATCCGAGAAATGCAATTAGATATAAGAATATGATGTTGAATACATACCTCTTATGATTTTCACCTTTTCATCCAAATAAGACTAAGTAATATCATAATCAATAAATAAGTTAGTCTCACAATTAGATTTGTCATTATTACCAAAATCAACTTAATGGAGTTTAACTTACACAAGCGTACATAAGCAGAGATGGTGTAGCTGTAGGGAATAAAATTAGGGCTACTCGAGAGAGAGTGTGATAGGTGTCCCTGGTAAGGATCAGCGATGGTTGCACATGTGTACATATTTGATATTGCAATGGTCAGTATTAGGCAATAATTGGAGAAAATAGAGAATAACTATGTGGTGGAGTATTGTGTTGAAATAAGTAGCAGTGAAGAGATTGTATTGGAATAGGTAAAGCTAAGAAGAATCGTTGAAGAATTGGACGTATTGTTGGAAGTTGAAGTAAAAAAATTGTAGTGGCGCGAAGTTCAAGATAGGTCATTTATAGTGCATTAGTGTACACGTAAATATTCTTATACCATGTAAACTAATAAGATAATTTGCCGCACTTATAATCAACATATTGCTTTGAGATTAAATAGAGAAATATGTGCATTCATATATTTTTGAAAAAGAGTAACTAATAGAAGAATAATAGGGGCATTCAGCTACATAATCCATGTATAATGGAGGGTGATTACTTTTTAATAACCTTAATAAGTTAATATGCTCAATGATTTTCTTACTTTAATTATAATCCTCAAGTTATATTTTCCTTCAAGATTCTATTGTCATTTTCCATATTTGTGATGTCATAAAACCCTAAATAACCTAAAACTTACGTAAACATATTTTTGAACATCTAAGTTATATCATTTGATATTAAATCCTTTTAAACAAATCTAGCCACGTAAATGCGCAAGCCTAAATACATAAGAAATACATGAGTATATGGACACGCACGAAGCTCAAAGTGGGTCAGAGGATATATGTGAGGAACGGGCTGACTAGCCCTTCAGGCGAGCCTGAGTGGTTAGCCGAGCTCTGTTGTCAGACCCCCTGCCCGGCAGCCCCTCCTCCTCTAGTCCAACGCAACATCGCAACTTGCAACGCAGCCAGAGCCAGCCATGCAATGCAACTATGCAAGTATACAAGACGCTTCGATCTAAACTACTCCACCACTCATGACTCATCGTCACGTCCGGCCCATCAGCAGGAAGCAGCCCAATGGCTGAGCAGCGCGAGTGCCTGCCCGAGCCCAACAGCTCGCCCGAGACTCCGAGAGAAAGAGTAACCGTGCGACGTGCAGTTGTAGCCTAAGGCCTAAGCCAACCCAGCCGCCCCTGACCCCAAGCAAGAGCGAGGCGATGAGCAGACATCATCACAGCAGAGAGCCAGAGCCTAGAGATAGAGTTTCTAACCCTAGAGTAGTAGATCTAGAGGCGGCGAGCGCGCCATCGGTCAGGGGCTTTTACCTATTCTTTCAAGATCAAGGTACTAGTTTTCTATCTTCTGCAACTTCAAATCTTTAATGCAATTTGGGAATTGGGAATGGCTAGCCTCATAGCCAAATCCCAGATTTGATGAGTAGATGACCAGATCAGGGGAGACCTAGATGTGTTGACAGTGTCATTGAGAAACTGCCAAACTGGTGCAGGTGCTTGAATAGTTGATTGTTGAGAATCACTGAATCAGTCAATCAAAATATGTGATTATGTGAAATTGTGATAAGTGATTGGTGCATGACTGCATACTGCTCTTTTAGAAGTCCCACTCAAGTAATTTGATAAAATGGATAGATGCCATATGAATGTGAATATGTGATTGGCTCTAGTGTCCTGTCAGAACTCAGAAGTCCCACTCATGAAATTTCGGAGAATTAAAATGCCTCGTTCTCCTAAATGTATTTAGTTATTTAGTGGTATGCCTTTTATCTTCTCTTTTTATTACATATTTTATATTTTATTATCAAATTGTGACACTATTGATCTATCTATCTATTACAATTAACAGGTTGCTTCTTCTACGGTTTATCTATAAGACTATAACTATGGATTAAGCTTTATTATAGAGGTATTTTTCGATGTCCTAGCGTTATCTATGTATGTTTGTATGCGAATTATAGATGTTATGGTGTCATATTTTTTTATTAGTGCGATTACATCTTAGTTTGATCATAAATTATTTTGCTTCTAGATAATACTATTTGCTTCACGCTTTTAAATCTGCTCTAGCTGTATTTTATTTTTAAATTCGTCTCTGATGTGAGGGGTGCACATGCCCGTAGGGTCAAAAATGAGATTCCCGGGGAGCTCGTAAGATTGCGCATTTGCGGTAGTACTACTGCTCGACACATCAATGTCGTCGAGCGGAGGGCAGAGGGCCCCGAAAGGGTTGCTGTTTAAGGTCGTTGGCGCGTAACGTCCATCCATCAGCCGGTGCCTCGCGGCCGACACACTGACAGCGTCCGCCCCACCGGTTAAATCGCCCGTGCCCGTCTCACGGCGTGCCACCCTCGCCGTGCGAGGCGGGCCCGAGCGATGCGTGCCCCCTGTCCCGCGCCCGTTCGCGTGCGCGCGTCGCGTCTCCACGGTTGCGAAAAGGCCGGCCAATGCGAGGACCGGAGCGTCCATCGGATCGGAGCGTGATTTCGCTGTGCGCGAGGACTGTCTGCTTGGATTGCGCACGTACGATGCGATGCAGCAGCACGCCACCACGGGGGAGTGGGGGCTGTCGTGGCTACGCGCCGATGGCACGGCGTGCGCTGCGGTCGCGCGCGGGCTCGCGGCGAGAGAAGTTTCGGCAAGCAACAACGCCCGACCGCGAGTAGGACTGGAAACGAGCCGAGCCGAGCTGAGTCGGCTTAAGTCAGGCTCAGTCGAGCTCATCTAAAGATGCGGCTCGGCTCGGCTTATTTAGAAAACGAACTAGAAGTCCGTCTCGGCTTGACTCTTTTTTTGGCTCGAGCCAGCTTGAACGGCTCGCGAGCCATAATATGGCTTTTAGTCCCGAGCCTTGAGCTTAACAAATCCATATCACATTTTGCAGCAAGATACTATCAATTGAAGCTAGATTCCCATCACAAGTTGACAACAAAATTTATTTGCAAACACCAAGATCTCCATGGAGATAATATCATGTGGCTATTAACTCGCAACAGAAAGAATATTTCTGAATGAACAATGATATAAAACATTTATAGTACACACATACAATTCATAAGCAGATAATCAACTACATCTTCTTCTAATGCTACATGGATGCTCATACACAACAGTGCATTAGAAGCTTCAGCTCAGTTATTGATTTGGATTCCTATCATAATTGCAAAAATTTGAAAACTGGAGCTTAGGACATCAGTGAAAAGAAGAATATGGAATAGGGAGTCACCTTGCAGCCGGAGAGAAGTCCTTGTAGCCAGGGAGAAGTTGTTGCTGCTACGTCGGAAGAGCAAGCTGCCACCACTTGGGAGGGGCGAGTAGCGTGGCGGGCGGTAGGAGGCACGGTGGGAGGTGGGACGCGCGACGGGCGATTGGAGGCCAGCGGCATTGCAAATTACCCATCCTGGTCATCTCCCAAACGCAGAGAAAATATTACCACCTTAGCTGATTCATTCGTCATCAAAATAGACATCTTGAAAGGGAAAAAAAGGAAGGAAAAATCAATCCACTCATAGCAGAAATACAAAAATCTCATCCTAGATCCAATCTTTTCCGCTTCAAGCAGGATTCGATCTTTTCCATCAGTCAATCATAGAGAGCGGAGCATACGGGATCCCGATACCTGAGCAGCAATACCAATGGCGACGCCGGCCTCTCCCTCGGAGCGGTTCGACTCCCCGAAGTGACAAGAGAGAAGGGAAGGAAGATCTACTGGCGGCGGGCTGGGAGATCTGCCGCGGGGGGAGCACACGGCGCCGGGGGGGGGCGAGAAGCACACGGGGGGGGGGGGAGCAGGTGAGCAGCACACGTTGGGAGGGGGAAGGGGAAGCACACGGCGGCGCGGTGAGCGACAGGAGCGGCGCAGTGGATGGGGTGGAAGTGGCGCCGTGGACGGGACGAGAGAGATAGAGAGACTGCGCAAGCGCAACACCGACGCGATGGAGAGATGGAGAGGTGGACTCAGGAGACTTAATGAGCTAGGCCGCTGCGTACTGGGCCGACTGTAGACACGAACCAAAATAGCTTGTGAGCCGGCTCACAAGTGATTTAAGCTTGGCTCACTTTTTCTATGAGTTGTAACAGAGGCTCGGCTCAAAATTTAACATGCCCGAGCCCAGCCGCGAGCCTCAGACTATTTGTTTCATCCCTGGCCGCGAGGGCGCATTCACGTGATGACGTGAAGACACGGTGCGTACCGCGTGGGTGGCACGTACTGACTCTGACCTTCACGCGCGTGCGGACGCGGAACGGCGATTTTCACAAGAGACGTCGACGACGAACCGACGAGGAAAACTTTCAGACGGGTGTGTGAAACGGAGAGACCGCGCGCAGTCGGTCAGTTGGTCAAAGTAAATTTCACGCGCGAATTCGCCTGAAAGCTCCACGGTTGCTACCACAAGGGAATTTTATACATCCTGCTGCAGCCCCGCTCTGATCAACTCGACTTCAGCTTCTGACTTATTTTTCACTATTCATAAATTTCATCTTTTTCTGAACTTTTGACTTTTTGTTGTGCTTTTTTGTCGGTTCTTTTTTTCCCGTATTTATTTGTATTATACGTAATAGGCTAACATATTTTTTATATTTTTAAATTTTTTAAATTTAATTATACTAAATAAGCCTCTGTCAGCTACAGTGCTTTTTTCAAACATCTACAGTGTTTTCAGCCATAAGCCACGAACTTTTCAGCCGAACCGATCACCACCACAGTACCGACACTCATGCTCAACAAATCACATTTGATTTCCCTGACGAGTTACCAGGAACACCTCACTGTCAAACTACACACATAGCAAAACTCTAATGCGATGTTCAAGCTTAATTTGTGTACATGCTAGTACTAGCATATAAATTAGGAAAAGAATTATAAGTTTCACCTTTGCCATCCCATTGGCCATTGCACTGGTGTACTACGTGGCATGCAGTCACAAGGAGCAGGCTAAGCCAACACTAACAGTTGACAGTTGTACTACGGTCTATGCACGACGGCACGAGGCGAGTACTGTTACAACTCACAACTGCACAGTCACGGGGAGGGGGTGGTGCTGTTCATTCCTCGCGACATCGCGGCGAGCACCGTCTCCACCGTCAGCCGCTCGGGCCCGGCTGACCGCACCATGAGCGTGTGCGTGACGGCGTCGTCCGCCACCGCCACGTCCGACGCCACGACGCTGAGCTGGGAGTCCCTGATGGCATGCAAGACCCCAGAGATGGGGTGCGCGTCCAGGGGCGTGGTCACGCGCAGCAGCACCTCGTCCTGCATTGCCTTCACCTCGACCGCCGGGCCCTCCGCCCGCGCCGGCCCCGCCTCGCCGGGCCTGAGCCGGGCCTCCAGTTCCTGGATGTACGCGATGGCGTCGCTGAGCAGCGACGCCTTGTCCATCTTGGAGATCTTGGGCACCACCGCGCGCAGCGCGTAGAACCGCTGGTTCAGCTTCTCGCGCCGCTGCCGCTCTGCCTCCACGTGGTTCAGCGGCTCCTCCCGCCCGTTGGCCGGCTTGCGTCCCCGCTTCCGCGGCCTCCGCTCCTCGCCGGCCACCTGCTCCTGCGCGTCCGGCTTGGTGAAGTCTATGCTCTTGGGACGCTCCGCTGGTTTCGCTTTGACCACCTCCTTCTTGGCCGGACGCGCCGGCATGGCTTGGCAGCCTAGCCGCGGCGTCCAAGTGGCGTCGCATCCCGTGGTCTGCGCCGGGGGCATTTGGGCGCAGCGGGAGAGATCCTTGCCGAAGATCCTCATGTAATCTTCCGGCGGGGCGGGCTCGACGCGGAAGGCAGATTGGATGGCGCGCAGGACCTCGGGAGTCTCGCGGATGGCCACAATGGAACCGAGCTCAAGGACGCCGCATTTGCACGGGAGGAAGACGACGGTGCGCAGGCCCGCGGACTGGGCGAGGGACGCGCGGACGTACCACCCAGGCGCGGCCGCGGAGCCGGGCGGGTGGGGATCCACGGCGGCCCAGGCGTGGCGGCCGGAGGCGAGCGCGCGGCCCGGCCCGCCCGCGCCTTCGGGGAACGAGAAGTACATGGACGCCAGGAAGTACATCTCGGCGCCAGTGACCCGGTCGAGCCGGAGCGCGTAGTCGGCGCCCTCCTCTTCCCCGCCGCCGTACAGCTCGTGCAGCCGCAGCAGCACGCGCTTCCGCGCCATGCTCCTGTCCGCGGCGCCGGCTTCCCAGGGTGCGGCGGCTGGGTCGTGCGGGGTCCCGTCGCGGCAGTGCCCGTCGCCCCAACCGAGCACGGCGCGGCCGCCGGCGCCGGCGCGGGACTCCTGCCAGAAGATGCCGTACGTCCATGCCCCGCCCCGCTCGACGAGGTCGTGCAGGCTCGCCTGTAGCTCGGCCGACGACGACGCCGCCGGCCCGTCGAGGTGCGGCGGCGTGGTGGCCAGGTGGTGCGCGGCGTCCTGCCCCAGCACCGCCGCGAACAGCGCGGCGTCCGTCTCGGACCACGACATGCCGCCTCGCCGTGCGCGTTGGTCAAATAATCAACCTGACTCCTCTTCCCCAAGACAAGAAGCGCGTGCCTTGGCTAGCTAGGCCTTCCTCGCTACTCAACTTGCGCTTTTATATTGAGTCGCCGATTACGAGACGGCAGATCACGGGACCGGAGAGAAGTTGATTGGCTCGGTTGCGAGCGACTGGCGAAGTAGCGTGCGGAGTGGAGGTTGTGGTCGCCACCGGCCACTGGCAAGTGCTCGGATACGTGGTGTGCTGTGGATGCGAGCCCGTTAAAAAACGGGGCGCGAGCGTACGGCGAGGTACAGGGGCCCAGGGGTGGGTTCGGTGCACGGGGACGGGGTGAGTGGGCAGTTTTGGAGCTAGGCGTTGCGGCATGTGAATCATGTTGGCCTTTTGGACGGTTCGATTCGGCCCCCCTTATTTTTAGTTGGAATACTGTGTTTGTGTTGCTCTTAAGCGCCGTTCGTTCCGGCTTCGACCGCTGGTTTCTGTCTTTAGATTTATGTTTTTTTAGCAGAAATTATGTGTCAATCAAAAAATAAGAAACAATATCAGTATATCTTCATGAACAATACAAAAAAATAAAGATAAAGCAAAAAAATTAAAATTAAAAAACTTGCGTATTCCCAAAGCCAAACTGGATTGAACAGGGCCTTAACAAGTGGGTGGTGAGTAAATGAGAAGAGTCAGGATGAGGATGCGCATGATGACATCGGAATTGGGAGTAAATTAGTAGTTGGCTGGTGTTGCATGCCACCAGAAAATCTAGATACCGAGCACCTGCTATGCATGGCGTCCATGGTTTTGATTACCTCGAATGGATTGCTTTCCCTTGTCAAAATTTGTAGAGCAAACTTGTTCAATGCCATTATAAAGATCCATAATTTAGAAAATATCGTTGTAAAAGAGATAGGCTGCAAAATATCATCGCGAACACGAAAACTATGAAAGATACCCCCTCCGTTCTTTTTTACTTGATATTTTTGACTTTTTACAGTTTCCAAGATGTGACTTTGACTTCTATTTTTACAACATTACACTAAGATATACTAGTAAAATTATAATATTATGAAAATATTTGTAACGATAAATCTAATGATATAACTTTTGTATAGTCAATCTACATAATTTTGAGTCTATTAGCGGTCAAACTTTAAATGGTTTGACAGTACGAATTCTAGAAAATCAAGTAAAAACAGAGGGAGTACCATCACCACGACATTTTTCCATCCAAAACAGTCGTTAGAGTCTTTCTTGAGAGAAAATTTTTAATAAATACCAATATTAACCCTGCCTTTCTTGGGCCCCACAGGCAGTGAGACACGGAGAGAGAGATCAAGAAAGAACAATACCATGCCTTTCTTGGTCCCACAGGCAGTAAGACAAAGAGAAAGGCTCGAGAGAGGGAGGGAGAAACAGGGGAGGGCAATGTGGCGATGATGGCTCTGGCGATTCGCAGCGCGACGAGCATAGGAGATGCTCAAAATGGGTTAGAGAGGCATCAGGAGGTGGCGTTGCGGCCAATTGCACAATGAGGAGGTGTGGGTGGTGAGTAGGGCAGCTAGCGATGGTGGGGCGAAGGTGACGACATTGGAGAAGAAGAATGAGTGTGCGCAAGAGCAAGGAGACATCAAGGGGAGTCCTCCGATTGGGTTGGCATGTGCGAAGGGAGTCGATGGTGGTAGGGTGATAGCGATGACGCTGGACAAGAAGCCGATGGCGATGGTGCTCCATGGTGAAGAATCGACCAAACTAGAGTGGGGGTTAGATTGAGGGAATGGTGGATACAATGTAGGTGCAAGGAATTGCGGAGAGGCTCACGGAGAACGGAGAAATCGGTCGCGGTTTGAACGGAGTCGGGGAAGACGGTAAAATCCTAGTGAAGAGCTGCGAGAAATGCAAAATTGGTTGAAATAAAAAGTTAATGGTGTCTTGGAACACGATATGACGTGAAAATTTAAAGGAAAACGGTGTGGCTTGTCGGAGTTCAGGGGGCAGCTTGTCAAAGTTCTCCAGGCTAAGAAGCTTAGAGTTGCAACTGCTGAGGCAGAATGCCACCTCTGAAGACTTCATGTCCGCGGTTTCCTTCAGGACTTATGCATGGTGCATGGGGAGTATTTATGATGACACAGTGGTGTTATCTATGCTACGTGCGCAGGGTCGGCATGAGCGGCAATGCGAGGGGGGCGTCAACAAAGGCGAAGCTGAAGGTGGAGATCAACGGGTTTAGCCACATCATGTGCAACTTCCTACGATGATGGCATGGGCGCGGCAACAACTTGCCACTTGATGTCAAGCCTAAGGGCAAAAATGCCATCTCTGTTGACGGCAAGATGATCAAGGGAAGAAGAAAACAGAAATTTTGTGAGGGCAAAACGTCGCGGCAGCCTGGTCACAGAGCCCTCACGGCAATGGTATTTCCAATAATTTCGCCCTTCGTGATGACATTTGTCCACACATGTGCTTCATGATGGTATTTTTCAATACATGATTGTTTACAATGGTACGGAATAAATTTTCTCAAATTTATATGATTACATCGGATGAGTAGCCTGAGAAGTTTCTTCCATGTCTGTGAATGGTCGCATTGGCGACCTCCCATCCAAAAGGCATCGCACGTATGCAAATGAAAACTCGATGCACTGAAAATGGCATGGCAACCACAAAAGCACCTAAACGGTTTCTTGGCAGATAGCTCTCGATTCCAAATTATCGTTCCAAATAATTAGATACTCGAGGAATTGAATATGGTTAGCAAAAATAGCCAAACAGTGATATTGCTAGCTCGCTTGATAGAGCCTCGATGGACCATGCTAGGATCAATATGTTTCGGAGCACCGGTGATGCCCACGTACGCCCACTCGCCAGCGTGCGTGGTTCAGCTGAGACAGCTAATAAAGGCTTACTGCATAATGCTACTAACAAATACACCACACCGGCACAACATCGATCACATTCATTCCATCTCCAGGAGAGAAGATAGAGAGAGAAATTGAGCTAGCATGGATGCAGCGCAAGGGGAGACACGAACCCCTACTTTGATATAGTTATAAAAAGCACGACAAAAATAAACAATTAAAAGAATAAAAAATAAGGATTTAATTAGAAAACCCTTATAGAAAAACTTATGGACCCACGAAGGAGGTATTTATTACATGAGAAGATATTTACAATGAATCTCATAAATTCTCTATGCTTTGTAGGGTATATTTATAGCATTTACAAAGAGACTTCAGATAAGAGTAGAACTCTGTATTGAAAATGAAAACAAATTAAATAGAATTTGGATCACACTTTAATAATTTCTACCTTGAGACGAATTCGCTCCCATAGCCAAATACCAAATCCCCTCCAAATAAGTCTTCATCAACAAACCATGTGCCTTGAAAGTCTATCGGGCTAATCTAAAAATGAAAAACTGAAACAATCTTATACAAACGCTTCTTATGAAGCCAAATTCAGTAAATCATCAGTAGGTCCAAACACATAAGTATTAACAAAACAGACGACGAAATCTAGGTCTTCAACAAATCATAACCCCCAGCAAAATCTAAGTCTGTGCAACTATCCTCCTTTAACAAATGCACAATCGTCGAATAACATAAGCCAAAATATCACTTGTGGCACTGGATATATAGCAAAGAATTCATATCATAGAATCTAATATGCTCTACTTGCAATACACCACAAAAAAAAGAGCTCATTGGAGAGCACCTTGCACGTGTGGCATCATGCACACCAAACTACCAACTAAAAAGTAACTAAAATTCTATGGTGTGGTTGGAACTACTCTTATAGAAGAACATCAGGATAAAAGTAACCTTTATACCATTAACGGAGCAGAAATAATCTCTATAATAGATCCTTCGTATTGAGCTGTGACAATTAGAACGTATTGACCTACAATACCAAATATTGTAGTATCTTTGCAGATAATTAACTCATCATTGCACTTTAAATCATTCATCTCGAACTCATATTTGGAGCACAACCTTCACTAATGAAAAAGAAACTTCTGAGAGTATTATGCAGCTGCTATCAGGGTGTCATCGAATAGTAAATAAATTATCCCCCAGCTAACATTGATTTTTTTCAAAGTCTCATCGATCAATCATATCCCAAATTAACTCATTGTGCAGAAAATATGTAGCTTGACCTTAGACTCTATATGTGCGGATCTTGCCACAATAACCCTAGTAGATGACGGATTATTGAAGAAATCATCAATGATAAATCTCGCATAGATGCCACCAATAATAGTCACAATGTTATGAATTAAAATGAACTCCACATCTAATAAAAAATGCAAAACTAACGACACGACTTCTTAATGAAAGATGACGACCAACTGAGGCAGAAGATTGTCGACAAAAATGGCGCGAGAGGCATAGGCAATGGTGTTGGCGGAACTAGCACTAGAACAGTCGCTGAATTAGAGCACAGGTCGACGCTCAGGATGGAGTTGAGTTGTGAAACAAAGTTGAGGCGAGCCGAATCACCGAGTCGAGGTTGCTTAAAGTCGTGAGTCAGAGTCGACGATAGAACTAGTGGTGGGGCAATCACCAGGATTGACGCGCTTGGTAGCACCGAGAATCTTGGTACAACTTTGAGTGCGTGAAGAAATTGAGATCAAGAATTTTCCTAGTACATCTTCGTGTGCATGTGCCAAACTTTCCCAAAGTTTCTGGTACACAATGTGTGCACCTAGCAACATAGGCCCAATTGCACTTTTGTGCCGATGAAGTCATGAAGGACTGGTTCGCTATTTTTCCTTGCGTTTGATGTCTGCTTCTTGGGTTCATTGTCTTGTCAACTTCTACTAGCTGAATATCCGTGCATTGCTACAAATTTTAAAAAAAATTAGAACATATTTGTATGCACGTTCCAATAAATTTTACCACCCGTTAGTTTTAAAACATGTAGTATGATAAAATTTTAAAATCCGTAGAAGAGGCCGGGTAGAAGAGGAGGTGAGAGATGGCAACTGTTGGTGGAAGTGGCAAGGAGAGATAGTTAGATATGAGGAGGGATGTTAGATAGATGGTCAAGATTTCAATATTCAGATCGGACGGTTGAGAAGGGAGGAAGGAGAATGCACCAACCACCAACTCAAACTTATTAAATAGTAAAGATAACAGCAGCAAACCGGCTTTGACTTTGAAACAAACCCGAGACATGTATTTCAATATTTGCTATGACCTAAAGCGCGGACTCAATGCCTTAATTCGGTTGAACGAATGCTGCTTAGAGCAAGGCTAATAATACAGCCTTCAGCTGGCTATATGGACACTTACAGCCAACTTATCAGCCTATTCATATAGTAGTTTACAGCCAGCCGAAGGCTGTATGACCCATCCCTTTCTCTCACAAAGTTTCTTGGTTCTTGTGCTTCAGCTGGCTGCAAACTTACAACCCACCTCTCTTCTCTCTCCTTCTCTCTCTCCTCCACTTCAGCATACAGCCTACTAACAGCCTCTTATTATACTTGCTCTTACGATCAGACGACGAGTCGATTTTATATCTTTTACGAACGCGGGCGCTCTACCACTTCGAGTCCTGAATCACTTCGGTTTTGACGACAGACGTATCACAGTAGCAGAGGCTAAGTCTATGACACCGAGAACTGTGACAAATTGGATATTTTTTTATTTTGTTGTAAGTTTATGGCTCCTTATTGGCATGCAATGTCATTTAGGTGTCGTCTTTTGATGCCTCCTGGATGTCACTTTGAAGATGCAGATATCGTGCGGGTGTCGTCCCTATAGGTAAAATTGATCCTATCGAGGTAGCGACTAGGGTTTCGAACCTAGTACTCAGATACCACTTGTTACAAAATATATGGTAAAAAAAGACGATCAAAAGAACAATAAATGATAATTTATTTTTGAAAACTCTTGCAGAAAAATTACGGATGCATGAAGACAGAATTTATTATATGGGAAGATGCCTTTTCTATGATCTCCATAGATATATTTATCATATTTAAAAAAGACGTTAGTAGAAATAGAACTCCAGTTAAAAAAAAACAAACGGAATAAGAGTTTCGTGACACGACGCTAGGTTGAGATGTGTGCCTGATGCAACCGACTCTACGTTGTTTGGTCTGCGCGAGAGAGGGCCAGAGAAGAATAAAGAGAGGGACGGGTGCGCCACCATGGCAGGCATCATCGCTGCTGCCGTTCCGGGCACGGAATTCAAAACCCGCACGGTGACGTATGTCCTCCGCGTCTGCCCTTTTGACGATGTTAATGATCTAGCCCATGTGTGCTCAGCCTTGCAAAGGTAAGCAGCAGCTTTGCGCTAACTTGAGTTCAACCTTTGCGACTGGTTGGGTTCGCGGGTAACTGGATCGGATGTGCATGCCTATTCATTCAGTTAAACCTAGATTTGATACTGTTACATACTATATTTACAAAAGTAGTTATATGTGTATCGTTTTAGCAAAAATAGCACTTCTACTGTTTGATGAACGGGCGGCAGCGCCGACTAGGCGACACGCGGCGAGGCCTCCAGCAGCAGGCGCCTGCCGCCCCCTCACCAGATGGCAGGCAGTCTGCCACCTGGTAAGGGGATGACAGGCTTATCTGTCGTCTGATGAGAGAGCGACAGGTGATTACCTATTCTTTTTTGTGTTTAGTATTTATTAAAAATTTTAAATATATCAAATGAGCTCAAAAAATTACAAAATTCATGTAAAACCTCCCAACATAACGTACCTCGAAGTGTAATTTTTGGGTAATTTTATCCATTATGAATGTTGCTAAAAAATTCATACAATTTTGATATTTTTACGAGTTTTTATATATAACAAACGAGCTCCAAAAATTACAAAATTTTATGTGAAAGCTCCCGACACAATCATAGTTATAGTGTAATTTTTTGGGAATTTTATATGGTCTAAATTTTTCATGTCTATTTGGGTTAATTTAATCATGAATTTACGAATATTTCATGATTTTTTTTACAATTTTATATATTAGGAATACTTGTACAATTAAAAGTAATTATAGTAGTACAAAAAATGCATCACAATGGATGTGATATTGCACACCCATCTGAGCTGTTGCTATCTTCTCGCTGCGTCTGCCTCCCCGTACGTGGCCTTGTCTTCCGTTGCGCACGAGCATGTCCTGTTGGGCATGTCAGTTGGTCTGAAGGTTGCGTCTCAAGTCGGAGGAGGTATGGAAACCATTCTGTCTGCTCAGTGGTCGGCGATGGTCCAATAGGCTGAGGTACAGTAGGCTGGGTCCGGTAAAAGTCAAAGTCCTTCAGCTGAGACATGCCGAACTATGAGCCGCCCGTAATAATATCGTATATGAAGGACTCTAGAAATCCCCTCGTGGTGCGAAAGAGCTCTCGTCTTAACCGTACGACGTGGCAGCAAAGCCGGAGGAGCTCTGCCCACCGAAGTGTCCAAACCCTGGGTATGCTGTGAACGCTGAGCTTTGCCCTACGTACACTGCAAACCCTGTCGCCATGTACTGCTATCTAGAAGCATCTGGGAAACCCGTGTCATCATCGGTGGACTCGTCGTCACCCCCATGTTGAATTGGAGCCTGCAAGATGAAACGATATTAGTCACAATAAATATTCCGAATGTACAATGCGATTCTCATATCTCCCGAATGTGTAGTGAAGATGAACAACGAGGAACGGTAGTCTGTGCAGGTGGTGTGGACAGCAAAAGTGATGCATCTCAACGATGAACCTGCGGCAGAAGAACGCCATGATGTTAGTGGAACGCAAGGTGTAATAGGAATACAAAATGTATGTTTGTACGTAAGTTACCTCCTCGTCGGTGTGGCGCACGAATGATCGGTGGCTAGTACTACGACGCCATGCAGACTCAGTAGGTTGCAATGGCTGACCGGACTCGCTAGGTTGCTTTAGAATGAACTTCATTGTCTTCTGCAGGGCCAATGGTGTCTTCGGGCTGCTAATGGCGGCCTCCAACGTACTTGGGATGCGCTGCGCCCGCTCCAACAAAAGTGACATACGAAATAGATTCAGTAACGATTAGTATGAATTTCTTGAATGAAACGATAAGATATTTGAACTTTCTTACGCTGTCATGTCGCCATGAAGAACTGTAGGGATCGATCGAGTGTTGTAGACGTTCCTCGTGCATGATCAGGTCGGGGTGATCTGGTGGAGGAATAGTGAGTCTACTGCGTGACCGGGGTATGCACCACTGTAAGTATTCGTCATACGTCTGGACGTCGAACGGACGTTGCTCCACAACGATATCGAGGTGCGCCCTATCCGTCCGTGCCGTCGTCCACTACTACTGCAATGGCCGCTAATCCATACCATGCCAACCAGCCCTTGATTGCCTGTATTTCCAGAATCATTGATGTTACATAGTAAGACATACAAAGTGTACACATGAAAGCATCTAGGCCCCTAAAAATGTTAGTTTTGGTAATTAATGAATTTATGTGAATATGGGACTAATGTGTGCATTAAGTGTTTGAAAGGATATGTTCAAATAGCAAAGAAAGAGGCTCACAAAATATCCCATGAAGATTCAAGATCTCTAGGGCGACAAGGTAAATAGTTTAGGTATCTATTTTTGTTTTACCGGTCTTGGAGTTAGGTTGGAAGACCGGATTATAGGATAGACGCCGTACTATTAAGAGGGATCATGGTGATTGCTTGATCATGTTCAAATGTGCCCTTTGGATCAATTTAGGATCATGCATGCACTTAGAAATTAAAATTAAATCAAATCTGTGCATTGTCAGAAAATCCGGTAGTTCCGGCGTGTATTAGGCGGAACTACCGCAGGTCCGGTAGTACCGGGCGCCCGAGCGGAACGTTTTTTCCAGAGAGCGCCGAGAATAAGACTTAGTCTCTCGGAAAACGGTAGTACCGCTGTTTGACCTGCGGAACTACCGGACTGCCGGTAGTACCGGGCACTCGAGCGGAACTTTATTTCCAGAGAGCGCCCGGACTTTAACTTAGCCTCTCGGAAAACGGAAGTACCGCGGTTTTACCTGCGGAACTACCGCATGTGCGGAAGTTCCGGACACCCGAGCGGAACGTTTTTTCCAGAGAGCGCCGAGAATAAGACTTAGTCTTGTTGAGATCGGAAGTACCGGGCTTGGGGCGGAACTTCCGGACGTCCGGAAGTACCGCAGTTTCAACGGCGGTAGTACCGCACTCATTGACCAACGGTTACTTCTGACTCTCTGACATAGCCGTTCTGACCGGTCAGCTAGGGTCCGGTAGTACCGCGGTTTTGCCTGCGGTAGTACCGGATTTTCTGAATTTTCAGGATTGTTTATTGTAACGGCTATTTGAGGTTGGTGAGGGTATAAATACACCCCCACCAGAACTTGGACATGTTGTTGAACATCCATTGAATACATTTGAGCCTAGAGCAACCTCTCACACCTCATTCACTCTCTTGTGCATTCATTTGAGGTAGTTGACCCAAAATTCAAGTGCATTGCATTCTAGTTGATCCATTGAGCACTTGAGTGAGATCAAGCCACAGTGGTCTATTCTCTTGGTGCTTGCCGGCACCTAGACGGATTGGCGGAGTTTCGGTGATCTTCTCAAGAAGATTGTGAGAAGGCCCGGAAGATTGTGAAGGCTTGGAGCTCGCCTACCCGGAGAGGGAAAGGGCATCCAATAGTGATCGAGGTGCTTAGGCTCATTCGTGGAGCCGGTCCGATTCGTTCGGGCTTACCTCAACGTGGACTAGGGGAGACCGGCAAGTCTCCGATCACCACGGTAAAAAGTAATCGTGTCAAATTGTGGTTTGCTCTCTTGTGATCATATTCTTCCAAGCATCGCTCTTTATTCATATCACTTGATTGCTTGCTTAGTTAGAGTAGCATTTGTTGTTCTCTACCTTTCGTTGTTGTTCTTAGTCGATTACTTGTGCTAGTGTTAGTGTTGTCTTGCTCTATCAATCCATCAAGTTTAAAATTGCTAATTAGAATTAGACGAAAATTTTAAAACCTCCTATTCACCCCCCCTCTAGTCGGCCTCCTCGATCTTACAAGTGGTATCAGAGCTTGGTCTCTCAAATTTGGACTTAACCGTCTAGAGAGAAAAGGATGGCTAGTGAGGGTATAGCAATAGGAAAGGCACCTCTATTTGATGGCTCAAATTATGCTTGTTGGAAAATTAGAATGTCTATTTATTTAAAGGCCATGAGTCCTCCAAATTTGGAAAGTCGTAAATGAGGGTTACGTTATGGCTCTTGATCCGGATCACCCAACGGATCAAGACGGGCGTAATGCTCATTTAGACGCCCAAGCTATGAATGCTCTATTTGGAGCCTTGAACGCGGATGAGTTCAATAGGGTGAGCAATCTTGAGACGGCTCATGCTATTTGGACTACCCTTTCGGAAATACACGAAGGGACATCCACGGTCAAGGAGGCCAAATTGCATCGGCTTAGGATCAAATATGAGACATTCACAATGTTGCCCCATGAAGACATTAATGAGATGTACTCAAGGCTCAACAACATTGTGAATGAGCTTAAGGGCCTTGGAACTAATCTTTCCGATCTTGATATTGTTCGAAAGATGCTTAGGGCTTTGCCGGAGAAATATGAAGTGTTGGTGACTCTCTTCCTCAACTCACCGGAGTTGGCAAGAATGACACCAACGCAATTGTTGGGCAACCTCATCACCAACGAGCTATACAAGAAAGACAAGGAAGAGCTCTTGGAGCAATCCTCTTCCAAGAATAAGAAGATCACCGCTTTCAAAGCTAAAGCGGTAATGAGTGAAGAATCCGAAGAAGATGATGAGGAGAACTCCGAAAAAGAATTTGCGCTTCTAGTAAGAAGAATGAAGAAGTTCATGAGGAGACGCCCATTTCGGAGTACAAGCCATGAGAAGACCAAGAAATGACATTCTTCCTCCAACAAGAAGTTTAGCAACATTCGTTGCTATGAATGTGATGAGAAGGGGCACATTGCCTCTCAATGTCCAACAAAGAAGGATGACAAGGAGAAGTCATCAAAGAAGAAGGACTACAACGGCAAGAAGAAGCTTTTCAAGAAGCTTCACAAGGATGGCAAGAATGAAGCCCATATTGGTGAGTGGAACTCCGAAGAGGAGTATTCGGACTCCGACTCAAGCGAGGACGAATCTCCCACGAAGAAAGGGCTTGTGGGCATTGCAATCAAGGAGGCTCCATCACTATTCTCCACTCCTACATGCCTTATGGCTAAAGGAGAAAAGGTAAACTTGCTTGATGATGATGAGCCTTCATACGATGACTTGATGAATATGCTAGTTGAATTGAATGAATTTCTTGGAAAAGAAAAATCAAAATTTAAGATCTTAAAGAGAGAACACACCTCTCTCAAAGACTCTTATGAGGAGCTAAAGGAAGCTCATGATTTGCTTCTCCAAGAAAATCACAAATCTAGTACTAGCATTGGAGTTACTTGCAATATCTTGAATAAAATGTCTAGTATAGAAATTTCAAAGTCTAGCATATCTACTTGTTGTGATGATCTACTTGCCATATCTTGTTCATCAAGTGTAGATTCTAGAAATGCTCTAAATTTTGTTCATGATGATATCATTGCTAATGAAAACAAAAATTTAAAAGAACAAGTGCTAAAATTAAACAAAAGCTTAGAGAGAGCTTACAAGGGAAAGGAAACTCTTGATAAGTTACTAAGCGATCAAAGATGCTCTTTCAACAAAGAGGGACTTGGATATGTCCCCCAAAAGAGTAAAAAACCGGTATACAAGCCTCCAAGGTTTGTAAAGGAAAATGGTAAGTATTGCACAAAATGCCGGTGCATTGGACATATGCCAAGTGATTGCTCAAAGAATAACATGCATTCCATTGGTTTATATGATTCATGTTATATGCTTAGAAAACCACAAATGGAAATGTTATTGCTCATTTCATTGGCACCTCAATTTTGGGTGCTAAAAAGAAATCCATTTGGGTACCCAAGACCTTGGTCACTAACCTCCAAGGACCCAAACAAATTTGGGTACCTAAAAGAACTTGATCTTCTTTTGTAGGTGAACTACAAAACCGGTGGAAGGCATTGGGTGTTGGATAGCGGTTGCACTCAACATATGACCGGAGACCGGAAGATGTTCACCACATTTGAGAATGGAAGCAATGACAAAATCACATTTGGAGATAATAGCAAAGGAAAGGTATTAGGATTGGGTAAAATCGCTATCTCAAACGACCTTTCCATTTCTAATGTATCATTAGTTGAATCATTAAATTTCAACTTGCTATCCGTTGCTCAAATATGTGATCTAGGCTTAACATGCACATTCTCAAAAGAAAATGTTGTAATCTCAAAAGATAATAATAATGAACTAGTCTTCAAAGGCTTTAGATTTGGGAATCTCTATTTGGTAGATTTTTCTTCAAATGAGTCTTGTTTGAAAACTTGTTTAATTGCAAAAACTTCTTTGGGTTGGTTGTGGCATAGAAGGCTAGGTCATGTGGGAATGATTCAACTTAAAAAGCTTTTTAAGCATGACTTAGTGGTTGGCTTGAAGGATGTAAAGTTCGAGAAAAATCGACTTTGTAGTGCTTGTCAAGCCGGAAAACAAGTCGCTAATTCTCATCCTTCCAAAAATATCATGTCAACCTCTAGGCCATTAGCGCTCTTACATATGGATTTGTTCGGACCAACAACCTATAAGAGCATTGGAGGTAATAGCTATTGTTTAGTCATTGTGGATGATTACTCTAGATATACATGGGTCTTCTTCCTAAATGACAAAAGTGAAACCTCCGGGATTTTCAAAAGTTTTTCAAAAAGGGCTCAAAATGAATTTGATTTTAAAATAAAGAAAATTAGGAGTGACAATGGTTCCGAGTTCAAAAACACAAAAGTTGAAGACTTTTGTGATGAACTTGGAATAAAGCACGAACTTTCCACAACCTACACTCCGGAGCAAAATGGAGTTGTAGAGAGGAAAAATCGAACATTGATTGAAATGGCTAGGACAATGCTTGATGAATATGATACTTCCGACAAGTTTTGGGCGGAAGCTATTAACACTGCATGTCATGCCATAAATCGCCTCTACTTACATCGACTCTTGAAAAAGACTTCCTATGAGCTTCTTGTTGGAAGGAGACCGAACATCTCTTACTTTAGAGTATTTGGTTGCAAATGCTATATTCTAAGAAAAGGTGTTCGGCTCTCAAAATTTCAAAGTCGATGTGATGAAGGCTTCCTTTTAGGGTATTCCTCAAATAGTAAAGCCTATAGGGTCTTTAATAAAAATTCGGGTTTAGTGGAAGAATCATGTGATGTTCAATTTGATGAAACTAACGGCTCTCAAGAAGAGCATGAGAACTTGGATGATGTAGGAGATGAAAGTCTTCGCATGGCAATGGAGAACATGCAAATCGGAGACATCAAACCAAAAGAGGATCCAACATCACCAAGCTCATCTAGACAAGTGGAACCACCCTCTTCTTCCACAATAAACGATGTTCAAGTTATTGAAGATGAAGAAAAAGATCAACCGCAAAATATGTTCAAGATTCACAATGCAATAGCCAAGGATCACCCAATTGACCAAATATTGGGTGACGTAAGTAAGGGTGTTCAAACTCGCTCTAGAGTAGCTTCATTTTGTGAACACTATTCTTTTGTATCTTCACTTGAACCTAAGCGTGTAGAAGAAGCATTAGATGACCCGGATTGGATAAATGCTATGCATGAAGAGATGAATAACTTTGCCCAAAACGATGTTTGGACTTTGGTGGAGAGACCCAAGGAGCACAATGTCATTGGCACAAAATGGGTCTTCCGGAACAAACAAGATGAGAACGGAATTGTGGTAAGAAATAAAGCAAGGTTAGTAGCTCAACGTTATACTCAAGTCGAGGGCTTAGATTATGATGAGACTTTTGCGCCCGTTGCTAGACTTGAATCAATTAGAATCTTGCTTGCCTTTGCATCATGCTTTGACATTAAATTATTTCAAATGGATGTCAAAAGTGCATTTCTTAATGGTACAATTTCCGAATTAGTATATGTGGAACAACCCCCGGGATTTGAAGATGCTAAATACTCTAATCATGTGTATAGATTATCAAAGGCACTATATGGTTTAAAGCAAGCTCCTAGAGCTTGGTATGAGCGCCTTCGTAACTTTCTAGTATCAAAAGGCTTTAAAATTGGTAAAGTAGATACAACTCTATTCACAAAAATTATTGGAGATGATTTCTTTGTATGTCAAATATATGTTGATGATATTATATTTGGTTCTACTAATCAAGATTTTTGCAAAGAATTTGGTGAGATGATGTCTAGGGAATTCGAGATGTCAATGATTGGTGAGCTAAGCTACTTCCTCGGACTTCAAATCAAACAACTTAAAGATGGGACGTTTATAAGCCAAACAAAGTATGTGAAGGATCTACTCAAAAGATTCGGAATGGAAGAAGCCAAACCCATCAAAACACCCATGGCAACAAACGGGCATCTAGACCTCAACGAAGAAGGTAAGTCGGTAGATTTAAAGCTTTATAGATCCATGATTGGTAGTTTGCTTTATCTTACCGCATCTAGGCCCGACGTTATGTTTAGTGTATGCATGTGTGCACGTTTTCAAGCTTCTCCAAAAGAGTGCCATTTAGTGGCCGTAAAGAGGATTCTAAGATATTTAAAGCATTCCTCAAGCATAGGGCTTTGGTATCCCAAAGGTGCAAAATTTGAATTAATTGGATATTCGGATTCTGATTATGCGGGATGCAAAGTGGATAGAAAAAGCACCTCGGGTAGTTGCCAATTGCTAGGAAGATCTCTAGTGTGTTGGTCATCCAAGAAACAAAATTCCGTAGCACTTTCAACCGCCGAAGCCGAATATATTTCAGCAGGAAGTTGTTGTGCTCAATTGCTTTGGATGAGGCAAACATTGTTGGATTATGGGATCAATTTTGATAAAATGCCTCTTTTGTGTGATAATGATAGTGCTATCAAAATATCCAATAATCCCGTTCAACACTCAAGAACCAAGCATATAGATATACGCCACCATTTCTTGAGAGATCATGTGAGCAAGGGAGATATTGAGATTAGCCACATCCGAACCGAAAATCAACTAGCGGATATTTTCACCAAACCATTAGATGAAAGCCGCTTTTGCAAATTGAGGAATGAATTAAATGTCATAGACTACTCAAATGTAGCTTGAAATCTCACTTCATCTTTTTCTGCTCATTTGTTGTGCTCATATGGACTTTTGTTGGTTTTTCCCTATTTTAGTCAAAAATTCGTTTAATTTCATAAAAATTAGTTTCAAAATATAGCATTAGCTCAATTGATGCATAATGATCCTGAATGACTTTAGTTGGATGCAAAACTAGGGATCATTTGCAAAATTTCAAGTTCTAAATCTAAAATCCTGAAAAGTTCCAGAAAATCCGGAACTACCGCAGTTCATTGTGCGGTACTTCCGCTCCGGACAGAAAAACCGGAACTACCGCAGTAAAATCCGCGGAACTTCCGGAATTTCTGTGAGCACGGTACTACCGGCGTGTTACGCGCGGTACTACCGCTTTCTGCGGGATTAATTGCGGTTTTCAAAACCGCCAACTCCTCCAACCGTTACTCTTTACCTCTCTCTCTCTCTCTCTCTCCTCTACACTCCTCCCAAACCGCGCAGCCTACTCCTTTCTTCTTCCTCTCCTCCACCCTCTCTCTCCCAAGAAACTCTCTCCTCTCCCGATCTTTGAATCCGAGGGGAGTTCTTCGTTTTTGGGCGATTATTTGCACCCCCAGGGTTCTCCTCCTTCGACTTCACAAGGTAAATCGGATCAAAATCCACTTTTTACCTTGTTCTTAGAACCCTAGGTGGAGTTTAGGTTAAAATTGAAATGTGATGACTTTCGCTGAAATTTTCTTGGGCAAAACAGTTTTTCTAGGGTATTGGAATGTTTATACAAACATGCACTGGATTCAATCCAAGAAATACCCCAAAAGATTCAACTTTTGTCATGCCCTAAAAATGTCCAGAAAAACCGGAACTACCGGTCGAAGCGGCCGGAACTTCCGGGGTCCCGGTAGTACCGCATGTTTAATGCCGGAACTACCGGATTTCCCGGAAGTACCGCAGTTTTGCCGCCGGTACTTCCGTTTTTCCTGAAACAGCAGAAATTCATTGCTTTCAATTTCAAACCTTCTTTCGCTTACTCTACTTCATACCTTGATTATCCTATTGTGTCATTGAAGATGCCAAGGATGAAGAATGTCTCGCACAAGTCCTATGGGGGCACGGCAGGTCAATCCTCCTCCTCGACTCCTGCATCTCAGTCAGTGGCGCACAAGGGCAAGGGTCCCGCCTCCGACCCTGAGAGTGACTCAGAGGATTCGCATGAGAGCGAATCTGAGGCCTCGCATGAGAGCGAGGAATATGCAGACCCAGATGAGGAGATGCCTGAGGTAACTGCAGACCACGAAGTGGACCTCGACAAGATCACTAAAGAAGATTATGCCATTCTCCGTCGCCGAAGTCAGTATGTACGCCCTCGAGACTCAATGAACCCCCAATTTCATTCAAAGTTTCAAGAGAAGGTGTACCAGGAGATGTATGGTCCAGCCCGAAAATTTGCTGCCCATAAGTATGTGGACTGGGATCACTTGTCGCAGATCGACAAGTTCAGTGGTGCTTATCAGCTCTTTCAGCGAGCCGATATTCATCAACTCGTTGCATTCAAATGCAACTACATGGACAACATGATCAGACAGTTCTACGCTACCCTGTACGTCTCTCCCAACTTTGAGCATCTGAGTTGGATGACAGGGACCCAGTTTATTGAGTGCACCAGGCACGAGTTTGAGCTAGCACTTGGGACGGAAACCAGTGCATATGAGAAGGTGTTCAGCAAGCGAGCTCTTCCTATTGCTGCATATTCAGAGTATTATGACCAAGCTGCTGAACGGACACTGGGAACGACAAATGGCTTACTTCCTATTCCCAGCCTTGTCAACAGGATCATCAACCACACCATTCTTCCCAAGAGCGGAAATTATGATGCTATTCGTGGCCACGCGTGGAATGTAATTGATTACATTATGCGCGGCCAAAAGTTTGATGTGGTGGATCTTATCATCAGGGGGATCGACGCCAATAAGAATGACAAACAGAAAAGGATCAACTTTGCTCCATTCATCATGGCGGTGATCATTAGGAAGACTGGATACCGAGGAGCACTCTGCACCCCTCACAAGCCATACAAGCCGCGTGCAGAGCCTCCTGTTCCTGCTCCTGTTCGCACCGTGCTCAGGCTCAGCCTCAGCCTCAGCCTCAGCATCAGGCAGCTGCTGATCCTCCTCCCCAGGGCGAGGGCGACGTGTCGCTTTCCCAGATTTACTCTGCCATACTCAGGCTGGAGGAGCGCCAGGATGTCTTGATCTCCACTGTGTCTTCCCTTGGCGATCGCGTATCAGCCTTGGAGAGTGCAGTTCAGCCGCCTTCTCCAGTTCGTTATGGTCGTCGCACTCGTCGCCGTGGTCCTCCTTCTCCCAGTGCAGCTCAGGACTAGCTCCTCTTTTTGGTATTTCGATGCCAAAGGGGGAGAAATAGTTAGGAGAAGAAGTTTTAGTTTTAAGTCTTATCTATCGCTGTAATAATGTATGGTGAAATGAACCATGTAATGCGTATTGTGTGGTTTAAACTCTGTGGTCATTTAGTATTTTAATTTCTGATGCTTTGTAATGAACTATGTCTTGCCCTTAATGCGATGCTTGTTTTTACTTGTCTATTGCGTATCCTTATGGATGCTATGATGAAATCATGCCTATTAAATTCCTGCAAAATTTGATGCACATGTTTAGGGGGAGCTCTTTCTTATTAGTTCCTAAAATGCAAAAATTCCCCATGTTCTAAAAATTTCTAAAATTTCGAAATCCTTGTGATATACATCTTGCAAATTAGAAGTATATCCAAATCTTAAATTCTTCTCATAAATTGCTCTTGTTATCATCAATTACCAAAAAGGGGGAGATTGAAAGCATCTAGGCCCCTAAAAATGTTAGTTTTGGTAATTAATGAATTTATGTGAATATGGGACTAATGTGTGCATTAAGTGTTTGAAAGGATATGTTCAAATAGCAAAGAAAGAGGCTCACAAAATATCCCATGAAGATTCAAGATCTCTAGGGCGACAAGGTAAATAGTTTAGGTATCTATTTTTGTTTTACCGGTCTTGGAGTTAGGTTGGAAGACCGGATTATAGGATAGACGCCGTACTATTAAGAGGGATCATGGTGATTGCTTGATCATGTTCAAATGTGCCCTTTGGATCAATTTAGGATCATGCATGCACTTAGAAATTAAAATTAAATCAAATCTGTGCATTGTCAGAAAATCCGGTAGTTCCGGCGTGTATTAGGCGGAACTACCGCAGGTCCGGTAGTACCGGGCGCCCGAGCGGAACGTTTTTTCCAGAGAGCGCCGAGAATAAGACTTAGTCTCTCGGAAAACGGTAGTACCGCTGTTTGACCTGCGGAACTACCGGACTGCCGGTAGTACCGGGCACTCGAGCGGAACTTTATTTCCAGAGAGCGCCCGGACTTTAACTTAGCCTCTCGGAAAACGGAAGTACCGCGGTTTTACCTGCGGAACTACCGCATGTGCGGAAGTTCCGGACACCCGAGCGGAACGTTTTTTCCAGAGAGCGCCGAGAATAAGACTTAGTCTTGTTGAGATCGGAAGTACCGGGCTTGGGGCGGAACTTCCGGACGTCCGGAAGTACCGCAGTTTCAACGGCGGTAGTACCGCACTCATTGACCAACGGTTACTTCTGACTCTCTGACATAGCCGTTCTGACCGGTCAGCTAGGGTCCGGTAGTACCGCGGTTTTGCCTGCGGTAGTACCGGATTTCCTGAATTTTCAGGATTGTTTATTGTAACGGCTATTTGAGGTTGGTGAGGGTATAAATACACCCCCACCAGAACTTGGACATGTTGTTGAACATCCATTGAATACATTTGAGCCTAGAGCAACCTCTCACACCTCATTCACTCTCTTGTGCATTCATTTGAGGTAGTTGACCCAAAATTCAAGTGCATTGCATTCTAGTTGATCCATTGAGCACTTGAGTGAGATCAAGCCACAGTGGTCTATTCTCTTGGTGCTTGCCGGCACCTAGACGGATTGGCGGAGTTTCGGTGATCTTCTCAAGAAGATTGTGAGAAGGCCCGGAAGATTGTGAAGGCTTGGAGCTCGCCTACCCGGAGAGGGAAAGGGCATCCAATAGTGATCGAGGTGCTTAGGCTCATTCGTGGAGCCGGTCCGATTCGTTCGGGCTTACCTCAACGTGGACTAGGGGAGACCGGCAAGTCTCCGATCACCACGGTAAAAAGTAATCGTGTCAAATTGTGGTTTGCTCTCTTGTGATCATATTCTTCCAAGCATCGCTCTTTATTCATATCACTTGATTGCTTGCTTAGTTAGAGTAGCATTTGTTGTTCTCTACCTTTCGTTGTTGTTCTTAGTCGATTACTTGTGCTAGTGTTAGTGTTGTCTTGCTCTATCAATCCATCAAGTTTAAAATTGCTAATTAGAATTAGACGAAAATTTTAAAACCTCCTATTCACCCCCCCTCTAGTCGGCCTCCTCGATCTTACAACACATTAGTCGGAAAGAGTTTGACTCACCGGTGTATGACTTACTATAGGAACTTGCCGTTCAGAGGGGGCACAATCTGGTGCAAACTGAACTGTCGCATCATGCGTTGTGGCGCGTAAGACTCCACCATGTACGAGAACACCAGGTGGTGTGTCATTGCCCATAGCTCCATGTCCTCTAGACATTGCAGGGACAGCCCGTACGACGATACACGAGGCATAAAATCTACAGTCCACGGCCCCCATGTGACGTCGCTGTCGTGCAACGACTCAAACTCATTGTGCCAAAGCAAGTAGCACATCGACGATTTGCCCTTCGCCCACTACAGACGGGCAACGGTCCACTGAATGCCCATAGTAGGCTCGTCTGCCAGGTCGACGAACTCGCCGAATAGGTGCACTGCCGTCACGATGGTCGAACGCCCGATAGGGAAGTGCTCCTAGCTCTACAGCTGCAGGAGCATGTAGCAGATAGCCAGATTGGGGGTACTAGCCGTGGTGCGCTGGAAAGTGTCACATAACCCCCGATACGTGGTGCACAGAACCGCTAATCCCTAGCTGTACCGAGGCATCGCCCCAAACTCTGCGTCCACCAAAGACTCGGCGAGGTCGATGAATTCAACATTGCAAATATCGCCGTGTGTGGCTAGAAACATGCTCCAACCAAAGAGCTGGATAAGGAACACGACGAGGTGCGTCTTGACGACCTCTAACGGTGCAACTGCGGGCACACACTGAAATTGTTCAGCCAAGTGCGGGGGACGCCATGTGCACTCTTCAAGATAGGTCGGCCGAATCAGTCCGCCAGCCTCTCCAGTCAAGAACGCGACGTCCTTTAGAATGGCCGTCATCTCACCCCATCGAAAGTGGAATGTGTGCGTTCGGATCTCCACCTGTCCACCGGTGCTGCAAGTACGTTGTTGTCGATGGTGAACTCATGCCCGGTGGAGACCAGCCTCGCAAAGGGCAATATGCCCGTGACCCATATGGTTGGGACTAGCGCTCGTGCAGCACCGACGGATCCCCCCGACAGCTTGAACGGTGAAGGGCTAGCCGCGTCACCCGTCATCCATGAGTGGCAATAGTGTTTCTCATCGTATGAGTGTTCCAGAAGCTCCGGCACAGCCATACATACCAATACATAGGACAGATCAAATATTAGTGCGAAGATTAATAATGACAGTAACACTTACTTTATAATACAAACTATATTAATTATGACTAACTAAATAATAGTAATTATGACTAGGACTACGGGAATAACGTAGAAAGCATGCTATAAAATTTATCTATCTTTTAGGAAAAGTAATCAGCACTGCTGCGTTCTTAATGACTTATGCACTACTTTCTCCAAATAATTAGCTATGCACTATTAATTTTGAGAGTACCTTATAACAAATGAGACAAAAAAAATATTAGTGCAAAGATTGATAATGACAGTAACATATTACAATTCAGAGATTACATATGTGTAACTACATACGAATACTTCACTACTTATTGATAATTTGATTACTCATCCGAAAAAATGATGAGCCATTCATTACCGTCATCTTTACCACTCAATTACTTACCACTAACTCATTACTTGCCCCTAACTAATTGCCACTACAGTAATTACGACTACTTAATTACATATTTATATTCAATAACAAATTATGGGTACCGTACGTACACAAAAATAGTAAAAACTATGTCTAAAATACTATGACCTACTTATTTCGTAATACAAACTACTTTAATCATGACTAACTAAATACCAATAATTGACTAGAATTACAGCAATAACGTCGAAAGCATACGATCAAAATTACCTACCTTTCGGGAGAAGAAATCAGCACTGTCAATTTTGAGCTACGCAGTGGCTTCTCGAAGTAATAAGCTACACACTCCTAAATTTGAGCGACGACCACGATAATGACCTTCTGTGATGAACGACTGAGATGAGCCGCGATGAACTACGAGAGATTCGTATTTATGGCCAAGTGAAAGGTGAACCCGATGCGCTCAACCCGTACATTAAGGATCCATTATCACAAGCAGCACTTCGGGTTTGGGGACAGCACAATTGGCCGACACATGCCACTTCTAAAGATGCCTGAGGATCGTTAAATTCATAATTAAATTAATCCGAATAAACATGGTAAATTCAGACCACATAAAATTCCCAAAAAAATATATAATAATTATAACTATGTCAGGAATCTTCACATAAAATTTTGTAATTTTTGGAGCGCGTTTGCTATATGTGAAAACTTGTAAAATTATTGAAATTTTATGAATTTTTTAGCAACATTCACAATGGATAAAATTAACCAAAAATTACACTGCGAGATACGTTATGTTAGAAGGTTGTACATAAATATTTGTAATTTTTTTAGCTTATTTGATATATTTAAAATTTTAAATAAATACTAAATATAAAAAATTAGGGCAAATAATTAAGCCAGCTAATTAGCCGGCTTAATCACTTACCGCCCCCTTACCAAACGGCAGGCAAGCCTACCGTCCCCCCTACTAGGCGGCAAGCTACTTGTCGTCAGGTGAGGGGGCGGTAGACGCCTGCCGCCGACAGCCTCACCGCATGTCGCTTAGCCGGCACTGCCGCTCGTCCACCAGACGGCAGAAGTGTCATTTTTGGTAATACGGTACGTATACGGTTACTTTTATAAATACAATACACAATAGTGCTAAATCTAGCTTTAACTCCTTATTCGTCTTGTGGCGGGTCCCTCCTCTGAGCTCAGATGCAATGTCTTCGTGGCTGCAATGCATGCACCCTTTTTAGTGATACTACACGTCACATGTAGTATTCCACTAACCATGATAAGAACTGTACCTAGGTGCGCATCTGCTACTGGTTACCTGGTATGACAAGTTCATAAGGGTCACATACCAAGGCCCTGTGGTGGTCTAATATATGTGTCCTATGCGAATCGATCTGGTTATATACACATTGAGAACAAATTAACTGAATCAGCTACAATCATAGACAAATGGACAATTGCAGTTTGAGCCGTCCAATCGGCAGAGGATCAATGTATGCCACTATACTAGATTTATTGTCGGTTTTGGTTAGATCAATGTATGCCACTATAGGAACGACGAAAGGTTCGAATATCACTCATCTGCGCCCCGCCGTAGCTTAGCCTCCGATGCTAATTTATCAGTTCTAAGCAGGCCATAAGCATAGAGTACGTGCAGTTGATGCACGAATGACATCAATTTATGAGGGTACTTATCAAGTTTCATACAGCAATTAATTTATCGAAGTTTAAACTATAGAAAAAATGTGAGTAATATACTCCACGTGCCCCGTCTAGTCCCTATATGACCTAACCACAAAATGTGTGAGATTAGATCATATATATTTCGGTTCCCACAGCAACGTTACGTAGACCTGTCCACTAGGCCAGACTTAATCGTGCTGGTCCATGGTACGGTAATTTAGCCCGATCCGAGCATGGCATGGCCTGGTGAACCAAGCCATGCCTGGACTGACGGCGCGGCACGACACGGCCTGCCAATGGTCGTAAACGGGCCGTGCCGACATAACACTGCACGGCCTAACTCGGCTAAAACAGTCATTTTTTGACTGTTAGGGGGTAAACAATTCAGAAAAAGTAGCAAACAATTTCAAAAAATATATGAAATTTTTCAATAAATAGGGGGCATCTGGCCTCTATTTTTCACACCTCAAACCTCACTCTCATATCTCTGTTTAGCTGTAAAACATCTAGTAGTGTTTGCGCAAATTTGGCAAAATTAGTGAGAAATTCGTTCAAAATTTAGAAAATTCAAAAATCTTCAAAGAATTTTATGAGAGCTGCAAAATAGGTAATAGTGTTGTCTTATTTTAATTTTTTTGCAATTATTTGTGATTCAATAGTAAGTTAATTGTTCTTTACTATTTCAATTTGCAGTTAATTCAATGGAGAACTACAATTTTCAACTCTCTGAATTCGGCCTCTCGGCAGAAGATATGCAATCCTTTCAAGAAGAATATCCATCCGCGGAAGGTCTACATCCACAACAAACTGAAGAGTCAGAAGAAGCGACGGCCCCGATGGCGCAGGGTCCAATCGATCCATCTTCTGCTGGCTCAACAAGTGCATCCACAAACCATAGCACGGGTGCAAAAAGAACAAGCGCTAGTACGTCAGGAGTATGGAACGATTTCAACAAGAAGTTCAAGACTTACAATGATGGGAATTCGATGAGGTATGTTATTTGTAAAATTTGTGGTAATGAATTGTCTGCAAAATCTTCAGGTGGGACAGGTCACTTGCAACAGCATGCTGGAAGCTGCAAAAGAAGGCAAGGAATACAAATACGCCAAACGCATCTGTAATATAACGCCGACGGCTTGGTACGTACTTGAGAGTACAACCCAGAGGTAGCCCATGAATCTCTTTGTAGATTAATTGCTTCTCAAGATTTATCTTTAAATTTTTGGTGAGTGATGCTTTCCAAAAAATATATTAGGACTGCTCATAACCCTCAATTTAGTGTTGTATCTAGGCAAACCACAACTAGAGATTTAATTAAATATTATAACAATTGTCGTGAAAAATTGAAAGAAATATTTCATATCTGTACATTCTCTATTGCTTTGACATCAGACATATGCAGTGTTAGGGCTAGAGAGGATTATATTAGTGTTGTTGCTCATTATGTTAATGATGACTATGTAATAGAAAAAATAATTATAGTATTTAAATTAATTAATGTTTCGCATATTGCTGAAAATATTGCGGAGTGTATTATTAAAGTTGTAGAAAATTTTGACCTCACGGATAAGATTTTTTCTATAACTTTAGATAATGCAGCTGCAAACACTAAAGCTATGAAAATCCTTACTCTTTTATTTAATACTTATGCACAATTTTTCTTACTGCATCAACGTTGTGCTTATCATATTATTAATCTTATTGTTAAATATGGTTTAAAAAGATTAAATGCTTGTATTGATTCTTTTAGGGGATGCAATTTCATATATTAATTGTTCTAACCAACGAATCGCCGCATATAAGAGCTTTTGCGTAGCAATGAACGTTCGTACTAGAAAATTTGGGTTAGACATGACTATTAGATGGAATTTTACTTACCTTATACTTAAACATATATTGTCATATAAGAGTATTTTATCTGTTTTCCTTCACACCCAAGGTCATCAATCTCGTAACTCCTCCAGTAGTATCCAAGTTAGAGACCTTAAACTTATTGAGGACGATTGTGTTGTTTGTAAAAAAATATTTTCTTTTTTAAAACTTTTTCATAAAGCTACATTTTGTCTTTCTGGAGTATAATATCCAACTTCTTCTCTAATTTTTCATAACATTGTTGAAATTGCCACACACCTAAAGGCTTTTAAAAATGATTCTGTACTGTGGGATGCTGTAGTTGCCATGAAAACTAAGTTTTTAAAATATTGGAGGGAAAATCCTATTTTATATGCATTCGTCTTTATTTTGGATCATATGGCCAAAATCCAAGGATTTATAAATGTATTACAACTTTTAAGTGATACTACCAATTTAGATTATTGTACATACTATAGAGTAGTTAAGGATAAATTATATGAGGTATATGAGAAATATGAAAATAAGTTTGGGTCCGTGTGTTTGGAAAGACCCTCGATAGCCCTAGCACCTCTAGGGGGACTATCCAATGGGGCAAGATTTTTGGTTCTTCCGCTAGAGATTCTCGTGCAGGTGCGGTACACATTAGTTTGGAGGAGGAAGGTGGCAAAGCACTAGAGACCTATCAAGCTATCTCAACAGTGATAGCGTCAACTTCGAGCAAGAGTTGAACATCCTCTCATGGTGGCAAACCCAGAAATTAACATATCCAGTGCTATCCATATTAGCACGGGAGTAAGTCTTCGGTCTATCTGGAAGAATAATCAAGGAGCAACGAATAAGACTCTCAAACGAGATGGTCGAAATCCTTTTTACCGTCAAAGACTGGGAACAAGCTGAATCAAGACTCCAACATACTGTAGAGAATAGAGATTTAGAATAATCTTTTGAGAATTTATATCTAGATAGTAATGAATAAGATTTTCAATATTTTTCTTCACATGTAGTCAGTAATGAGCTTTATAGATTGTACTATTTTTTATTTACCAAGGTTTTCTGAAGTTGAGTTTTTACTTGGTAAAGTTTTTAATGAGATAGCTATCCCATGTAATTTAACAAGTTAATAAAGTTCATTATGTGATTGAAAATAATTATCTTGATGATTAGCAATGTCTACAATTTTTCTGATTTTTTATTTCTATATTTTTTTTACAAATTTTTCTTAATTTTCTATAATCTTCTGATTTTTCTCTTTTTCTCGGCTTAACAGGCCGACCTGATCGGCATAGCCCGTTAAGCCGTAACCGTGCCCGTACCAGCACGGCATGGTCTTAAGTCGTGCCTGGGCTCGGACTGCGGCACGTGGGCTGATATGACATGACCTTTTTATTTGACGGACCTTAATAGATCGTACCTAAATAGATCGTACCACCGTCAAGCCTATACGGTACCAGCCCATTGGCCACCTCTAACGTTGCGAATTTGCGATCACAGGCGGAGTTTTTGCTGAAGCTCCGACAGTGCTTGCGACCCGATCCAGATTGTGGCGTCCTGTTCAACTTCGCATGGCTTCAAGAAATCATGTAGCTACTCCCTAGCTAGCTACTAGGTAGCCCAAGCAGCAGGACAAATCAATCAATCATACGCATGCTGAACAGTAGAACGTACGCTCTGTTTGACGTAATTGGTGCCACAGGGGCTAATCAACTTGCTGATGAGACCAACTCGCTGAGAAATTTTGGTGACACATGCAATGCTTTGCAAGCAGGCCGGCCGGCTGGAGGGACCAGAAGTGGACGTTAACTTGGCGGCAATCCACGGGGAAAACAACGTGAGTTTCCTGTTAATCAAAAGTAAAGGTACATATGCACGCGACTGGCTTTTGCCACCGCTCTTCATTTTATTTTCTTTACTTTTTAGATTTTTTTAGTTTTTATTTTCATTTATTTTGTTATATTATTTGTGATCGCATAACATTTTTATTTTTAAAATTTAATTACTCAGAAAAAATCAACAGTAGTTATAGTATATTTTTAGTCACTATAATATAAAAAAAAGTTAGAACCCAATAGCCAAAAGCCAATTGAGCAGGATTATCTTCCATCAATTACTCGAGATCTGCTTGAATTGATTAATTGATTCAATTAAGGCCTCCTGCGGTACATCGTACACATGCTCATTAGCGGTGGCGGACTGTTAAGCCGGCACAGTACGTCGACTCCGTTGCAGGTTAATTTTGAGCAACACAATCTGAGATACTAGTAATATACAGTACGCACTCTATATATTTGACACAATGATATGTGCTCGATCGATCTATATCAGTCAGTTTGGTCTCTGAATAGTTCAATACAGTGGGCACTTAGTCGATACTCAATAGGATCAGTCTGTCGATTATTAGACATTTAGACTCTCGATTACTCACCAGATCGACTACACAAAAGTGCGAAAACGAAGGTAAACAGATTATGCGCGCTGCCTGGGCAATTTGTCTTCCGCATTTTAACCAGTATCCTTCTAACATAATTCACATATAGATTGTCCTATTTTTTCAGTCTATGTCTTACGACTTATAACTTTTATCGAATAAACAAATACGGTAGTTTCTTTATCGTCTTTTAAAACAATTTATAAAAATAGTATTTTTAAAATAATTTATTGACATTCGATTTAATGATATAAATACTTACCATAAAATAAAAAAGTATTAGCGTAGCCCTTATCCATCCGCCCCTCCGGAGAGGAGAGATTTTACTATGTTACGATTGCATAGTCGACTTTGTGTCACAAGCCAATCCGAGCGGACACGTGGGTAGAAAACACTAACACTATAGTGGTACTGTACTGTACGAAAATATTATTTTTTAATGGCTACTACAATATTTATTGCCACTGTAGCTGTATGAAAATATTATTTTTTAATAACTGCTACAGTATTTATGCGACATATCACCGTCTCATTGACTTGTTACACAACCTCACGTATACCCCGGTTTCATAATAAAATTTTCCCTCCGGAGAGGACGCAAACAATTTAGGTGCATCTCCCGCGATCAATCTGCTCCTGCTGACGTCACGGCAGGTTGCTGTGCTTACCCAAGCGAAGGAACGCCGAGATGCATGCACCTCCTCGACCGTCCAACAACCAATCGATCTCCCAATCAAACGACGGCATTTCACCCATCCACTGGCAGGGAAGCCCGCGTTTCGCATGTGCCTCACAGCGGCAGCAACGTACGCGCGCACGAGTGGACGGGGGACAGGGGAGGCGATGCACCAGCACATCGATGCGTACATGCATGCATCCAACCGCGGAGAAGAACCCTAGATGGAGGCGGCGGGCGGGTGACGGTATGACACGAGGCGCTGCGTGCTGCCATATGCCTAAAAGGAAATAGCCCGTATGCCTAAGGAGGAGCTAGCCGAGCGACAGCGAAAGCAGCCTCTCTCTCTTGATCTCTCTCCCTACGTGGCCTAACGGCGCGGTGCGGCGTCACATGCGTACGTGTATAGAGGTTCTGTGCGCGCGCGTGCACGCGGCGACCAGGTGAGGCGCAGGCAGGAGAGAGCGACAGCGGTTTGCCTGTTCCCAGTGCCCGCTGTTTTCAGATTGGAAAAAAGATCCACCTTATTGGGCCGATGTCGTAGGGCACCAAGTGCAAAAAATTTTCAGCAGAAATTAGTATTTTTAGATTATATATAAACTCTTAGCCTAAATTTAGTGCACATAGTTCTTTCCTTAAAGCCAAATATAATGTGCCGAATTAGCTCTTGAGATAGCCTAAGAGGGAGGACCGCAACAAATCACGGCGTCTATTTAATTGATCTCGAAGCGTGTCATCTCGCAGCAACTCTTGACGTCTGTTCGTATCGCATGGTCGATCAGGAGATGTGCACTACGTTCACTAAATAGCCGCATCCAGCTAGGCAGTGGCCAGTTGCCGAAGAACGGAAGAAATCAGCACCACCGGCGCCCTCACCTGCCATCTCGCCGCGGCGGTGCTTAGTCTCTGTGTTTGCTTCATGCCCTTGCGGGCCGAAGTAAGCTTAGATCCATCCGATCAGTATATACTTTGTCATAAATTTCTCTCAATTCTTCTAATTTGTTTCAAGGACAAGGGCTAATTTTATAAGTTGGGGTTTCAATGCGATGATTGTTGATTGCTTTTTATTAAATTGTAGGGTTATGACTTAGAATTTTAATTTTGATTTTTGGAATACCGGCCTAGCTTGTTGCAAATCAGAGACAAAATTGTAGTATTTGACTACAATGTAAATAATCCATTGGACGTATTTTTTTTCTATTATATCGTACTTGAACTGTTGAACATACAAATGCTAATTGACTTTTTCAGTTAATTGGTGATGTTTTCATGAATGATATACTTATTTACTATGTAGAGAAACAAGAATTGACGAAAATTACTAATAATGTTATGGTTCATCGTTTTATGAACTTGAAAGAACGTAAATACTAAAAGGTAATGCATAAATTTATATTTGATCATTCTGCTATTTTTAGTTGAAAACTTTAAATAATTGTGTTATCTTTTAACAGGTTATTGATGTCGCATGATGTATTTTATAAATACCGACCAACTTTTGTATATGGTTTCACCCTTAGTTCTTTTAGTTTGCTACAACCAACCAATATTATTATCGGGCTTCTTCATTTTGGCAAGCATTTCGATCACTACTTATTTATCATCATACATTGCTACCGGTTATATTGAAATATTGATGCTAAAAATTACCGGACATATTACTATTTAGCATAATATTATTTAGGAATTATATATATTAATATATATATGGTGAAATAGTAAATCTCAGTTATTTCCATTCTGGTTTCACCATGACTACCCCGGCACCTGATCATGGTGTACTTACACTAGTAATACCATATATCTTGTAGTGGACTACTCTACAGCCCGCTCATTTCGGCTGAAAAAAGTGACTTATAGATAAAATTACACTGTAGTTGGCTGAAATTATAATATAGTTAATGGTAACTTATTTAGCGTAATTAAATTTAAAAAAAAATAAAAAAAGAAAAAAAACAGATTAACCTATCACGAACAATACAAAACGAATATGAGAAAAAAAACCAACAAAAGAGCTAAAAACAAAAAAAAAATCAAAAAAGACAAAATTTAGAAACAGTAAAAAATAAATAGAATCTTAAAACAAAAAGAGCGAACCCTACTATAATCTTTCTCCAAGAAGTGCACCAATTGTGTGCAGCAGTGTACTGCTTGTGTCCCAGTGTTGCATCTCGTTAATTCTGCTGTTTCGTGTCGTGCGTTACGCGTCTATACTCTACACCTTTTTAACTACAACCAGTGGGTGACAACTAAGAACCACAGCTTTTAGTGGTAGGCTACGGTACATTTCACAGAACCATCTTTAGGCGAATCCAGGACAAAGGACGACAAATCGCTGTGCGTGAGCAGGTCCATTCACCCTTCCTGGCCTGGCCGGCCAGGGCCAAAGCCGGCCAAGTCCAGGCCCCTTCGATTCTAATCAGTCTCCTCCTTTCCGTGCTCGTTTTTCTCCCCTTCGCGCACGTGAAATTGGTGCCGCACAGCCTCACCATCGCGTCCATACCAGAGGTTGCTACGGTAGGTGTATGGATCTACGACCATCTATGTGAAAGAGAAGAGAAGCACGTAAAATACAAACAAAAAAGTTTTCTTGATACACGACTGATCAAAAGCAAGCAGTATTTGCTCTGCTGAAAATGATACAAAGATTGGAATGATGGGCACTGATGTTCCCTTTTGTTAATACAATTTTGCGAACACTTCCACCGTGTTCCTCCAAATGGTAAGGATGCTCATCCTACTGTAAAAGCTTCGTCCAGATGCATGGATCGAATTCTCCTCATATTGCAACGTTGCTCCAACGACTTCAAGGTGGCCGTGTGATTGCGTCCAGCTGTGCTGTCCTCTAATGGCTGGCAATCAGAAAGAAAAAGCGGAGCAGAAGCTCATGATATCATCTTAATGGCTGGCATACCGCACAAGACGTACCAGAGCTAGATCCATTGCTTCGCGGGTATGGAAACTTTGGTCCACCTCTTGAGACCATCACGGTCAACTTCTTCAGCTTATGCTTGGCACAGCTTGTTCTGATTTTAGGCCCATTTGCTGAGATATTTTGAACAGATATCATGACAGTGTAAGCTCAACGATCAACGTTTTCAAGGATTGCAACATCTAGGACTGATCTAGTGCGAGATTACAGACAAGCACTTCGATTCACATGGCACGACGACTACGATATTTTCCAACATTCCACACCAGGAGCGAACACAAAAGTTTTCTACGATTTTTCTACAATTCAAGCTCCATACCGGACAAAAGGCGTCTCTCATCCAAGCTCGCCATCTATTGAAAACGACATCACTTTTCTCACAGTGCCGCTCAAAGAGAAAACAAACCAATATTCAGAGAGCAACGAAAACTCACCATTTTGCTTATAAGGTAAATCTGTCTTTTTTTTTTCTCATACCGCATTGCGTGCGCTGAAGTATAACTTCGGCTAGAGTCATTATTTTGACAAACATACCAGATGATGGCAGAACTTATTTGTGAGCGCCTTATCATCTTGGTGCCAGGCCAAGTAACAACAGTACAGGGGGAGATTAGAAACGAAATGGTTCCACACACATCACAAATCCAATACCAAAAAAAAAAAAATCAAACCACCCTTATTTCTTGCCAGTGACGCCAGCAACCACCTGCAGCAGTAGCAAAAGGCAAATAATTACTGTTGTGTCAACAAAATTTGCAATCTGAATAGATCAACAAAGTCTAGAAGTGATACATGGTAAAAAAAATTCAGGTTATCAGTTGTCCACGGCCCCCCCGGGGGGGGGGGGGGGTTGCGGAGTTGCTGTTTTGTTTCAGTAGTCTTATGAAATACAGAAGATA
Organism: Dendrocalamus latiflorus; assembly: GCA_017311315.1. Taxonomy (NCBI): domain Eukaryota; kingdom Viridiplantae; phylum Streptophyta; class Magnoliopsida; order Poales; family Poaceae; genus Dendrocalamus; species Dendrocalamus latiflorus. The sequence goes on along the minus strand of CM029648.1, from coordinate 21,990,631 downwards.
GGTAAATTATGACAAGACATGCTGTTTTGTTTCAGTAGTCTTATGAAATACAGAAGATAGGTAAATTATGACAAGACACCGCTAGTCTAAACTCAGCCAGAACAAAGTGGTTCTGTATAATAAAGTTCCAAAGATAGCTTGGACAATTCAATTTAAGCTGCCAGTTATGCTTTGCACCTCAATCAATAAATACTTCACCAGCTGCCAGTCATGCTTTGCACCTCAATCAATGAATACTTCACCGACATGGAATCGCACCGAATAAAGTTAGTAATCAACGAAAAAATCTCGATGGCACATGAAAAACATGGTAAAATTGGCAAATGGCCTATAGTATGCAAGTCATTCCCACCCAATTAAAAAGTCAATGATGACTTAAAATCATTGTTTTGGAAATCAAGATAAACAATACTTACTTGCATAAATACTGTATCCAAACATAGTCCATTTCAAACTTTTATATATTTCTCTGCCTTGAGATTATGTATAAAGGCTCTTTGTCACATACTACACAAAGAACAAAGATCCAACCATCCAAGGAACCTCGTCGCAGAAGTAGACACTAGACAAATAGAGAGGGAGGAATAAACATTTCTGATGAACTTCGATGGGAGCGTACTGGGTACCAGTAGCCAGGTATTCTAGAGAGAAGCATAACATTACTATTGCTAGTCATGTAGAGAACAACGCCAATGGCCAATCTAAGGTCACAAACTGCGGCGCCAACCGCAAAGCAAGACTAGTTGCATTTAGTTAACAATGGTGGAATCTTGCCCCTTAGCCATCATTCACAGTGCACTGCGAATAACACCATCAAAATAAAAAATAAAAAAACCCCGATGAGAACCTTTACATATCAACTAAGTGCCTACATAGACGGATAGACCAGTCAAACGCCAAGACAAAACCAAATGTTTGACATTGTAAGCCAAAAAAAGAACACTTTCTTTTTAAAACAACTGATAAATTAGAGATAATCAAGCAAATATGAGCTAGAACGTCAATGAAAAATTCCATCATAACCTTCATATAGATTCCATAACAAAACTTCACATAGAAAATTATATTTGCTTTAGTATTGCATGGACGAAAACAAGGCTACAGCCTACAGGTAATTGAATGCACAGTTTGAACTCAATTACACAAAAGTCTAGGTCAATTTAGCATGCTTGTGCTCTACGAATAGAGAATTTGCATGCCATATTCACACTTATCCTTGAAAATGAAAGCCGCATGATAAAGTGTGCATATCCAGGATGGCAGATCTTTTTTGAACTCGTGCTATCTAGGAGCTGAATTTCAACTAGATGAGCTGGGGGGAGGAAAATCACCCCTATCACAGAAATATTTTGTCCAGAGTAGTGACAATGCTAAATTCACTCTCCTTATCAACCTGCGAATGCAATCAAATGATCAAATGTTGTCGCTCTTTGCTTTATTATCATCGTCGTCCTAAAAAATCCTTTATCATCATCCTGTAAGTTCAGATAGCAAAGAGCCAAAGAGTTATGATAGGTCTATTTGAAAACTGAACCGACTGCACAGAATTAGCTGAACGTTCATCAATCACTTGTAATACCCTGCGCTTCTAAACCTGTCCAGGAAATTACCATTTGACGCGAACCTTAATATCTGGATCAAATCGCAGCCAGGGCCTAAATTCTTAAGCAAGAAGATGCTACAAAGCTAATACATTCTCATATACTTGATCACCTATCGCAGCACACGGAGCTACTGAACAAGCCTGGTAATCTAGAAGGGGCCACAACTCCGGATCTGAGGGATGCAGTAGATATGTTTGGCTCTCTTAAGTATGTAAGTTTAAGGTACTAATTCATTAGCATAGCATCTTCCAACCTGAGGCTCCCTTTTTTTTTTTTTGCTGCTCCTCAGCAATTCTGGAAGAAGTACAAGGAACATCCCGAGCACCATCCAGGCATCCAATCCCGTTGGTTCCCCAAACCGAGCTTACGAGAGGCGTCATCTAGGGAGGGAGGAAGAGGAACTAGGCGGTGGCCCTACGTATGCGCATACAGAGCTGGATACAGGAGGGTGTGCGTTGAAATCCTAAGGAGGGGAGAGAGGGAGGATACCGAAGCCGGCGATGAGGCGGCGACGACCGGCTCATGCACCACGAAGACCCTGAGCTTCCCCATCACGCCCATCGCTCCTCCAACCCTTGCTCCTCGCCGATGGGATCGCCCGTGCCGTGCCGATGAGACGCCGCCCGCTCGTTCCGGTGGGTGTTGTTATGGGCTTCTTCTTCGATACAGAACGGCCGCTACATGCCAGCAACGGCCCGTTTCACGGGCCCGGTTCACTTGGGCCTTCGGTGAAGCCCATACATCTGTGCCACCGACCCACCGTTTTCTTCCTTCCTCTCCTGCAGCGCAGCGCGAGAGTCGGATGAGGTGAGAACAACTTCGCAAACCTCTGGTCGGTCCAAAAATGTCTATGGCAATGGCTGCTTCCCCCGCCGCTGGCCTCCTCTCCACCCCGCGAGCAAGCGGGAGGGCCGGCCGCAGCGGCATCACCATCTCCATGAGGGCTCAGGTGGAAGCCCGCCCGCTCGACCTAAGTTCCCTTCCCCTTTTCTTCTCCTCCTCGCCTAACTCACACACTTTTGATTTTATATATATATATTTTTCAATTTTCTCTTAGAAAAAGCAGAGCAATGGGCCTGGGAGTGGGAAGGGAGGCGGGGACGGGCGAGTCAGCGGTGGGCGGCGAGTGTGGCGTCGCCGGAAACTGGTATGCGGAACAGCCGAACAACGGAACAAGGCAGTCTCCTTATCTCTGCGTGGTTGTTTTAGCCGGGACTTAGTACGGCATGGAACGGAAGGACGGGCTTGCTGCCAAATTCGCAAGTTTATGTTTTGTAGTGTGTACAGGATTACAAGGCATTCTTTTCTATATGACTGGGACTTTGGGACTTTTGCTTCCCCAGTTAGGACGGGGACAGTGATTTCAGGAGGGCAGAGAAGCGTCATTGGGTGTCCATCACCATGTTGTTTTTAAACCCTTGCACACGTTTACGATTAGGAGGATTGTGTGATGCGATGTATCATTTGTGCGCCTGCGCCTCCCCTTTGAGTGTGCTGGCTCATGATCTTGCTTGCAGGTTGTTTAACTGTCAAATAAGAAGTCACAGATTGTTAGTGTGTTGCATTATGCTTCTTCTAGGAATTTCCTTCTTCATCATAGATTCATAGTGTTGTTCTTGTGGTTCCATGATCATCAGTATTATGTTATTAACAAGTAGCAGCCTTCTTTTTCTTTTGGGTTAACCATGTTGCATATTCAGCACTACTGGGCCATGCCGAGCTGTTAAGCAGGCAGCCAGGTAGTTGTATGTCACACCTTTGTTGTTTACATAGCCGATAAAAATGCCATGGGATAAAAACCTTCGAAATGGAAACAATGGGCATTGTTTCCATGCTTTAGGATTTTCACATTCTTTCCTGATTTCCATGTATCTACTAACACCTTGATACACATTGTTCATGCAGACCAAAGAGGATGACATGTTGCGGTACAAGTTGGACCGTATCCCTTTCTTAGAAGAAAAAGTGAGAAAAGTAAGGGAAAATGGGAAGATCATATGCTTGGACATCAACCAGCTGATGTTATCTCAAGAGAATAGATTTGCATTCACAATGGAGGTGGCAGAGGAAGCTAACTCCTATCTTGAGAAGAACAGGCATGAGTATGGATTGAAGAAACCTATACTGCATGTGCTCAGTGACCGCATGAACGAAGCTGGATTTTCTCGGCCAGAGGGTTACCTTTATCCTTATCCTATCAAACCTGGTCCTTATTTCATAAAAGAAGAAGGACACTCACAGGCTTTATAGTAAGTATATCTCACAACTTATTTGGCAATTAATTTTTTTATGCAGTTTCCCCCAGTTTGATTTGTTATCCTCAGTTGTATATGTGATGAGTGTGCTTGCACACAAGCATGCCAGAGGAAGGGAGGGAGGTTCTGCTTCTAGTCAAAATTAAGAAGAGAACAACTTGAACTCACAAGAAATATTTATCGCTGCACAAAATGGCATCATAGATGATCCACTGCCTCAAGTATGCATTAGTAGTACGTGTAAGTGCCCATTAAAATGAGCCAGTCTCAACTTCATGCGACTATTTATAGGATAAGAGCATGTCTATATGGCCCTTTGATCCATTTGGATATATAAAGCGTACAATACAACAGGGGATTCAATATTCATATATTGGGTTTGCTACAGTAAATGACTAGTTTCCCTCATATAGCCCCTTCATGTAGTAGCATCTTCACACAATCATACGCAGGGATATGTATGAAGGAGCTTAGCTGTCTAGCAGTTCCTGCCTCCAATCCCAGGCCTTCTGCGTGGATCATGCCTTGAGTTTGCCCCTCCATAGTCATAATCCTTAACCTCTGTGAGAACCTTTCTGCTATACCCCTGCATTTAGAGGATAAAGAACAAGGTATTTCGAATTGAGCATATAAATGAACAACAAAACATAGAAGTTATAAATTCTGATATTCGTTGAAATGAGCTCAGGCAGTCACCAGCACTATCCTCAGCTAGTAAGATATTATCATATGACTGTTTCAAGCATAAACTATCTATACATATTTTTTGGGTGAGAAACATGAGCTATCTATAGCAAAAGTAACCAACCATGGCAACATTAGGGGAATACATCAAGAGCTGGAAAGTGTTAACTAGCGCTCCCATATCTGGAATTGAAATTATATCTCCAAGACACTAAACATTGCCTTAGATGACAAACTATGTCGAAAATATTGAGATCAACATAGGCAGACCTTTATCAACTTTGGAGTAACAGCATTATCTTTTTCTACCACTATGGTTTGGCCTGCATTAGGACAAAAGAACTTGTTCAAATATATAAAATTAATGATTTGAGTACTATATTGGATAGAAGAAATAACAAACACCATACCTGCAGATGCAATGAAGAGAAGAATTAGCAGGATGATGGTGAGTACAAAAGTGGGTTTAGACATGTTGATCACTGCTAATAGAGTGTTATTCCCTTTGGAGGATTGTTGGCGAGGAGCTATTGTGTCTCTGCCCCTTTTATACATGGGAAAGAGAAAAAAGTTGTAACTTTAGATATGGTCTACCAGTAATGATTGTTCTACAGGATTATGATGAAACTCGTTATCCCACAACACAAGGTCAACTGCATTTAGCCGAAGCTACTTTTAAAGTTATGTTTGCTTATTCAGTAACTAAAGCCAAAGCAAACTATAACGCATGCTCTTTTAAAGCATTTTTTTCTGTTAATTGTATTCTACTCCCGATCGGTATCATAGTATAATAAATGCCACCTTATAGCTTGGAATGGTTGATAGCACCGAACATGGTTCAGATTATTTGTAGTCTTCCTGTTAATCAGCTTGCATGGAAGGGTAGCTTTAATTTTTAAACAAATGGTCATTATTAGATTTTGTCCTAGTTGTTTCATGAGCATAAAATATTCTACGAAATATCAATGACATAGTGATGATGAGTATACAAAAGGTCTTTGGCAATTGCTACAACACGATAAGAACCATCTCTGCATGTTATCATGGTGCATATTTGGCGCAATATAAGACCTTATTATTTACAATACTATAGTACTCAAAGCATCCAATTTAAGGAGTGAATGTATCAAATAACCAAAAATTGATACAGTGCACCCACTATCAAATGGTAAATGCTGAGCAAAAGGGGCAGCAATAGTAAGTGGAGTGAGTGCAGACTGACAGCTATGTCACAGTGTGCTAGAGGAGAGTGGAGTGAGAAAAATACAATGGAAATGGAGGGAATTGCAAGTGCAAGTGCAACAGCACTCCCAATAATGGATCCATCAGTCAAAAGGAAAAATAACTTGCCCATTGTCTTGTGGGGATCCTGTTTGAGATCTTCCCTATCTAGCACTGTTCATACCATTGGCATATGCGCATACATATTCTGTTGATTTGTCTTGTTTCATATCTATGCTGCCCTTCTGCTACATATGGCCGCAGGCCTGCTCTGTTTATGGGTGATTCTATGATCAAACCACCCACATATCCACTGTACTACTAGCTGTGCAAATTAAGAAGATCATGACCAAGATGCAGGTGTGTTGTTGGCCGCTCATTATGTCATCCCAAGCAGCGAGCACCTCTATGAAGTTGACCATCTATTTGTTGGTTGCAGCTTTGTAAGAGCCAAATGCATGCAACAGGAGAGCAATTTCAGAGTCACTGCTTTTTTATCCAACCATAAGACTAACCACTAGTTGCTTGCAGCCCCGAGTGCAGTAGGATTTCAGAAGTTGGCATCCCCACTACCTTGCTACCTTCATGTGTGACACCACGTACATAAATCTTTCTTGAACAACATGACTACACATGTCAACATCATACCATATCCTCATCAGTGTTACGTACATGGGAGTGTACGTGTGGCCGTGCAAGGGTTACACTGAGATTGCACGGAATTGATCTAGTAGCCACATGGCATAAGGTTCATTTCAAACTGTAGAGTTATTCATGGACCAAGATTCTTGTACCTGAGCACAGCCTTTTAGTCAGAAAAAAAAAGAAACTCTGACACATAGTAGGAGGGAATACTGTGCAGGAACAAATAGATTCACATTCTTGTTGACTCCAGGGGAAAGCATGGTGGTATGGCATCTGGGTACTGTTGCACAATTGTTTCATAAACAGGAGGCAGAGGAATTTTTTCTTAAATATGTGCAAGGGCTTATATAGATGAGAACAGTGAGAAGCACTATCAGTGGTTACTTGGTACTTCAAATTCAGAAGCATCCTCTCTACATGACGATATTTTGGAGCTTTGAGGCAACCTTCTTCCTTATCAGTTTGTTTCACATCTTTTTGACAGAATGGTTCGAAACAACTTCTCCTTAGTGGTTCACTGCTTTGTTCGGTGTTGTGATGGGGCTTAGTTCATCGGGGTAAACACCATCAGGAAGAAGACTAAGCGGCGTCAGCTTGGTGGAATAAAAAATTTAACTATAGACTGAGATGATAGAACTTAGGGAAGAGACTAGATTAATTCATCTTCATTGGTTGATTGATAATAGATATATGCTAACTTTTCTATAGAAATAAGTTGACTTACCTCCAAGAAATAATCTCCATTTCTAAAGAAACTTATCTTTAATAAATGGAATATATCTATAAGATAGTAAACTTATATAATAAGGAAAATGACTATTCTTATCTTTATCCTAATCCATCTAATCATTCCATACATGTCTGCTACGGTGCCATGGTACTGTTCACGCGTATGAACAGAACGTGCAAGCAGTGATTTCAGCACGTGACATGTGCGGTCCCTGTTACTCAAGAATTCCGGACTATGTATGCAAGGGGCTGTGCCTTTGGGAGTTAGGCTGTTGTGGTTCTGACAGAACGCCTTTTAGATGCTTCTTTTTTGTAGACTTGTTTTAGATACGAAACCTCTTATGCATGTAGCTCCGGCTGCAAAAAGGCAGTTCATAGCTTTTGCTTGCCTTCAGGTAGTTCTATGATGGTTCTAGACTCCCTATGTGCTGTGTAATTCTGATAGTGAAATACCTGGGTATGTCACTGTTAATGTTGTCTTTGTGGTATTTTATTTCGAGCTTTCTTTTCATTCTCAGTAAATCAGTGGGTGAAGTGGAGCAAAGCCACATCACTAAGGCACCAGGCATGCTTCTAATTTCTAACCTTTCATCATTTCATTTTGCAGGATCAGGTAGCACAAGTTGGGGGGGCTCTTTTCAGAATGGAGCGGTCCTGCAGGGCTCCTAGTTTTGTTGTATACACTACGGTTGGAGAGGAATTGTGAATGCTCTGGTGGAATAATTTCCATAATCAAATGCTCCGAAAAATCGAAATCTGAGATGTTGTTTATCTCCAGATCTCTGAATTTTGCAAGAAGCTCTCCAGGCTTTGTTGTGAAGTGAAGGCAGTGGAGCCTGTTGTTCTGTTTAGATATTCGTTTGTGTAGCTTCTGTCAGTGCTGACAGGAGACCAGAATGCTGAGACACGCTGAACCATGTTCATGCCACCGTGACGATCGCCATTTCTCGTCAAGCTTGCATTAATAAAAAGATCGGTTGGGTCCTTGCTATTGTTGCCTTGATATACTGTCGGTATTTCGATAAATTTACCTTGGATTACTGCTACCTAGTACTCAAGGTTTGTTTCTCTTTTAGGAGGCAACCATATCCTGAATGTTACTTTTGAGAAGCTGATCGAGTGAAGGAAAAGTTATGATCTTTGGTTCCTGTTTGTTCATCGAAAAAGTTCCGAAGCACGCTTGCATGATTGTACTTTAACAGAGCGTGCGAATTCGTGAATACCGGCGGTGTCGGAAATGCCGAATCCTGCAGAACAGGTGGTCCCTTTCGGCTTTCACCATTCACCTGGCGAGAATGCGGATTATGGAATACAGGGCACAGGCTACTCACCGAGCCTATTCTTCTTTTATGATGCAACTTATTATAGGGTGCAACTTATTAACGTAATAAATAGTAATTATTGAGAGAAACTAAAAAAATAAAAACCACTAAAAAATAAGACATCATTTTACAGACAAATTCTTTAGCCCTATTTGGGCTATCAAATGTTTAGAAAGGTTTTCTCACTCGAAAAAAACTGTTTAGAATAGGTTTAGGTTCTGGGCGAGGCTGTGCTCATTTGAGCTTCAGCTTCTAGCTTTCGGCTTATTTTTTACTATTCATAAATTTCGTCTTTTTCTGAACTTTTGGCTTTTTGTTGAGCTTTTTTGCCGATTCTTTTTTCCGTATTTGTTTGTATTATACGTAATGGGCTAACATATTTTTTAATTTTTAATTTTTTAAATTTAATTATGCTAAATAAGCATCTGTCAGCTACAATATTTTTTCAGCCAGCTACAGTGCTTTTCAGCCATAAGCCACTAAAAAAAAGTCCAATTCTATTCAGTTGGTCTCCACTCGAAGCAGAGCAGGGGACGCGTTGTTAGACATCTCAAATATAGTGATACCTAATATTAATATGTTTTTATTTTTTGATCTTTGTAAAAGAATATTTGATCTTTGTAAAATAAATAGCACTCTAATTATTACAAAATATTATAGTGTAAGATGTACTTTCACAAAGCTCAGTAAAAAAATTTCTCAGCAAAATGGCTTCTTTGTAACCTTCAGAAATAGCCATATATTCATGTTCTATATTAGACAAGATAACGGTAATTTGCAAGCTTGCTTTCCAACTAACGTCGCACCCTCTAACCGTGAGCATATAACCAGTGAGAGATCTTCTTTTATCCAAATCCTTAGCAAAATCAGAATCCACATAATCAACGAGTCCATTTCTAGTCTTATCAAACTGTAAACAAGCATTAAATGTGCCTGCAAATATATAAAAATCCATTAAACTGCTTTTTCAATGCACTTTCTAGGATTAGCCATGTATCTACTAATCACACTTAATAATTAAGATAAATCAGGACGAGAACATATCATGGCATACATAAGTGAACCAACGGTACTCGCATATGAAATTTTAGACACGTACTCAACTTTATCATTTGATTGTGGACATGATGCTGAAGAAAATCTGAAATATGCAGCTAAAGGAGTACTCACAGGTTTGGCTTTATGAATGTTAAAACGACGAAGAATTTTATCAATATATCTTTTTGACTTATGTATAATTTGCCAAACCGTCTGTCTTTGATGATTTTTATACCAACAATCTTCTTTGCTGCACTGAGATCCTTCATCTTAAATTCACTGTTTAATTATGCCTTCAACTTTAAAATTTCAGCCTTGTTTTTTGCAGTAATTAACATATCATCAATATATATGAGCAAATAAGTAGTTGAACCATTAACATATTCAAACAAGCACATGTACCATAATCGGATATTTTAAAATCCTGAGATATCATAAAGGAGTCAAATCTCTTGTACTACTAACTAGGTAACTACTTCAAACCATAAAGAGATTTTTTTAATTTGTAAACAAAATTCTTCTTTCCTGGAAAGAGAAAACCTTCCGGTTGCTTCATATAAATATTTTTTCCAATTCCCTATGTAACAATGCGATTTTCACGTCTAATTGCTCAAGTTCACAATCATGTATAGCTACAATGCTTCGTAAAGTGTGAATAGAACTATGCTTCACTACAGGGGAAAAAACATTTGTGAAATCAATACATAGAATTTGGTTGTATCCTTTAGCAACTAGCCTTGTTTGTATCTAACTTCTTCGGTTGGTGAAATGCCTTCTTTCTTTTTGAAGATCCATTTGCAGCGAATAGGTTTCTTCTCAATTAACAACTTGATCAGCTCCCAAGTGCCATTCTTATCAAGAGATTTCATCTTATCATACATGGCAGTTATCCACCTTTCTGAATCACTAGAAGAGATTGCCTCTGAATAAGATGAATGTTCTACAATACCTTCAATTTTTCTACCATATTTAAACAATAAGCCACAATATTTGCTTCTTCAATCAATCTCCTAGGAGGATAAATATTTCTCCTTTCTTTATTAGTTGCAATAGAATGTTGTATTGGTGGCGCAATAATAGAAACTTTTAGATTATTTTACTTGTTGACTTCTAGTGTAGATCATAAATCAATAATATGCTCTACCTACATGCTTGACTACTTCTCAACGGAAATATCAATATATGGTTTATCATGCAACAAATCAGATTCATCAAAAGTAATAGTTTTGCTAATAACCTCCTTTCTAGTTTCAGGATTCCATAATTATATCATTTCACACCAATTTTATAACCAAGAAAAGTATACTTAATTGCTCTAGGCTCTAATTTACTGTTGTTAACATGAGCATAAGCAGGACAACCAAATATTCTTAAGTTTGAATAATCTGATGGAGAGCTAGACCATATCTCAATTGGAGTATTCTTATCAACAACCAAATTGGGTGACCGATTAATCAAATAACAAATAGTAGAAGCAGCTTTAGCCTAATAACTCTTAGATAATACAGAGTTTGACAACATTCAACATACCTTCTCTATGATGGTTCTATTCAGACATTCAGTCACACTGTTTTGTTGAGGAACACTATTTTGTTAAGGAGTGCTTAGGATGGTATAATGTCTCACAGTGCCTTCTAATCTGCAAACAACTTTAAATTCTTCAGAATATAACTCTAAACCATTGTCGATACGTAGCTTCTTGACATATTTGCCAGTTTGTCTTTCAATCATAATCTTTCACTTCTTGAATGTATTGAATACATCCAATTTGTACTTGACGAAATATGTCTAAACTCTTCTTGAGTAATAATCAATGATGGCCAACATATAGCTTGCACCTCCAAGTGACAGAACGCGGAATACTCCCCACAAATTAGAGTAAACATAATCCAATATGCATTTTGTAGAGTGGGTCGCTGAATCAAGAATCCATTTATCACTGGTTTTGGAATCATCGGCACATGCAACTAGAACATCTTCATCAGAACCTTCTTTGGTGATAACGGTGGCTCTAGGTTTATTCTCTTGTTGATCCTTCTTGAAATCATTATTTCTTTTCTCCTTGTTCTGCAACTTCTAGCACTTGGATACGTCATGACTGTCCATCTTGCAATATTTGCATGTCTTCCTATTCCTGGATTTAGATTTGTCTCTGTATCTGCTTTTGCTTCTACCACTTGAATTGTCGTTTGAACCATTCTCATATTGCCTGTCATGGACAGACAAATATTCTGCATGCGTATTTGAATTTTTATCAGGAACCATAAGTTTTATCTTTTCTTTAGCATACAAAACTTCATAAACTTCACTGAGAATGAGAGTATCTTTGCTATATAGAATAATAGCTCTAAAAGTAGAGAGTACGAACTAACCAGAGAACATAAAAAGTAAGATCCAAATCTTTCTCATCATAATAAAGCTTCTGTTTCAGATGTATTTTGCTGGTTAGATTCTTGGTCATACAAGTCTGCTTCAGCTTCAGCCATAATGCGCCGGGGGATGTCTCCTTTAAAATCTCCTGTAAAATATTATTTGATAGATGAAGATGAATTTAAGATAAGGTCATACGATGTTTACGTAGCTTCTCATCAACGGATAATGTAGCTGGTATCTTGTCGATTCCCAAAAGTGCAACATCCAAATCAAATTGTGATAAAACAGCTCACACTTGATTATCATAGAGAAAATCTTACGCCACGATCCAACAATAGAATATCATACTTCAAAGTGGCCATGCGAAAGAAATACAAAATTTTGTTGATACGAAGCCTAGCAAAGTTCTCGTAATTAGAAACTCTGGTACACTTCCGGGTGCACGTAGCAATTTCACCAAAGAAATTAACCTAAAAAACAGCCTGCTCCCTTCTCGCCATGATTTCCATGTCGACTTTATTTCTTTGCTGTGCTCTTCTCTGCCACAAAGATAGCAAGGGGAAAAAAGCGAACCTCTCTTTCCTACTATTTTGCTCTTGGTTCGAGTCGAGGACCAATTTGCCCCATACGGCCACATATATCCAATTATAGTTTCCTCTACGTAGGAATTTCTGTTTTTGGCCCCTCATGCACATGGGGCCACGTCAGCAATCTCGCGTGGTCGGGAGAGTGCTAGGTGGCCAGGTGTGTGCGCCGCACTAGGTACAGTTGCTACAGTATTTACATAGCAAATTTTTAGAAAAAATATTTAAATAGATATATTGTAGGAATTTTTAAATATAGAAAATGAGCTTAAAAATAATGAATTTTTTTGTGGAGTCTCCCCACACAATTTACTTGTATAATTTTCCTATAATTTTTATCGATCTGATTTTTTCTCGAAAATTGCATTTACTATAGTAGTATGTGCAATTTTTTAGAACAAATCAGAGCGATAAATATTATGAAAAAATTACGCAAGTAAGTACATTGTGTCAGGAGGCTTTATAAACAATTTATTATTTTTTGTGCACATTTGCCATATTTAACAATTTGTACAAAGTGTCCATTTAAACAGTTTTCCCTGAAAATCTGCTACAATATGTAAACACTGTAGCAATTGTAGCTAACATGGTCCCCGGGCACACCAAGCCACCTCGCGCACTCCCAACCACGCGAGATTGCTGGCGTGGCCCCAAGCGCACCACAGGGCTAAGAGCATCTCCAACAAATCTTCTAAAGTGCTCATATCCCCTATATTTTAGAAGAAAAGGTAAAAAAAAAAAGGGTTCCAACAGATCCCCTAAGTGGTATCTAAAAATATAGAGGACTCCATCCCTGATTTTTCGTCCCCCATATATGGAGGACGCACACCATCCCCTAAATTGGTCACAACGCTCCTGCGCCGTCCGATCCCCTAAATTCTTTGGTTGGTAGTTTTTATGGACCTAGATTTTAATTTAGGGGGCCATATTTAGAAGACTTGTTGGAGGTTATATATTTTTAGTCTTCTATATTCTAGATTGTGTTCTTTAAAAAGTGATTTAGGGGATGAGATTTAGAGGACATTGTTGGAGATGCTCTAAGACTAGAATTTCTAGGCAGCGGGGCTATAATTAGAATTATCTAGCCACATGGGACAGATTGGTCCATAATTCTGGTCCCCCTTCTGCTCATTTAGTCATTTTGTCTCTACTCATGCGCGGAATGAGACGAGTAGACTGGATGACTGCGTGAGACGCGCTGCTGCTTTATCGCATGGCTTGGTCGGCTCGGAGACGAAGTCGCTGACTTGGAGATAGACCACGAAGCGCCTCAGATTCGACGTGACTCGACATAGCTTCAAAGACGGCGATGCTAAAAAATTTTCTCTCGTAACCTCCTGAATCTTAATCTCGTGTCCTTTGATACCACTTATTATAAATAATACATAGAAAAATAGAGACAAGAGACATAAAATTTTACATGAAAAATTTTTGTGGAAAAAACCACAGACACTCAAAAGCAAATCACTATAATAAGAAGAGATTACAATACAACGCTTTATATTTCTATAGACTATTGGGGGTACATATATAGGATAAAAGAAATGAGTTCCACACAAAAAGGAAACCGAATCATAGTCAGTTGCTCTAGATTGACACCACATCTGATACAACCTATGTATGATCTAGACATCTGTTTACCACGTCTAACATGAGATGACAAAAGGCCTGTTCTTTACGGCTTTTAAAAGCGTATTTTGGTTTTTGCTACAGTACCTAACTTTCAAACGGAGTATTTTCTCAAGACGGGATCTACAAGTTAATTGTACTACATGTTAAAAGCCCAACATCTGTATCAACCAAAATCACGAACAAGTATCTTTCTCCGTAATCTCTATTGCAAACAGGCAAAATTCAAAATTTTCAGCCAAAAGCGACAAGCCATAGCTGTATCAAACAGACCCAAAGTATTCTACACAGATATGATACGAATTTGAATCAACTTCAACAGATACCGTCCGTCCAGTCTTCGTTTGTGAGTCATTCGAGTTTATTCCAGTTTGAGATGGCTTCTCGTCAGGATCAGGCTATCTACCTCGCCGGGGGGACCAAGGCCCGTGCCGAGGTTAATTTCGTGCGCGCACGCACACTCCACACTGCAGTGCCACGATCCTTCAGCATGTGCAGGTGCTCACACTGTATTTGTTGCGTGCGTTGCAGGTTGCAGCAAAAAGACGGGGTACGTGATGGGCGCGGCGCAGAAGGCGCGGGAGGCCAAGGACACGGCGTCCGACGCCGCGGGCCGCGCGATGGGCCGGGGCCACGACGCCAAGGAGGCGACCAAGGAGAAGGCGTACGAGGCCAAGGGCAGGGCCGCGGACGCGACGAGCCGCGCGATGGACAAGGGCGCGGACGCGACCCAGGAGAAGGCGTGCGACGCCGAGGACAAGGCGGCCGACACGGCGCAGGCCGCCAGGGACCGCGCCCGCGACGGCACGGAGCTGACCGGGAGCTACATCGGGCAGACGGCCGAGGCCGCCGAGCAGTAGGCCGCCGGCCCGGCGCAGTACGCCAAGGAGACTGCGCTCGCCGTCGAGGACAAGAACGGCAGCCTCCTCCAGCAGGTGTGGCTCGAACTACTTACACACACAAAGCAACCAGTGCATCTTGTAACACACACGTTCTAATTGCTCGAAATAACCGTGTCTGGATTCTGTTGTGTAGGCAGGGGAGCAGGTGAGGAGCGCGGCGGTGGGGGCGAAGGACGCGGTGATGAACACGCTCGGAATGGGAGGGGACAACAACGGCGGCACCGACGCCGCCGGCAAGGACGACACCAGCACTTACAAGCCTGGGACGGAGTATTAGAAGATGCCTGTATGCTTTTGGCAGTAATTGTGCTAGTGTCAAAGTGTATATTTATGTATGTTCGAGTTTTAGTTTGATTTCGACATGTCACACTTCGGTCTTTATGTAAGTTGTGTTCGTGTTTCAGCTGGTTCTGCGGAGGTGGCAAATTGTCAGGACAATATGGTGGGAGGAGATCCCCCTTGATCGACCTGACGCCTCCATTCGGCCATTGCATGTCTTCGTCGTTACGATCTTAATAAACTAGGGAACTTTGTTCCGTGTAGCAATGTGCACTTGTTTTGTGCTCTTCCTGATGTTATACTTGCACGGTCACGCGTGCGTAAATTATGTGTGTGTTGTTCTGTTGGTCCCTGCAAATTGCAAAAGTGATGTACGGCTTACTACTTCAATCAAGAGGGCTCCGTTGGTTTCAGCTTCAGCTTCTGGCTTCCGGCTTATTTTTTACTATTTATAAATTTCATCTTTTTCTGAACTTTGGTTTTTTGTTGAGATTTTTTGCCGGTTCTTTTTTTCCGTATTTGTTTGTATTATACGTAATGGGCTAACATATTTTTTAATTTTTTTTAAAATTTAATTATACTAAATAAACATCTGTCATCTACAGTGTTTTTTCAGACAGCTACAGTGCTTTTCAGCCATAAGCCACCCAAAAAAAGCCCAAATGAGCACCACTATTGCCTCAACTAGCTTTTAATCACTATTCCTTAATTTCGTTCTTTTTTGACTTTTTAGTTTTTTTGTCTTTTTTTGTATTACTTTGTATTTTCTATGATGGACTAACTTATTTTTTCTATTTTTAATTTTTTTAAATTTAATTACGCTAAATAAGTTACTATCAACTACAGTAAAAAAAGTTAGATACAACAAAAAAATCATAAATTATCGTCAAACTGAACGCGTCTAAAAGCATGTGGATGCTTACAAAAGCTCCTGATGACTGCAACATAAGCTGGCAGTCATGTATACGATCTGCAAGAGTACATTTATAACCAGTTCTTAATATGTTGACAAAACTAATTGGCTTGTGAACATAGCACTATTACGTACAGGTTCAGTTTACACTTTACGCAGTGACACGCACACAATTTTAAGATACATGAAACAATTGCAGTAGCTAATGTGCTACTTAATTATATAACAGAAGACACTCACAGAGAAACGAATTGGGGTAGCATCAGCAGCTTAACTGCAGGACCAGATATCTCTTAGTATTGACCTCCGCGATCAGAAGCCGGCGAACTTGGATTTGATGGCGTCGACTTCGTTTTCGCCCATGAGAAACGTCTTGGCGAGCACCTCCATCGGCATGGCCGGCTTGGTCGCGAAGAGCGCGAGCGTCGGCGCGACCACGCCGGGCGACTGGCTGTCGAACATGGCCAAGAACACCGCGTCGCCGGCGCCGACATTGAGCTGGAAGTGTTGCAGCCCGCGGGGCACGATGAAGAGCTCGTTCTCCCTCACCACCTTGGAGTAGAGCCGGTTGGCCCCCGACGTGAACCCGACCATGACCTCGCCCTTGAGCACCATCACGAGCTCCGAGGCCCGCGGGTGCGAGTGCGGCGGGTTGAGCCCTCCGGGCGCGAGGTCGGTGCGCGTGACGGAGAGCCCCAGCGTGTTCAGGCCCGGGAACACGGCCGCCGTGGCGCGCGTGGAGTTGACGCCGAACGGGTTGCTGGTGCTTCCCGCGGAGACGATGGCGTCCGAGAAGAAGTCGTCGTCCACCACGGACGCCGGCAGCTTGCACGGGAACCCGTCGAGCGCCGTCGCGGCCAGCAGGTCGGCCACGCAGAAGTCCTGGAGCGGCGTCGTGTCCGAGAGGACGACGCACGGCGCCGCGGCGAGGAGGGCCACCGCGACCAGCACCTGAAGCACAACGGAGCGAGCCGATGCCATCTTATACAAGTGTATATCGATCGTTAGCTTACACGGATTTGCTCTTCCGCTCTTGGGTTCCGTTCCGTGAGATCGCAAGTCGTGGTGGTGCCGTGGTGCTTGTCGTGCCTTATGTACAGAGCGAGGCGCGTTATCTGTTGATGTGGATGGTGATGATGATGCTGCAGTGCAGGCGCGCAGTTTGCTCTACTGGGTCGCAAAGGCCGTGCATGTTATGGCAGCCGGCCGGTGAGCGACCAATGGTAACGCGCGCACGGGGTTTCTTGCTCGTCGTGAGCGTTTGTCGCTGTCGAGATTGCCATGTCGGGACACCATTTGGCCTCGGACGGGAGCTCAACTAGCTGCGTCCGGCAGCGTGGGTGGGGATCGAGCTAGCGTCGTCGTGTCGTGTAGCGCAAATGCGGAATAGCTGGTGTTGTTTTTAAATTCCACCCTTCTTTTTTTGACGCGAAGCTGTGGATGGTGTCGCGTAGCGGAAATGCGGAATACCTGAGACGCATGCTAATTTCTTCAGTGGGCTTGTTTGTTTTGGTACACCTCTTGGGCTGAGCCCAAGCACATCTCGGCCCAGACCGCACAGCCATAGCGCAAGACCTGAGCGCGGCGTCGCGACGGCGCTGGGTGGATCCCTCTTCCGCTGAGCCCGCGGAGAAGCATTCCAACTAGAGCCCAAGAAGGATTCTATAGGGCGCCGAGTAAAGAAACCGTTGGGCTTAAGAAGGATTCTGCTAGGCCCATCACTGAGAAAAACATACATCGATGGGTTGTGTTAGGGGGACCCCGTGGCCAACGTACCCAAGCTGCGCGCGTCTGGGTCTGCGTCGAGTCCAACAACCCACTGGCCGAGTAAAACATACAGAGTGCACGTCAGCCAACTCAGCAGCACGCTTCTCGAAGCGGATTTTAAATCTAAGTGATCGTATATTTTAAACCGATTATCCGCGATCCATTTGAAAACCATCATTTCTTTACAACGAGATCTTTCAAACAAGACCTAACCTGTATATATTTCGAATGTGAAAAAAAATCATATGCCAAATGTTCCGATATAAAAAATAAAATATTTCATACATTACTTCCTAATGTTCCATATATTACTTTCTAATTTTTTATTAGTTCATCAACGATGTTTCAATATGTATCTTCGAATTGGATATGAGAAATTAATCAAGTGAGTGTTGAATGTTCCAGTATATAAAATAAAAATGTTTAATGTATTTAGTTTCAATATTCCAAGATGCTCATCGACAATGCTCCACGCACCTATCTATTATATAATAAAAGCACATGGTAGTCATTTACAAATGCAAAGAGAAAAGATAAATATTCTAAAAGTTCTCACGAAAAAAAGTTCAACCCTTGATTAGATGTGCCATAATTAAAGTTGAACCATAAAAGAGAATTGAAATACACTAGAAATTCAAAAAAAAAAAAAGCAAACACATCCGGCCGTTCATCTAGCAGGCTTAAATTAAACTTGAACCATAGTGACCATTAGATGTTGTGGTAGTAATTAGGATATATGTTACCCTTAATTACGTGGACCTTATTATAGTTAACAAATTGAACATTGGTTGGCTCCTGCCTTTGCATAGAACGCACACGGTATTAGGGGTACCAACAGAATAGGTAATTTTTGTTCATCCAACTGAAGGCTCACGGAACAAATACGAAAGAGGTAAATAGATATCCAGTCCTATTCGTATCCGACTCTGAGGAAAAAATACCGAATAGAATATGGGATGAGTGATATCTGTCCGTATATATCAGTATGTCAAGTGATATGAGTAAATCTGTTGTGATTTCACTTAAGAATAAAGATAATAGATAGATGGATTGCCACAATTAAACAGTTAGGGAATATTGAGCGCTCTTCCTTTGACATCTCGGCGATTAGTCTCTCCGTGTTCACTTTAATTATATCCCTACTATTTAATGTCTTGTGCAAATGTGTAAAAGAAATGAATAATTTCCATCCGAAGGTTTGTTAAGTGAATTCGGAATGAAGAAATGGGTATCTGGTGTTATCCGTGTCCGACTCTGAATTCGAGAAAAAATAAAATATGATACAGGATAAATGATATCTGTCTTTATCCTTTCCAACCCCTACATGGCATATAGAGATTTATTGCAATAAGTTCACATGTGTATCAGTGAGATGTGTTGAGGAACCGTCGCTGGCGACCAGTCCGATCGATTCCTCTATTTAATGCGAAATGAGATCAATCACAAAAGACAAAATAATATATTGAAAACACGCAGAGAGGTAGAGAGAACTCCTGGTCTTTCTTTGTTGCTTTTGATTGCATGTGTACAAAATCTGCCAATACGACTCCCTATTTATAGTCTACCGATGAGGTGCCCACCATGGGCTAAGCCTTCCGGCCCAGGCCCAGGCCCAGGTTTCCTAACACTCTTTCTTGGGCACTCATCCGACACGTTCATGCCTCGTCAAAACTCCATAAAACCCCAGTGGGAAAAAGTTGGAGAAAGAGTACATGATACATGTTATACTGCGATGCACGAATTGCCTCATTAAAAACCTTGATCGAGAAACTTCAGGAAAATTCGTCAAGGAAAAAAAGAGTACAACTCACCCAATTCATTCAATCTTTAGGACTTATTCTTTTGGATACTTGATCTTCATGATCAAGATTTAATAACCGGCTTGAGAGAATTCTCCCCCTGAATTATGCACTTCTCTAAGTCTCATCATTCCAATTCCTCGCATGCACCTTTTAAAGCTAGATGCAGATAGTGATTTAGTGAATAAATCTGCTAGAACGAGATGGCCAAAGAGGCAATCGAGGTCGTGAAGAAGATGAACTATAGGGGGTATCTCCTTGACAATTCGACATTTGGCATTGTGATCTCTTGTGCCATGAAATACGTAGAGTTGAGCGTTTTTGTGTGAGTTGCTAGATGATTTCATTAAGAAAGGTGGGAATCTAGGATCTGATGTCTATATTATGATCATCAAATCCTTACTGAACCACAAGAGTTTTTCAAAGGCAAATCACTATTTGGAGTGCATGTTTTTGGATGGGCTCTTGTCTAGTGTGACAACTTACAACGTGGTGATAGATTGCCTCATCAAGGCAAGTGCAATGGATAGGGCAGTGGAGATTGTCAAGGAGATGCGAGAGAAAGGTTTTGTCCCTAACCTTGTTTCATACACAAGTGATTTATTGTTACTCCGTACTCATAGCAGAATAATTATATACTCTTGGGTATGCGCTTTCTATTGTCGAGGTACGTACTTTATATTTATCTGTTTTTCATTGTTTGTCTCCAAGACTCCAACTGTATAATTTCTGTATGAATTTAAAATTATATAAGAGTGTAAGACTATATTTATGCCAATTTAGTTTAGTCCGATAAATGATTCAGCCCACTTTCAATTTTATTTCTGGCTTCGTCATTGTTTGCCACCGATGGTGCCCGGACTGTGCTTGCCGCACTCGGCGCCGGCCATGGTCTGCGGCGACCTTCCGCGCTGCGGGGTGCTGTATATGCCACATGTCCGTCGTCTGTTTAGATCAAATCCGAAAAAAAAAGCACGGAGGTCAGAATTGCAAAAAAAAAAAAAGGCGCAAGAGGGTCACAGGAAATAAAAACTCTGTATGCTCGACGAAAGGCAAAAAAATGCTCAATTATTGCCGTGTCTGTCGTCATTGACACGGCGGCGATTTGCATGGACTTTGGCAACCAGGAGCCCAGGACTCGATCGAGCGCTGCCGCCAATTCAATCCGTTTGGCTGACGGGCGAGTCGGTCCAGAATGATCGACGAGGAAAAATCACTCACCCCTCTTAACTGATTTTTTATCATATCATCGTAGCATGCATTCAAGTTACCAGAGGGGCACGCTATGGTTGTAAGTACGTACGTACTGCGGTAGCATGTCATAATCTATTGATTGCTGGGATCTTATTACGGCTAATCCTCTCGATCTGTTTCTGAAGGTGCTCTTTTTGGTACTCTTTTGTCAGATGTTTGTTCTCAATCGCGTGAGAAACGGAGTAGCACACCGACCTGGTCAAGTCCTAAATCGCATTACACATGTCACATGGGCTTTGGGTATTCTACCTTGGGGGGCCAGAAATACCTTGAGCATTATCCGATGTTTCAACCGAGTTTTTTTCTCGAGAAAGTCAAAGTGTCAAACCTAGCTAGCTACCATATAGTTCGTTCTAAATCATGCGTGTCTTTCACAATCCTGTACGGCTCCGTTCTGTATGCATGACATGATTCCTCCTCACATTAATTCCTACCACTCCCCGTAGTTCGTCCATTTGTCTTCACACATATCATTCAATACCACGATTTCAGTTTTTTAAGTAGACACCGGTTTAACTATCAGATTTTGTTAAACATCATCCAGATATTTTCTTCTTAACTATCATCCAGATTTAGTATCATTGGATCTGAATTTTCCCCCTCCCTCCTTGAGTTCTATCTCCTCCCTTTGAAAAAAATCTCCCCTTTCAAAAACAAAAGGCAGCTTGATCTCTAATCTAAAGATCACAAATTTAGATGATAACTAGAATGAAAATATCCGAGTGATACCTATACACTCTCTTAACTATCACGCCGAGAGTCAATGCCGTACATGCGCGGTTTGAACAATCGATCGGCTGCTGAGTCCTGAGTATGCACTACCAGTTCCGAAGTCGAGTCGAGTCGTCGGGAGCTAGCGAGTGCCAAAGCAAGCGCGCATCTCTTGAACGCGTCTCAAGTCCGCCTCCCTGTACGTGTGCGGTATGCTCCATCCGTTGCAAGTAAATTTACCAACGAACGGCTGCATTCCTTCACCTTATGCTACTCCACCGGCATTGCTTTGGTTAGTTGATTGATCGTTTTTCCGTTTGAATTTTCTTTTGGTTCCTATGGTCAAAGTTTGGTAACTATTTCCTTCCCCGCTTGACTAAAATAAACACGGTCACTAAGGCAGTCTCAGTGGGAGTTTCATCTGCATTTAATAGGCTGCCACATAGGCATTTTTGATGATATGACAACATTTTTAAGAAGAGAGAGAAGAAGTGAGTTTCATCTAGATGAAACTCTCTTGGCACGATTACCAACTTTATATGAGTCATGAAATTAAATGTCTATGAAACAATAGAATGAAACTATGCATTGAGGATGGATGTTTCATCCATGTTTCATTTCATTTTACATGATATGACAGTCTTGAAAACAACATCATAAAACTCTCCATTGAGACTGGCCTAAGTACACAACAACTCCCTCGGAGACGGCCTTTCTTAATTGCACCAGTACTAGTCTAGTAGTCAGTTGCGGCTCCTTTGTCCTGTCGCAGCAGCGCACGGCGATTCTTATGCCAAACCCGTACACACAACGCAAGCACAGACGCAGTGCCTCCCCTACTCCATCTTCATATATACAGGTGCACCGGCCGCGCGGGCGGACAGGTAGAATTGAAGATCACAAGCTGAGAGAAGGGGGAGAGCTAGAGGGCGTCGAGCGAGCTAGGCATGGCGGGGCTGCAGCGGTCCAGCGAGACGTTCCGGCGGTCGGGGTCGTCGGGGATGGTGTGGGAGGACAAGCACCAGTCGGCGTCGGGCGAGCTCGGCAAGACCAAGAAGAGGCAGGGCAAGGGGGCGCCCGCCGCGCCGCTGCAGCGGAACGGCTCCGGCGGGTACAGGGCGGGGCACGTGCAGCCGGCGCTCGACCCGCCCTCCCCGCGCGTCGCCGTCTGCGGCTTCTGCAGCCTCTTCGGCAAGGACAAGCAGGCGCCCCGCGCCACCGGCAACGCCAAGGGCAAGCGCCGCTGAGGCTGAGGCTCGTATCTTTTGATAGCTTTGGCTAGCTGTTTCGTGCGAGAAACTTAGGAAACGCATGCACGATCAAATCAAAGTACAGAAATACAGAATAGTGAATTGTATACGCACACTGAGCTTCTATACGTGCGCCACATTGTGCACTCATATTTCTTGTTCTCTCGTGACGCATTGAGGTGCTCAGGTGCTTGTGTTTGCTTGCTTGGGGTGGGGATACGAAAGTGGATTTTTCGATTAACAAGACATTATCCACGTACAACTTCAAATTATGGCATGAAGTTACTGACTGCGCTTTTGCTGAATTACTCATCACAACTCATGTTACTTGTAATTCAATTCGTTTGTGAAACTTGGAATCGTGAAGCTGGCATATATTGCTGTCCCTATCGTCCTGGCTTCCTTTTCTCCCGTCTTACGTATGGAACGAATCAGCTCCCCTGTTCGATCTTCAACTCCACGCCATTCGCACATAATGATAAGCCGTTTCTTTTTCAGACTTTTGTAACGAGGTTGGACTTGATCCCCCTGCCTGTTCAGACTTAGGCTTCGCAGTTGCCATTCAACCTTTCGCTGAACAAAAATTTCCACCCATTCAAACAGAAGCATGCCTTCAACTTGCCAGAAAAATAAATGTACAATAAATGTCGCTTTATTAAGCATATTGGTTTCTGCTGATGATTTTTAGCTGAAAATAAATAGTAATGACTAAAAGAAGTAGCTTTTAGCAGGAAAGGAGTGGTGGAAAAAGTAAAAAAGAGATGTGTACGTGACGAAAGTAAGAAGAGTAAGGTACGTGATGTACCCGTGACCTATCTTATCCCTAGAGCAAGATGTTAGTGAGAGGAATGAAGAAACCACTTTAAAAAGTTATATGTTCATATTAACTTTTAACTATACGATAGTCCTGTATAAGCTCAAATAGTAGCAGCACAGATGTGAGAGGCACCTTGCATACACCAGCAAGTGTAGCTGCCATACCTACCTGCAAAGATGAAACAAAAGGAAGCAAGCATAAGCAATGATAGTTTTCTTTAATTAATATTTTTGTTCAAACATAACAATACATACAAGTACACCTGGCAAAAAGTTGGGACTAGAAAACCAGTGACTGTACAAATAATTACCAGAGAAGGCAATGCCACTACATAACAGTAACATTAACATTACCAATAGACAAAACGAGTTATTGAAGTATTGCCTCCATTGCAAAATGTAAGACACGGTTTGACTTCGCACGGTCTCCAAAATTGAACTTTGAACATTACGATATATTATTAACAACTGTAATATCAGAATCATATGAAAGTAATTTTAAATACGAACCTAACAGTATCACATTTCTAGCACTAAACCTATATATTGTTGGACTAATTGTTGGTCAAAATTGACAAAGTTTATTCTCGAAATACGTGCGGTGACTTAAAAAAACGATGGAGTAGTTGAGAAGAACAAAATGCAGAAGAAAGAGAAGAATGTGCTGATGGACATATTACCAGGCCATATGCTTGAGGTGGTGCCACATCTAGGAATGTGACATGGAACAGTGGTTCAGGGCCAGTAAATGTAAACCTCATGAACTTGCCATATGCCATGCCTGTAGCTGCACCAATAAAAAGGGATGGTGCATAATAACCTCCAACCAATCCAAAAGCCCTGCACAAAGATGTCGCCACTACTTTTACTCCAATGAGCTGAACCAATACAGCTCCAATGAGCTGAACCAATACAGCTGCCGAGAGTCCACTTGTAAATGGTCGTGATTCCAGCAAAATATCAACATTTTCAAAGCCCCAGTACAAAACTTCAGGGTATATAAGAGCTAGAAGACCAATAATAAGGCCACGCAATGCAGGAGATACAGCCTTTGGTAATCCTGTTGCCTTTTGTAACCTTTCAACTATCTCCATAGTAAGTGTTGTACACCTAGATAGTGTGATTGACACCAAGCCGCAAAAGACGCCCAACAAAAGATATAGAGGAAATTCTGACATTTATGAAGTCATGTAAATATCCTCATACTTTCAATCTCTGGAGCACGAGAAAAAAAATGTAAAAAGAGGATATCGTTAAAAGTCATTATGACCAACCTACCGTCAGGAGGATTGCAGACGCATCCTATGACTATATCAGGCCAAAGGAATGGCAGAGCAACTGATTGCTTTAGGATCATCAGGTTAACAAGAGCACAACATGCAGTTTGGAGCCAAAATTCAGGCATCAACTAACCAAAATGCAAGCATCAACTACCTTTCAAGAGTTTTTCATTTGGTGTCGTCTGTTACTAACTTTCAACCGGTAGAATTGGACATAACATATTTTATTTTGACATCTGAAGTTATTCAGGAAGTGTTATGCAAATTGCAACGGGAACCGAACAAGTTAAAATGTCAGACAATTCATAATTAGAAACTGTGTAAAGTCTAAGCGCAAATATTGCAGCATATACTCTATATGCATCAACAGTGCTGAAAATCTCAATTATAACAAAGGCAAAGTACCTGTCGGGGAGCAAAAATCGTATTCTGGAACAGTGATAGCAGGATCAGAACCAAGACCAATCTCTGAAACAACAGATGCTATCACCGAACTGAGTATCACCATAGGTGTTGAGTTGGAAAGGGATGAAGAATCCGCAGAAGAAGGCCACAAAACAGACTCAACAGCGAAAAAGCACCCAGCAACAGCAGCATTAAAACCTAAAATACAAGCAATCACCTGAAATATAAGTAAAATGAAATCAGAAAGCAGAAAACATTTAAAAAAGTTTATTTGGACTGTTGGACATGTAGACCATTTAGAGTATCCATATCAGGTGAATCGCAGACTTGCTGCTGGGTTGACCTAGGTGAACTACTGACCTAGGAACATGTCCCATAAACTCCACCAACGGATGCATCTAATGTGTAGCCATCGATATGTAAATCTATTCAGTGTGGGTAATTAACTGATTGTCATAGGACAACATCACAGTGAGAAAAAAATAAGAGGGGGATGTCTGGCTGGTGACAAATTTATTTTACATCAATATGAAGAAAACCAGCAAAATATCACATGTTCACATCATGGTTTACCCATTATATCTATTGCAAAAACCTTAGCAACAAAATCATATACAATTTGGGGAGTAAAACTTATCTGATGCAATTCCAGCTGCTGATCCAGCTGCCACAAGAGACAGTTTTTTCGCGCCTTCCCACTCAAATACATTTCCAAATCCTTTGGCTATAGCAGAACTAATATCTACACTGGGACCCTCAGGCCCCAAAGAATTGCCAGTTCTGAGTGTGAAAGATGCCGCCACAGCTTTCAAGAATGGCCTAAACGCACTCTTTATCTTAGACACAGTGCCATCTGAGTTGGTTTTGATAGAACTTCTTAGTGTGTTCAAACCTCCAACTATGATGCCTCCACTGACTGGAACAAATATCACTCTCTGCCAAATTTCACCAATGGGCTCCTCCCTCAGCCACGAAGCGCCTCGCAATGGTATGCCATCCCAAACCAGGTCACGTATTTCATGAACCTATGGCAAAAGAATACAAATTTCACATCTCAGGTACTTAAATTAACAGCATGCAAATTTAACAGTGATTCCTTTCAGTAGTAAAATGCACCCAAGATGCTCAAGCTTTTCAAAGGATGTCATTTAGACCAGACACCTGCAGCTCCAAGGTCATCCAACATTTGATGGGACAAAAAGAGGAGATGTGTCAACTTATCAAAGGGACATAATCTGGGATCTTCCTGAAGATGGGGCTGTCCTAAGGGGCCGGGGTTATCCGAATTAGAGTTGAAAGACATTGCTAAGCTTCGATTGTACTTGAACCCCCTGACCTATATGTTGGAGAATAAGAAGAACAATGCTTCTAAGAGTAGTTCATTTCTAACCATACATATATTCAGCATCAATATCCAGCCAAATCTGTTGGATCTGTAACTCACGTATCAATGTATTGAAACAGAACGCGGATACATATAGTCCAGTACTTGCCTTATCCACCTCAACCGATTTATAGAAACAATAGGTCGGGAGGGGATACGGAGACCGGCTAGGATTACATGAGAGATAATAGGAGATATGGTTAACACGCCCCCGCAGGCTCAGCGTCGGCTTGCTGGACGTTGAGGCTGGATCGAAAGTCAGCAAATACAGAACCCGTCAAGCCCTTGGTAAAAATGTCCGCAAATTGCGAGGTCGTCGGCACATGCAACACGCGAACAGCACCCATGGCAACCTGATCCCGAACAAAATGTAGATCGATTTCGACATGTTTGGTGCGTTGGTGCTGGACGGGGTTGGTGGAGAGGTAGACGGCGCTGACGTTGTCGCAATACACCACTGTAGCACGGTCAGGAGGAGAATGGAGCTCATGAAGAAGCTGCCGGAGCCAACAAGACTCAGCCACAGCATTTGCGACAGCGCGATACTCTGCTTCAGCACTTGAACGGGAGACGGTGTTCTGTCGCTTGGACGACCAGGAAATCAAGTTGTCCCCCAAAAAAACAGCATAGCCAGACGTGGACTTTCGCGTATCAGGACAACCCGCCCAATCGGCATCAGAATAAGCAATCAAATGAGAGCCAGAGGTGCGCCGAATAAGAAGACCGTGATCAAGAGTGCCACAGAGGTAGCGAAGGATCCGCTTCAGTGCAGCCAAATGTGGTTCCCGAGGATCATGCATGTGAAGACAGATTTGCTGTACCGCATAAGCAATATCGGGCCTAGTGAAGGTAAGATACTGAAGGGCACCAGCCAAGCTGCGATAGTCCGTCGCATCGGAGACAGGAGAGCCAACTGTGGCGGAAAGTTTGGCACAAGTATCGACAGGCGTGCTGCACGGCTTACAGTCAGACATCCCGGCGCGTTCCAGAATCTCGATGCAATACTGTCTCTGAGACAAGAAAAGACCAGCAGACTGGCGAGTGACACTGATGCCGAGAAAGTGATGTAAAGTACCCAGATCCTTCATGGAGAATTCCGACTGAAGAGCAGAGATTGTCCAAGCAAGCAAAGTAGGGGACGAAGCGGTAAGAACGATGTCATCCACATAGAGGAGCAAATAGACCAAGTTGGCGCCGCGACGATAAATAAACAGAGAAGTGTCGGACTTCGCCTCAGTAAACCCGATGGAGAGTAAGAATGAGGCAAAGCGGCTGTACCATGCACGAGGAGCCTGCTTGAGTCCGTATAGTGATTTGTTGAGGCGACACACCATGTCTGGTCGAGATGGGTCAATAAAACCAGCCGGCTGCACACAATACACAGTTTCCTGGAGAGTGCCATGAAGAAAGGCATTCTTGACATCAAGTTGGTGCACCGGCCAATCTCTGGAGACGGCAATACTGAGTACTGTGCGGACCGTAGCCGGCTTGACAACCGGACTGAATGTCTCATCAAAATCAACCCCAGGGCGTTGAGTGAAGCCCCGAAGAACCCACCGGGCTTTATATCGATCAAGAGTGCCATCAGCAAGAAACTTGTGGCGAAAAATCCATTTACCAGTGACAATATTTGCTCCAGGGGGCTTGGGTACCAAATCCCAAGTGTGATTGAACTGCAAAGCTGAGAATTCTTCCTCCATAGCTGCCCGCCAAAGTGGATCGGCCAAGGCTGCGCGGTATGTCCGCGGTATAGGAGAGAGGGCCGTTGTATGAAGATTGATCCTGTGTTGTGGAAGTCGAATGCCAGCCTTGCTTCGTGTGATCATAGGGTGGTCATTGACCACCGGCGATACGCCAAGGCCCGTTGGTGGGGCGCCTCCGCTGATGCGGGCGCTGCGAGCTCGGGTGGGCGCGCCGGTCGGAGGCAGCAGCCGAGCCACATCAGGGCGGGGCGCAGCAGGATCATGAGTGCCCGTCACATGGCGACGTGGTGTCGGAGAATCGGCCGAGACAGCAGGCACCGCTGCATGCCGCGCGCCCGGGGCACGTGTGCCGTCGCTCGACGTGCCATCGCATGGGGGCTTGATCGAGGCAGGAGGAGTGCCCAAGTCTGGCACGGCAGCAGATGCAGGAGCATGACCAGGAGCATGCACATCTACGGGTGCAGACACGCCGACAGAAGTATGCACGGGTGAGCGCCTGGCAGGAGCAATTGGCGCTGGAGAAGCCGCTGCATAAGTCTCCAAAAAATCAAGATTAGTAGCACTTGCAGTAGTGGAGGACGACTCAGCAAATGGAAACGAGTGCTCATCAAACACCACATGACGAGAGATAATGACCCTGTTAGAAACGGGATCAAAACACCGGTACCCTTTATGCTCGGATGGGTAGCCAAGAAAGACACACATGGTAGACCGAGGAGAGAGTTTGTGAGGAGCGGTGGAGGACATATTAGGATAGCACTTGCAACCAAAAACACGAAGATGGTCATAGGAGGGATGCGAGCCGTAGAGAGCAAAGTAGGGGGTGTGGAAGTTAAGTGTTTTGGTGGGGTGGCGGTTGATGAGGTGAGTAGCGGTGTGCAAAGCTTCGACCCAAAAGGAAGGAGGACAACTGGCTTGGAAAAGAAGTGATCGCATGATGTTGTTGACTGAACGAATCATACGCTCAGCCTTGCCATTTTGTGGGGAGGTGTATGGACAGGACATACGAAGGGTGACGCCGTGGGTTAGAAAAAAAGTGCGGGAGGTGGAATTGTCGAACTCTCGACCATTATCACATTGGACGCTACGGATAGTGGTGGAAAATTGGGTTTTGACGAAGGCGAAAAAATGTTGCAAAGTGCTAAAGGTGTCGGATTTCAAACGAAGCGGAAACGTCCAAAGATAATGAGAACAGTCATCCAAGATAATAAGATAGTACTTATATCCAGAAACACTAGCAATGGGAGAGGTCCACAAATCACAGTGAATTAAATCAAAATTGGCAGTAGCCCTAGTAAAAGAGGTGGTAAAAGGAAGACGACAATGACGCCCAAGCTGACAAGCGTGGCAAACAGAGACATCACTGCAAGGTGGTATAACGGAGGAGCGAGCTAGACGGGTGAGGGCGTCATGTCCAAGGTGGCCGAGACGACGATGCCAAAGTGTGGAAGAGTCACGCATGGCGAGGGCGTAGTGAAGATCAGCTGGGCGAAAAGGGTACAGATCACCAGAGCTATTGCACCTGGCGATCACGTTCTTGGACTGAAGATCCTTCACGGAAAGACCAAAAGGGTCAAACTCGATAGAACAATTATTGTCAGAAGTGAAACGACGAACAGAAATAAGGTTTTTAATGATGCTAGGAGAAACTAAGACATCACGAAGTGAAAAGGGATGTGTATGGTGGGGAAGAGACGTGGAGCCTATAGCAGTGATAGGTAAAAGAGAGCCGTTGCCGACAATAATATGAGATGGGCTAGAAGGAGAGGGCGAACGAGTAAGAGAGAGGGTACCGGCGTCAGACGTCATATGAGAAGTGGCACCCGTATCCATATACCAGTCATGGGACGGCGGTTGAGCAAGTGTCACAGTGTTGAAGGCGTTGATGAGGCCTTGCTGATCCCAGTGCGGCATGGCACTGGAGCTCCATGTAGACGACGCGCCAGGAGATGGAAGTGTCGGTGAAGTATGCGGCAGCTGGTTGTATGGAGCGTACTGGCCAGATGGAGACACGCCTGCGCCTGAGCCTGGTGCGGCAGGAACCAACCCAACTGGGCCATGGAGACCAGTCAATGCAGCTCCTGCAAAAGGTGGCCGTGGACCAAGCAGACCAGGCATAGGAGCCAAAGGCCTCCCGAGTGGACCGGGCCACATATGAATTGTACCGGCCCATGGATTTTGAGGAGATGGCCAGTTGAAGGAGCCGCCACCACCTTTGGGTTGAGAGTTGCCGCCAATGTACTGCGTATTAGAAAGTCCGCCGTTTCCGCCGGTGTGCTGCGTGTTCGAAGATCCGCCGTTGCCGCGTCGACGGCGGTTGCGGCTGCCACTGTTGCTGTTGTGTCCGCTGTTATTGCCGTAGCCGGTGGTGTGGGCAGGGTTGGATGGTACGCCCCCGGAGTTCTGGCCGCCGAACTGAGTGCCGCCGCCGCTGCCGGAGGCGAGCAGAACAGTGGACGGTCCGGAGGAACGACCACCCTTGGTGATCTCCTCAAGCAACAGTTGAGAACGCGCCTCCACGAAGGTCGGGAACGGTTTCTGCATAGGAAGTAAGGTCTGGAGATGATCGAACTTGCTGTTCAAACCTTTCAACATGGCGAGGACGAGGGTGCGGTCGGCGACGGGTTCGCCGAGGTCGGCGAGGCTGTCTGCCATTCCTTTGAGGCGGCGACAGTAGTCGGTGACGGAGAGGTCGCCTTGGACAAACGCGTGGAATTCGGCGGAGAGGTTGAGGGCGCGGCGTTCGCGGTTGCCCAAGAACTGATGTTCAAGGCCACGCCACACCACGCGAGCCGTCGCGTCGGACGACATGACGATCTCCAATAGCTCGGCAGAGATGGAACCGTAGAGCCATGCGAGGACCACACAGTCCATACGGACCCAATCGGCGCGATCCGGGTGGACATCATCGGAAAGAACATGATCTGAGAGAGCATATTTTCCGAGAATGACGAGAAATAATCCGCGCCACTTCGTGTAGTTGGAGGCAGCCAAGTCTAAGGTGACGGGCACCAAGGCCTTGACGCTGAGGACGCCGATAGCTTGAGAGTGCAGGGAGGCGATGGCGTCGGCACCTAGATCGATGGGCGGTAGACCGCCGGCAGATGGAGCCGGCAACGACGCAGGAGGTGTCGGAGGGATCGGCAAGAAGGGTGACGTCGCGAGGGCCGCGCGGACGGCGGCAGCGACGGTTGAGGCCAGGGATTCGGCGAGTGTGTTTGTGGCAGCTGCGTCGGCTTCAGATGCCGATGCATCAGATTGAAGTGCAGATCGAACGGCGCCGGCGACAGCGTCGGCGATAGCGTCCATGGTGCTGGCGCCAACAGGAGAAGAGGCTGCGGCAGCAGAGGTAGACATGGTCGGCCGTAAAAGATGATCGGCGGCGAAGAAGAGACACGCCGGGAGAGGCGGCGTGTTAAGCGGAAGCGAAAAAATTTTGGTGCTCTGATACCATGTTGGATCTGTAACTCACGTATCAATGTATTGAAACAGAACGCGGATACATATAGTCCAGTACTTGCCTTATCCACCTCAACCGATTTATAGAAACAATAGGTCGGGAGGGGATACGGAGACCGGCTAGGATTACATGAGAGATAATAGGAGATATGGTTAACAAAATCGACGAATTCAACTCTAATAAGCTAGAACAATGGAGGAGGGATGAAGGCGGCTGGTTTTTCAGATGGGGAATTAATGCATGGGTTCATGAGGTCCAACGATATGGTAGAATAAAATGCAAGTAGCTGTATAGAGTAGCGGCCGGTAAGGATTCAGCAATGCTACATGTCAGATGCATCTTTTTAAGGGAATCAGAAGCATTCAATATAGCTTGACCATTAGTTCGTTATGTCGAACCAATTCACTGTAAAACTGTTAACTTGGGAGTGCCAACCAGTTTCACGCAGCAGTTGCAGGAGCGACTCCCGAATTCCAAACCGTAGAATCAAAACTAGAGTCAAGTTGGCGAGCTGGTACCGAGAGGTTGCAGAGGACGACGGAGGCGCCGGTGAGGAGGCCGACGAGGCAGGCGGCGAGCGTGACGAGGTCGCGGCCGGGCGCCATCTCCTCCACGGCCGCCTTCACCTGCTCCCCGCGCTGGGCCCCGGCCTCCTCCTCGTCCGCCGCGCCGCATCGAATCCGAAGGCGCACGGCACCGCTACGGCGACCGGCCAGCGAGGGGCGGGCCGCGCGGCGGCGGGAGAGATGGCGCCATTGATTCGGGTAAGGCAGACACTAGCCGAGGAATTGAGCTCAAAGGCGAAGCGTCGCCTGACTCTCGGGGAATTTGGCCTTTCCAGAGGGAGGGAGCCGTTTTCCTCTTCCGTTTTCTTCGGTGGTGGCCGTGAATCAGCTACGGTGTTCCGTCCCATACCCCCCCCCCCCCCCCCCCGGTAAAATGTTTGCTTTTTAGCCCAAAATTTAAAAGTTTTTTACATATGGACCCCTGGAGAAAAGATTTGCAAAAATGGACCCTCTTCTCGGCGCCACAGAATATGGCGCCAAGGGTACATGTCACGGCGCCATATGATTTAGCGCCGTGTATTGACACGTCGGAGCCAAGGTGGCATAGCTCGGCGCCGCAGAAAATGGCGCCGTGAAGTGCACATACGGCGCTAACAACCTTGGCGCCGTGCTCTGGGACTTAAGCCCGAGCGTGGCCCCTCGGCCCCTCACTCTGTTCAGCCCAACCGAAGCAACCGCCGCCGCCACTCTCTTCCCCCCTCAAAATCTACTCAAATCCATCCGTTTTTCTCGCGATTTTGCTTCCAAATCGACTAAGCAAGGTGAACCCCCTCCTTTCCATTGATTTTTTGCAATAAATATGGATTATTTGAGGTACATTTCGTTTGGGAAGATTTGAAACCCTAGATGAAATTAGTTCAATTTGGCTCGGTTTTAGGTTAGATTTTCGATAGATATGCATAATGTAAGAGTAGTAATGTGTATAGATTCGTTTTTAGGGTTTGATTTTTAGAAATATATGTATTTTAGGGTTTGATTTAGAAATACATTTGTTTTTAGGGTTTGATTTAGAAATATATGTTTAGATTTAGAGTTTGATTTAGAAATACACATGTTTAGAGCGAGATTGATGAATGTTTAGAAATACATATGTTTTTAGGGTCCATTTTAGAAATACATATGTTTTTAGGGTTTGATTTGAGTGAAATACATATGTTTTTAGGGTTTGATTTAGAAATACATATGTTTTATGGGTATGATTTGAACGACATTGTTGAATGTTTAGATTTAGGGTAAATCAATTTGATTCCAATTATTATTCATGTTGATTCCAATTTCATAATTCAATTTGATTATTATTTTTATTTATAAATCATGTTTTATAAATTTCTTATTTGAATATTTCTTAACTATTGAATTCTAAAATTTATCACAGGATGGCGAGATACCGGCTGCTAGATGAGTCCTACGAGAGGGAGCACCGCGGCAGGCTCACGGAGGACGGCCAGGTACGTGTGTGGTCGAAATATACATGTGTTCAACTTGATGGTCACGCAGCTAACTTTTATAGCAATTTTCAGGAGATACCCATACTTCGTCCTCGAACCCATGATGGTTCCAGTTGATGCGCTACGACGACCGCTATACCCCACTGCTGCGCCGTGCTGGGCTTCACACGGTCGCTAACCTATTACGGCGGGGCATGCCGGTCTTCAACCCTGCAGCTTTGACCGCACTTGTCGACAGGTGAATTTTCTCTATCGGGTCAATTTGTTTTCACTTCTATATTCTTACGTACGTAACTAATTCTTTTCTCCTTGTACGACTAACAGGTGGAGGCCAGAGACACACACGTTCCACCTTCCCTGTGGGGAGATGACCGTCACGCTGCAGGACGTGGCGATGATACTTGGACTTCCCATCAGGGGACAGCCGGTGATCGGCCCGGCGGTGTCTGAGGGCTGGAGGGCACGTGTGGAGGCCTTCCTGGGCACGCCATTGCCTCCTGCCCCAGATAATGCCAGGCGAGGCCGCGTCTCGGGGGTCCACCTTAGATGGTTGCGGATTACCTTTGGCGAATGCCCTGCTGCCGCGGACGACGCCACGGTGAGCTACCACTGCCGCGCCTGGGTCCTGCACATGTTCGGGGCAGTGCTGTTCCCGGACGCCACGGGGGATGCCGCTTCGTGGATGTACATCCACTGCCTCCAGGACTGGGGGGACGCTGGACAGTTCAGCTGGGGGTCGGCGGTCCTCGCATTCCTCTACCGTCAGCTTTGCGAGGCCTGCAGACGCAGGGCGCCCACGTCGACGCTCGGTGGCTGCGTCTTCCTTCTGCAGGTGTGGTAATGCATTTATTTTTCCTACAGTTCTTTGTTTTTGTGCATGGCTAATCGTGTGTCTGCCCGTATGTTCGCTTGCTAGGTGTGGATGTGGACACGCATTCCAGTGGGGCGCCCTCAAGTGTTCCAGGCGCAGCCTTGGCATCCACTGGGTGTGGATGACCTCGGCCCCACTGTTGCGTACCTGTGGGATACAGTGTCAGTCCCGTTCGCGACTACTCAGCGGGCGTACGTGGATTTCAGCAACGAGTTTGACACTTTGTCTCCCACGATGGTAAGAAATTTATTTTTCCTACAGTTCTTGGTTTTTGTACATGGCTAATCGTGTGTTCGCTTACTAGGTGTCCTGGGAGCCTTACTTGGAGCCACAGGTTCTAGCGCTACCGCTCAGCACCATGTGCCGTAGGGACTCCCATATTTGGAGGATGAGGTCTCCGCTGATCTGCTTCTATGCCGTGGAGATTCACCTCCCCCACAGAGTTGCGCGGCAGTTCGGCCTCGTGCAGTTCTTCCCCCCAGAGGAGATGTCGACTTCTGTTGAGTTGCACAAGTAAGTAACAATTTAAAATTCTTTTGGTTCGTACTAACAACTATTGTTGACATCTGCTATATGTACAGGTTCGACAGGGTCCGCCAACGAAAGGTGACGGACTTCGCTGATCACCACCGACAGTACGTGCAGTGGTGGAGGAAGATGGAGGAGAACTGCGAGCCGGACAGTACCCCCCACAGTAACGCCAGCTTCCGGGGTTACTTGTCCTGGTACCACACTGCCACGCGCTACAGGCTGAGGCAGCAGTGGACCGATGTCGACTACGCGGACCTCGCTTCGTCCGAGGACGAGGACACTGCGTACGACAGGCGTGCGAGGGAGGGCACAGTGGTCGAGGCCGCTCCGATTCTCGATCGAGTGGTACGGAAAGCATGATATTTGCAATACTTTGGTTCCACACGTTTATCTCGCACTTATGTTTACTTATTTATTTAGGGGACTTCTCTCCAAACCTCGGTGCGTGAGATCGACGAGGTTCTCGGCCACCTGGACAGCGAGAGCCACCCCCTGAGTGACTTCCTACAGGTACGAAGATAATTAGTTAGGTTAGATCGATTCAGCATGTATGCAATTATGACATATCATTACTTGCAGAGACTTCGACGCCGCCTCAGTCGGGCGGCAGGTCGGTGTGGTTGCCGCGCACGCACGGACGTCACACCACCGGCGGCCTCCCAGCGCTCGGGTGCCGCTGCAGCCTCGTCGTCACACGTCGGCACGCGCCAGTCCACGAGGAGCTCGTCACGCACTCCGACTTTTAGTCAGGGCGATGACGACGACGACGACGAGTCGGAGCAGGGTGACGACGTCGAGGAGGAGCACGAGGACAAGGAGGCATCTACCCACGACGAGATTGGGATGTCGCAGATGCCTGACGCACCGTCTACTCAGGCTTCGCAGCGGCCTCGTCGTTCGGCTCGTCCCCCGAGCACGTATACTCCAGGGAGTGATGCTCTAGCCAAGGGCAAGGGGAAGGCCAAGAGGCAGTGATGTTTTCAGACTTTTTCTATAGACATGCGATATTTTCAGACTTATGTGATATTTTGAGACTTTATACAGTTATGTGGTATTTTGAGACTTATTGGTAACGATGTTGTTATTTACGTTTTCAGATGTTTCATGTGTGCATGTACGTATGTGCATGTTTTACAGAAAAGTTTGTTGTTTTGCTGTTTTTTTTGTCAGGTGTAGCTTACACGGCGCCATACCCTTTGGCGCCGAGATGTGTATATACGGCGCCCGATTGTTTGGCGCCAAAAGAGGCGCCAAACAGTATGGCGTTGCATATACACATCTCGGCGCCAAATGGTATGGCGCCGTGTAAGCTATGTACGGCGCGTGAAAGTTTGGCGCCGAGATAGGGGGACTTGCAGGCACGGCGACCATTTTTGACTGGCTAAGTCAGTACACGGCGCTACGGAATGCAGCGCCGTATTTGCACTTCACGGCGCCATGTGCTGCGGCGCCGAGCTATGCCACCCTGGCTCCGACGTGTCAATACACGGCGCTAAAGCATATGGCGCCGTGACATGTACCCTGGGCGCCATATCCTGTGGCGCCGAGAAAAGGGTCCATTTTTGCAAATCTTTTCTCCAGGGGTCCATATGTAAAAAACTTTAAATTTTTGGGCTAAAAAGCAAAAATTTTACCCCCCCTCCCCGGGACTGCCGTACAATAACAAGGATTGGCCCATTAACAATAGTAGGCTGCTGAGATTTTGGGTCCGTTTTGTAGACTTTTGGATTTGGCATTTTGAATAGTAACAGTTCGTTCGTAGAGAAACTTATGACGAGAAATATTTATGTGCTATTTTGATGATATAAATGAAGTCGTTGCAGTATATACTATAATCAACTAGTAGATCTCATCTTAAAAAGATACTCTATTTAAAAGTTAGGTACTGTAAAAGAACTATTTACTATAAAGAAATATCTTTTAGAAGCCAATATAAATAGAGCCACACAAAATAACATGTATTTGTGATCAGCGGGAAAATGTTGTGTTGTTGTTGTCTGCAAGTCTGAACTTGGAACAATGCAGTGGACGATATGAATCTGAGGGGGATAGGACCCCGAAATTTGATGTGGTCTTTGTTCGAAAATTTTCTTCATCTTTT
This sequence comes from Dendrocalamus latiflorus, assembly GCA_017311315.1. Lineage (NCBI taxonomy): Eukaryota > Viridiplantae > Streptophyta > Magnoliopsida > Poales > Poaceae > Dendrocalamus > Dendrocalamus latiflorus. Next base: position 21,953,107 of record CM029648.1, on the reverse strand, counting down.
TATTTTCTGACCAGTACCGTTTTGTATGTGAACCTTCTGACTTTACTGTTCACTGTTCAGTACTTACAATAAGATATGTGATGCGGGCATTCCGAACGAGAGCACAGCTAAGCCAGTAAGATCAAATTTGTTGTAAGTTTTCGATATCACAACCTTCAGAATGCCCAGCTGTTTGCCAATGATTTTCAGCAGTACTGATATCTTGCCATCAGAACTGCTCCAGACTCCAGTGTCATAACTTCAGAACAAAATGTAGACAAACTAATAGACACCTTGCACCCTTTTTCTCATAGGTATTTCAGTTTTATAACTCCAAAAGTTCAGCATTCTAGAAGCATTGCCCAAACATTTTTTGTTTCAACCTCACCATGATACTGTCGACGACAAGCTGCCAATCACCTTTCGACGTACGGTCCAAACAAAAAACTGACCTTACCAAACGTTCACCCCGATGACACATCGCATTTTCCATCCTCATTTCTCTCGCCCGACGCTTGGCACGTACCAAACCGGGCAAATCAACGAAGCTGGTATTGGCGTGCAAACAAAAGCCTTATACGCTTTATATGTGTTCACTCTGCATGGTTACAAAATCATATACACGACTGACAGCTAGACTGACTAGTGCATGCACACCATGGCGCAGCAGAACCATCGGCATGGCGGCCACCGCAACCTGGAGACGGTGATAGACATGGCGCAGCACGGGAAGCCGGCAACGAACGGTGGTGGCCGGTTCGGCTTCACTGGCGGGCTGGAGTTCACCAGCCTGACGTACGCGGTCGTCAAGAAGCAGCGCGGCGCCGGCGGCGAGTGGGAGAAGAAGGACGTGGACCTGCTTCACGAGATCACGGGGTACGCGCCCAAGGGCTGCGTCACCGCCGTGATGGGGCCCAGCGGCGCTGGCAAGTCGACGTTCCTGGACGCGCTTGCCGGGCGCATCGCCAGCCTCGACGGCCGCGTGGCGCTCGACGGCGTCGAGATGAGCCCCAGCCTCATCAAGCGGTCGTCCGCCTACGTCATGCAGGAGGACCGCCTCTTCCCGATGCTCACCGTCTACGAGACGCTCATGTTCGCTGCCGACTTCCGCCTCGGCTCCGCCGTCTCCGCCTCCGATAAGAAGCTCCGCGTCGAGAACCTCATCGAACAGCTCGGCCTCACGGTAATTAACCTTTGCACGCTACAATAGATTATAGATTCCGTACTCTGCCGGAAGAAATAGAACACAGACGCAGCGCGTGTATGTATATATTCCGTGACAGCATAAGTGCTGGTGCATGCAGACATCAAGAAACACGTACATCGGGGACGAGGGCACGAGGGGGGTATCCGGCGGCGAGCGTCGTCGCGTCTCGATCGGCGTGGACATCATCCACGGGCCAGCCCTCCTGTTCCTCGACGAGCCGACGTCGGGGCTCGACTCGACGAGCGCGCACAGCGTGATCGAGAAGGTGCACGACATCGCGTGCACGGGGAGCACCGTGGTGCTGACCATCCACCAGCCGTCGTCGCGCATCCTGCTGCTGCTCGACCACCTCATCATCCTAGCGCGCGGCCAGCTCATGTACAGCGGCGGGCCCAAGGAGGTCACCGCGCACCTTGGCCGCATGGGACGCAAGGTACCCAAGGGGGAGAACTCCATCGAGCACCTCCTCGACGTCATCCAGGAGTACGACCAGTCGGAGTTCGGCGTCAAGGCCCTCGCCGAGTTCTGCCTCACCGGCCTCAAGCCGCCCAAGCTCACCGCCACCAGCGCCGCCGAGGGTCTTTCGACCGTGTCGAGCATCCCCCCGACACCGATCTCGGGGCCCGGCGGCGAGGATTTCGATCGCAGCCTCCGGAGCCAGCACTCCAAGTCTCCATGGAGCGGCGCGCAGTTCACGCCGTCCCGGCGCCCCAAGAAAGACCAAAACGGCAGGTCACACAACCCTCCAAGGTGCACAAGAAACTTAACGATGTTCATCGTGCACTTGATTCGCATAACGATTCTGTAGAAACTGACTCGTGCTTGCGCACTGCTGGATCGATCGCATGCAGCTTGTCGCCGGGGTTCCACAGGTACACGCCGGAGATCGTGATGGGGACGCCGACGCCGATGAGCACGTACACGGTGAACGAGGACGACTACCTGACGCCGAAGCACCACGTGGCCGCCATGGGGGCCCCGGGCGTGGGCATCAACGCGCTGGGGCACCGCGGCAAGTTCGCCAACTCGTACGTCGGGGAGGTGTGGGTGCTGATGCGTCGCAACTTCACCAACATCTGGCGCACGCCGGAGCTGTTCCTGTCGCGGCTGATGGTGCTGACCATCATGGGGTTCCTGATGGCCACCATGTTCACCAAGCCCAAGGACAACCCGCAAGGCATCACCAACCGCCTCAGCTTCTTCATCTTCACCGTCTGCGTATTCTTCTTCTCCTCCAACGACGCCGTGCCGGCCTTCATCCAGGAGCGCTTCATCTTCATCAGGGAGACCTCGCACAACGCGTACCGGGCGTCGGCCTACGTCGTCGCCGGGCTCATAACGTACCTCCCCTTCCTCCTGCTCCAATCGGCCACGTACGCCGCGATCGTCTGGTTCGCGCTCCGGCTCCACGGCCAGTTCGTCTACTTCCTCGTCATGCTCTACGCGTCCCTCCTCTCCACCAACTCCTTCGTCGTCTTCATCAGCTCCGTAGTGCCAAACTTCATCCTTGGGTAAGTACAAACATTTTGACATGCATCGTACTATTACAGATTGCTTCTTTTCTTATTTTGGCACTACAAAGTCAGCAGTTTTGAGGCTAAGAGCATGTCCAGTGCAGGCGCTTAGAGAGATGCTTAGTAATAAAAAAATTAATTTTTCTTGCCACATAAGATAGATAAGGTGCTTATTTTGAAGCATCGATGCTTAAATAAGCACCGGTGCTTAGAGCAAGTCTTATAATACAGCCTTCAGCTGGCTGTATAGATACTTACAGCCCACTTATCAGCCTACTCATATAGTAGTTACAGCCAGCTGAAGGCTGTATGACCTACCCCTTCCTCTCACAAAGTTTCTTGGTTCTTGTGCTTCAGCTGGCTGTAAGCTTACAGCCCACCTCTCTTCTCTCTCCTCCTCTCTCTCCTCCACCTCAGCATACAGCCAGTTTACAGCTAGGGGTGAAAACGGATCGGATTCGGACGGATATTGTTGTTACCATATCTTAACCCATATTTTTTCTCCGGATTCGGTATCAATCGGATTCGGTACCAATCGGATTCGGAGTCGGATCGGTCGGGATTAACCCAATTCGTTTGCACCCCTACTTGTTTGTAAGGAATGTATACAGTGCAGTAAATGGAGTAGGACGCACTGACTTGATGTTACTATTTAATAGCTGATGTGAAAGATTTTATTTTACCATTACAAAAGAAAATGAAACGTCAAATAGTAGCACTAACCTGAAATCATACTTGAAGACGTATCGGATTCGGACGGATATTCGGATTCGGACGGATATTGCTGTTACCATATCCTAACCCATATTTTTTTTCTCCGGATTCGGTACTAGTCGGATTCGGTACCAATCGGATTCGGTGCCGGATCGGTCGGGATTAACCCGACCCGTTTTCACCCCTACTTACAGCCTCTTATAATACTTGCTCTTAGTAGGTGCTTATGTGTATAACTATATCTATTAATAGATAATATAGCATCTAAGCACCTATGGAAGAGATGCTTGCATTGGAGGAAATAACTTTTGCATGGATGCTTGATGATGTGACTATATTCTCTCTCTTTAAACACTCATATATAAGCATCTTGCATTATACATGCTCTAATAAAAAGCCCAGCTATTTCAGTTTTCCAGGCCAAGCCTAACTCCATATAGTAACCTGGTCTGGGCCGACTTATAGTTAACATAGCCTATCTATGCCATGAAGCGACAGCCAGTTCTGTTTTTTTCCTTCTACGATTTTCCGGCAATCGTGTTGATGTCTCCGACTCAACTCAGGTACGCGGCGGTGATCGCGTTCACGGCGCTCTTCTTCCTCTTCTGCGGCTACTTCATCAACAGCCACAGCATCCCTCTGGGGTGGAAGTGGATGAACACCGTCTCGACGATGAAGTACCCGTACGAGGGCCTCCTCATGAACGAGTTCCGTGGCGACCGGAACTTCTCCACGTCCCCGAACCCGCAGCTCACCGGCGACGACATCCTCCGGCAGCTGGCCATCAGCGTGGTGGAGGACCACAAGTGGCGGATGGTGCTCTACCTGCTCGGCTGGGCCGTCTTCTACCGCGTCCTCTTCTACCTCGTCCTCCGCTTCGCCTCCAAGAACAAGAGGAAGTGAAGTGCAGGTCGCAACTTGCAACAGGCAGTAATCATTCAACAGCTTCGCGTCCTAATTAAACCTTGGTTCGGTAGCTTAATCGGAAGTAATTATTCAATTACAGAGTTGGATATAAGAGAAGTTACCTAGTAACGTTCCTTGAAGTGACAAGACCCTGGATTGATCACGATCATGTCAAGATTTTCTCTCTATCGAAATTGTAATTTTCCAAAGAGACGTTCTTCGCCCTTAAATCTTGATTGCAACTCTTCGTTTTGGTCCAAGAATTAGGGGATGTACTAGCGCCAAACAGCACGTGACATGATAGACAGTGGGTCCCTTTTTTTTACTGTGAATTATGCTTTTTGATTTATAGTTTTTAAATTTTGGATGTTCGCGTGATATTACGAAGAGGAAGGTAGTCGCATGCGATTTTAATCGGTATAGGTAAAGTTGGTAAATATGTACTACAATCGACTAGTAGATCTCACCTAAAAAACACTGTTTGAAAGCGAATCATTATAGGGCCATGCATAAGCCATAAGTGAATTCAAACCCACCCAGTTTTAACAAGTTACCGATCAGTGATCACCGATAGGACTAACTTGTCTTTGTGAACCCTACCCTTGGCCTAGCCTTTGCTCGCTGATGAAAAATGGACAAAAAGCTTGCTGCGCGGAACGGTTCCAAGTCCAAACCGTTTTCTCCGCCCAGCACATCAGCCCACGACGCTGCCTCGTGTAGTCGTGCTAAGATGACACGGTCATCCGCTCGTCTCGTCAGGATGGAAACAGATCAGATACGATCGAATAATCTTAAATATGAATATGAATCTATATTTTAAAATGAATACGAATTCAAATATTCTTGAATACGAATATGAATCGAATGTTGTAACATATTCAAATTCGAATCGAATATGTACTTAATTCGGTTGAATACGAATATCCTCCTACAACTTCTGTAACAAATTTTGGTAAAACAAATTTTTAGCGGTTTTGCTTGTTTTTCACCAATTTTTGACCCGTTACCGAAACGGTTACCGGTTTCAAACCGCCCAAATTCAAATTTCGAATCACAAAATTCATCCGGGTTTTTCCCAGGTTCCGAAAACTGATCGAATAGTCTCGAATATGAATACGAACATGAATATTCTCGAATATGAATGCGAATATGAATATTCTCAAATATGGATACGGATATTCTCAAATATGAATACAAACATTTTCAAATATAAATTTTACTTGCTACATTCACGTTTTCTGATATACAAATATAGGATAAAACGGATTATCTATTTCTGTTTTCTACCCCTCTTTTGAAATGGCGGCCGTCCATCAGATAAGTGCAGACGCGTATCTGGATTCTGAACAACGTATTGTTGCGATTTGTGATGGCACGGCCATTGTAAGATAAATGGATTTGTATAGAAAAAAATGCGTATGATCCACCTGACTCTGACGTGTTAACAAGATGGTTTTCGTTTGCAATTGGAATGCTTCTAGAAAAGTTGTGGCCCTTGTCTGCCTGTACATCATGGAGATAGGCTTCACCAAATAGGGAGAATAATCAAGTAGTCAATTAGGAAATTGGACACCTGCCCCGTCATCGTCGTCCCCCGTCCACCCCCTACTCTATTATGACTTTTCTATTCTATTTCTAAAATTGATCCTGCAAGAAACTAATTCTAGAAATTGCCTTTTTTTCAGCAGCAACACAAATGACGTGGAGATTGTGCATGTTAGCGCCATACTAACTGGTGCTGACATCTAATACCACATCAACATGGAGATCCTAATAGATACCATGTTAGCACACCTTAGCATCATATAATATGGTGTTGAGGTGTCGACCTAGAGCACCAACTCTGCACCTCTGCCGGCGCTGAGGTAATGGTCATTTCCCACACATGGCATATGACTTGTTTACAGGTAGTGGTTGAAGCGGTAGTGCGTAGAACTTATCCATGGTAGATGGAGTGGCATATGAATCGGGATGTTTGTCCATCTCAACTGGAATCTCATTCGTATGTTCACCACAATGTTCAAGAAGGCGCTAGACAAACGGCGAGGTGGGGCCTAGCACCTAGCGGGTCTAGGCGACCGAATTAAAAATGAGGACGATAGGCCAAAGATAAACAATCATGAATATACATTTGATGTTTAGATGAAAAAAATTGTTACCTTGAGCAACAATAATAGCTCTCCATGCATTGATATAAATTTTTGATGTAAACACTTGATTTAAAGTTGTAAAATCTACACATTAAGCAATTCATGAGCCTTTTGGTATTGAATAACTATTGTGCATTAATGCTTCAAACTTCTAAATTCAAAAAAAATAATAGCAAAATAATAATACATATATAATAAATTATAAAGTTCATAACAAAACACACATAAGTATTGTTCCCAAATACACAAAACTAAACACACATAGACATAGTTCTCCCCATAAGTCACAAATCAACAATATAGTTAAGAGCTTAAGGTAACAAGTATGATAATGTGATGATGAAATGAGTCAATCTTCACCCTCCTGTCCATAATCATTGGTTAGGACCACTTCATCTTGAGCAGATTCAAACTCAACATCTTTAAAGTCCTCATTCACCTCCTCTTTTTCGGATTCAGAATTAAAATCATTTTCATGAAGCTCTCTCGCTCTAGTGCTTCTATGGGGTTGCATGGCTTCATTAACTCCAATTGCCTTACCAATTAGGTTCCATGAAAGACTCGTTTCGAGATCAACATCATCATCTCCACATTCAATCACCCACCCTTGAGCATTACTAGCATGTGAAGTTAGAAGGACATCAATGTCCTTCGTATTGCTCTTCACTTTTCTATTCACTAATCTTGCATTTAATTGAACATAAACTAGATTATTGAGGCGGTGAGTATCTATCTTATTTCTCTTCTTTGTATGTACCTATGAGTTGCAAAGTGAAGTTTAGTACTTGAGACATGTAATTTTTTTCTTGACTACATAGAAACAGAGAGATACCATGTCAAAATTGCTCAAATTCCTTTCACATCTCGAAGAACTTGAGCTCAAAGAAGGGATTCTTATATCCGTCCTTTGCAAGTGGGGAACATGACACTATATTTAGACCAGCAATTAGCTACATGATAGGAAGATGAATTATTAGTAAATGATAAAATGACAATATAAATATGTTTAGTTAAGCACAAGTTTATTTTTCTAGAAATAAGCTCTATTTTTTTATATTCAAGTCGGGCAGGAGTTTTCCCAAAGGTTCCTCTTTTATCCTTGAATATGTCAAAGTTAATATCGAGCCCTTGATCTATGGCTTCTTTATCAGCATGATAAAATATATCAACATGTTCAATAAACCCATTCATAATATCTTGTTCCAAGAAGATAGATCGATCACGATAACTATAATATGGGTTTAATACATATGCTATCAAATGCAATAGAGAATCAAGTCTTCCCTTCATCTTTTTATCAATGGCGTCAATGATCAAGTTGTAATTATTCTTTGAATTGTTCAAAGACTCCTTGATTTGCTTCTTTACCTCTAAAATTTTCCCATAAAGAAATGCCACTGATGGTCCATCGCCATTAACCATGCGAATAACCTTCACCAACGGCTCAAAAACGTTCAACCAATGCAACATACTACATTAGTAGATACAAAAAAGCAAATAAATAATATAATGGGTAGCACTACTATACCTTCAAAGCATTCTTCACATTATTCTAAAATGATCTACTAATGAGTGTTGCGGTTACCGTGACACCTTTGCCCTTTTTTAGTGTGGACGTATTCTTTTCATTCCTTGCTAAGTGCCATCATCCTTAGTTTGATCTTCTTCTCAATAAAAGAATTCTCCAATCAAAAGATATGCCAAAATGTATTTTTCATTTAGAACTTTTAACATACAATGAGATGAAATGCCAAATCCATTCGAATGAGGTATACTTACTTTGAAACTTTCCATATTTCAAGTTTGGATTAAAGAGAGCATTTCTGAAAAAGAAATCTTGAAAGGGACTTTTCTTTCAAAAAAAGTGGCGACATTTCACCTAGAAGATGACATGGACTTAAACCAAATTCAAATTGGCTTTTCAAACTTAAGTCACATGTAGCAATGATATTTACATGAGTTACAATCATTTGAGAGATATATCTCAAATATTAGCATCATGCCTCAAAGAGGGGAAATAACATGGACTTCGATATGTTGCAAAACATATTCGCAAACATCCAGTCACATGTCACGAAGGACTTATGCATGAGTTACAACATTTTCAAAATACATTTGAAAATATTAGCATCATACTATGGAGAGAGCTAGAGTAATTGAGTGAGCTATCAATACTTGTTACGTTCAACTACTAGTCGCGACCCCTCTTAATAATACAGTATCCTATACTAGCAACCCGATCTTCCAACCAAACATCAAAATCAGTAAAAGACTATGAACACATTCTTAGTCTTAGCTAGCCATACATTTGCCTTACGCATCCACTTGAAGCTTGACAACATATATCTCAACTTCAAGTTTGGGTCATGACTTATCAACACATGTGAAGTCTTTACATTGCTTGAGAATGATCAACCACATGAACTCATCTTAAGTCATCTGTCACCGTGAGACATGTCTTGTTTATTCATCTCAATGAAACTATTAGGGCATCTCCAATGGTTATAGCTAGCAACTAACTATAAGACTTCCACATCATCTATATAGTACACACTAAAGCTAGCATTCTAAAGAACTATCTATAAGGATAGCTATTTGATGCTTACATGCACACACAAAATTTATAGAGGCTGCCTCGTTTGGCATTATAGACTAGTGCTTAAGGAAGAGCTGGCTCGATTTTTTTTGCATACTCTCTTTCCTCCACATAGGATATATGCTGATGTGTACATGCATATAGCTAGCTGACTTAGACCATTGGAGATGCCCTTAGTCCTACAATTCAATTGTAATTAATTATCAAAACATGTCATTAACTCATAATGATGGGTCTAGATTCTTCATACGATGGATCTAGAAGGTAGCTAGGTAGGTGGCAGTGCGTACCTGACTGTCGACAAAACAGCGAGGGATGTGGCCGCCGCGTGGAACGACGGAAGCCACTGATGTTGAGGGCTCAAAGCGGAGGCAGCTTGGGGCGAAGGACGCGGCGAAAACCCTAATCGCGCCCAAAGCCACCAGCAAAAGGATCGAGTGAGAGCCCGACTTGCCTTTTCCTTGCCTCATATACTCTCGTCCTATGCCCAACTCGCCATCCAGGTGGTCGTCGCACCGCCTAGTCAACTGCTCCACTGCATACCATCAAGCTCGCCTTAGACTGCCTCGTCGCCTAGGCACCACATCGCGCAGAGCCCCTATTTGACCCCAAGGCACGACGCGAGGGGGTGGGGTGGCGCCCAGTGTTTAGTCGCTACCTAGGCAGTCGCCTAGAGCAATCTCCTAAACACTTGTTCATCAATCGCTACAGGTGGCAGGCATGCAGCTTTCATGTTTTCGTCCTCCACTTAGGAAGAATGGTTCAAATCGAAGCTAAACTCCCACGGCTCACACAACACCTTCACCACCACCAATTCAAACGACTGGCCTTGGGACATACTGTAACGTCCCAAAAAAGGGAACTACTGTAATTGCGAAAATCGTAAAATATTTTATTTGTTTCTCCCGAGTTTCTCAAAAAGTTTTTGGTGTTACTCGAATTTCTCGAATTGATTTCTAGTCGAAAGCCCGATTAATAAAAATCCAAACTTCAGAACCAAGAACCAAAAATCTAAAGTTTAAAATTGAAAAGTTCAAATCTCCATGGAAGTTTTAATTTCAACTTTAAATTTAAATCTGGTCATTCAAAGCCAAGAATAGAAATTGAAAATCATTATGAAATCTCAAAATTTGAAAAATATCAAAATTCAATTTGCTAAATCCCCAAAATTCGAAAGTCCAAAAATTCGAAAATTCATAAATCCCCAAAATTTCTTGGGCCTGGCCCATTCCTTTTCTTTCCCAGCCCGTTTGGCCCCTTTTCTTTCTTTTCTTTCTCTGGCTGTTGGCCCAGTTGGCGTCGCTGCTTTCTTCCTCTCCCGTTTCTTCCTCCTCCCCTTCCCTGCTCATGGCGTCACCGGCCCGCCCGCGCGTCGCTGCTCCTCGCCCCAGCCCAGCCCGTGCCTAGCTGCCCTCGGTCTCCGCGTCCCCTCTGCGCCAGTGGCCTACCACCGGCCTACTCCCCGCGCCACTCCCCTACCCACGCACGGCGCCATGCCGGCAGTACCTCGCAACCATGCCGGCGGTACGCCTCGCCCATGCTTTCGGACGCGCCACCCATGCCGTGCCCATGCCCCGGCTCTACTCCCGAGCCCGCGCTTGCCTATAAAGAGCCCCGACGCCTCCTCCTCCTCTCCCCCCATTTGAGCTCGCTCGTGCCGGCCGTCGCCATTTCTGCCGCCGCATCCTCCGTGGACAACCCCGGGCCGATTCCACGCGGCAAGAGCAGCGCCTCCGCCGCCCGAAGTCACCCCAGTGGTCGCCCGCCGCCCCCCCCCCCCCCCCCGCCGCCCAATCCTCCCCACCACGGCGACCCGGCTGCACCGCCGCCCGTGCACGCCGCCGCTCCACCTCGGCCTCCCTCCGGCTTCGCTGACCCCCTGGGTAAGCTCCCCGTGCCCTTCTCTTGCTCACGCGCACCTTTTCTCCCTCCCTCTCCCATCCGGCCGTCGGCGCCTCGTTTCCCCCCCCTCATCACCGGCCGCCTAGCGTCGCCGTTGGCTTGCTTGGCGCCTCCCCTACCGTAGCCACCGCCCCCACAAGCCTCCTCGTTGCCGCGTCAATTCATTTGGCTGGTCGCCGCCGCCTTCCCGGCCGCTCCTCGCTGGCGACGCCGCCTGGCTCCGGCGCCACCCAGCTCCCCTGTTTCCCTCCCCTACTGCCTCTGCTCTATTTCAGCCAGCCGAACAGCCCTCATCTCTACATGACTTGTGGGCACAACTAGTTAATTTGCCTAACTTTTCACCCCTCTTGCCAAATGTTAAATTCATGTGTAAAGGAATACTCGTGTATGCAGTTCCAGCAAAGATAAATTGGGAACAATAATAAAAATAAGAAATTTAGTCATGAGCTCATAAAGAAAGGATCTATACAATTGAATTAACAACTTCACATTTATAAATTTTATGCCAATCAAGATTAATGATCTAATCCTCATGTACAAGCTTTATCAAGCTAAATTTATGCCATGAACTATTTTACTATTATCAGGGAATTTACAGGAAGTTAATCTAATAACAATAATATGGTTAAATGATTTAGTAATAAAGCTTGATAAAATATTTACACCCATTCTATCTTGTCTAAACACATGACAAATAAGATAATGGCAACAAAGGTAATTAATATAATATGAATGAATGTATCATCAAATATAATATTTCAATAGCAAGAATTTGAAACTACCCCGCTCGCTAAAGCTATCTCTCGAAAATCATTGGCAAGCCACATAAAATATCAAGTGTGGTTTACTCGTCTTTAAAATCATGAAAGCTATCTATTCAAAAATACTTAAAATATTTTGTAGTAAAAACTTTAACATTTACCTTAAAATGCTAAGACATTAATCGGTGGTTTACGCTTAAGTCTCCAATCACTATCTCGGGACTTAATGATCGAATATAATTAATAATAAAAGAAATAGTCTTATCAAAGATATCCTTATTTAAAATCATAAACTCCTCTTTCCAATAATCGCAACCGTTTACCATTTATAATAGGTTCATTAATCAAGCATAATAATTAACTCTATCCATAATAACGACTAGACTAAAATGGCCAACCCCATCCTCTAATTAAGAAGTTAAAATAGTGGCAATTGCAATTTCAGATAAGGATTGACACATGAAATATCAAAGTTAAACTGAATATTTAAAATTATACTCATCTCCTGTAAAGCCCCCGCATCCTAAAAATACAAAGTTCTATTCCTCTTTACTATCTCCGGTAAGGTACTTCCTCACTTTTGATCCCTCGTATTCCTAAAATTTTCCCTCACGGTAAAGCTATTCCAATAACCGTCTCTTACTCAAATCCAGCTACCGTTGTATTTATAGTCCACCAATCCGAATCATCCTTCTATTCTCAATTCCTAACAAATATATAATTTAAATTAAATTGGGCATTTAAAGTGTTTGAATTTATGTGGTCTTTCTTTTCTTTGCCGCGTATTAGAATCGGAAGACTCGACGAGGCGACGAATTCGAACAGGATCAAGACTTGGGCAAAAGCGACGACTAGGAAGTTAAGGTCGCTGACTGAGCAGGCTTTGACTTAGATCAATCAAGGCTATGGTACAAGCAAGGCAAGTCATCACTTTGATCATATTGATCCTACATGTTATGCAAAACTATGTTCTTTTAACCTATCAACTTGCATGCCTAACTTGTTATGCAAATATATGTCAAAGCTTAAGGTAGCTACATGCCTACTTGTTGTTGTATTAAATTTATTATGCCTTCCTTTGGAACTTGAATCACCTGATCCTTGTCACCATAGATATTATTGATAACTTTACTAGCTATAAGTCTTATTAAATGCCATGTTAGTCTTGTCAAAGTCCAGGGCGCTAGTTGCCCTGATCATCAATCTCTAAAAACATAAGAACTTGTTTTGGGGCAGTCACGGGATGTACGTGACTGAATACTTTGCGACTACTTATTTTATGCTTCTTCAAACCCTCAAAACCTGCTATATCTGTCTGGGCGGGTGGTAAGAGTGGTTGGTGCGGAAGTAGCACGAGAATATGTGGTTTGTGGACTGAACCGCCCGGACGCATTAAGGACTTAATCCTGTGATGACTTCTCCGTGTAAAACAGTACAACCACAAGTCTGTAAATTGCAACTTGGCTAAGTAAATCTATCGAACCCCCGGAACTCATCCCACTGGTAGGGGAAAGGAGGATGCTACAAGGGCAAGAGAAGGCCTAAAGGGACACCGAGTGCAGGGTGAAGTTTCCAGCCGTGCTAGCGTTGTGGAGAGTTGCAGTCCGAATGCGCTAGTTTCCGTGGTTACATCCCGTGCAAAGTATGGGACCCACCGCAAGTGGGAGCATCCCATAAAGTGAGATGACAAAAGGGGCTCGATATTTTGAACAGTTATTGTGATGATCCACTCAACCGCATGACTAAGGAATCGTGTGGTGCAACGAGCGGATCGTCTCTTGTGGTGAAAGTGTACAAACTCTGCAGAGTCAAAACTATTCGAATAGCCGTGCCCACGGTCAAGGGCGGACATGGGATTCTCCTCGAGTTAGTTCTATTTCAAAAACCTTTGTGGGTGGGACAAAAACCTATCAGAGGGAGGTACTCTGATTTCGAATTTTTCCTGGAGGGACGTACTCCAGCGTGGTAAATAAGATGAAGGTGGCATAATGATCAAAAGCTAGCATAGGTGAATGGAACCATGTAATCGGTGGATGGAACCGACACCGCTATATTTATTGCATAATTTCAAACTCTTTAAAGCATGTTTATAAAATGCCAAGTCATAGGAATTTTAATTATGATTATTGCAAATGTTGCATTAAGCAAATAAAAGAACCTCAAGCCTCCTTTGACAGCCTTGCATCTATTATTACTGCATCCTGTGTGGTGGCTTGCTGAGTATCATCGTACTCATTGTGGCTTAATTGCCATCATTCAGTCAGAAAGGAAATACAAGCCCTGCGATGCCTGAAAAGAGTCGACAGAGCTGGAAGACGAAGAGGCCATGGACTAGGTCGCGAACCCCAGTTGGCTGCCTGTGGGCAAGTCCTGCGGGTCCCACCTGTGTGAAGTTTCCGCTGCTGCATTTTATCGTTTTCGGTCAAATCGGCCCATGAGTAAGTATTACTATATTATTTACGCTTCCGCATGATATGTTTTTGATATACAGTAATGTATCTGTGAGCACTATCTACTGATCCAGGGAGTAGTGCGGTGGAATCACAGAGGATCTGGGTTTGCTAACCCGAGGTCCGACACATACCCACCAGCTCCTTATAGGTCTCCCACTCAAGCTCAAAGCCAATTGGCAACATGTGCTCCTGTGATCGGGCCCCAACTCTAATATCATATTTTTCCTTCCAACCGCACACCCACCCTATCTTGTGTCCACCCCAACTTATTTTTCACACTTGCGACCAACTCATCAAATGACGGCATGTGGCGTACACCACCACACTCACAGCCATGCCCACAAATTATACATCATTGTTGTCATACATCACTGTGCCCCTCTGATGCACACGAACTACTCTATCCATATAAAATAACACATCCAACGATCACACATAATAACAACATCATTCCTTTGCCAATTCAATACCACAATATGAGATACTAAGACATGTGGAACGATGCAATTTTAACAAGCCGTAATGGGACATACTACATTGATCAATTCGACAACATTATCCATGATGACAAATAAAACACATGTTAAACTACAATATTCACAACCTAAAAGACAAATGCGGAATGGTGCCACATGACGAAATACACAATATTCATAACCAACATCAACACGAGCTAGGCCGAATTCATACGATTCGAATATAACAATAACAATTTTTCTACGGTTCATTCCTACTGGTTCCATCCAAACCAACCAACCATGTACACAAAAGTAACAAAATCTACCACAAAATAGGAGTACCAAGCATTGCTAACTCGATTAGAACACCTCATCCCAACCAAAAACAACCATTCAATCATTTATTTCTCAGATTTTTTAGGACACCTCCAAACTAGGGTTTCCTCAAATTTGGACAAAATTAAACAAATCCAATTGGTCAGGACATGGGGAAATGAGGGGATTACCTTCTTTTGCGATTCTCACGCGAAATCCCGCTTCAAATCAGTGGATTTTGGGTGGATTTGGAGAGGGAAAGAGGAGGTGGCGCTGGCGCCTCCGCCTGTTCATGCACGGTGCTGCGGCTATGAGTGGGAGTGGCCCACTCGCAACTGCAGCCCGTACGCTTAGAAGCCATAGGTTAGCACCAGAGACTACGACGTTGATGGTCTGTGCCACACCTGCTGCCGCTAAAGTCTCACACCTTAGCACACCCATACCCTAATCCAGAGAGCGCAAGGGGATTTGGCATCGAAAAAAATGGCTAAGTCTCTATATGCATACCTCAACACCAGTAACTTTGGCACTGAATACTCCACATCGGAGACGTGAAAGCCATATCAGGCACTGGTCTCCTACGAAGTGGTGTTTCCGTCCTAAGTGTCTCAATTCTCAGTGGCAACACTTCTGTCGCTAACATGCACAACTTCAGCACCGTTCGCGCTGGCGCTGATAAAAGGGGACCATTTCTACAAATAGTTTTTAGAGGGCTAATTTTAAAACTAGAATAAAAATGCCAAAATAGGGGGGAATACCGATGTGTTAGGGTGGCAGTTTGGTCTCCTACCCCGTGTCTCCGGTGTAAGCTCATCTGATAATTCTTCTGCTCAAAATATCTTAGTCACTTCGTAGATACTGCATACTGATAGACATATAGAAGCTAATGATGATGGTATAATCGAATGCAACGAATCGTGTTTGTCCGTCCCATTCGCGAGGCGTGACTCAAGTAGTTTAGCAGCAAGCCAGCATCAGAGTACTAATTATTGTCATGACTCATGAAGATAGTACTCCATTTTGCAAGCTTGCGTTGAACGCAGATAGCTCTGCTCCGTTTATGCTCGGCGCCAAAACGATAACTCTTGCCGTCGTTGTCGATCCACTTATCAAGGGACCAAATCCTAACGTGTGATTTTTTCCGCTCCATGCTTTCGTCCCTGTCCATTGACCACTGCTGCTCGCCTCTTCTGTAAACACTCCGCCTTCTCTATTTAGAAGTCGCGGCAAGAAGCAAGAAGCTCTTCTTGTGAGAAGTGGCGTTACAAATGGGCGTGGGCGTTCGAGGTCACGAGCAGAAGCATCGGCGGCACCACCAGGAAGGGTGCGAGGCCGCCAGCGACGGCTTGCTGCCGACCTCGCCGCCACGGCGCGGGTCTCGCGCGGTGCGCGCCGCGCTGCGCCGGCGCTCGCGGCGGCTGCCGTGGCTCGTGGTCCACCTCCAGGGCCGTCGGCGCTGTCAGAAAAATCGAGCTTGGTCGATGCGACCTCTTCTGCGATCGGCGGCTTGTCTGCTGCTTTTCAGTCGAGCTACAGTAACTGAATGTATTCAGTTCTGAATATCAGCACTATCTTCAGGCGAAAGCTGCAGGGGGAAAAGCAATCGCGAAAACAGTGTAGACTGGCTATTTTGCGCTGCAAAACGTCGCAGCTTTTCCTTCTTTCTTCAGTCCTTTTTATTAGCAACTGATTGCAAACGAACGTGCTGTTACAATACGCAACACAGCGTGAAATACTCTAACTGAAACAGAACTACTCCCCGCTGAATCGCCCATGCAAGACCGAATCAAACGGAAACTAAACTAACTCGAGTAAAACTGAAAAATACTACCAATAGCAGCTGTCTGACGAAAAACCGACAAAAATCAGTTTCGACAGAAAGCGGCAAGAAATGCAGTGCTGAACTACTGAACACTTTAACCTAAAACCTAAGCGGCGATCAAGACTTATTTTAACAGGGGCCTGATTGCGGCGTACGATCCCCACTCCAGCGCGTGGCTCACCGTGCTGGCGCCGCCCCACGCCACGGCGTCGCACGTACGCCTCGTGCGCGGCGCGCGCGGCGACAGAGTCTGCGCGCTCTCCCTCTCCAGCCTCGCCGTCGCGGGCGACCCCCTTGGAACGGCCGCGTGCGTCGCGCTGAAGGCTCCCGGCGTGTGGCGCGTCGACCCGGTGTACGCGGCGGTGGGCGACCGCGTGGTTGCCCTCGGCGGGGCATGCAAGCTAGCGCTGGCCGACGGCGAGGACGACGCGGCGGTGGAGGTCCACGAAGCCGGCAACTGGACGGCCTGCGAGCCGATGCCAGCCGCGCTCCGGGAGTCCGCGGCGGCGACGTGGCTCTCGGCAGTGGCCACGGATCAGAGAGTGTACCTCATGGACAGAACCGCCGGGTGGGCGAGCTGGTTCGATCCGGCGAAGCGGCGGTGGGGCCCCACCAGTCGCCTCCAGCCGAACTTCACCTTTTCCACGTGGGCCGTCGCGCCCGGCCGCGCCGGCGCGGAGCGGCTCGTCCTGTTCGGCGCGAAGCGAGGAGGCGAGGAAGAAGAGAACAGAGTCATGATCCAAACATGGGAGGTGGACGGCGACACTCTCGAGCTGTCCCCCGGCGCGGCGCACGACGCAATGCCGAATGAGATGTCGGAGAGGCTGTTCCCCCACGACGAGGACGAGGAGGAGATGTTGCCGTCCATTGGGTTGTGCGGCAACGCCACCAGAGGGTACGTGTACAATGCGGCCGAGCCGGCGAACGGCGCCGTGCTCTACGAGCTGCGGGAGAAGGGGAAGAAGGAGGGGAGAGCCGTGGAGCGGTGGGAGTGGGTGCCGTGCGCGCCGGCGGTGCGAGCGGAGACGCTGGGCCGCGCCATCCTCGCGTGCTCGCCTGTGGGTCTGGACGAGCTGGCGCGGGGACCACGGCAACGGCCAGGGGGCCCACGTGCGTGTACGGCCGCACACTGAATCAACCACCGCCGTTGCAAGCCCGGTACAACTGCAACACTTTGGAAGGAAAAAAAAAGATGGTGCTTTTGTAAACGCTGCTTCACTGTAAGTGTTGCTTTACTCAAAAGTTGCACGTTTGCATTGCACCTCCCTGATCTGTCTCCCTCTGACTTTGTAAAGCTAATTGCTCCTTCAGTGGCAAAGTGAGAGTTGTTGTTTTCTGTAACTGTAGTAATAAGGTGACCCAAGAAGGGTGTGCACTAAACTTGCAGCTTCACAGGTTAAGTTGTAAGAAAAAAAAAGGTTAGTTGAAGCAAAAATGACCATATCTTTCCAAACAGTGTATTCTTGGTGGTACGGAATTCGGGTGTCCTGTGTACTTAATCTGGGTCAGACGGGATAGAAATACTTTCTCGAGAAAAATCAAGGCTGTGGTGTGGAATTACTATCTGCTAAATGACCGCTTAACTACGGAGTAACAGTGGCTGACGAACTTCTCGTTGGCTGGCTGATGGAGACGTGCAAGTATAGCTCTACATGTCAGGTAGGGAAAACTTGTGCCTTTGCTCCGTAAAGTTGCAAACCTATCCTAAGTCTCCGTGATTCTAAGCGTTTTTTACAGGACGCACTCACGTATTGTGCGGCCGTGCAGGCAAGATCACGGCTGTTAGTGTACGCCAAATTGCCAATTCAGGCGCTGTGTGCACGGACGGAGACAGGGAGAGACAAAAACAAAAAGTTTCGATGATTCCGCGGGAGAATGTTACGTTATCAACCCGAGAACTGAGCGTTCTGAGGCTGCCGTCAGCAACCTGTTCGCCTCGTTCAGACTGAGGCTGCCGACAGCAACGATGCTCAATAAGATACTACATAAATATAAAATTTATCTAGCTATTAATGGTAGTGATCATTTGAGCTTTTTTGATGGCTTATGGCGGAAAAGCACTGTAGCTGGCTGAAAAATTACTGTAGCAAACAGAGTTTTATTTAGCATAATTAAATTTTAAAAAATTTAAAAATATAAAAAATATGTTAGCCCATTACGTATAATACAAATAAATACGAGAAAAAAGAGTCGGCAAAAAAGCTCAACAAAAAGTTAAAAGTTCAGAAAAAGACGAAATTTATGAATAGTGAAAATAAGCTGGAAACTAAAAGCTGAAGCCAAAATGATCACAGCCGAATCTAGATATAAAGTGTGTTTTAATGGAACACATATAGATACATACACTAATAGATGGTATGAGTGTGGTGTCCGTTCCTGTTGTATTTTTTTTTAGAAAAACAAAGACAGCCTGAGCCTTCATAATCATAATTAATAGTAATCACCACCCGATATTTTGGCATCGCTGTGACGCACAGGTCGAGACCCAGCAGTGCCGGAACATTGGGCCTCCGAGAGTTAACTCATTCGTGGCCTGCGTAAGTTCCAAAAGCTTCGTAGCCCCACCGGCACCGAGTTGGACCTTATCTGCTTACTAGGCAGTGCGTCAGCTCCACGGCTGTGCCCAGGCCTAGGCTCCAGCAAGATCAACTGGCTCTTATTTCAGCCGAGATAACTACAGTATCGCTCAGACAAGTTGCCGGCATAAATGCATAAGTTAGCCAACAATTGGGGCGCTGCCCGCTGCCCGGGGCAGCCTGCCCGAAACCCTAGCGGCCAATGCTGAGAGCAACCATTGCCCTGAGGAGCGGCTGCATCAGATTGGCAGCCTCCCTATAAGCAGACCAAGCCCAAGGTGTCCACCGTATCTTTCATATTTCCCTCTTGTTAGCTAGGAGTAGCTTTCGTCCTGGATCTTATTCTCTTGCGTGCTTGTGTGAGCACTAAGGTTGGAGCTTCTGGTCATTGTTTCTTTTTGAGTTAGCTCTCTTGTTTTTCTGCGGTTTTTTTCATGCGATATTTGGGTTTGATTTCTTCTCCTTGAGATCGTTATTGGTGAGATCTGAATTATGTTTGCTTGCTGGTGCAAAAACTTCCAATCCGGCTGTGACAAATCTCATCTGGGCAGCCCGGCCACCTTTTGCACATAAGGATGGGCCACGTGTGTTCAAACACTATTAGTGGCGAAGTGCTCGCTTCACTCAGCCATGGAGACTTGGAGTTCATCGGCTTCCAATCCTCTTGGTGAAGCAAGCGCACATCTGATTTTTGTATCTGTTTGTCTCCTCCATATGGTTTCTGATTAAAAAAAAAGCCTTCTGCTTTCTTTCAGTTCGCTCTGTTCTCCTTTAAGGAACATATATTCGGATCTGCAAGTTGTTAGTTTTGGTGACATGATAAACAGACCAGATCTGCAGTTTTCAGAGATGAGGATGCAGAATGATGAACTGATGGAAGCTGTTGCTTGTTACAACGGAAGTAAAACAGAGGCTGCGTACAGCTATCCATAACATGACAGTCGCTCCATTGAACACAGAAGCTGCTCATGACTATGAGAAGATTATATATCAAACACAGAAATAACAGATGATTATATCAAACAAACAAATAATAGATGATATATCAAACACAAAATAGCCTCACTGATATTGAAACAGTTGGATAAAGAGGACAAATTTGATGACCGAAGTTTTTTTGGGAAGGAAATGATCAGCTTGCAAGGAGAACTTTGATTTGCTTGCACGGCTGAACGGCACAAGTCAATCAGCACAACAGACATTGTTTGAAATTGCTTTTTAGGTAGCATACAACTCATCAAAACCATCCTTATGCCTAGCCTCGGCAGTAAATATCTTTTTCATGAATCATGACAAACATACAAAGATATCCAATTCTGAGAGAATATTCACAGAACATTCCTTTTCAATTCTCCGTAATTCTAAGCTTTTTGTTAGTGTATGCCAAATTGCCAATTCAGGCGCAGTGCGCACGGACAGAGACAGGGCCCAAGGAAAACAAAAAAGTTTCCATGATAAGAAATGTTTCTATACTTTTCTCTCTAATAAAAGTGATCTTCATATTGAAACACATGAAGAGATAAGTAACATCAATCCACTATTCATTGTATTTTAAAAATTATGTAAATCACTGTTAAGAAAAATATAGAAGCATCTTCCTTTAATGATTCCGCTGGAGATGTTAGTTGCGTTTTTTTCGGCTGCAATTTATATCTTTTGGCTTATGACTTTTAAATTATAATTGTTCGAAAGAGATAGCACAGAGAGAGACAGTCGCGTGCAATTTTGTCCGATATAATTGAAGTCGGTATAGTGTCTACTATAATCGATTAGTAGACCCGCTTTGAAAAGATACCCCGTTTGAAAGCTAATTATTATAGCATAAGACATACGTCCTGTTCATATTGGCTTCTAAAAACTACTTTCCTACATTAAATATCTTTTTTCTTACATTACCTAGTTTTTAAATAAAGTGTTTTTCAAGGCGGGGTCTACTAATCGATTGTAGTATAAACTACAATGATTTCTTTTTATATCGAACAAAATCGCATGCGAGTGTCTCTCTATAAGCTGTTATTATTCATAAGTCAAACCTAAAAGCCATAAATCGAAAAGAATGAGGCTGTTACGGTACCAACAAATAGCCGAAAATGGAGAACTAAGCGTTGGCTCAGCCACAGCAACCCACTTACCTTATACATGCGTGTGTATTCAGTGAGCGTGCATACCTGTGCTTCATGAGATATTGTATAAATACAGAATTTATCAAGCGATCTTTGCACTAGATATAACATGTGCTTCAATAGGATACACACGTGTGTGTGCACATGGCATATGAGTGTAAATATGGTGTGTGTGTGAGTGTGCGCCCTTTGTTGTAAATTTTTTTTAAAAAAAACAAAGACAGCCTCAGCCTTCATCATAATAGTAATCACCACCCGATATTCTGGCATCGCTGTGACGCACAGTTCGAGGCCCAGCAGTGCCGGACCATTAGGCCTCCGTGAGTTAACTCATACGTGGGCTGCGTAAGTTCCAAAAGCTTCATAGCCCACCGGCACCGAGTTGGACTTTTATCTTACTAGTCAGCGCGTCTAAGCTCCACGGCTGCGCCCAGGCCTAGGCTCCAGGCCTCCAGCAAGATCAACTTGCCTTGGGGCGCTGCCCGCCGCCTGGGACCGGCTGCTCGAAACCCTAGCGGCCAACGCTAAGAGCACCCATTGCCCTACGGAGCGCCAGCCTCCCTATATAAGCATACCAAGCCCAAGGTGTCCACCGTATCTTTCATATTTCCCTCTTGGTTGCTGGGAGTAGCATTCGTCCTGGATCTCATTCTCTTGCGTACTTGTGAGCACGAAGGTTGGAGCTTCTGGTCATTGTTTCTTTCTAGTTAGCTCTCTTGTTTTTCTGCGGTTTTTTCATGCGATATTTGGGTTTGGTTTCTTCTCCTTGAGATTGTTATTGGTGAGATCTGAATTATGTTTGCTTGCTGGTGCAAAAACTTCCAATCCGGCTGTGACAAATCTCATCTGGGCAGCCCGGCCACCTTTTGCACATAAGGATGGGCTACGTGTGTTCAAACACTATTAGTGGCGAAGTGCTCGCTTCACTCAGCCATGGAGACTTGGAGTTCATCGGCTTCCAATCCTCTTGGTGAAGCAAGCGCACATATCTTATTTTTGCATATCTTTTTCTTTCTCCATATGGTTTCTGATTAAGAAAACCTTCTGTTTTCTTTCAGTTCGCTCTGGTGTCGTTTAAGGAACATGTATTCGGATCTGCAAGTTGTTAGTTTTGGTGACATGATAAACAGACTAGATCTGCAGTTTTCAGAGATGAGGATGCAGATGACACAGTCGCTCCATTGAAAACAGAAGCTGCTCATGACTATGAGAAGATTATATATCAAATACAAAAATAACAGATGATTATATCAAACAAAAAAATAGATGATTATATCAAACACAAAATAGTCTCGCTGATATTGAAACAGTTGGATAAAGAGGAAACATTTGATGACCAAAGGTTTTTTGGGAAGGAAATGATGAGCTTGCAAGGAGAACTTTGATTTGTTTGGACGGCTGAACGGCGCAGGTCAATCAGCACAATGGACATTGTTTTGAAATTGCTTTTAGGTAGCATACAACTCATCAAAACCATCCTTATGCCTTGCCTCAACAGTAAATATCTTGTTCATGACAGTGGTGGATCTAGGAAAATTTTTTAGAGGGGCTGAAGTACCTTCAGCTCGACCTCAGCCCCTTCTACATTATACATCCATGGCTAAAAATTTAGGGGGGGCTCCAAGGGTCCGGTAGCAATAGGGGGGCTCGAGCTCCCTCCCCCCGCCCCACCGCTGGATCCGCCCTGGTTCATGAAACATGAAAAACATACAAAGATACCCAATTTTGAGAGTATATTCACAGAACATGCCTTTTCAATCTCTGTTGCATGCCGAAGTCCTTCAAGAACCTTCCTGGCTCACTCACAAGAAACTAAAAGATGCTTTAGCCGTCAAAAGCAGCAAATTATGACAAAAGGTGATTCATGATGCACCTAAGTCGGGGTTGTATAGCTGAATTCAGTAGCTTACATGAGCACATGACCAATAGGTTCTCCAAAGAGAAAAGAGAGGGGGGATAAGCTTCAGCATCTGGATTCAACTCTTTTGATAACTAGCATCAATAGGGATTGACTGAATGACAATGACATATTGGACTGCCGTCAGTTTGTGAATTAACATAATCTTTCTATTTTTACCATGTGTTTTGCGTGGGTTTGGTGGAACATTAAACAAAACTAAATCTACACATACCTCCGGTCAAAATTGGTTGTCCAGCTTGTGTGTAACATCCCAAAAATTTGATATTCAAAAATATATAATTTCCAAAATAATTTTTGCATTTTACTGGTGTTTAAAAATTCTTTTTGAGCATTTATTTGAACTTCTTGAAGTTTGGTGTCATGCAAAGTAATATATTAAGAAATCATAGACAAGCAAAACAATAGAGATATTAAAAGAGATGGAAATAAAAATATGAAATCAAATTTAGTTAGGTAAAGGAGAAGAAATGGCTAAAGGAGTTTTATAAACTCACATCTAAATAGCTAAAAATTTAAATTTTAAACTTCAAAAAGTCGTGCAAATATTTAAATCAATAATGTTAATTGAGAAATAGAAATGTAAATTAAAAATCCAAATTTTAAAGTAATGTGTAAGCCCTCTTTCCCCTTTTTCTTCCATTCTCCTCTTTCCTCTCTCTTCCATGTGGGCCATCCTTTTCCCTTTCTCCTCCCATTTCTTCCCTCCTTTTCTCCCACTGGCCACTGGGTCCGACCACCCCGCGCCTCTTCTCCCTCCTTCCTTCTTTTGTTCTCCTTCCCGTGCGTCCGGGCCCCCTCCTCCCTGCCTTCCCCTGCTCTGCATCACGCGGCGCGCGTGGCGGGAAAGCCGCAACCCTGCTACCCACGCGCAGCGCGAATCCCGCCGGCCTGCGGATCGCGGCACCTGTGCCCCGCTCCGCCCGCACCTCTCCTTCCTCTCCCTGCACAGCGCGCCTCTCTTCTTCCCCTTTCTCCTCCTCCCAGCATGCGCCCGGGGCCCCCGTCCTCCTCTCTGCCTTGACCACGCCGCGCGACAGCCACCGTGAGGCACGGCCCCCGAATCCCGGCCGCCGCCCACGCCCGCGCGACCCGGCCTCCCTGGAGTCCCGCCGCCCGCCTCCACCCTCTGCGCCGCCCCTACTCTGCACCCCACGTCGTGCCGCCCACTGCCCGCACGCCGCCCGGTCGGTCCGGTGTCCTTAAAAGCGAGGGAGCGCCTCCATCCGTCTCGCCTCAACCCCCTCTACTCCCACTCCAGAGTAATTGAAGTCCCGTGCACCGAGCTCGCCGAAATCCATTCCTTCCTCACCGCTGGCCGCTGCCGCCAATTCCACCGCCGCCGGCCCTTCAATCAACCGTTTGTCGATTCCTTGCTTGGGGAACGTCTTCTCGCCGCCCTGGACCTTCCCCGACCGACCCCGGAGCTCCTCGTCCACCGTGGACCGTCGGCACCGTGAAGCCCCCTGCGCCGCCCACGGTCTCCGTCGCCGGCCAACCTCGGCGCATCTCCCGCTCGACTAGCCCATCGGTAAGCTTCCCCATGCCCTTCTCCGGCTCACGCCCGCGCCAATTTTCCTCTTCCCCACGCCGACGCCGTCATCCCCCTTTTTCCACCTCGCCACCGGCCGCCCAAACCGCCGCCACAGCCAGCCGACGCCATCTCGGGCCACGCCACCACCCTCATCGTCTTCCTCGTCCTCCCAAGAACCCGATTTGCCGGTCGCCCCAGCCTCCCCGGCCGCCGCCTGCCGCCGGCGAAGCCAGCTCGAGCGCCGCCGGTATTGCTTTGTTTCGAGCCGACCCCGCGTACACACCTCTTAGACAATGCCACCCCTTCTCACTCGCATGAGGGCCACTGCCCAGTTGGCTGGCCGCACCGCTTGTTACCCAGTCGGTCCTGAGTTCAAATCTTGCAGCCGCACCTTTTGTATTAATCTTTTATTTTGATTTTTATTAATCCAATTCAAGCAAGAAAAATTAGGGAAAATTAGAAAGCAATTTAGAGAGGTAATAAATTTAATTAGGATATAAGTAAGATTATTTAAAATTTTACTACCACATATGAACAAATAAGGTGCCCTTGTTATTTAGTCCAAAACAAATTAGTAAAATCAGAGACATTAACTAAAGATGACTATGATGAAGTGTCCAAATATAATCCTTCCAATTCAGAAGTAGCTAGGTGAATGACAAAATCAAGCCGCTTCGTAAAAATTCAGTAAACGCTATGCCAGAACTATTTAAGATGAAATGCATATTTAAATTAGAAAGTCATGATTTTTAATATAGACCCCACCGCTAGCACATCACTAACAAATAAACCCCAAGTGTGAGATGTAGTTAATAAAGACAGTGGCATTTAGATTAGCATTCCACATAAAATAACTATAGAATCTATCGTAAAAGACTATTTGCACAACAAAATCAGTATATACTTAAGTGATACCGAATTAACTATCTAAAGTATGATTGTCGTTCCTATATCTTTAAAAAGAATCTTAATAAATGAACTATCGGGGAAACAATGTTGAAAATTATTAACACATCGAATGACCCTTAGCTCAGAATGCAGGATAGATTAAAGTTGATGTATAACCCCTAGGTCAGGGTTAATACCCTTGCGATGTACAAATTAATGTCATTCAAGAAATAATAAGCTTAAGATTATCCACCAGCGCATAAGTCTAATATGACTCATGGAACTTCCTTGATAAATACAAAAATAATAAAAAGGAGTATTAATAAAATGATCGAGTCATCGTATCTTACCACCAACCTTACCTCAAATCACTCGAATCACCCATTAATTTGTAATAACACTGAACTGAGTTTATTCGGATTTATTTAGATCTTTTGAGTTATTTGTTTTCATTTGGATCCAGTCGTTTGTCGCGTAATTAGAAATTGGGAGTCGTGAGGATTCAGTGGATCCAGCGAGATTAAGCTTGAAGTGAAGATAGAGACCAGAAGCTCAAGAGAAAGTATTGTGTGAGCTCAAGACCGCGGTAAACCGCGCCAGGCGAGTCAATACTTTGATCATGTTGAACCTACATTTCATGCAAATTACTTTGTTTTAAATTAACAAATTGCATGCTGCTATTTTTATGCAAATACATGCTAAATTTGATATTCTAGTTATATGCCATTGTTTATCTTGAATAATATTACCCTTCCTTTTGAATATTTGAATGTGTGAACCTTGTCGCCCTAGCAAAACTATAATAATAACATTTCAAAAATAAGTCCCTAATATATGCTATGCTTAGTACTGCATAGATACCCACGGAGCTGAAATGCCCCAGGTATCATTGTCGTTTTTAATCATGAGAAATTGATTTGGGCAGTCATTGTGATAATAACTGGTATATTTGATATGATTATTTTTACACTCTCAAAATCCCTAACTTGCTTAAATGTCTGGGCGGATTGGTTCGAGGGTGTGTATGTGTGTGGTGCAGTGATTGCACAAGTGGGTTAGTGGTAGACCGCCCAGATACCACTAAGGACTGAATCTTGTCATGACCTCCCAGGTAAAACAGTACAACCACAAGTCCGTAAAATACAACTTGGCTAAGTAAATTTATCGAAGTTCCGGACTCATCTCACTGGTAGGGGTTTGAAGGGGCTACGCTATGGCAAGGGGGCCTGAAGGGACACCAGTGGAGGGTGAAGTTTCCCAGCTGTCCTATGTTGCGGAGAGGTAGAAGCCGGCTGCGTAGTGGCTGGGGGAAACATCCCGCGCACAGATGGGACCCACCGCAAGTGGGCAGTCTCCCATAAATGTGAGATGACAAAAGGGCCTAGATACTTTGAAAAGTCACTGTGATGGTCTGCTCAACCACATGTCTAAGGTATCGTGTGGGGCAATGAGTTGATTATCTCTTGTGGTGAAAGTGTACAAGCTCTGCAGAGTCAAAACTATTCGAATAGCCGTGCCCACGGTCAAGGGCGGACATGGGAACTTAACTAGATATAGTTCTATTTAAAAATGTTTGGAAAATGGGAATGGAAAAGTGGAGGGCAGTGGAAAGCCCTGATTTGAGTTGTCCTGGGTGTCGTCCCAGTGGTAAGTTAAGCGGTTATAATGCTGAAAGATGTGCGATGGTGTGATGCCATATGTATGGAAAAATTATGGTGATATTAGGCATATGGTGTGATGCCATATGTATGAAAAATTGTGTTAATATCCCTTGAACATTATGTTTTGTTCCAAATTTGCTAGGTCTCAGGAAATTTTATGTATTGTATTTCAAATAGTGGCATTTCTATTCTTACAAGATAAAATATGGGTGGAATAAACAGGGTCGTGAGTAAAGGAGATAGATGTTTGTAGTATGCACATAAAGGTATTGGTGGATTCAGGTCGATCATGAATAGGAAATGATAGTGTGGGTTCTGAGAGAAATAAATTAGTGGGGTCCAGTCGAATAGATAGGCTAGATAAATGATCTAATTGAATTTTCGGGAATTTGGAGGAATAATACAAGTATTGGATTACAATTCTTGATTAGTGATATTCTTGATGGATATATAATGGTGGATCGTAGAGTTGATCAATGATATTCTTGGTGGATATATAATATTGAATCGCGGGCTTGATCAATGACATTCATGGTGGAGTTGAATCAATAATAAAAAGGATTGGATTGTTAGAAAATCTTGATGGGAATGTTCGGTGAATTAAATTAGATGATGTCACTCGCTGTTTGGAGTTTAGAGAGCACTCAATAAAGGAAGTGCAATTTTGGTGGATTAAGTCGATTATGGCAATCGCTGTTGGGAGTCTTAGACAACAGTGAATAAAGAGCGTGAGTCTTTGGTGGATTAATTCAATGATGTCATTTGCGGTGAGGAGTCTTTAAGTCACAAAAATAACAATATGATATAATAATAGAAATGCTACCAAACGCGTTTTATGGCAAATAAAATAACCCGAGCCTCTCCTTTGTTTAGCCATGCATACTATTTATTTGCATCCTGTGTATTGGCTCGCGGAGCACGGGGTCAGAGTGCTCACGCTCGCTTTTGCGACAAAATTCAGGATCAGGAATCAGATCACCTTGCCTCAGCAACACGACCGGACATGCTGGCAAAGAAGATGAAGATGTCAAGGGCTAGGTCGCGAACCTCCAGTTGGCTGCCTGTGGGCATGTCCTGAAGGTCCCACCTGTGTGCTTCGTTCTTCCGCTGCTGCAACTTAATGATTTCGGCCTAATCGGCCCATGAGTAAGTCTACTATTAAATTTTACGCTTCCGCATGATATGTATTTTGATATTCATTACTGTAACTGTGAGTACTATCTACTGATCCAGGGAATAGTGCAGTAATCACGGAGGAATCTGGATGTTAATATCTGGGTCCTTACATTGTGAAACCCAGAATTTGATCCACAAGAAGAGCATGTAAACACGCTATGCATCAACATCCTACAGTGCAGACAGTTCAGCTCTCTTATTTGCAGTTTATTCAATTCCAGCGTCATTCCTACCAACTGGACAATTTCTCTCCAGTTCCTCAGCTTAAGCAGTGTAATCCCTAAACCAAAGGTAACCTTTGCATACATGTCAAGTGGCTCCAGGTAAATCAATTTACAGTAGGGACGCTATGCTCATATTTTTAAGTGCTACCGCAGCTGCTAGGAGTCAGGGATCTGGAATGTCTGAAGTGGGAAGAAACCTCATCAGAAAGCTCAACAGCGACCATACACAGATAACGCCAAGGATTTGAAGGACAGTCAGTAGTGCTCATGGACGGATCCAATGGTATTCCTGGGTATTCCCGGGAATACCCAACTTTTTTGGTGTAATTTGTAGTATATATGTATGTATACTTATATATATAAATGTATAATGATGTATTCTGTGATATTTTCGCTATTCTAGCCTACTAGCACCAATTTAAGAAGCCTGTAAACACAAAATTGCTTATTTGCATGGCTTCATTCAGTCATATTGATTCATTTGCTGCTTTTGACAAAGACAAATTGGTTAAGCTTGCTGGATTTTATCCTAAGGATTTCTCAATCTTCCTCCTCAACTCAATTTGTATATTACTGATATGCGCACTGATGAAAGGTTTAGAAATGTGAGAAGTCTTGCTGAGCTTTCCATTAAGCTTGTTGAAACAAAGAAACATCTTAGACATGAAGTTGTTTACAGGCTTCTCAAATTGGTGCTAGTGCTTCCAGTAGCAACTGCAAGTGTTGAAAGAGTCTTTTTTGTCATGAATTATGTGAAGAACAAATTGAGAAATAAGATTGGGGATCAATACTTGAATGATTGTTTGGTTACATTTATTGAGCGGGAGTTCTTTCTACAAGTTAAGGACAAAGACATCATCAACCGCTTCCAAGCCATGAAGAATCGCAAGGTTAAAGCAACATTATAGTATTTTGTAAGTTCTCTTTATTACTTATTAATTTGTTTCATGCATATTTTAGAGCGGAACAATTTGTTATTTGACTATTTTTGTGACTTTAATTATCGATAACGTACTACTCTGAACTATATTTTAAATCTATAAATTGGATTTTTTTATGTGGGAATGGGAATACCCAAAGTTGAAATCCTGGCTCCGCCGCTGGTAGTGCTCCTAAGGAGTTCATGATAGCCAAAGTCTGATTTGTTGGCTCCGTTTCTCTAACAGAAAAGGTGAGTGCTGTCACCAGCTGAGCTGCCCTGTTCAGTTGGTGAAGTCTGTAGACCTGGAAGGATTGGGGGAAATGTAAGTGGCACATGCTAAGAACTATTGAAGCATTTCACTAGAGGAAGAACGTCAACTAAGATGTACTTGCCTGTCCGTCCAGGAAAACATGAAGATGCAATTACTTGATTGGTTGAAATGAACATGAAGAAAATAGATGGCCACATATATGGCGATGAAACGGAAAAGCATGGCTCACAGAAACAAGACAGAATGTAAACAACCTGATAGTAGCTTTCTACATATGTATATGTCTGCGGTCTCGGTTTTTTTTTTCTGTCATGTCACAAACTGCAAATAATCATTGTCAGGCAACTATAGTGTATGGTGTAGACAATCGCACAAATAACAGCATTACTAAACTATGATTTACTTAGCAGCAAAATGACACAACCATAGTCACTAGACAAGGGAGCAAATTGCTCATAATCTAGACCTAGTACTGATTACTGAGTAGTGATCACAACAAGGAAACTGGCCCTCTATTCCAAGTGTCGCGTTGTGTCCTAAAACCCTTAATCAGAACAGAAATTCATGTTATGAATATTGTGTGTGTATTCAAGAGGCCCAATGGGCAATATATATAGGGTACAAAGGAGATATAAGACTAAACCCTAGTATAATAGGAAATACCACTAATACCCTTAACACTCCCCTCAAATGCAGGTGCATACAGTAGCATTGCATTTGAAAAAGGTTGACACTAATATAGGTAAAATCTGAAGTTCAAGTTTTGATAATGTCGTTGGAGCGTGCAACTCTTGGAAAATATATCGAGTCGAAGAGGAATAGATAGAAGCATGGCGGCGCAGATCGAAGTCCAAGATAGCGGCGGCGCAGTACACAAGAAGCGCGGTGCAGAAGAAGCGCGACGACCTTAGAAGTTCAGGGCGGCGGCTCAGAGAGAAGCAACGGCATCATAACGACTTATACAATCTACACGCGGCTCGGAGAGAAGAGCGGTGATTGTTGTCATGCAAAAAGAAAATTTCTATGCCTCTATGACTAACAATAAATTTGTGAACTCGCACGGCTTGAACGAACTGAAAGATAGAGGCTACGGTCTTGGATGGATGTAACAGAAACTTCAAAAGACTCAGACTGCGGATACTAGCAGTAGCAGCCTACCCAAGCAAACTATCTCAAATCATCCCCCTCAGCACAGTAGTAGTCACACTCCATATCTAATCTCCTCTCTCACCCTGATATCCTCCTCTTCTCTTCTTCTCTACTGCCAACACATGTAGGCATGGGGAGCCGGCGGTGACAGGACTGGCGAATGAGGAGGCGGCGGCCAAGCTCGGATCTGTGTGGATCCAGAGAGAAGACGATGTTGGCTGGAGATGCCCGGGACGGCGGTGACCCCAAGGGTAGCAGCCCAAGAAGGTCGAAGCGCGCGACAGGAGGACAAGGCCAGGCGAGGGCGGCTTCGACCGAAAGCACGGGCGTGGACGCGGCACGACGGCCGAGAGGCAACGATACTGGTGTGGCGCGACAGCCGGATGGAGAGGTTGCTGTCTCCTAAGGCAGGCCAAGGCGACAGCTGTGGCGGCCGAGGCACGACATTGATCCAGCGAGGGGGAGCCCGAATCCGGGAGGCCATAGGTGAGGTGGCGGCGACCTGAGGGCAACGATGACCTAAGGGTGGCAGCGGCCTAGAAAGAAGCGACCAGCCCGGATCCGGGTGCCCGTGTGATCAACAGCGGTCAGATCCGCACAGATCCAGCATCAGCAGGCCATCTCCCGGCTAGATTCCGAAGGCCATCTCCACACACGCCCTCCCCAGTGGGCTGCTCGCCTGCTCCCTCGCAGTGTCGAGTCATACAACCTGGTCGAGGCGAACGGAATGCACCAAGAACGACGACGACAACAACACCTGCTGCTCGATGCTGAAGGGAAAAGCTATAGCCTAGAGGTGGCCGCCCTTGGGAGTAGAGATTGGTCCTCCCGGGGGCAACAACATCGGAATACTAACGGAGGCTAGGAGGCAGCGGCGGCGGCTACAGTAAACCACCGACACTGCCCTACATCAATCGTAACCGCAGCCTCCCTCCCTGGCCCCCGCTCAAGAGGGAGTTATGTCTTCGCAGTCGCCGCACACCCATGAGCACCCTTGTCGACATTGCCCACGTCCAAATATGTTGGTATTGAGGGTGTGGCCGCCCGCCACATCTGACCACTCACTCCTCATCTCCTAATATGTACTTATTCTAATCACGTATGATTTTAGATTACAAAAGATAGTTTGATTTATGTTTAGTTTATTTATGTTTTGTTAGTCATGGCCCACTAGCCTCCCCTAAAATTTGGTTCTAGGTCCGCCACTGTCTCCCATGGTGATGGCCACGAGCAAGAGGAGGGGCTTGAGACGCGGCACGGTGAAGGGGCAGTGGCGGTGGGGAGATGACAATTGCGGCTACATCTTGCCTGTCCGCAAGGTGGAAGTGGAGCCAGCCACTGAGGCCAAGCTGCTCTGATTCCTCTAGGGGAAGTGACGCTTCTCATTTTTGAGGTCGCTGCCTCCACGGCGTTGGACTTGATGACACCAACATCCTCATTGGGTGACGATGGCAACCATCGAGGAGCTCATGAGCTCATTGCTCGGCTCACTAGGTGCATGAGAGGAGGGGAATAGCGGCCTTGGTAGGCAAACATAGAACAACCTTTCTGGAAGAGAATGAAATGCCCAAAATTTCAAAAGGATTTGAAATTTTCTTGAATTTTGGTTTGGTTTAAAAACTTTCCAAATTTAGCATCTCCTTGGCTTTTACGTTTTCCTTTTTCAGCCTTACACTTTACCTTGGCATTGGCACACCCTCCTGACTATGCCATCGTCCTGTTCCTCTCCCAACAACTGGCACATCCCCGTACGTCACTGCAACTCGCTAGTCACTGCCATGAGCTAGTCAACCGGCTGTACCCTTGCCTAAGAAGCCTCAGACAACCCTTAGATACTCCCTGACCATGTGCTAGACAAGCCAAGCTGGAGTTCACTGCCATCGCTTGCCTACTTTTCACAACCAACCTGACAATGCCCACCTATTCTGACCGCCGTAGTTCACCAATCGAGGAGGTGTTGAGCCTGAGATGCCACGCCATTGCTGACCTTCCTCGACGGCCACCAAACTCTCCCGTGCTCTCCCTGCCCCAACCATGTGCTAATAACCAAGCAACGCCTCCACTATGCCAAACCGCCTCAGAGTGGCTATAAAGCCCGCAAGTTCCCTTTGTGAATCACATTGGCATCCAGTAGCCCCTCCCAAACCTCTCCTTCCCCTAGCGTTGGCTAATTCCGCTGCTGACCCTCTTCAACTATTGGTAAGTATGAATTTCAATCCTTGCTAATGCCTCTACTGTTCTCCAACTACTTTCGTCCCTAGCTTCCTTGAGCCCCCACGAACCATACCAAATCCTTACGTTAACTTGCCTGAGCCCCTACCTCACCGACGACCACCTTCTCCGTCGATTGAGGCACCCCACCATGGATAGCTCACCACAGAACCTTAGAGCCCAAGACAATCCTACCACAATCCTTCCCTAGCTCTAAGGATGCCTAATCCAAGCTTGATTTTACCTTTTAGCTCTCCTAAGGCCCTGGTGCCGTGATAAAGACCCAGGAAGACCATCTCGTTGCTAGCTATCCTCTATGGTTTTTGACCACCCCAAAGCCCAAAAATGGGTTCTCTAACTCATGTAGACCCCGATAATGCCTCCATTTCCATTGGGAACCATCACATGCATCGTATTTTGTTGCCATTTTTCTTCCTATGTTCGGCCGCTATAGTGCATTGATCGAGAGGTTGAAGATGCACAGTATCGAACCTAGGCCACACAATAGAAGCCCAACACTCCAAAGCTAGCCAAGTTGAGTCCAACACTATTGAGCACTATTCACCCAACCCGACACTGTAGCAATCGATGATAAATAAACAGTAACTCGACCCGCTACTATTCACTCAACCTGAAACCATTATTGTTACAAATGAACCACAATGAAAAGTGAAACTCATTACTGTTCACCCAAAATCTATTTATATATATATATATATATATATATATATATATATACATATATATATATATATCCATTTTGATCATTTCAAACCCGTTTAAACCATTTCCAGCTCCGTTTCACCATACTAGACTCCGATAAAACCCAAACTCCTCTTTATTTGGTTTTCTGAATTTTATTTATTTTTATTTTGTTTCCTTTTCCTAGCTTATATTCTATTGAGCACATAATTAATTGCTTGCTTTTTATTTGCGCTAGCACCCGATTACATAGAGTAGTCAGTTCCAGAAGTACATCAAGATTGAGAAGACTTAGAGCCAGCCGAAGACTTTGAATAGCAAGGCAAGTAATATGTTTTTGATCATGTTGAAACTACATTCTTTAATTAATTAAATATTAACATTTTCATTATTATTTATTTATGCAATGGTATTTATTTAAAATAAATGCTTAGAATGATATCATAATTTAGTTATGTCCTACCACTAGAAAAGTCCTGTTTTATTTGATGACCATATTCACTTTTGACAAGCCTTAGTAATAATAAATTACTATAAGATATACCATGGTAGAATAGAAGTTCAAATGTTTCACACTACTAAGGAAGTCGATATCTTGCTGGTACAGTTATAAAATGATACTAGGGTGAAGGATGGAGCATGAAAATCCACAAGATGGTTGAAGTCCATGACCTTACCCTAAGGGGAGGCTTGGATTGGAGTGGTGGCAGTGCCGTGGTGCACTGGGTTATTGGTTTGTGGATGGTTGCTTCATTAGTGAAAAGTAAGGATTAGAACCTTATACTAAGTAAAGAGTATAGTGATCATTCAACTATAAGTTTTAACTTATTAAATCTGGTCTAGTACCTACTCGAATCAATTAAATATCTACAAGATGATTGGGGTGATAGAAAAGGGAACAACACGTGTAAGGAGGGAGTGGTATGGAAGTAGTACAGCTATACTTAACAATAGTAGGTCCATTCCTTATTGGGTGACAGCACGATCGACTATGTGGCCTCGTTCTGGGGTAGTCCCACTATAATTCAAGGATATTCAGTTGAATACCCAAAATTTTTGGCAAAAAAACAACTATATACAAGATATACTGCATATGTATACTAGTAATTGGGCCAAATTCGTCATATTCATACCTAGTTAGCCTAAATTGTCATCGAATTCTTTTGGCCCATTTCCTTCTCCCAAGCCCAAATTGGGGGCTACACATTGGCCTAGGCCCACTGGGCCACTGTTCTGATTTACATGACACATGACAAAAACTCTAGGTCTCACTCAATCTCTCCCCTCACTCAAGTCTCTCCTTTGTGGCTCTATCCATTTGGCAGTGCAGGAGGCTTCTAGTCTTCTGGACACTAGACTTCTGGAGGCAGGACTCAGGAGGCCACATAGGAGCGACCATCTTGCAAGTCGCAAGTCATCTTGCTGTTGTCACTCACTAGCGCGGCACAGCCGTGCAGGTTCGTCCTCCCCGACCCGGTGACCCCATGGTAGCATGACCCCATATCCCTAATCTGGTAATCCCTTCAACTCCTCCCCTGGCGATCTCCAATTTGAAAAAAATTGTGTCTAAATAAAGACGTGAGTTGTATTTGATCAAAGAAGTGAGGCATTTATAATGATTCTAAAGTTTTTGCATAGTAGTTGATTATATTCTGATGACTGATGTATCAATTATTTAGAAACTATGTAAGTGTCGTCAAATCTATCTTGTAGCTTGATGTGTTGGACACTTGAATGATTTGATCCCCTTTGGTGTCTGGATGTCTGATCCATATTTCGTTTAGCAGTTTAGGTAAGGTTGCTTAAGTTGCTTAGCTAGAAAACATTCAACAAAGTATGTTCATGCTAAAATCGCATTTGAACTTCTGCTTGCTGAACACAAAAATCTAACAAAGAGAATTGTCTTTTCACTTGATTAAAGCATCTCATTATGATTGCACAACTCTATTGTAGCATCTCATTACTAAGTTGCTTAGCTAGAAACCAACTTTTCTAGTGATTTGATAGCATGTACCAACTTTTCTCAGCAAAATGACAACGCGGTCAAGCTTTACTCCTGAGTAGTGCACACCGACTGCCTATAAAATCTAGCCAACCCCCACGACTAGACCCAAGACTCTGATCGAGTTGATCTCAAAACTAGGAGAAGAGGAAAGGGAGAAGAGAGGAGAGATATAGGATGTCACTATGCCACATGTCAAACTACGGAGAGATGCTTCGCATGCGAAAGTGGGTGGGCAAGAAAAAGGGATCATACCCCAGTAATTCTTGCAAGGATGCACCGTGCCACCAGAGTTTCTGTAGCCACAGTGCGACTACGACAATCCAGCACATATCATTAAATCCACATACCCGGCAATTGCCGGCTAAGCGCACTACACTTGCGTCAAGTTCTTTTAAGTACATATTTGCCATTTCACATTGTGTGTTATATTTTGCACATATCTAACCTACTCCATCCATGTCGATAGATTACGAAGTGCTACTACTTCCTCTAATGAATAGACTGTCTAGATATGTATGACATGGCATTCATCGAGTAAAAATGCATGCTCAACCACTCGGTGGCACATAAGAGATTTACATGCTGGAAACCTAACACCTCGGATGACAGTAGAAAGGACAAGGCGCTGGTGTTCCCCGAAGCCCTCGCTGAATGGCTTCTAAAAGGCGCACATGTATCTTAGCTGTAGTGGGAGTTAATGATTCGCGCATGGTATCATTTGTATCGTATGAGTAGTGAGGCAAAGATCTAACCAAACACCGCGCGCCATGTAATTCGCACATTCATTGCGAACTATTTTGTCGGTCTACATATAGTCCATTACGATAACTGTTTGTAACAACATATCTTTATTACTTAACACAGGGAGTTTGTGGTTGTGGTTCATCTACCCCTCCAAACCTCCTTGCACCTTCCTAAAAAAATTTTATGCACACACGAACAAAACATAATACCATTTCTTAATGCATATCAAAGCACACATTTTCAACTAGTTTGCATGGGGATTCACTTAGTTACAAAAAATACTAAATTTATCACATGGCGCTTCTGTGTCAATGTTAAAACTGAGCGCCCTGGACCCTGAGCTCCCCCCCCCCCCCGCGCGGCTAGGTGAATCCCCGTCCTCGTCTTATCAAGATTTCTCGAAATTGGCATAGTTTTATTTAATATTATTTTACATATAGTTTGTAAGTATATTGAGAAGCAGGCTAACAAGTCAAGCTAAAGTAAAATTAAAATTAACGAATATAATTGAAGCAAATTTAAATCGAGTCAACAAGTTTTTTGACACCGTTGTTTTTTGCATTGCCAGCTAGCCAAGGCTCTAGCTGAGCCGAGGGTGCTCGGTAGACGCTAGCCGAGCTGCGCTAGCTCGGCAGTGCCTGGCCTGCTGCGCCTGTGCCTCTGGGCCAGCTCACCTTGCTGCATGCACCAGCTCTTGCAGAGCTATAGCGGCGTGGCAGGCGACACTTCTGAGCTCAGGGAGGAATCTATTTTTACAAAAAAAAAATATACTAGAGGGTTAACATTGAAAACAAATGGTCGCTGCCAGATGCGTGACATTTCCATATTTCCTAGTCGTGTCGTATGCATAAGTTTTTTTCTTCTGCGTAGGCTGCAACTAGGCTCGGCTAGTTCAGAAGCTGACCTACTCTTGCCGAAATGTCAGTCTCCCTCGGGTCCAATTGGCTGTTACTTTATGGACCTGATGGCCTGATGGGGATAGGGTGGCCTTCAACCCCTGCATACCGGCGACCCCAACAGGTGAATGTGGCAACTCGGTGCCCACCGTTCAGCTGCAAGAATTTGTCACCAATCTCCTGCAGTCACTTGCATCATAGTTAGGTCATTCTGGTTAGTTTAGTCTCTATCTCATAGTGTCCTTGCTCTGACCTACAAAAATTCAAGATTCTGTTTCAACACTACTGATCTGTTAAGTTGCTGATTGGTACTGATTCTAGTTGAGACGACTTTGGTGGTGATCGGTTTGGCTGAAAAGTTCGTGGCTTATGGCTGAAAACACTGTAGCTGACAGAAAAAAGCACTGTAGCTGACAGAAGCTTATTTAGCATAATTAAATTTAAAAAAATAAAAAATAAAAAAATATGTTAGCCCATTACGTATAATACAAACAAATACGGGGAAAAAAGAACCGGCAAAAAAGCTCAACAAAAAGCCAAAAGTTCAGAAAAAGACGAAACTTATAAATAGTGAAAAATAAGTCAGAAGCCAGAAGCCGAAGCCATGTTGATCAGGGCCAGTTTGATATCATAGACAGGCTGCGTATCCAATGGGCGCCCCTAGCTGCTAATTCAACCCCTAAGCGATTACAACGGTGGTGGCGTGTGCTGGTGTCTGGATCGTGCTACGGTGAATGTTGCTGGGAGTAAGGAATTGAGACCAGGTGAATTTAACATAGTGGTAAGTGCCTCGGTCATGATGGTGGGGAGGCTAGGAGGGAGGGAAGCCACCGCCCACCGCTGGTCAACCACGAGTGATTTTAGCATCTAGATGTGTGTTTTTTTTCTGCGACTAAATGTGCGTTGCATGTCATGGTAACATGAGTTAACATGCTATGTTATCGGTCGTACCTAGGCTGACATGCTAATGACGTAGAGTGATCTACTTAAACAGTTTCAATGATCTGGATATGCAGCTTAGCAGTTCAGTGATAAACTATCTAGAGAAAATTCTTGTCTAGTAACCCACCGTACAATTTACTCAATTCCCCAATTCGATGGCAACATGTCAAACCTATCATACGAGAACCAGGGTTAAAATAGCATCATAGAACTCAAACTCTACCCGCATGATCTGGACTGGAAGGGCTTTTACAACGTTATACCATTTGGCGCACAATGAAAAGGCAAAGCCAATTTTAAGGCTGGAAGAAGCTACAATGAAGGCTGACCAACCACCAACCCGCAAAAATTTACGGCCAATTTTCGCTCGCGGTCAAGTCTCCGTTCTCTTTACCACCACTATTTGACCGGTTTCTTGTCGGACACAAAAAAAAAGGAGCCTCTTTTGTAGCCTCTCGGGTCCCCGTCTGTCCTTTAGCTCACGTACCATTCTCGTTCCACGACCAACCAATGTCCCGATACCTCGCCTCTCTGATCCTCGCCGCCGTCTTGGCGGCGTCTTCATGCTCCGACGTCGATGCCCGCGTCGTCCACCCCGTCGTCATCGATGGTCCCGTCGGCGACAAGGGACGCGTTCTGACCGGCTCCGATGACTGCGTAGCCATATGCCAAGAGGTACGTACTACGTACTAGCACATAATGCATGGAACTCTATGATGTCTACGAACTGTACAGGTTTTCTTACATATATACGCTCATGCATGGTGTACGTGCAGGTGCACTACAAGACGCTGTGCAGCACGCTGACGACGCTGCCCGGGGTGACGACGCCGCAGCTGCTGCTGGACGCGGCCCTGCGGGTGGCGGCGACGAAGGCGGGGGTGGCGGAGATGCGCCTCGACGAGGCGCTGAAGTCGCCCAAGGCGAAGGGCAACGCGATGTCGTCGTCGCTGCAGTCGTGCAAGGACAGCTACGCGTCGCTGGTGGACTCGCTGCAGAACACGCGGAACACGCTCAAGAGCGGCGGCAGCCACGCAGACGTCATGTCGGAGCTGTCGGCGGCGGGCACCTTCTCCACCGACTGCGAGGACATCTTCGACGAGCGGCCGGAGCTCCAGTCGCCCATCCCGGGCGCGCAGCGCCACATCAGCCGCCTCGTCAGCAACTGCCTCGACCTGGCTGCCACCATCAAGCAGCACTGATGTGGACGTTGTAACTAGAGAGTTTTCATCGTTATTTCCCGACCATCATCATGGAAACTATCATTGCTTACCATATTGTACTAATTTCATTTAACTGAGATCTTTCACTTAATCATCATTGTTGTGTCGTTGTAGGTATCATAAACAAGAAGGCAAATTTTACATACGCATAAGCTTTAAGAACAACCACCGTCTACTGTTTACCATGTATTTACTTGTTTAACTTTGTAAACAATGCGTGTATGGCATCAAACCTAAACCTCCACAGAAATAAGCATCATTTAGCCTTAATACACATAGCAATACATATACACATATGAAACCATATCATTTTTTAAAATCGAAGCTCGAAATCTCCTACTAAAACTTACTTTGACCTTTACACAAATTGATAAACCATCATGGAAGAAAGATTTGAGATGTTACTCTAACGACGAGCAGTTAAATCGGAGCACCTTTTTCCTTCAGCCTTCTCATCTCATCTCATCTTCTTTCTCTTTCTCTTCCTTCCTCCCTATTTCTTCTCTCCGCCAACTCCCCCCCCCCCCCCCCTCTTTTCCCTTCTCTTGGCTGAGCCCCTCTTCCCCCTTTTCTCCTTTCCTCCCTTCTCTCTCTCCTCTCCTGGGCGGCTCCCCGCTCTCCCCTTCACCTTCTCCTGTGTAGTGCAGCAATAGCAGAGGTGGCACACAACAGGGGAGTAGGAGCGCAATGGGTTAGGTGTGGCGGCGCGTTGCTGAGTGGCAGCTTGGCCGGAGGGCGATGGTGCCGGCGGGCGACGACGAGTGGGCGCGGCCAGGCGGCCAGAGCAGGGGCATAGCGCAGGGAGCGACGTCAACACAGCCAAGAGCGGCGTGACTAGCAGGGGAGTGATGGTGGCGCTAGTGGTTGGAAGCGACAGCAACTAGGGGCGAGCATGGGAGCTGAGGCTAGCGCACAGGGAGGGAAATGGGTAAGGTCCTCCTTCCCCTGGCTTCCTCTTAAGAGGAGGTTGGCATGGGCCTGGCCCAGCCGGCCCAATTGTCTCTCTTGTCTAGTATTACACAATCCTAAGATAATTTGGTTCGAATGATCATGAAAATTAGTGTTGTTTTATTGAACTAAAACGAGTCGCTTGCATCACTTGCCACAGGCCGCTACATTCTGACGGACCTCCTGCTGCTGAAGAAGGCCTCCGAAACGGGGATCGAGGGCAGGATCGTTAACGTTTCGTCCGTGGCCCACAGTTTGGTCAAGAGAGATGTGCTTACCGCCACTGCAAAACCTGCTCACCGACGACTTCGATCTATCTTCCCTTAGTTTGTTCATAACTGAATGCTGTACACAGGCTGTATATTCCAAGAGCGTACGCGTACTCTAAGCTGGCCAACGTCTTGCATACTACGGAACTGGCCAGGCAGCTTAAGTAGGTAGCACTGAATACTGACGCTAGTGCTTTACAGTGATGGAATGCCATGTTGGTTCCAGAGTCACGAATTCAATCATGTCATTTCTATATATGTTTGTGAATAATTGATTTTTCAGGAGGGAAATGTGAAGCGACGGTCAATGCATTGCATCCAGGAATAGTGATGTTGCGCTTCGACTACTCTGCAGTCGTTATGACTACGTTAAATTGATTTACGACCACTTTACAGATGGCTACAACCACGTGAAAGTTACAACCACACACAGAGTAATTACTGCTACTTGTGTTTACTCCGACTATGTTACGTGCTCGCAACTTCTGTTGACGAGAGTTACGACCACATTCACACTGCGCTACACATTCTCATAACCGAGCTATGACCACTCCGATTTACGAGAACTCGAGACTTCGACTGTAGACACTACTCCTTCGACCACGTAGTAGGCTTAATCACAGTAGTCGTAACTCGATTATGACCATGTTAAAGACTCGATCGCCGGGGTCGTCAAGCGTTTACGACCACATCTTAAGCTTCATGAACACCTCCGATTTCCCGAAGCCAAAACCGCTCCTTTTTCTCTTCTTTATTTCTCTCCCTCTCATTCGGTCACACTGATCGCTTCCTCCCCCCTCTCGTTACACTGCTCTGCCTTTTATACCCAACTCTACGACTACAACACGGAGACAACTACGACTCTGAGATGGACTCGAAAACTGACTTGTATGTGGAAATAAACTCATATATGACTCGAACACATATAATACAACAAAACTGACTCGAATACGACTAAACAAGATTACTAACTCTAACAATCACCTCCTTAATCATGTTTTTTCATCTTGATCACGCCGATCTTATCTCTTGCTTCCGCTCCTTCCTTTTATCTGCACTCGTGTGTGCTTGAGCCGTCACCGCCCTACTGCCTGCGCTTGCTCCATCCCAAGCCTTGCACAATTCGACGCTTGCCGCGTCTCGCACCTGGACTGATCCCGTCCTTCCTTGCACGCCTGCTTGTGTTGGAGCACCTACTCCCACAGCCACCTTGGCTTCGCCGTTACCTGAGCCTCCCGCTCTTCTTTCTTGGACCAAGTCTGCTCGCTTTTCCGCGTATATCTTAGCTGAGACTACATCGCCCGTAACTCCTGTCTCCAACGCTTTCTACGTTCCCTCTGCAAAACCACAAAAGATTGCACCAACATGTACTCCAAGTCTTCCTTTTAGACCTTGTGTACTTTTTCCATCGCCTTGACTTCGTGTGTTAGCCACACTTGCATGTGCGCCGCATGCGCCTCTGGAGCCGCTGCTCCCTTCATGTGAGCCTGCATGTGCGTGGTCATGTGGCTTGCTGCCATTTGCGTGCCTGGAGTCCATAGGCATGCCATTCATACGTTCTCCTCATTCAGTATCACCATGACCAGTGCCTTTTCAACATATGAGAAGAGAAGTAGTCCCGGTTCTTCATCTTCTTCTTCGTCTTGGGCGAGGTTGACCTCCTCGTTATTTTTCTTACTTCGACAATCCAACGTATAGTGCCCGTACTAGTTACAGTTGAAACACTTTATATGGCTGTGGCATTCTGACACGTAGTGCCTGTATTCGCCTCATTCAAAGCATTCGACATGTGATTTATCATGGGATCTGTCACCACTGCCTTGCCCAGCCTTGTCTCCACGGCCACCTCTACCGCCTCGACCACTCTGGCCACCTCAACCATACCACCTCCCACGGTTATTTGATGAGCCACGACCGTCTCTCAGATCTCCCTTTACTAGTAACGTCTGCTCATTATGAGTTTGGGATTCCTGCTCGTTACATGACTAAAAACCCCTTCAATAACTCCTCATGCGCCATGAGCAAGCCATTTGATCTCTTCTATCTTCTTCCTGTCTAGATCGGAGGAGTACATAAGTGTGGTGACAACAGGTATGTACTTCTCTGGAAGCATACACAGGTACTTATTCACCGCCACA
The DNA here is from genome assembly GCA_017311315.1 of Dendrocalamus latiflorus. Lineage (NCBI taxonomy): Eukaryota > Viridiplantae > Streptophyta > Magnoliopsida > Poales > Poaceae > Dendrocalamus > Dendrocalamus latiflorus. Next base: position 21,909,810 of record CM029648.1, on the reverse strand, counting down.
TATTCCTCCATCTTATCGTCAAGAGAGTTAATCTGATTGTACAATGAAGTCAGCTTGCCGGTGAACTCGTCCACTAACTGGGTCTATCCCATCTTGAGATTCTCGAACTCACTCTGCAAATTCTCAAACACGATCAATTCCCTCGTGCATTGTCTGAAGTGTTTCCCACGCTTCCTGTGCCATGTCCTTCCCGATGTGCTAATGCATCATCGAATCTGGCACTGCCTGATAGATTACAGCAAGCGCCGCTTGATCTATCTTCTTATCCACTTCCTTGTCCTTCCCCTTCGGATTGACTGCACCCTAGACTCCCTGGGCGCACATGTTCACTTTCATATTTATTGCCCACACCGGATAATTGTCGGTCGTTAGGAGAGGGTACTAGAGGAAGATTAACTCACCATGGACTTTCGCCTTATCACCCATGATCTTCAGAAATCACCAAGATCAACAAGCTCTTATACTACTTGTTGCGCTTCGACTACTCTGCAGTCGTTACGACCATACTAAGTCGATTTACGACCACTTCACAGATGGCTACAGCCACGTGAAAGTTATGACCACACACAGAGTAGTTACTACCACTTGTGTTTGCTCTAACCACGCTATGTACTCGTAACTTCTGCTGACAAGAGTTACGACCACATTCACACTACGCTGTACGTTCTCGTAACCGAGCTATGACCACTCCGGTTTACGAGAACTTGAGACTTCGACTGCGGACACTGCTCATTTGACCATGTAGTAGACTTGATCATAGTAGTCGTAACTCGATTACGACCATATTGAAGACTCGATCGCCGTGATCGTAAAGCGTTTACGGCCACGTCTTCAGCTTCACGAACACCTTCGATTTCCTAGAGCCAAAACCGCTTCTTCTTCTCTTCTTTATTTATCTCCCTCTTATTCGATCACACCAATCACTTCTTCCCCGTCTCGTTACATTATTCTGCCTTTTATACCCAACTCTACGACTACGACATGGAGACAACTACGACTCCGAGATAGACTCGAAAACTGACTCGTATGCATAAACAAACTTGTACAAAACTCGAACATATATAGCTATGCTAGGAAAGAGTATATTTGCCCTCACTATTATAGATACTAAATAAAATATTTATGTAAATAAACTTTCTTATAGTTAGATAATAAAATATTTATGTAAATAAACTTTCTTATAGTTATAAATATGATCTTTAGAGCACTACGGACAGAACACTGTTTGATAAACCACGACACTTAGGCATCTCCGTGAACACGTTGGAGCATGGCTCACTGGCCACAGCCTCGAAGTCGCCTTTGCTCTTGAGGCTGCGCACCTGCGACCGCATCTCGTCGGCCCTCTTGCTGATCTGGTAGGCGGACCAGAGGCTCCATGGGCTCTGCCGGCCACGGAAGTCGTCCTGTATCCTCGCGGCGTTCCGCTCCAACGCCGACACGAACGCCAACCACCATTGCAACCGACTCGTCGGCTTCATCCCTGCTCGACGGCGGCGTTGATGCGGCGCTCCATGTCGTCCTTCTTGCTTCCCAGCTCCCTGACCTCCCTTAGACAGTGCTCCCAAGAAGGTGTCGCAGGACAGGACATATTGGAAGGCCCTGGGGAACAACTCCGTGAAAAGACCGAAGATAAGATCGAACAAGGATCTTATGAAATCCAGGTCAAGCAACAAAAGAGAGGCAAATTAAGGGGCCGTCTAACGGACTGTAGGATGTGACTTTCGGTTATTATTTCTGTTTAAATCTGAAATTACACGGTAATGGTGATTAAATTTTTCTGAATCATTTAATTAAAAAAATAAGAAAAAAAATAAAAATTTGTTATATCTCTACAGATAATAGAAAGAAAAGCAAAAGTAAAAAAGCTAAAAAAACCGAAATTAAAAGGTGATATGTTCCAAGCCACTCCTAGCTTAAAAAATCGGAAGCTAGCAAAGGTCAAAAGTCAAAGTTGTTTAGAGCAAAGAGGATGTAGTAAAGAGTTACAAGGAATCTTACTAATAGAGAATTACTTATATGTCACTGAAATTGCTCTCTTCTCTAGTTTGTCACTACAAAAAATTGTGTTTTCTTCGACACCACTAGATTCAAATCTTTGCCCTTACATGTAACTATGTAAGCGACATAAAGACAAACACGGGAACATTAAACTACCTAAGCATGTTATATTTCGTTCTGTTTCAGTGTCATTTCTGTCGTGCGTTTCAGCCCATTCGTTGTAGGCTACTACATGTCTTCACTGTCTGAAAATCTTGCTAAGATTTGTTTCAGAATCTTCTCGAACTACTCCATCATACAGTGACATAAAGCCAGAATCAACTAGAACTTACCACCGCAAGGATCTTGTTTTGTACAAGCAGCCAAATTTCATATTGCTACAGCCGCGGTTCTAAGGTTCAACGAAATTGTACATGTGCTCTTCTTCACCACAACATTTATATCCGTCTCTCCCTAAAAAAATATATCATGTACTTTTTCTGAAACGTATTTGTCCTGTACTTGTAGACGCGATTCTATTGCAGCCTTGTGCTACTTAGGGTGCCTTTGGTTGAGCTTTTGGGAGCTGTTTTTGCTTCCAAAAAGCTAAAAGCCAAACAAAGGGGTGGAAACCAGAAACTGCTTTTTCAGAAGCAGCTACTTTTGGGTGGTACAGTTTTGAAAGCACCTTGGACCCTGCTTTTGGCTTTTGGCTTTCTGCTTTTTGAAATGGTGAAAATAGAGAGCTGTTTCACAGTTGTTCCAAGGAAAATAGAGATAGGAGGTAAGTTTTACTTGTTTGAATCAAACAGCTTACAGCTTTTCCACAGCCCACAACCTAAAGCAGCTTTTCCACAGCCTACAGCTCACAGCAGCTTTTTCAGAAGCCACATCTCAACCAAACACACCCTTACAACGGGATGGACCAGAAGAACGTATATCCCTGCTGCTTTCCAGATGTTCGTATTAGTGTTTGCCTCTCTGCTCAACCATCCTATTCATGAGACCCTGTGTCTCATATGGCACATCGAGGCCGTCGCAAGCATAACACTCGACACAGCCCACCACCACCAAGAAATCATTGTGGAACTTTCGAACATTGATATTAGTTTGTCGATTCACACTTATCTTGGAATGTAAATGAATCGCCTGATAATCAGCTCTTCAAATTGCAGCTAAGGAGTTGGAGAGACCGGGACAAGATAATGACACACGAGGTTCACACACCCCTAAATAGCACTGCGCTTTATTACTGTTGGGAGTAGCACAATGTACTGTACGGTACAAACACAACCATCAAACACATAACATAGGGGTCACTCGTCCACATCAACTCTAGTTACCGAAGCAAGCAACCATGGAACAGCTTCTCCATGAGCTAGCTCTACTTCTGCCTCTTGTAGATCTTGTGCAGGAAGGACTTCAAAACGTTCTGAACTGCTTTGCTCGGCTGGGCCTCGATGTCGGCAATCAGCTTATTGTAGCTCTCCCTCTCGTATTCATGAAATACCGCCTGGAGCATAAGAATGAGAAAGGGATGTCAACAAAAAATAGAACATAACAACAGGGTGTCAGTTTCTGGCATGGCTAAATGAATATGCCTAGGTTTGGATATTGTTTCAGGCATCTTCAACCAAATGAGGCGCCAGTCACGTGTAACGTTTTGTTCTTAATCAAGACATCAGGGATGCTCATTCTTTATGCCAAATGTGCATGCTATGCACAGTGGACTATTCAAGTGATGATGATAATAAATGATAAATACAAAGAATGCTGAAGACAAACCTCCAAATTAAGTTCTTTATACAAATCCTTCACTTTTGCAACAGACTCAGGATTCGACTTTCCATAGTTTTCCTGTTGATCAGACATGTAGGGTTCAGACTGTGTGCCCTTCAGGTTCGTAAAAGGTACCAAGTCAATAGCACTTACAAATAGAATGCGCTTTTGGCTCTCGTCGGCATGCTCAAGAGCTTGCACAACTAACCAGGAGCACTTGTAGTCCTCAATGTCAGTTCCGATCTGTGATAAGAGTTCATACAGATCAAATCAGAAGTCATAAAGAAAATAGGCCTTGACTGCAATCAACCTAATAGTTATACTCAAGTTAGTGCAACAGGTATATGCACTAACCTTGCCAATGAATTCAGGATCTCCAAAACAATCTAGATAATCATCCTATAAAAAGAACTCATTCATCAGAGGCAGTCCAATATAAACTAACTAATGATATTTCCACTTCCAAAAAAAGAGAATTACCTGGACTTGAAAGTATGTTCCCATTTCAACAAGAATGTTCTTTACATCACCAAAGTTTTCCAAATTCTCACCAGACAGCAGCAATGCACATGCAACCTTGGGCAAAGTAGAATATCATCACTACTTGCATCTAATTAACGGTAACCAACCAGACAACATAAAATTTCATATAGAATGCTAACTCTTACCGGAAGATAAAATGAATAATATGCTGTCTTGTATTGCACAATGCGTCGATGACTGCAAAATGTCAAACATTAAAAAATCATCAATAAATAAAGATGATATCCCAATTTTGAGCTACTAAAGAAATAATGCAAACAACTCATCTGGAAGCTACACAGGCAATGTGGAAGAAGAATTATCACTTTTTTTTTAAAAAAAAAAACATCTAAGGTTACAAACATAGACACAGTAAATCATGCAAAGAAACAAAGCGTGTAAAAGTCACTGCAACATGAACTTACACTGTCAAGTTATATTTTGTGAGATCCTTTTCTCCCTCATGAGTTGTGATAAGATCCAACAACTGCCCTGAAGCTGTCTTGAACTCAACCTAGACATATAAGTAAATTTGGCATCAGGCAAGTGTAAGAAGCATTAAGTAAATTTGGCATTAACATATATGTATGGCAGAGTATATGATTACCTCATTGAACAAATCAACGAGATCAACATAATAAGGCTTTCCTTTGAAGTGGCGCTGAAGGATTCGTGAAATATGGTTGCGAAGGATAATCCCATCGTTTACAGCAATGAGGCCAACCTATTGCACAACAAAAGACAGGTAGTTGGTTTCATAGGTTACAAGTAAAAACACAAAAACATTTGTGTGTTATAAAAAAATGTAAAAACAAACTGTGCAAAGTCAATAAGTCACTAGTTTAAATCACTTCTCTTAAGGAGATCAAATACAAACGTGGAACATAAAACTAGGTTGCTAAACAGATGAACAGGTCCCCCCCCCCCCCCCCCAACAATTGGTGATGCTAACACTAAATCCTTCCGAAGTAAAACCTTAGCACAGCCATCACAATAACAAACTATATAAATAATTTGGTAGATAGAAAGGATAGTTGCTTATTAACTGACCTGAGGCACTCTAAACCAGCAAGGCTGGCCACGTCGTGTCTGGGAGTTGTCCATGATATCGTCAAGCACCAGAAAATAAGCTTGAAGCTGCAAAATGATCAAGAACCATCAATGGCGCCAACTTAGCTGATATTTTCAGTTATTATCAGAAAACCTCCAAAACAACGGGGAGAAAGTGTTACCCATTCAATGCACCAACCAAGGGTGCAGGCAAGAAATATCTCCTCCTTGCTCAGAACATCTACACCCTTCAATATCTTGTAGCTATCGACGACAGAAAGCCCACGGTTGCACTTTCCTCCAAGCACGTTGTAATCCAGCATCTACTCCAAATGAAAGAAAAGATTTTGAAAAAGGCTGTATAACATATTGACACATTGTTCTTAAATCATAATAGCAGAAATTGAATAAAGAACATCAACAGATACTTTCTACGGATATTTTTCTTCACACCACAAAAAAAATATGGGAACAGAGTCGATGATCACAGAACATCCAATTATAACACCCATCCATTCAACACCATCAATATATATCCATTAACAACAGCCAACAGAAACAATCCATCAACAATAATTAACTAGCACAAGTGCGACTTGCTTAATTGTAAAAGGTCAAGCTCAAGGTTCAACCTCTACTGAAACATGTGTGATGCTCCACCATTTTTCTGAACCTATAATATCTCTACTGTCTAACAGTGGTAATCGACTTATTTAACATAAAAAATAGTCAGAAACCATTGGTGTTTTGACTTTTCAGTCTCCAAGATAAGACTTTAACTGTTAGTTTTTTATCACAATAAATTGTGAAGTTAATAATGATACCATTGATCAGATTTTAACAAGAATTTGTGATCATAGGCAGTACTTAAAATTTTTATAATTCCTTTTAATTCGATTTACCCTCGCATGGGCATAAGTCAATTTAACAACGGAAAGCGAAGTAACCAACTTGGTTCTGTCTAGGAAGCAACCTACTTTGGTTTTTTTTTAAGTCCTTCAAGACAAGTAAGTGTCTAAGTTTAAGATATACTGATGATTCATCAGAACAACATTCATAATTTGCTGGATTTAAAATTGAACTGTGAAAAAAAGGAGTTTTGACACTATAGCTTATGGAATTTGTATGCTTAGTCTTATAACGTAAGTGAATCCTAGATAGTATGCTCCAGCGGTAGCCTATTCAATACTCCTTGTGAGCCTTTTTAAAAGATGAACATGACATCTCCATCTCCTTGTGAGCCTTAGATTGGTTCAATGTGTCAAAGGAGCAGGAAGAACAACTCAAATGTCAGTAATCATGGAGAAACTCACCAAATTGATGTGACCATAAGTGAAAAAAGTTATTGTTTAGCAACTGCAAATCTCACAGTAATTTCGCCTTTCTTAACAAATCGATCAATCCTTAGACAAACTATTAGTTAACCCAGAATAAAAACCCGGCTCTTCTTTCATGTTTACTTACTCCTACTCTTTTTTCCGCGGGGGGGGGGGGGGGGGGGGGGGGGGGGGGGGGGGGGGGGGGGGGGGGGTGTTAATCACTCAGTTGCTCAGACCTTCCTAGCAATCCAACGCACCAAACCAATCTAAAAAACAATCCTTCATGTTTACTTACTCTGCTAACCCAACCCTGACTCCATAACATTCTACTATTAGGAACACAGAATTGAAACGAACCGGAAGAATTAACCGGCCAGGCATCAGATCCTTCACAATCGCCCAAAGCCCCGAAAACCCGGTAAAAATTCAAAGCTTTGATGCGATGATGAAGGCCTCCTCCACTCCAAACCAGATCAAACCAACAGCCTAACTCCAAGAAAGAGAGAGAAGGAAAGGGAAGGAGGAATTACGCGGTCGATCCACTGGAGCGACTCGTCGGTGAACTCGAAGGCGGGGTCCTCGAGCATCTCCTCCTTGAGCTTGTTGTATATCTCCGCGAACACGGCCTCGCCACCCGAGCCGTTCGCCACCGCCGTCGCCATTGCGCTCTCCTTCGCACCTCACCTCACGCGCACGCGAGGAGGAGAAGACGAGAGGACACTTCTCTTCGCCTGCTAATGCGTCACTATCATTGTGCCTACCTAGTCAGACCACGCCTTAAACTTGTACATCCATCGTAGCCTACCTAGTTAGACCACGCATTGAAATAAGCACTTAAGCAAGACTGAATTTCACCGTGCGTGCCGTGACCAGCGACTAAACTGGCTAGGTGTATTCGCGGTGGTCATGGCATGCGTACGACCTGTTAGTCACGTGACTGACCTGGACGCGAACGGTGTATCCGATGGTAAAACACATGGCGAAGATTAGAGTTGGACTGTGGGACCAGATTGAGATCGAGAGAGGGGTGTGCATGCGCTGTGTATGCATGCGTGCGACTGTGGGAGGCCCATGCCAACGTCAACGTGCGCTTCGACTTTGAAGCAGCAACTTCCTACTGCCGTGGGCAGAAGGAAAAGTATCACTCGGTGCCTTCTTTTCATTTTTGTCTTCCACGTTTTCGTCTTCGTGGTAGAAACGTGCGAGTACGTTAGTCCGACGAGTTCCATGGGTGGTGAAACTGTCTCGCCGTAGCAGCCGGCCGCCCCAGAAGCTAGCAGTTGGGGAATATGTTCCAGGCCTGATTTGTTTTAGACTAGTAAAATGCCCGTGCGTTGCAACGGAATCCCAAAAGAGATGCTTACTACTTAATCAGTTTAATCCATTTTACCCAACCAATGTTTATTTCCATTAGACAACCCAGGATGAGAAATATGTATAATAAATGAGTTGACTGGATACATATTCAACAAGATTCAAATCAGACAGACATGGAACATATGAAGAATATATAAACATTGTAAATATTTCCATGTCAATCAACATGCAGGGAAGTTATAACATAAACCTATTCTACCAATTTATATATTTAAATTGCTTCCGTACGAAAGATCTCTTATTTTAGCAAAAGAGAAGCATCTAAAACCATTTGGAAAGAAGATACACAGCAGACCTGCTTTTGAGAACCATATGATATCAAAATGTTTCAGTTCAAGTTCTTGCAGTACCATTGGAATACCTAAAGACTTCATATCTTCCTCATTCATGTGGACCAAAGCCTTCATATCAATCTGAAAAATAAGTATACATCAACTAAATGTCTAGAACACCCACAGTCTAAATATTGCCACATAAATCAAATGTACCAGAATTCAAAATAAAGGTAGCACAAATATAAAATGTTCAAGAATACCATAAATACATTGTATTCACAGCATTACAAATGCAAAATAAATCAAAAGGTAAAGGCAACACGACAATACACTATTCTCTCATTAGTAGAACAAACAATGAAAGTGTAACTTATTTTGACTTACAAGTAGGTGTAAACATAAACGATAGGACTGCTCCCCCTTGAGCATAAACCGAAAAATGGGAACATATGAACCAACTAATAGCATCGAACATTTCCTCTCGAAAAATAGCATCAACAATTTGCAATTCTGAGATCAAGTGAAAACACTGCTGCTATTCAAGACTTTCTTAAAGCTGCAATATCAACAAGTGGCACAAGAAGGGGAGCGCTACCAACATTGTCCCATGTCATGTAATGATGGTCTGCCTGCATAATGTCGCTTTGCCCATTGGCTCTAAAATGTATTTGAAGAAAATGCATTTCCAATGAGCCATTGATGATCGCATTTGCAGCAACAACAAATAACACATTTCCTCTTGCTCTGATTAATCACACAAACAACAACAAGCACTATGCAAGAAAACTTAGCCAAAAAACATATAATTATATGCTTCTGATGGTGGCAGAAGCATTTTTTTCAAGGGCCGGCAGAAGCAGTTAAAGTAAAGTACCTGTATATGATCTAACCTATTGCAGGACACTTGCCCTATCATCTGGGGTGGCTTTGATTATATAATTCTTCACTGCCTCCTTGAGGGAGTCAAACCGAGAAAACATTTTGACCTTCAAAGGAATATGTTCAACTGTTTACAACAATTTCCAAGAAATTTTCATTACAAAACAACTACACAAGTGAAAAACAAAACAGATGCTTACACTGGCTGGGTTGAAGAATGTGCGACCAATACCAAAATATAGACCCAAGAGATCATGTGCCTGGAAAGGTTAGATGGAAGTCATATGCTCAGGAACAGAAGAACGAAAATGTTTTGGTGGAAAGTAATTGCATGTTTTTATGGGATAGATCCTGTTAGTACAATCTAGACAATAAAATGGCAAGGAGATGCTTACAAGTTCAACAGATACAATATCAAAAAAGGGGTATATTCAAAAGTTCAAACATAATATCAAGAGTATATAGTTACTCTCTAGCATACAATATAGCAATATCCAATAGGTTCATTAATGCGTGAGCACGTGAATTAGTTCCTTGCGTCCAGGATGTGCATAGAGGCAATCCAACGGAAAGGGCAACTGCATTAAATATTTTAGACAGAGCTAGTTAGGGATGGAAATTTCTGGAGAACTCTCTAAAACATATATGCATGATTGATTGAATTTGTTTTTTTGGAAATCTCATTGTTTGGCAAGTCATCAGACAAGAGGGATAAGTTAGAACAATTCACGGCGTGTGTGTTAAGAGGGTAAGGGATAAGGTATAAATTGAAGCGTACTACATACACTGTTCAGCAAGAATACGGGCTTTATCTGGAGTGCCAACACCGACAGCAATTAGTTTGACACCAGCTAAATCAAATAACTCCTTCGTATCGCTCAACACAGAGGCCAACTCCCAACTACACAAGACACAAGAGTTGATGATTAGCACAGAAAATGAAATTAAACCAACAAGCACAAACTCTGACCAAGTTGTAGTTCATAAGTTTCAGGGCAAAACAATATATAGAGGAGGAGGAGCTATCTCTCTCACCAGCAAGGGAAACCGAAATGCCTTAGCAGTGCGACGACGGCCATTCCCTGCACAAGCAAAGCACTCCCCCAATTCATTTATGTACTGCATCAAATTCATAAAATTCTCGTAGTGTCATCAAATAATTTCAGAGTTAAATGGGGTTTAGTGTTCCAATCTACAGAAGGAATATATTTTGCTCAAGCAATGTAACAATTCATCGCATCTTATTATGAAAACCTTTGGGTTGCAATATGCATAGCTTAACCCCGAATATAAAGACACAAATTTCTAGGTCACGTCTCCTCGCAATACACAAATCAAGCTAATTGGAGAAAATGATGAACATCTCTACCTCGTTCTGGTCCCACAAGTCCCTGAACAGGAAGGGCTCGCCGGTGGCCGCGGAGAAGATGGCGACGCCACCGAGGGCATCGCCGATGCCCGATCCGGGTTCTGGGGAAGGGGAAGGCACGAAAGGGGATCTCGCGGCGGCGGTAGGTGCCGTTGGTGAGCGGCGGAGACGGAGGTGGCGGCGGCGGGCGGAAAGGGGGACAGGGTTGGGTCGGCGTCGGGAGGGAGAGGCGTAGGAGCGAGGTGGCCGTGGCTGCCGCCATGGGTGGGGGAAGAAGTGGCGAAACCCTAACCGTAGGAGATGGGGAGGGCACAGCGAGGGCGATGGATGTGGAGAAGCGGCGACGGAGGAAGTGGAGGGCAGGGAGAATGCGGGGCGAGAGAGAGCTAGGTGCGCATGAGAGCGGATGTTTTCTGGTCGTGGCATCGTGGGGAGCAGTTGTGAGGAGCTACGCGCGTGGATCGGGACGGTGGAAGGGTGGAGACTACTCCGGGAAGAGACATGGGCGCGGATTGGGACGGGGGAGGGGAGAGGGGCGGCGCGGAGAACGGGGGGAGAGGTCTCGGTGGGGAGGAGAATCCGCGCCGCGCCGCCTGGGGGGGGAGGGTAGTGGCGCGGAGAACGGCGGCGCAGAGAACGGGGGAGACGGGGGAAAGGATTCGATGCGGGGGAGGGTAGCGGCGCGGGGTGGGGAGAGGGAGGCGTCGGCGGAGCGGAGGAGCGGGAGGCGGCGGCAGCGTGGGGTGGGGAGGAGGAGGCGACGGCGGAGCGGAGGAGCGAGAGGCGGCGGCGGCAGCGCGTGGGCGGAGCGAGGTCTGCGGTGGAATGGGGTGCAGAGGAATGGAGGGCGGAGTGACGTCGCAGGGGAATCGAGGCGGAGCGAGGTCGCGGAAGAATCGAGCGGAGCGGCCCACATGTCGACCCACCTGTGGAGAACGGACGGACTGCCACCAACTTCAATTTTTAAGTAGTAGAGATTAAAACGTATGACGCATACCCATGCACACCATATTTACACCATACATATATATACACGTGTGTCTCATACTGAAACATATGTTAGATCTAGAGCGAAGATCGCTGGATAAATACTAGATATGTCTAATACCTTACAGAATGTAGATACATATTTTTGCACTAAATGCACATATATGTGGAGTTTTTAGTATGTTTGGCACTATATTTACAAAAATATTTATATATTTAGCGTATTGACAAGAAATGGTGTTTTTGCCGTCCGGTGACAGGACGTGTAACCGCTACCGCCCCCGTGGTGGGATGGCAGGCGGCCTGCCACCCCACCACCAGACGATAGGGGAACCTGCCACCCCATCACCAGACGACAGGGGACTTACCGTCCCACCACCAGACGGCAGGTGATTAAGCCAGCTTAATTACCTGCCCTAATTTATTTTTTGTTTACTATTTATTTAAATTTCTATATATAACAAATGAGCTCAAAAAATTACGAAATTTTATGTGCAGTCTTCTAACACAACGTACTTAGCTTGTATAATTTTTTGGTAATTTTATCAGCTATGAATGTTGCTAAAAAAATCATAAAATTTTAATATTTATAGGAGCTGTTACATATAGCAAAACGAGCTCCAAAAAATTATGAACTTTTGTGAGAAGCATCCCGACATAGTCATAATAATTTTTTTGAGAATTTTATGTGCTCTGAATTTATCACGTTAATTAATGTTAATTTAATCATGAAATTAACGATGCTCAAGCATCTTTTGTAGTGGTTTGACATCTATCCTTCGTACATATGTTGGCCCGTTACTGTTATCTTTTCTTTTCTGATGTGTTCTTTGCACAATTGTTACTCTATCCGTGTCATCCCCCTCGCGGCGCTCCCTCGTTCGCACTAATGTCATTATGTCTGTGTCGTCCCCCTCACCCACTCTCTCGTCTGCACATGTGTCAATGTTACCATGGCCGCCCCCCTCACCCGAAGTGTTGCTCGTCGATAAGGAGTTCTTAATTTATAGGGTGAGCGCACCGGGTTCTCTTTTCGCGCGGCCATAAATACAAACCTCTCGCAGTTCGTCATCGCTCATCGCAGAAGCGCATTCTCGTAGTCGTCGCTCAAAATTAAGAGTGCATTGCTCATTATTTTGAGAAGGAAGTGCATAGCTCATTAAGGACGCGACAGGAGGACGCAACAGTGCTGATTGCTTCTCATAAAAGGTAGGTAATTTTTTATCGTATGCTTTTGAAGTTATTCCTGTAGTCATAATTAATTAATATTATTTAGTTAGTTATAATTAATATAGTTTGTATTCTGAAGTAAATATGTCGTATTAATTTAGATGTAGTTTTTACTATTTTTGTGTACGTACGGTACCCATAATTTGTTATTGTATGGTAGTATGTAATTACGCAGTCATAATTACTGTAGTGGTAATTAGTTAGGGTTAACTAATGAGTTAGTGGTAAGTAATTAAGTACTGCAGATGACAGTAATGAATTACTGGTAATTTTTTTGGATGGATAATGAAATTATCAGTAATTAATGAATTATTCGTATGTAGTTACATGCATGAAATCACTAGCTTGTAGTATTTTACTGTCATTATCAATCTTTGCAGTAATATTTTGTCTATCCCATTTGTTGCAAGGTACTCTCTAAATTAGGAGTGCATAGCTAATTATTTTGAAAAGCCAATGCATAGCTCATTGAGGACGCGCCATTGCTGATTGTTTATCCCGAAATATAGGTAATTTTTTATCGTATGCTTTCGATGTTATTCCCATAGTCTTAGTTAATTAATGTTATTTAGTTAGTCGTAATTAATGTAGTTTCTATTATAAAGTAAGTTGGTCATAGTAATGTAGACACTGTTTTTTTGTGTACATACAATACCTATAATTTGTTATTGTATGGTAGTATGTAATTAAGCAATCGTAATAACTGTAGTGGCAATTAGTTAGTGCTAAGTAATTAAGTGCTAAGGTTGATGGTAATGAACCACTCATAATTTTTTCAAATGGGTAATTGAATTATCGGTAATTAATGAATTATTCGTATGTAATTACACGCATGTAATCACTAACTTGTATTATTTTACTGTCATTGTCAATCTTCGCACTAAAATTTGGTCTATCACATTTGTTGGAAGGCATAGCATTATCAGAGCCACTCATGGATGACGGGGTGACGTGGCTGGCCCTCGACCCTTCAAGCTACGGGCAGGGAGGGATCATTGGAAGCTGGACAAGCGCTATACATCTCAATCTTGCAGGCCATCATCTTATTGCCCTTTGCGAGGCTGGTCTCCATCAGACGCCAATTCACTATTGACGGCAGCCTGCTCGTAGCATTAGTGGACAGGTGGAGGCCCGAGATGCACATATTCCACTTTTGGTAGGGTGAGATGATGATCACTCTGCAGGACGTCTCGTTCTTGATCGGTCTCCCTCTCCGGGGTGACGAACTTGTTTGAGCGCCTACACCGACAGACTGGAAGGAGAGGCTGGTAGACCGGTTCAGCCTGCCTATCCCGAAGGGTGCTCGTGGCGTCCCCCATGCTTGGCTGAAGAATTTCATTGCGTGCCTGCAGGGTGCACCACTCGAGGTCTTCAAGACACACCTTGTCGTGTACCTTCTTCATCTCTTTGGTTGGAGCATATTTTTCAGGCACACATAGTGATATTTGCATCACTGAGTTCATTCGCCTCGTCGAGTATTTGGTTGATGCGGAGTTTAGGGCGATGCCTCAGTACAGCTAGGGATCAGCTGTCCTATGCGCCACATATCAGGGGTTGTGTGATGCTTGCTAGCACGGCACTGCTGATCACCCCAACCTGTGCATGTGCTATGTGCTCCTGCAATTGTGGAGTTTGTAGCACTTCTCTATCGAGCGTCCGACCATCGTGATGCCAGTGTACCCGTTCGGCGAGTTCATCGACCTAATAGACGGGTGTACTATGGGCTTCTGGTGAATTATTGCCCATATGTGCTGGGCCAAGGGCAAACCATCGAGGTGCTATTTGCTGTGGCACAACGAGTCCGAGTCGTTGCGCGACAGCGACGTCATTTGGGGTCCATGGACTGTAAATTTCGTAAAGCATGTATCGCCGTATGGGCTATCCCTACCAATGCCTGCAGGACGCGACACTATGGGAGACGACATGCCATATGGTGTTCTCATACATGGTGGAGGCTTACGCGCTGCAGCGTATAATGTGACAGTTCGGTTTCCACCAGGTTGTGCCCCCTCTGGACGGTAGGTTCCTACTGCGAGCCATACATCGGTGAGTCAAACTCCATCCGAGTAATGTTTATACTTTGTATGCCTTGCTCTGTAACATCGATGATTTTGGAAATGCAGGCAATTGAGGGCTGGTCAGCATGGTACAGACTGCGACCAATATAGCATAAGTGGACGACGGCATGGATGGACAGGACGCACCTGGATGTCGTCATGGAGCAACGTCAGAACGACGTCCGGATGTACGACGAGTACCTGAAGTGGTACATACACCGATCACGCAACAGACTCACCGTTCGTCTACCAGATCGCCCCGAGCGGATCACGCACGACAACAGTCTACAACACTCGATCGATCTCCACAGCACTTTGTGGTGGCATGACAGCACAATGACACACTACATGTCTTCACTGTCTGAAAATCTTGCTAAGATTTGTTCCAGAATCTTCTCGAACTACTCCATCATACAGTGACATAAAGCCGGGATCACTAGAACTTACCACCGCAAGGATCTTGTTTTGTACAAGCAGCCAAATTTCATATTGCTACAGCCGCGGTTCTAAGGTTCAACGAAATTGTACATGTGCTCTTCTTCACCACAACATTTATATCCGTCTCTCCCTAAAAAAATATATCATGTACTTTTCTGAAACGTATTTGTCCTGTACTTGTAGACGCGATTCTATTGCAGCCTTGTGCTACTTAGGGTGCCTTTGGTTGAGCTTTTGGCAGCTGTTTTTGCTTCCAAAAAGCTAAAAGCCAAACAAAAGGGGTGGAAACCAGAAACTGCTTTTTCAGAAGCAGCTACTTTTGGGTAGTACAGTTTTGAAAGCACCTTGGACCCTGCTTTTGGCTTTTGGCTTTCTGCTTTTTGAAATGGTGAAAATAGAGAGCTGTTTCACAGTTGTTCCAGGAAAATAGAGATAGGAGGTAAGTTTTACTTGTTTGAATCAAACAGCTTACAGCTTTTCCACAGCCCACAACCTAAAGCAGCTTTTCCACAGCCTACAGCTCACAGCAGCTTTTTCAGAAGCCACATCTCAACCAAACACACCCTTACAACGGGATGGACCAGAAGAACGTATATCCCTGCTGCTTTCCAGATGTTCGTATTAGTGTTTGCCTCTCTGCTCACCATCCTATTCATGAGACCCTGTGTCTCATATGGCACATCGAGGCCGTCGCAAGCATAACACTCGACACAGCCCACCACCACCAAGAAATCATTGTGGAACTTTCGAACATTGATATTAGTTTGTCGATTCACACTTATCTTGGAATGTAAATGAATCGCCTGATAATCAGCTCTTCAAATTGCAGCTAAGGAGTTGGAGAGACCGGACAAGATAATGACACACGAGGTTCACACACCCCTAAATAGCACTGCGCTTTATTACTGTTGGGAGTAGCACAATGTACTGTACGGTACAAACACAACCATCAAACACATAACATAGGGGTCACTCGTCCACATCAACTCTAGTTACCGAAGCAAGCAACCATGGAACAGCTTCTCCATGAGCTAGCTCTACTTCTGCCTCTTGTAGATCTTGTGCAGGAAGGACTTCAAAACGTTCTGAACTGCTTTGCTCGGCTGGGCCTCGATGTCGGCAATCAGCTTATTGTAGCTCTCCCTCTCGTATTCATGAAATACCGCCTGGAGCATAAGAATGAGAAAGGGATGTCAACAAAAAAATAGAACATAACAACAGGGTGTCAGTTTCTGGCATGGCTAAATGAATATGCCTAGGTTTGGATATTGTTTCAGGCATCTTCAACCAAATGAGGCGCCAGTCACGTGTAACGTTTTGTTCTTAATCAAGACATCAGGGATGCTCATTCTTTATGCCAAATGTGGCATGCTATGCACAGTGGACTATTCAAGTGATGATGATAATAAATGATAAATACAAAGAATGCTGAAGACAAACCTCCAAATTAAGTTCTTTATACAAATCCTTCACTTTTGCAACAGACTCAGGATTCGACTTTCCATAGTTTTCCTGTTGATCAGACATGTAGGGTTCAGACTGTGTGCCCTTCAGGTTCGTAAAGGTACCAAGTCAATAGCACTTACAAATAGAATGCGCTTTTGGCTCTCGTCGGCATGCTCAAGAGCTTGCACAACTAACCAGGAGCACTTGTAGTCCTCAATGTCAGTTCCGATCTGTGATAAGAGTTCATACAGATCAAATCAGAAGTCATAAAGAAAATAGGCCTTGACTGCAATCAACCTAATAGTTATACTCAAGTTAGTGCAACAGGTATATGCACTAACCTTGCCAATGAATTCAGGATCTCCAAAACAATCTAGATAATCATCCTATAAAAAGAACTCATTCATCAGAGGCAGTCCAATATAAACTAACTAATGATATTTCCACTTCCAAAAAAAGAGAATTACCTGGACTTGAAAGTATGTTCCCATTTCAACAAGAATGTTCTTTACATCACCAAAGTTTTCCAAATTCTCACCAGACAGCAGCAATGCACATGCAACCTTGGGCAAAGTAGAATATCATCACTACTTGCATCTAATTAACGGTAACCAACCAGACACATAAAATTTCATATAGAAATGCTAACTCTTACCGGAAGATAAATGAATAATATGCTGTCTTGTATTGCAACAATGCGTCGATGACTGCAAAATGTCAAACATTAAAAATCATCAATAAATAAAGATGATATCCCAATTTTGAGCTACTAAAGAAATAATGCAAACAACTCATCTGGAAGCTACACAGGCAATGTGGAAGAAGAATTATCACTTTTTTTTTAAAAAAAAAACATCTAAGGGTACAAACATAGACACAGTAAATCATGCAAAGAAACAAAGCGTGTAAAAGTCACTGCAACATGAACTTACACTGTCAAGTTATATTTTGTGAGATCCTTTTCTCCCTCATGAGTTGTGATAAGATCCAACAACTGCCCTGAAGCTGTCTTGAACTCAACCTAGACATATAAGTAAATTTGGCATCAGGCAAGTGTAAGAAGCATTAAGTAAATTTGGCATTAACATATATGTATGGCAGAGTATATGATTACCTCATTGACAAATCAACGAGATCAACATAATAAGGCTTTCCTTTGAAGTGGCGCTGAAGGATTCGTGAAATATGGTTGCGAAGGATAATCCCATCGTTTACAGCAATGAGGCCAACCTATTGCACAACAAAAGACAGGTAGTTTGGTTTCATAGGTTACAAGTAAAAAACACAAAAACATTTGTGTGTTATAAAAAAAATGTAAAAAACAAACTGTGCAAAGTCAATAAGTCACTAGTTTAAATCACTTCTCTTAAGGAGATCAAATAAAACGTGGAACATAAAACTAGGTTGCTAAACAGATGAACAGGTCCCCCCCCCCCCCCCCCCCCAACAATTGGTGATGCTAACACTAAATCCTTCCGAAGTAAACCTTAGCACAGCCATCAAAATAACAAACTATATAAATAATTTGGTAGATAGAAAGGATAGTTGCTTATTAACTGACCTGAGGCACTCTAAACCAGCAAGGCTGGCCACGTCGTGTCTGGGAGCTGTCCATGATATCGTCAAGCACCAGAAAATAAGCTTGAAGCTGCAAAATGATCAAGAACCATCAATGGCGCCAACTTAGCTGAGATTTTCAGTTATTATCAGAAACCTCCAAAACAACGGGGAGAATGTGTTACCCATTCAATGCACCAACCAAGGGTGCAGGCAAGAAATATCTCCTCCTTGCTCAGAACATCTACACCCTTCAATATCTTGTAGCTATCGACGACAGAAAGCCCACGGTTGCACTTTCCTCCAAGCACGTTGTAATCCAGCATCTACTCCAAATGAAAGAAAAGATTTTGAAAAAGGCTGTATAACATAGTGACACATTGTTCTTAAATCATAATAGCAGAAATTGAATAAAGAACATCAACAGATACTTTCTACGGATATTTTTCTCACACCACAAAAAAAAATATGGGAACAGAGTCGATGATCACAGAACATCCAATTATAACACCCATCCATTCAACACCATCAATATATATCCATTAACAACAGCCAACAGAAACAATCCATCAACAATAATTAACTAGCACAAGTGCGACTTGCTTAATTGTAAAAGGTCAAGCTCAAGGTTCAACCTCTACTGAAACATGTGTGATGCTCCACCATTTTTCTGAACCTATAATATCTCTACTGTCTAACAGTGGTAATCGACTTATTTAACATAAAAAATAGTCAGAAACCATTGGTGTTTTGACTTTTCAGTCTCCAAGATAAGACTTTAACTGTTAGTTTTTTATCACAATAAATTGTGAAGTCAATAATGATACCATTGATCAGATTTTAACAAGAATTTGTGACCATAGGCAGTACTTAAATTTTTTATAATTCCTTTTAATTCGATTTACCCTCGCATGGGCATAAGTCAATTTAACAACGGAAAGCGAAGTAACCAACTTGGTTCTGTCTAGGAAGCAACCTACTTTGGTTTTTTTTTTAAGTCCTTCAAGACAAGTAAGTGTCTAAGTTTAAGATATACTGATGATTCATCAGAACAACATTCATAATTTGCTGGATTTAAAATTGAACTGTGAAAAAAAGGAGTTTTGACACTATAGCTTATGGAATTTGTATGCTTAGTCTTATAACGTAAGTGAATCCTAGATAGTATGCTCCAGCGGTAGCCTATTCAATACTCCTTGTGAGCCTTTTTAAAAGATGAACATGACATCTCCATCTCCTTGTGAGCCTTAGATTGGTTCAATGTGTCAAAGGAGCAGGAAGAACAACTCAAATGTCAGTAATCATGGAGAAACTCACCAAATTGATGTGACCATAAGTGAAAAAAGTTATTGTTTAGCAACTGCAAATCTCACAGTAATTTCGCCTTTCTTAACAAATCGATCAATCCTTAGACAAACTATTAGTTAACCCAGAATAAAAACCCGGCTCTTCTTTCATGTTTACTTACTCCTACTCTTTTTTCCGCGGGGGGGGGGGGGGGGGGGGGGGGTGTTAATCACTCAGTTGCTCAGACCTTCCTAGCAATCCAACGCACCAAACCAATCTAAAAACAATCCTTCATGTTTACTTACTCTGCTAACCCAACCCTGACTCCATAACATTCTACTATTAGGAACACAGAATTGAAACGAACCGGAAGAATTAACCGGCCAGGCATCAGATCCTTCACAATCGCCCAAAGCCCCGAAAACCCGGTAAAAATTCAAAGCTTTGATGCGATGATGAAGGCCTCCTCCACTCCAAGAAAGAGAGAGAAGGAAATGGAAGGAGGAATTACGCGGTCGATCCACTGGAGCGACTCGTCGGTGAACTCGAAGGCGGGGTCCTCGAGCATCTCCTCCTTGAGCTTGTTGTATATCTCCGCGAACACGGCCTCGCCACCCGAGCCGTTCGCCACCGCCGTCGCCATTGCGCTCTCCTTCGCACCTCACCTCACGCGCACGCGAGGAGGAGAAGACGAGAGGACACTTCTCTTCGCCTGCTAATGCGTCACTATCATTGTGCCTACCTAGTCAGACCACGCCTTAAACTTGCACATCCATCGTAGCCTACCTAGTTAGACCACGCATTGAAATAAGCACTTAAGCAAGACTGAATTTCACCGTGCGTGCCGTGACCAGCGACTAAGGGGGTGTTCTTTTTGGCTACGGCTTATGGTTTTTGGTTGAAATTTTTGAATTTTAGCTGTTTACGGTACAGATTACGGAGAGATCGATACTCATTTGCGATTTTAGCTGGTATAGATGTTGGATTTTTAATGTGTACTACGTTTAAGTTATAGACCCCGTCTTAAAAAAATACTTCGTTTAAAAGTTAGGTACTGTAGCGGCTGCGAAAAGCCGTCCAGCTTCTTCCGTCCCGAACAGGCTAGGTGTATTCGCGGTGGTCATGGCATGCGTGCGACCTGTTAGTCACGTGACTGACCTGGACGCGAACGGTGTATCCGATGGTAAAACACATGGCGAAGATTAGAGTTGGACTGTGGGACCAGATTGAGATCGAGAGAGGGGTGTGCATGCGCTATGTATGCATGCGTGCGACTGTGGGAGGCCCATGCCAACGTCAACGTGCGCTTCGACTTGAAGCAGCAACTTCCTACTGCCGTGGGCAGAAGGAAAAGTATCACTCGGTGCCTTCTTTTCATTTTTGTCTTCCACGTTTTCGTCTTCGTGGTAGAAACGTGCGAGTACGTTAGTCCGACGAGTTCCATGGGTGGTGGAACTGTCTCGCCGTAGCAGCCGGCCGCCCCAGAAGCTAGCAGTTGGGGAATATGTTCCAGGCCTGACTTTTTTTAGACTAGTAAAATGCCCGTGCGTTGCAACGGAATCCCAAAAGAGATGCTTACTACTTAATCAGTTTAATCCATTTTACCCAACCAATGTTTATTTCCATTAGACAACCCAGGATGAGAAATATGTATTAATAAATGAGTTGACTGGATACATATTCAACAAGATTCAAATCAGACAGACATGGAACATATGAAGAATATATAAACATTGTAAATATTTCCATGTCAATCAACATGCAGGGAAGTTATAACATAAACCTATTCTACCAATTTATATATTTAAATTGCTTCCGTAGGAAAGATCTCTTATTTTAGCAAAAGAGAAGCATCTAAAACCATTTGGACAGAAGATACACAGCAGACCTGCTTTTGAGAACCATATGATATCAAAATGTTTCAGTTCAAGTTCTTGCAGTACCATTGGAATGCCTAAAGACTTCATATCTTCCTCATTCATGTGGACCAAAGCCTTCATATCAATCTGAGAAATGAGTATACATCAACTAAATGTCTAGAACACCCACAGTCTAAATATTGCCACATAAATCAAATGTACCAGAATTCAAAATAAAGGTAGCACAAATATAAAATGTTCAAGAATACCATAAATACATTGTATTCACAGCATTACAAATGCAAAATAAATCAAAAGGTAAAGGCAACATGACAATACACTATTCTCTCATTAGTAGAACAAACAATGAAAGTGTAACTTATTTTGACTTACAAGTAGGTGTAAACATAAACGATAGGACTACTCCCCCTTGAGCATAAACCGAAAACTGGGAACATATGAACCAACTAATAGCATCAAACATTTCCTCTCGAAAAATAGCATCAACAATTTGCAATTCTGAGATCAAGTGAAAACACTGCTGCTATTCAAGACTTTCTTAAAGCTGCAATATCAACAAGTGGCACAAGAAGGGGAGCGCTACCAACATTGTCCCATGTCATGTAATGATGGTCTGCCTGCATAATGTCGCTTTGCCCATTGGCTCTAAAATGTATTTGAAGAAAATGCATTTCCAATGAGCCATTGATGATCGCATTTGCAGCAACAACAAATAACACATTTCCTCTTGGTCTGATTAATCACACAAACAACAACAAGCACTATGCAAGAAAACTTAGCCAAAAAACATATAATTATATGCTTCTGATGGTGGCAGAAGCATTTTTTTTCAAGGGCCGGCAGAAGCAGTTAAAGTAAAGTACCTGTAAATGATCTAACCTATTGCAGGACACTTGCCCTATCATCTGGGGTGGCTTTGATTATATAATTCTTCACTGCCTCCTTGAGGGAGTCAAACCGAGAAAACATTTTGACCTTCAAAGGAATATGTTCAACTGTTTACAACAATTTCCAAGAAATTTTCATTACAAAACAACTACACAAGTGAAAAACAAAACAGATGCTTACACTGGCTGGGTTGAAGAATGTGCGACCAATACCAAAATATAGACCCAAGAGATCATGTGCCTGGAAAGGTTAGATGGAAGTCATATGCTCAGGAACAGAAGAACGAAAATGTTTTGGTGGAAAGTAATTGCATGTTTTTATGGGATAGATCCTGTTAGTACAATCTAGACAATAAAATGGCAAGGAGATGCTTACAAGTTCAACAGATACAATATGAAAGAAAGGGGTATATTCAAAAGTTCAAACATAATATCAAGAGTATATAGTTACTCTCTAGCATACAATATAGCAATATCCAATAGGTTCATTAATGCGTGAGCACGTGAATTAGTTCCTTGCGTCCAGGATGTGCATAGAGGCAATCCAACGGAAAGGGCAACTGCATTAAATATTTTAGACAGAGTTAGTTAGGGATGGAAATTTCTGGAGAACTCTCTAAAACATATATGCATGATTGATTGAATTTGTTTTTTGGAAACTCATTGTCTGGCAAGTCATCAGACAAGAGGGATAAGTTAGAACAATTCACGGCGTGTGTGTTAAGAGGGTAAGGGATAAGGTATAAATTGAAGCGTACTACATACATGTTCAGCAAGAATACGGGCTTTATCTGGAGTGCCAACACCGACAGCAATTAGTTTGACACCAGCTAAATCAAATAACTCCTTCGTATCGCTCAACACAGAGGCCAACTCCCAACTACACAAGACACAAGAGTTGATGATTAGCACAGAAAATGAAATTAAACCAACAAGCACAAACTCTGACCAAGTTGTAGTTCATAAGTTTCAGGGCAAAACAATATATAGAGGAGGAGGAGCTATCTCTCTCACCAGCAAGGGAAACCGAAATGCCTTAGCAGTGCGACGACGGCCATTCCCTGCACAAGCAAAGCACTCCCCCAATTCATTTATGTACTGCATCAAATTCATAAAATTCTCGTAGTGTCATCAAATAATTTCAGAGTTAAATGGGGTTTAGTGTTCCAATCTACAGAAGGAATATATTTTGCTCAAGCAATGTAACAATTCATCGCATCTTATTATGAAAACCTTTGGGTTGCAATATGCATAGCTTAACCCCGAATATAAAGACACAAATTTCTAGGTCACGTCTCCTCGCAATACACAAATCAAGCTAATTGGAGAAAATGATGAACATCTCTACCTCGTTCTGGTCCCACAAGTCCCTGAACAGGAAGGGCTCGCCGGTGGCCGCGGAGAAGATGGCGACGCCACCGAGGGCATCGCCGATGCCCGACCCGGGTTCTGGGGAAGGGGAAGGCACGAAAGGGGATCTCGCGGCGGCGGTAGGTGCCGTTGGTGAGCGGCGGAGACGGAGGTGGCGGCGGCGGGCGGAGAGGGGGACAGGGTTGGGTCGGCGCGGGAGGGAGAGGCGTAGGAGCGAGGTGGCCGTGGCTGCCGCCATGGGTGGGGGAAGAAGTGGCGAAACCCTAACCGTAGGAGATGGGGAGGGCACAGCGAGGGCGATGGATGTGGAGCAGCGACGACGGAGGAAGTGGAGGGCAGGGAGAATGCGGGGCGAGAGAGAGCTAGGTGCGCATGAGAGCGGATGTTTTCTGGTCGTGGCATCGTGGGGAGCAGTTGTGAGGAGCTACGCGCGTGGATCGGGACGGTGGAAGGTGGAGACGACTCCGGGAAGAGACATGGGCGCGGATTGGGACGGGGGAGGGGAGAGGGGCAGCGCGGAGAACTGGGGGAGAGGTCTCGGTGGGGAGGAGAATCCGCGCCGCGCCGCCTGGGGGGGGGGAGGGTAGCGGCGCGGAGAACGGCGGCGCAGAGAACGGGGGAGACGGGGGAAAGGATTCGATGCGGGGGAGGGTAGCGGCGCGGGGTGGGGAGAGGGAGGCGTCGGCGGAGCGGAGGAGCGGGAGGCGGCGGCAGCGTGGGGTGGGGAGGAGGAGGCGACGGCGGAGCGGAGGAGCGAGAGGCGGCGGCGGCAGCGCGTGGGCGGAGCGAGGTCTGCGGTGGAATGGGGTGCAGAGGAATGGAGGGCGGAGTGACGTCGCAGGGGAATCGAGGCGGAGCGAGGTCGCGGAAGAATCGAGCGGAGCGGCCCACATGTCGACCCACCTGTGGAGAACGGACGGACTGCCACCAACTTCAATTTTTAAGTAGTAGAGATTAAAACGTATGACGCATACCCATGCACACCATATTTACACCATACATATATATACACGTGTGTCTCATACTGAAACATATGTTAGATCTAGAGCGAAGATCGCTGGATAAATACTAGATATGTCTAATACCTTACAGAGTGTAGATACGTATTTTTGCACTAAATGCACATATATGTGGAGTTTTTAGTATGTTTGGCACTATATTTACAAAAATATTTATATATTTAGCGTATTGACAAAAATGGTGTTTTTGCCGTCCGGTGACAGGACGTGTAACCGCTACCGCCCCGTGGTGGGACGGCAGGCGGCCTGCCACCCCACCACCAGACGATAGGGAACCTGCCACCCCATCACCAGACGACAGGGGACTTACCGTCCCACCACAAGACGGCAGGGGATTAAGCCAGCTTAATTACCTGCCCTAATTTATTTTTTGTTTACTATTTATTTAAATTTCTATATATAACAAATGAGCTCAAAAAATTACGAAATTTTATGTGCAGCCTTCTGACACAACGTACTTAGCTGTATAATTTTTTGGTAATTTTATCAGGTATGAATGTTGCTAAAAAATCACAAAATTTTAATATTTATAGGAGCTGTTACATATAGCAAACGAGCTCCAAAAAATTATGAACTTTTGTGAGAAGCATCCCGACATAGTCATAATAATTTTTTTGAGAATTTTATGTGCTCTGAATTTATCACGTTAATTAATGTTAATTTAATCATGAAATTAACGATGCTCAAGCATCTTTTGCAGTGTTTGACATCTATCCTTCGTACATATGTTGGCCCGTTACTGCTATCTTTTCTTTTCTGATGTGTTCTTTGCACAATTGTTACTCTATCCGTGTCATCCCCCTCGCGCGCTCTCTCGTTCGCACTAATGTCATTATGTCTGTGTCGTGCCCCTCACCCACTCTCTCATCTGCACATGTGTCAATGTTACCATGCCGCCCCCCTCACCTGAAGTGTTGCTCATCGATAAGGAGTTCTTAATTTATAGGGTGAGCGCACCGGGTTCTCTTTTCGCGCGGCCATAAATACAAACCTCTCGCAGTTCGTCATCGCTCATCGCAGAAGCGCATTCTCGTAGTCGTCGCTCAAAATTAAGAGTGCATTGCTCATTATTTTGAGAAGGAAGTGCATAGCTCATTAAGGACGCGACAGGAGGACGCAACAATACTGATTGCTTCTAATAAAAGGTAGGTAATTTTTTATCGCATGCTTTTGACGTTATTCCTGTAGTCATAATTAATTAATATTATTTAGTTAGTTATAATTAATATAGTTTGTATTCTGAAGTAAATAGGTCGTAGTAATTTAGATGTAGTTTTTACTATTTTTGTGTACGTACGGTACCCATAATTTGTTATTGTATGGTAGTATGTAATTAAGCAGTCATAATTACTGTAGTGGTAATTAGTTAGGGTTAACTAATGAGTTAGTGGTAAGTAATTAAGTGCTGCAGATGACAGTAATGAATTACTGGTAATTTTTTTGGATGGATAATGAAATTATCAGTAATTAATGAATTATTCGTATGTAGTTACATGCATGAAATCACTAGCTTGTAGTATTTTACTGTCATTATCAATCTTTGCAGCAATATTTTGTCTATCCCATTTGTTGCAAGGTACTCTCTAAATTAGGAGTGCATAGCTAATTATTTTGAAAACCCAATGCATAGCTCATTGAGGACGCGCCATTGCTGATTGTTTATCCCGAAATATAGGTAATTTTTTATCGTATGCTTTCGATGTTATTCCCATAGTCTTAGTTAATTAATGTTATTTAGTTAGTCGTAATTAATGTAGTTTCTATTATAAAGTAAGTTGGTCATAGTAATGTAGACACTGTTTTTTTGTGTACATACAATACCTATAATTTGTTATTGTATGGTAGTATGTAATTAAGCAATCGTAATAACTGTAGTGGCAATTAGTTAGTGCTAAGTAATTAAGTGCTAAGGTTGATGGTAATGAACCACTCATAATTTTTTCAAATGGGTAATTGAATTATCGGTAATTAATGAATTATTCGTATGTAATTACACGCATGTAATCACTAACTTGTATTATTTTACTGTCATTGTCAATCTTCGCACTAAAATTTGGTCTATCACATTTGTTGGAAGGCATAGCATTATCAGAGCCACTCATGGATGACGGGTGACGTGGCTGGCCCTCGACCCTTCAAGCTACGGGCAGGGAGGGATCATTGGAAGTTGGACAAGCGCTATACATCTCAATCTTGCAGGCCATCATCTTATTGCCCTTTGCGAGGCTGGTCTCCATCAGACGCCAATTCACTATTGACGGCAGCCTGCTCGTAGCATTGGTGGACAGGTGGAGGCCCGAGATGCACATATTCCACTTTTGGTAGGGTGAGATGATGATCACTCTGCAGGACGTCTCGTTCTTGATCGGTCTCCCTCTCCGGGGTGACGAACTTGTTTGAGCACCTACACCGGCAGACTGGAAGGAGAGGCTGGTAGACCGGTTCAGCCTGCCTATCCCGAAGGGTGCTCGTGGCGTCCCCCATGCTTGGCTGAAGAATTTCATTGCGTGCCTGCAGGGTGCACCACTCGAGGTCTTCAAGACACACCTTGTCGTGTACCTTCTTCATCTCTTTGGTTGGAGCATATTTTCAGGCACACATAGTGATATTTGCATCACTGAGTTCATTCGCCTCGTCGAGTATTTGGTTGATGCGGAGTTTAGGGCGATGCCTCAATACAGCTGGGGATCAGCTGTCCTATGCGCCACATATCAGGGGTTGTGTGATGCTTGCTAGCACGGCACTGCTGATCACCCCAACCTGTGCATGTGCTATGTGCTCCTGCAATTGTGGAGTTTGTAGCACTTCTCTATCGAGCGTCCGACCATCGTGATGCCAGTGTACCCGTTCGGCGAGTTCATCGACCTAATAGACGGGTCTACTATGGGCTTGTGGTGAATTATTGCC